>JAJOHG010000010.1:0-600000 GCA_021029095.1 Phellopilus nigrolimitatus
TGCAAATCAATGGAAGGTATGGCTCGGACTTTCTCCACTTGGGATGGTAGGTGCCGACTGAGTACTGCACCCTTTGCTATCTTCCAAAATTGCACCAGAGCCCGTTCTCCACTTGGGATGGTAGGTGCCGATGAGTATTGCATCCTATGCTGTCCTCCAGAATTGCACCAGAACCCGCCTCATGGGTATCGCGGCGCACGACTGTCGCTCGCTTTGCAGGGCATATGAAAATGTGCAATGACCCGGAGCATTGCAGTGGCGAAGCTTCGTTGTCTGGGGAACAACGTCGTATTCATTGCACTTTGCTGCTCTGGCGTAGGCTCGTGGCAACGTTCTCCAGCATTTCTGCCTCCATGCAACAAAGCTCACGGTAGTAAGTGCAAATCAGTGGAAAGCTCGGACTTCGATATTCTCCACTTAGGATGGCGGGCCGTCCCGGGGTACAGGACATTCAAGGGTACATGGAGTCATGTTTTATCCATTACGCTATGTACTCCGAGTCCACCTTCCAAATCACGAGTCGCTATATAGAAGTACATATACTGCTCTTTCTTATATGTTTTATCAAAAGAGACGGCAGCCGTATATTACAAATTTGCACAGTGTACCCGCCGTATGGCGTGTACGAGAAGAAGAAATGATCTGAGATGAGAGAGAAAAAAACAAACTACACGTACACGTACACGGCGAGCTGCCAGCGTCCACATGCAAACCAAGAAAAAGCCAAAGCAGATGACAGCCTCCCGCTATCAAATCCCCACCACATGAGCCCGCACCCGGCCCCGCCCCGCGCCTACGACAGCGGCTCGCGGGCATGCGCGCGGTACGCGGTGAGATACGTCTCCTCGTCCTCGAGCGTCGCCTCGAACGGCTTCGAGAGATCGAGGATCGACGCGCCGTGCGCCGCAAGCAGCCGCAGGCGCGCGGCCGTCTGCGCGCGCGTGCGGTTCACGCTGTACAGCTTGATGCGGTGGCAGGAGGACGTCACGTGCAGGTCCCAGCTGGGCGTAAAGCGCAATAACGTGAGCGATGCGAGTGTGAGGAGAGGGTGGAGCGGGGAGCACGGCTTACTTCCAGGCGGAGCGCACGAACGTCGGCTCGGTGTTGTTCGACGAGTCCCACGTGCGCACGCAGAACTCGAGCCAGCCCTCCGCGTCGACGGGCAGCTCGATGTGCCAGAGACGCCACGCGAAGTAGTGCTGGCGCTGGCGGTATCAGAACGATGTGCATATTACAGGATATGTAGCTATAGCCTGCGGGGCGCACCTTCTCTGTCAGGTTCTCCTCCGGGACCGCATACCAGACGTGTCCGCTGCAAATAAAATAAGACGGACGTGAGCCGCATACCGCACCGAGAAACGACGCACGCACCCGTCCGGCGAGACCTCGACGCGCTCGACCCAGTTCCCGCCGCCGCTGTACGCCCATCCCTCCAGCTTTACCGTCCCGTCGTGCACGATCACCTGCTTGTCCGTCGGGTGGATGATCGCGCTCGAGACGGGCATGTTCTGGATCGAGAACCCGTTCGAGTACTTCGCGTTCTGCTTGCCGATCTGCTGCGTGTAGTACAGGTACTCCTGGCGCTGCACGGGCCCCATCGACGGCTCCGCGAGCGCGTTTACGCGGTAGACCCACTTGCAGCTGCGCGCGCCGATGTAGCCCGTCACGACGACGCGCAGCGGCGCGCCGTGGATCTTCGGCAGGGGCTGCCCGTTCATCTCGTACGCGAGCAGCACCTCTTCGTTCATGCGCACCTTGCGCCATGGCGCGGACACCGCGTAGTTGAACACCTGGCCCTTCCTGGCCGTACAATTTTAGAGATGAGGGGGAGAGGGAGGACTGACGCAACGCACTTGAAGTAGGTGTCGGCGCCTATGAACTCCAGGTGCTTGCATTCCGGGAGGACGCCACCGCAGGCGATCTTCAGCACCTTCTTGAGCGGGACACCTTTATACACCGCCGTCCCGCTTAAGTACACCCACTAAGTCCCAAGACGAAGAAAAAAGAGTGAAGACGACGCACATGGCGCCCTCGCCCCACGGCGCGTTGATGAGCTCGTCGCCGTCGCCGGGGTACTCTGCGATCTGCTCGATGCGCCGCGTGCCGCTGCACTGCAGCGTGACCGTCAGCTCGACCTGGCTGATGTGCGGCGCGTCAGCACCCACCAAGGAGGAAGAAAGGAAGAAAGAAAGAAAGAAAGAAAGAAAGGGCAACGGCCTACGGGAACTTGTTCGGGTCTTTGAGGTCCTTGAGCGAGATCTCAGCGGGCCTGTTGACGAGCCCGCCAACCTCGAGACGGAAGGCGTCTTCGTCGATGTCGGGGACACCGCCGTGGTTCCGGATGCTAAAAATGAATGTATAGATAAATAGAACAAACACCCGTAGACCCGGACGCACAAATGGTGCATGTTGTCCGTGAGCTTCCCGCGCATGAGCTGGTCACGGCGCGTTTCGCCGTTGTAGGGGAAGTCGAGCAGGTGGATGAGGTCCGGCTTTTCGCGCTGGACGGTCGCCCAGCTGTAGTCGACGATGCTTTTCCAGCCGATCGCCTCGTGGTACTCCTTCCAGCGGTAGCCGATGAGCACCGGGTTGCGCTTTGGGATCGGCACAAACTGGAACTCTGGGGCCACGTTAAATCGGGAAACTGGGGGAGTGAGGGAGGGGGCGCGTACGTACCCGGGATGGCGGTGAACTGCTTTGTCTTGAGGAGCTCGGCGGCGATGCGCTTACGCTCGGGCGCCTTCTCCCATTCGATGTACCTACGTGTTGGCGTGTGTGTCAGAATCAGCACGACGAGTCCGCGAGGCGGCGCACGCACCCGCGCCAGCCATCGCGCTCCTCAGGGAAAAGCGTGCTGAGTGGCTGGCCCATGAAAGACCTGCCATCGTCGACGCCACCGTGCGCGGCCGCGGCCGAGTGGTGGTGGTGCTTCACGAAGCTCAGTGCCATTGATGTTTGCGGGACTCAGAGAGGAGAGGGGGTATAAGGAGGGGCGAGGCAACACCATTGGGCCTTGCCCAGCACGCGTTTATACGCAAGCCGTCTTCGCGAACACTCGTGCGCAGAACTTTGAAACGGCACACGGGCGATAAAGGGTCCCACATCTGTGTATTCAACGGAGCGACGCGGACAAGATAAGCAACACGCTGTTGACGTCTGGCCGAACACGCTCCATGTCGTCAGACGACGATGGATGGTCCTTCGTCACGGCGTCAGATATAATCACTAGAACCGGGCCCGGCTTTCATCGAACCAGCCCCATCTCCAATGAACGCGTGTCCCGGTCTGTTGCGCGTCTCGAGCAGGCAAGTATATCTCAGACGGGGCTCTGTCGCGCGGGCGTCATCTGACTGCACTGTATCTGCACCTGCGGACAAAGAAGGCGATAAGTAGTTACTCCGAATTCATTCTCAGCGCATACCTAGCTATAGGCCTATACGCTCTACTCCATCGAAGCCCACCGATTTGCAATCGGCAGCATTATGACCACTCGACGCGATTGCTTCCTGGCTCGAGCGTCCAATCATCGTGCTATCCTTCGCTATTCATTCCAAGAACGGACCAGCGGACCATCAGACCGAGCACCGTCGGCCACCTCACTTTGATACATGCAGACAGGCTCGGATCTCCTTCATAGAATCGTATCAGAACCTGCGAATACAAATGAAAGACCGGATGTCGGGGACGACGGCGACACGATTTTCACGCACTCCCCGCTTCTCGCTTATCTACAACCCGCCGACGTCATATTTCATAATATATAGACAAAGCCTGAATTATAAGTAGCACATGTTCTCAATCCTCCAATGGAACAACGACCTCATCTCCCAGAAACAAAAGTATCAGGAACAAAGATGCATGAAGTACAACCACTTCACAAACCGGCCCTCCTTTTCCTCCTCATTTTCCTCCTACTTGTGGTCGGCTTCCTCGGGCTCAAACTTGACACGCACCTCCGCGATCTCCCCCAGGATGGCGCGCAGCGCGCCGCCAATGTGCCTCGAGCGCGACGGCAGAATGTGCGTAAAGCGATTAGAAGGAATAAAGCTAAGGAGCGACTGCGAAGAGTAGTGTCGTGGTGAGCAGGGTGCTCCAGCAGGCGAGCCGGCGGCGACGAACAAGCAAATTCTGACTCTGAGCTAGCAGCGCAAATCAATTTGAGAGCATACACGTGACGTTTACCGTCGCAACTCGGCTGTGCATCAACGTGAAGGTGGAGAAAATTGAATTCTGTAATTCAGTGTGACTCTTGGGAATCCACACACAGGTGATTTTATTTGGAAAGCAGCAGAATAGATGAGCATAGACCTTATATGTGCAATGTCAAGCCGTAGGGTGAGCGCTGCCGGCTTCGAACGCGAGTTTTGTCTGTCTTACTCAAAGCACACCAAAGTGGAAAAAAACGACGTTGCTTCGCCTTTCCAACGAAAAGAATTGCTCCCAGCTCTTCCAACACCTCGACATCGCGTCGCCCAGCGCGGTGCCAACGTACCTGCTCGTACTCGGCCGCATCCGCCACACTTGCGGCATGCCGTCCTTGAGACCGACGGTATGTAGGCGGACCCCGACACGCTTTGCACTGCGAGCCATCTCGACAGAATACCTATGTGCGCGCTGGACGGACATGATCGTCCTGCACCTGGCATGGGACGAGAGGGATAAAAAGGTGCGCAAACTAGTGAACAAGGAGGAGTGTGAGAAGGAGTGGGAAACTAAGACATGTACATCTATCTACATGAATAGCCCTCGAAAGATCTCCAAATGACACGGGTGTTCTACGAATCTAGACTTCTGCCCGAGACGAACCCAAAATGATATCGCATTGGAAGCAAGAATACATTTCCTGAGGTCTGCCTACCGCCTTCAGCGGTGCCGAATGCAGTTGTTTGAATTGTATATTTGCTGTGCAATTCTGGAGGGCAGCAAAGGATGCAGTACTCATCGACACCCACCATCCTGGATGGAGAAAGACTGAGCCGTGCCTTCCACTGATTTGCACTTACTACCGTGAACTTTGCTGCATGGAGGCAGAAAAACTCAAATGGAGCTGGAGAGCGTCGCCACAAGCCTACGCCAGGGTGCAGCAAACTACAACGCATACGACGTCGCTCCCTAAATGCTCCGGGGCATTGCACATTTTCGTATGCTCCGCAAAGCGAGTGACCGTCGTGCATCGCGACAGGTGGGCTCTGTTGTGCTCTTTGCTGCTTGGAAATGCGCATAAAAACGCGGACGTCTTTCTGAATTCCATTAATTGCAAGTAGCCCCAGAATCAGCCCGTCTCAGAGCCTCTTAAAGAATTTCAAGTAGTCATCAAGCTCAAGAATCAACTTCAAGTATGGGATGGTCTAATATCGACAGTGTGAGTCTGTGACCAGAACTAGAAATACCTTAGATCCTGAGACATGCCAAATGTTTCAGTATCCAGAAAGCGTTAAACAGATAAATGAAGCAAGAGGTGAATGGATAGAGGCGACACCCGACAAGCCTGGTCACTTGGAGGACGATATTAAATCTATCAGAGAAATCTACAAGAGTGGGTATTTGGGCGGTAATGCTGTGCTCTTGATTGTCCATGTTGCTGACCAATTCTGTTTCCTTGAAGACGTGAAAATAAACAAGCTAGGTTGCAGACTCTATTACAAACTTACGTCCCCTCCTGAAACTCCCGGACAACTTGACGTGTGCATCAGATGTAAGCTGTGAAATTTCTCAAGGGACTACACGGAGAGCTAACGTGTTCATTCTATGACCTATGACATTTGTGCCAAACACATAGTGACAAATAATTGCACAAACACTGTTAAAGCATTCGCCGATACAGACGTTTACTTGATGTACGTGAGCTGTGACAGTATAAGTATAGATTACGCATGCTCTACAATATTACGGGAACTCGAAGATTGTCTGGCTAAGATTGAATTGGCGCGACATCATGGAAATCAGCTAGGGTACGAGGTTGAGGAGGCACAAGAACTTAGAAAACTGCTAGAGTTCAAATCTTGAATGTAAACGCGATGCGAATTAGATGTGGGATTTCTCTGCGCCATCGTGAGCCTTGACTTTTCGCTTTTCTTTTCTGATTCTGCATTGATACCAAGAGATGACACAATTTGTAGCTCCAGTGGCGTGAGAATCTCGTGATGTTAGAGCTGCGCTTCGGTCCTGTAGCACTTATCCTACAACATCTACTGTTTCTTAGCTAGCTTCAGATATATATTGGATTCCTAGTGATTTAGGGTGATCCCAGGCCCGACCTACGTAGCAGTCTTACACAACTATTAGGCAGTACATCACTGAGCAAACAACACAAGTAATACAAGAAACAGAAATAGACTGTGACTAGAAAATATAGTCCATTATCTAACTGTTGCATATGGCCGCTCTTGAAATTTCTATGCATAAATAGAGTTTATGCATTAGTATATAATCACCTTTGTGACTTAACTGTGATATATGTCACACATATGAATTTACTATTGGCCTATTCTTTACTTTAGATGCTGGTTTTCCCCAGTGGCTTGCGTTTCTTTTCCTCCATGAAATAAAAGGAGAAGCACAATAGCTTGGAAGAGTTTTTAAAAGTGGCAGATTAGCTGCTCAGCTCCCAATTTTTCATTTTCATTTGCTGTCCTACATGTCAAACTTGAGATCACATTGAGACAACCTGACAAATACTCCTGGAATTAGCCCCAAATTGTTGGAATTTGTGCGAACCCTCAAAAACTGTTTCGGGGTAACGGACAAATCGGGTAGATTAGTAAGCGACTAGCATATAGGCCGACTGTCTGTAACTTGCAATCTATCGCGTTTGCCCACGGCCCACCACAGCCAATGGGTCAAACGGAACCCACTGTGCGCGACTGCTGGCGACCTCGCCCCTCGTATTTCAACACAAATAGCACTTCTATTCGAGCATAAAAGCCAGAATAGAAAATATGCAATTATTTCATAGTATATTTTGGGGAGGACGAGCTCGGTCCCCTCCATTTTCTAAGCACTGCATTAGTAGCTTATGCAACAGGAGATAGCCGACTGTACGTACACGGTCTTTAGACTTGTCGTGACGTGACAGTAACGCACATTAGTGCAAGTTCGGCGCTTGCATAACTGCTTGCGTCCTCCCACAAGATTTACAGAGATGTTCTACGTGATCGGACTCGGCCTTTGCGATGAAAAGGACATCACTGTTCGTGGACTTGAGGTGAGATGAGATTTTCGCGCTTATGGTATTCAATCTGTCTGTGCTCATAGCATTAGAAAACTCGTCCAGGCCGTTAAAAAGTCTTCCAGGGTCTACCTCGAAGCGTACACAAGTATTTTGATGGTTCAGAAGGAGAGGTTGGTGAGCATAGCGTAACGATCTTCTAGATAAATTGAATCCCACTGACTCATACCGCGCAAGGAAGAGTTCTATGGCAGACCCGTCTTCCTCGCTGATCGGGAGATGGTTGAGTTGGAAAGTGATGAGATTCTCAAAGACGCAGACAAGGAAGACGTATCTCTACTCGTTGTCGGAGATCCCTTCGGGTGCGTAGTGCTCCAACATCTCTGTAAAAGTGACAGAGATACTAAATTTTGCGTGCGTGTCCTTCCCCCACCACATAGTGCAACGACACATACCGATATGATCTTGCGCGCGCGCGCATTGAAGATCCCTACGCGCGTCATTCACAACGCGTCAATCATGAACGCCATCGGCGCATGCGGACTGCAACTATACAACTTCGGCCAGGCTGTCTCACTCGTGTTCTTTACGGATACATGGAAGCCGGACAGCTTTTATGACCGCATCAAGGAAAACGCCGACCTCGGGATGCACACGCTTGTATTGCTGGACATTAAAGTCAAGGAGCAAACGGAAGAGAACCTCATCAGGTCAGTACATCATTGCTCGTCTCTTATACGCGTCCCTACAATGTCACTCTTACAGGGGCCGCAAAATTTATGAGCCCCCGCGATACATGTCGATTCCGACCGCTGTTGAGCAACTATTGGAGGTGGAGAAGTCGCGGGCCATGGGCGTACTGTCCCGGGATGCGACGTTGGCGATCGCGATGTCGCGCGTCGGTGCTCAAACGGAAGGAGAGCAGCGCATTGTGTGCGGCACGCTCGCAGAACTCGCCGCACAGGACAGTGCCGCGTTCGGCGAGCCGCTTCATAGTCTCGTCATTGTTGGGAAACGCTTGCACCATCTCGAGGTTGAGTTTGCAGAGGCATATGCGATCGATGTGGAAAATTGGAAAAATGTGGCGAGAAATGTGTACGGGTGCTTGCTAGACTAGATATGTATCATATATGTCCATAATTTGTTACTTACTGTAATACGCTTTGTTGTGAAGTAACAAAAAAAGTAAGAAAGACGAATGTATATCACGTTCTAAGTAAGTAATGCGACGAGTCATATCTGGTTGCTATAACTTCATCGAAGTCCCTTGCCAGCTCAATCTCATCCACGAACACCATCTGTATTGCCAGCGAGGCACTATCATGGCGCCCATCTGCATCGACGAGGCCACAGGCAGCGATGAAGTCGGTACGGGCACGCAGAACGCACCCTACAAAACGCTAGCATACGCGCTCTTCAAGCACGACGCCTTGGATCTGGAATTGCAAGTGCGCAAGGATGCTGCGACGCCATTCGACAAACCGACCGACTCGTCGCTGAAAAAAGCGAAGAAGGGCGCGGACGGGCTCCGCAAGAAGGCGGCAAAGGCAACGGAAATCGCGGAACGTGAGGCAAAGGAGCGCGCGGAGGCAGACAAGAAGCTCGAGGAGAGTAAGAAGATCGTGCTCGTCGAGGATGAGTCGCTACCCAAAGCAACTAAGGTGAGCATGGCAATAAGATAATGTACGACAACATCCTGAGATCTATCGTGTAGGCGAAAATCAACAAGCTCACGCCCCTGCGCTCGCAACGCGTCCGCGTATCGGGCTGGGTTCATCGATTGCGACAACAGAAAGGTATCATGTTTATCGTTTTGCGCGATGGGACGGGTTACCTTCAGGCCGTGCTTTCTGGTCAGACAGTACGTCCTCGTGTTTGGGTTTTGACGGAACGCATATACTGACCTTGTTTACCCAGAGTCAAACATACAATGCCCTCACTTTGACGCTTGAGTCTAGCGTCGAGCTCACCGGGACGTTACAGGAGCTTCCGGAGGGGAAGACTGCGCCTGGAGGGCATGAGCTCGTCGTTGACTTCTGGAGGGTGATCGGTGCAGCGCCGGGTGGTGACGAAGCATTCAACAACAGGTTCAACGAGGTGCGTTTGCGTTCGCATGATTTGCGCGTTTATACCAATTTCTATGCAGAAATCCGATCCCTCCATCCTTTCCGAATTGCGTCACTTTGTGCTACGCGGTGAAACCGCGTCAAGCGTTCTGCGACTGCGCGCGCTACTTCTGAGCGCGTTCCGCGCGTCGCTCACAGGTAACAAGTCTACTCGAAGGTGACGCCGCCATGTCTCGTGCAGACGCAGGTCGAAGGTGGCGCAACACTGTTCAAGCTCAGCTATTATGGCCAGGACGCGTTCCTAACGCAGAGTTCGCAGCTGTACCTCGAGACGGTGCTACCTTCTCTTGGAGACGTGTTCTGCATACAAGAGAGCTTCAGGGCTGAGAACAGGTGCGTTATGTACCGCTGATGCATCTTATTTATATTATATATTGAAGGATTTTTCTTAGCCACACCCGACGCCACCTGAGTGAGTATACTCATTTGGAAGGCGAGCTCGCGTTTATCACGTTCGATGACCTGATGACACATATCGAGGCCATCGTAAGTCTGCATCCAAACTGTACGAATGAATCTTGAACCTACTTTCCCACTAGATTTGCGAAACTGTGGACAAACTGCTCGCAGATTCAGAGTCCGCCGCGCTCATCAAGCAGCTAAACCCGACCTTCGTCGCGCCTTCTCGCCCGTTCATGCGTTTAGCGTATACTGACGCGATCACGTGGTTGAACGAGCATAAGATCCAGCATGAGGCCGAGGACTGCAGATGGTAATGTAATCAAGGACGCGGAGGGAAACCCGACCATGGTTGACCATGTCATTGGCGACGATGTCGCTGAGGCAGCGGAGCGCAAAATGACAGACATCATCGGCAAGCCGGTGTTCCTCTACGGCTTTCCCGCAGAGCTGAAGTCGTTCTACATGAAGAAGATGCCTGGCACAGGCGCAGGAGGGAAGGTCTTCACTGAGAGCTGTGATCTGCTTATGCCTGGTGTCGGAGAGATCGTCGGTAAGTTCAAGTGTCCGTTGCTTTTCAGGAATCGCGTCCTATAACATGTATCACAGGCGGCTCGATGAGAATTTCCGACATAGATGAGCTTCTGGCTGGCTACAAGAGAGATGGTATTGACCCCACCCCGTACTACTGGTTCACTGACCAACGAAGTACGGTACCTGTGAGCACGGAGGGTATGGTCTTGGTGTAGAGGTACGCTTTAGTGCTTCAGTCTTCTTCTTAACCTTCTGAATGAGATGAATTCATTCAGCGCTTCCTGGCTTGGCTTGCCGACAGGTTTACTGTTCGGTACGTCTGTTCCTCATTTCTGCGGCCGTTTGTCAGCTCCTTTACTCAACTCGGCTCTCGTCTTCAGCGATTGTTCTTTGTACCCAAGGTATGCTTTTGGTTTGGTAACCTTCAGATCTGGAGAAGGCTGAACGAAAGTACAGATGGCCTGGTCGTGCAACGCCCTAGGCATCTTTTTCTTAGGCTCCGAAATTAAATCCAGTTGTGTACAGGCCGATCTCAGACTAATTTTACGTATTTACCTGTTGTGCGATGTGTACCTGACGTGTCTCAATCTAGACGTTTATTTTTTCTCTTCCGGCCGCAGACGATACTTAAACAAGGCTTCGCTCCTCTTTGAGCTCCTGGGCTTCAACACTGCGGTTTCGCGTAAAGCAGTCTGAAACCTATGTCGACACCAAGAGATTGGAGCATAACGTTAACTTCCTGAACCGCCGTGGTTTGCTGGTAGTTTTCTGATAGCGATACACACGCTTCTTGTGAGGTCCGGCGATCTCTCCCATGAATGTGCTTTCAGTGACGCCCTTGTCTATCTCCAGTTATTGATGGGACTGATAGATCATGTTCGCCCGAGTTCGAGCAAGTTTCGAAGCGGAACGAAGCACTGGGAATCTTGTATGAGGTTTCCGAATACCGATCCACTCCATAACGTTTCCAAGCTTGAACCCACGCCTCCTCTTTCCTCTACTAGGAGTGGTTTGTTCTGGGAGCCTTCCCTAAAGGATGCGCAAAATGGCGATAGAAGCTCGACTGTCTCGGACCCTACCAATCAATCTGAGCGTTGTCCGACTCTCCCGCCTTTTACTTGCACTATGCTACATAGCTATTCGTCATGTTCACTTGTGATATTGTGGCTTGATGATCTCTGACAAACGGTGCTTGCTAGAATCCGAAGAATGACTCGCAATGTTACAAACCGAAGAGTTAGCCACGTGCCTCGTCTCTATTCAGATAAGATTCTCAAGCTCATCGGTGAGCTCGGGCAGGTCTCCTTGTTCAGAGCCGTTGATCATGACAAACTGTGATCATCTCGAACCACTATCGTCCGAATGAGACCGAGGGGCAATGTGCTGATCCCTCGGTTTTGCCAAGTATAAGTAGTTTGGGTTGGTGGCGGGGGCAAAAGCCTACGAGCTTCCGAGTCATAGTTTACCCACGGGACCTTTGTCTTTAATCATGTTCTCTGTCCAGGACGTCCCATTCGACGTGCTACCCCTTATCATTGGCCATCTCACAGATGGCAACGACCTTTACGCCGCGACGCTCGTGAGCAAGGCGTTCTATCGTGCAGCCACGCCCGTGCTGTACGAGGACTTGGACTCGCGGCTGATCAGCTCGAATAAGGCAAGTCGCGCTCCTATTTGATTTTATCTCGTGCTTGCATGCATACTGGAGATAATCCGCCATATACGTGGTACTAATCTTATGCGCGCGTCTTCTTTTCTTTTGTGCTTGGAACACTGTAGGGTCTCATCGTGCACCATCCCGCCGAGACGCTCCTGAAAAGACCCGAACTCGCGCTCTATGTGCGGAGCATCAAAGAGAGCGGTATGCCCCACAAGTTTGCTCTCCATCACCGGCCAAGTTTGAAGTGCGCTTGAGCTTCGCAGGAACGGTGCACAGTGCTCCGCAATGCCGCTCGCAAAACATTCATGAATTGTCGCTGCGATCACTCCGGCTATGCACGTCGCTTCGGTCGTTCTCTTGGATTGACGATAACTTTCTGCCCGACGATACGTTTCTCTTCTTCCTGGACATCCTGAAGACGCTTCCTCTGCAGAAGCTAACCATAAGGACGTTCGGGAACCTCGGATCTCCAGTCTGGGAGATCTTGAATCAGTTCAAAGGACTAAGAGTGATTTTTTCTTTGCTTTTTTAACGTATCCATTTGCTTACGAGAATATTCAGAGTGTATCCATATTTTGTATGGAGGGCCCTCCCCGGATCCTACAAGGTTGGTCAGAAACACTCGGTCCCAGTCTGACTTACCTTGAGCTCGGCGTAAGTCCGACAGCTCGTATGAGAACTATAGAAGTGCTGATTGAACTTCTAGCGTTGCTCGGGCGTACCTGCGACGATCCTTATTAGTGTCTTCTCGCACCTTAAAAATCTCACCCACCTGCGCATCAAGGGCGCGCCTTCGCCCTCGATCCCATTCATCGTCTCTTCGCTGCCGCTGCTCACCTCACTTGATACGGACTACAGCGACGCCAACAACGTGATGCGTCTCTCCTCCGAACTGCTGCCAATGCCTTTACTCACATCTCTCACTTTGCGCACGAGTTCCGTTGACAATGGCGGGCCTCAGGGTCTCTGGCAATGGGCGCGCCAGTTGATCCCTGTGCCCTCGCTCCGTGACTTCCGGCTACATTCCTTTGCAACACTTGGCGAGACAAGCGTACCCCGGCAGTTCATTCTGTTCTTGGCGCAGGTCCATCGCGCGACGCTGGAACGCTTCGTAGTTGGTACGACGCAACTACTTCTCAGGGATGTTGAGTGTCTTTGTGATATGTTCCCTGGGCTCACGGAGTTGTCATGCGCCATCCCAAACGCCGATGGGGTGAGTGGTATTTCTCGCTTGTTCTTCCCAATTTCCTTCGTGCTTTAGATGCTGATCTACACCGCAGAAAGAAATATGCGACGTGACCAAACATGCGTATAAGCTGCGCTCACTGCGGCTGAATATGCAATGGTTCCAATCTTCGTTCGTCACAGAAGGCTCGGTTCCGCCTTTTTCCATGGAAGATGCGAAGTGCATGATGCTGCGCGATCAGTCCCAGCTACGCCTCATAACGATTGGACCCCTTATGTTTAAGGCAGGTGCTTTGAGAAGACTGTTGTGGAACTATTAGCTTACTTTGATAATATGTTACAGGGCCAATGGGTGTATGATGATTCAGAAAACGCAGTTGAACGCGTACGCTTCCAAGTGCAACATGAACATGTGGAAAACGTGCGCAGCGAGACGTAAAACGTGAATCACGCCTGTCGACAGTTCTAGTCAGCTCGATCTTCAACTGATCTCATCGAATGATAAAATATCTGCGTATTTTAGCCACGGACTAGAGGCATCTACAGCGACAACGGCTGTAGCGGAGCGGACATTACTGTATTACATTAAAACTTTGTATAATGTCAGTCATGCTATTTTTCTTTGGGAAACTAGAAAGTTGTGCGTGGATTGGTGGGAACGGGTGTACATACCAAAACACATTGATCCCATAAGACTGAGCTCGAAAGACATCTCGTACATCGTAAACGCCTGAGCAGGAACTCACATGCCCCGTCCGCGCCCCCGCCCGCCGCGCATCGGTGCAGCCTCTGGCTCCCCCACGACCTATGAAATACAGAAGTAGAAGTACGTGGTGAATACACGTCTCCACGACCATTGCGACCAGAAAGGCGAATGCACTTGCCTCGCACTGGTGCACCGCGTCCTCCGCGCATGCCACCGCCCATTCCGCCGCGTACACCACGACCTGCTTCTCGTGCGCGATTTTGCTCCTCCTTCACTTCGTCGAGCAGCTTTTCCGGTACTCGCAGGTACTTAATCTGATATGAGCAAGATATCAGAGTTCTGCGACTACGCTTTCTGGAAGCTCGGACAGACCGTGCTCCCCCGAATGTAGCACTCTTTGAGCTTCCAGAACCTGTCCGCGTCCGCGCTTGTCTGGTATACCTCGCGAAGCGTGATATTCATGAAATTGTCGCAGTTGACCAAGTGACCATTGAATGTCTCGCCATTCTTCAACTCAACTAACTGAACGAACGAGGGGAAGTGGTCAGCGGAAATGTCGAGAGGTTACGCAACGCGTCGAGCGTACCATAGGACGGTTCTGAGCCGCGTTCAAAAGAGATAAGGGAAGCTGGAAGAAAAACACTTCAGATTATATACATCATGTTTTCTTCACTCATAAACATACCATAGTATATATTTGTTGAGGAGGCTGAATGTTCGTGTTCGGCGAAACGCAGCTTGAGGTCCAAAGCGATGTTGTCCATATTCTAAAAAGGATTCCCGCGTGAATACCACGTGACAAACACGCGATGTCTATCTAGTATCACCGACCGTCGCTGGCTACCTACTTTCCTCACGACCGTCTCAACTGTATCTATTTCTTGTTTCGAAATGCTGCCAGCCAGATTTACGAGGACGTTCCTTATAATAATAATCGCCCTCGTGCGTATTTCACTTTCTTGTATTTCTCGTGCGCAACGACTGACATGTCAAGCAGGTCGTCTTGATGTCGCTCTTCACGTTCCACGGGCCGACGCGTGCATACCTCGACCCATACTCAGGCAGGGTCTTCGATAGCGATGGCGTCGAGCGTGACATTGGCTTTGACTCCGCTAGCCACCCGGAATCTGTGGCGCCGCTGCAGGGCGTGCATGGCGGCGTCATCATGAGCAAGCTGGGGAACGAGACCGCGAAGTGCGTAATTCACACCCCGATAGGATATGCTGAACTATATCGACAATTTCGACAGACAGGCACTCGGGAGGGCTGCTTGGAAACTCATGTAAGCTTTATTGGGGATACCATTGGGTGGCAATTAGATACTAATGATGTGACAGGCATACCATGACGCTCCGATTCCCAGAGGTACGACCACAGAAATAAATCCGAGCTCTCCCCGAATGTTAAAAAAAAATCTTGCTTTCTTTAGGAACCGACGGAGGACGAGCGCAGTGCTCTTGATTCTTATTTCCACCTCCAATCTCGTCTCTACCCATGTGGAGAGTGTGCGACGGAGTTCCAGAAACTCTTAAAGGAGTTCCCACCACAGGTATGTACTCGTTATCTTTTCTTATAGACCCTGTTTTTATGTATCCCTAATATCCTCCTCCTCGCCTGTTTGCCCTCCTTTTCTGTGTGCTGTGTTTCTCTCATACAAGACATCGTCCCGGCGCGCAGCAGCTCTTTGGCTGTGCCATGTGCACAACCAGGTAAACGAACGTCTTGAAAAGCCCATCTTCGACTGTGCACATCTCGACGACACGTACGATTGTGGATGTGGCGACGAGCCTATCAACAAGCAATCAGACGGATTGGAATTGGAACGCGACGGGCTCACCGGTGCTGGGCTCATCAAAGGTGGAAAATAGGCAAAACCTATCACTGGGTTTGACGTTTTCGCATATTTCTCGTGGCTACTGGGATGTAGTTTTTTCCGCCTTGATCCTCTGCTGGTATTTGTAATTTCCTTGGTTTTCTTGATCTCCGCTCTTGACTGGGTTTTTGTCGACGCCTTAAATGTAATTATGCGATTATCTATCATCTTTTCTATCGGTTTCCTTGCTAAATTGTCGCTCTACGTATACTACTATCGGTTCCCCTGGTCTTTGTAATGTAATACGCATGCGTGAATCTTAACATGAAGGTGGGGCAATCCTTACCCTATTACATGCGAAGGCCACATCTCACGATAATGGAGGATACATAGCTACGAACGCGTTAAAATTATACATCTGTGGCGCCGCATTGAAACTGAATTGTTCTGGATGGAAGTCGAGAACTGTACGCCCCTCGCGGACAAGCTGCACATGCGCGCCGCCAGTGGCAACGAGTCTACATTGCAACTTCGAGAGACCCGTGAGGACACAATGTTCGCTTGGCTTAGTATGTCCAGAATTGTGACTCCCGTAGTCATCGCAGGACCATAGGAATACGCTGGCAGGTGCCATCGCGAGCACGACCACCCAGAAGACGTCATCAGTCTGTTAATACACAAGCTGTATTAGCGCTCTTCGCCCTTTTATTGCCTCCGACTCCTATAACGATCAAAAATCGAATTGCTCACCAATTCCCACCCTGTTGGCCTCCCTACTTTGTCGTCCGGCGCCAGTGCGTTTCGAGGATGTGGCCGCGCCCATATGTACACACGGTCTTCCTCGACGGCCGGGTATTCTCCGGTTTTGAATGCGCGAGCGAAGTAAGCAGACAGATGTAGCCATGGGGTGTGATCGAAGCCGTCTACCCAGGCCTGTGAGTTCGGTTGCGCACCCTTGATGGGCCCGAGGTAGTGCGATTCGCCATAGTCTAGCGGGAGGCTCGTCGTCAGCGAGATAAGTGACATGATATATGCGTGAAAGGGGAATTGATGAGGCCTCACCGTTCCATGAGATAACCTGGACGATATCGACTTGGTTGCGCATGGATACGAGCTGCTCCCACCGGCGGACGAAGAGCCAATCGTCAGCACGATATATCCACTTCAGAAATAGTATATTAGCTTTCCAAGTTCAAAGGGACAAGACTTATGCGCTAGCTTACGTTTTTATTCCACGAATCTTTGCCATAATGCTATTGTAGCACATATAATATATGTTAGGCGCTTCCTTGCGACCAATGCACATACAACTCACAGTGAAGAACCATGGCGAGACGGAAGCCATGTATGACTTCCCATCAAGATTCCGAAGATATTCTTGATCAGAGAGCAACTTGGGACAGTGAATCTCGCTTGGAGGAGACTGCGATGTGAGGTAGATGGGCCAGCACCCGTTCCACTAAATTGGTTGAAGCGTTGAGAAGTCAGTAGAAGAATTAGAAAAATTATTCAGTAACCGCACGTTGAATGCGCCATCCATGCAATGTATCTCACGGAATCTCGCAGGGTCAATGAAGAAAGAAGGTATGAAGTAGACCTGAGATGAATCACTTTAGAAGCGTACTATCTCTCTCCTCAGCAGGCCTGAAAACGCACCGGAATTTTTTCTTTCAGCGTCATTTTGACGCGCATCCACGCGGTTGGAATGTCTGGACATCCGAAGAGCGAACTCTCTCCGGCAAACGAAGAAACCAATGCTTTCCCTTGGAGCTGCAGGTAATTCGGATGCGGCGCAAACTTGTCGGTGTATATCTTTAGATTTTGGATATCTTGCAAGGTCGAAGAAGCGAACGATCTTAACAGTTAAGACAGATTATTATATGTCCCCCCTCGAGTTTTCCTATGAAAAGACTGGGAAACGCACGACATATCGAAGCTGAGAAAGAGCCTGAAGTCGAATTCGCTGCGTTCCGATGCACCGAAGCACGAAGAGACCTGGTCAAATTGCCATTTATCTTTACCTATGTTGAGGGCAAATCCGTCGCTTTGTAAAAGCAGCAGTCGGCGAATGTTCAATCTACATCATTAGCAGGAAGTTGTTCACATTCCATGGCTATGAGCAAGCCTGATGTCTTCCTCCCAATCTGACGGCGTATAAGGCTTGCATTGTTTATGAAATACTGTACTTGACTCCAAAAGTGAATCTTCGCACTGCAGTATTTCCGACCATGAAGCTTGTTTGGATCATCATCAGCACAGAAACCACTTGATTCGCTAAAATTAGAGCTGAATTCTTTACTGTGCGACGACCAATTTTGGATTCGGATGAACAGATTCGGCAGACTTCCCCAACCTGGTTTTGCTGGTTTTGTGGAATAGTTTCTTCATGAATTGAGACATGTAGCGGTTCAAGTAGAGGGTGGCACAGAAGACAGTGGCGGAAGCAGAAAGAAGTTTATAAGACGCGTGTCCGTCGCTCGCTCTACTTCGACCACCACCATACGCTATATCGTTATCTCCTCAAAAGATAGTCAGCTCGGTCTCCGCTCGGTCTCCGATAAAGCACAAGCACACAAGTTATCTAGATGAAATTTGGAATAACATATTATTTTATTACTTTGGCCCAGAGGAAAACCGCTCCCACTGTTCGCCGTCCATCGCATAACTCTCACTCTCGTCAGGAAACGTTCTCTGTTTAACGGCGGCGACATAGTCAAGCACACCTCTCCTATGCTCCCCCTTCGCGTCAGCAAACCGCCTCACGAATTTCGCTTTGTGTCCACTCCATGTCCCCACCATATCGTCCCAAACTAACACCTGCCCGCTCGTCGCAGAGCCCGCTCCGATCCCTATAGTGGGAATGCGCAAGTTCGCAGTTATATATTCCCCAAGCTTGCTGGGTACTGCTTCCAACACAACAGCAAACGCGCCCGCATCTTCTAGCGCACGCGCGGCTCGGAGAATAGTACTTGCCGAAGACGCGTCTTTGCCTTGAACGCGGTAGCCAGAGCTTGCTGTGTGTCGCTGGGGAAGAAGGCCGACATGGCCCATAACTGGTATTCCGATCCCTGTCAATCTCCTGACGCTCTCCTGGATCTCCTCTCCGCCTTCCAGCTTTACACCTTCGACGCCGCCCTCCTGCACCATCCGCACAGCGTTTCTGATCGTGTCTTCCGGTCCAGCGTGATAAGATCCAAATGGCATGTCAGCAACGAGGAATGGGTTTTTGCTCCCTCGTCCGACCGCTCGACAGTGGTACAGCATCTCGTTGAGCGTCAAGCGAGTCGTAGAGTCGTACCCGAGGCACACCTGTGCAAGCGAATCGCCTACCAGTGTGATGTCCACTCCATACTCCTCGCACGCGCGACCCGTCGGATAATCGTATGCTGTTAGCATTGCAATGGGCGTCTCTGCCTCTTTCATCTGCTTGAGCCGTTGGATAGTTACTTTCCGTCGGGCTGCTCCGGTCGACGCAAGTAAATCAAACGTTCATATAAAAATGAAATAAAAAAGCTGCTTACGTATTACGTCACCCTCCTTCGTCTTCTTTGCATCCTCCGGCCTGACACTCATCGACCGACATGCCATGTTGGGACGCATGGCGGGAGCGAAACATGTCCGCTTGCATTTACCCGCCGCAATCGACGCTGCTGCAGAGTTTGAGCATGACGCCAGTCTAATCATTTTTAAGTATGTTGAGCGCGTTGAATGTCTCCAGATAGATGCGAAAAGGCGGTACGATCGGCCCATCGTGAATCTTTTGCTTGCTTTTATGACGACGCCAGCGATGGGCTGACAAGAACTCGGAGTGCCTGCCGGGCTGCCGGTAACCTTCAGCCGGATTTGTCAGCAAGCACGCTGCCCGATTGGGTGGTATTTCGGTATGGTTGATACTCCTGAACATGATTTCTCTCAAGTGTGCGGTTAGTGAATGTCAATCATTATTTATTAACTCTTCTCATGCTGACTTTCTAATCTCTGAGTAGAATTAATTTTTTGCTGGAATACCTGACTTTTAAAAACTAAATCAACCCAAGTGTCTGACAATCATGCGCATGCGCGACTCTGAAGTCGCGGTACTCCTGTCTCTGTGATTTACTTGCTCCACGTTTCTCGGTCCATGTTTTCTTTTCGTGAATTGAAATCAAGGCACAGTATCGATGTGTGGCTGCGTGCGGAGTTCTAAATACTACCACGTCATGTTCAACGTTGACTTCCGTGACTACTTTATTTGTGAAAGTCTTCCGTCCGTTCAACTGATCGACCTCCGACTGGAAGCATGTCCTTGTATATTCTGTGTCTGCAAGTATTCGGACTAGCATCGGGGTATCAGTGAAATAGTCCATATTTTACTTTCGACACTCTATTGTTTGCAATCTCTTTTTCGATAAACAGGACTTCGTGATCAAGTTTTGTTCGACGAGACGTGCCGAGACGACTTTAAGAGGGAAGCACGGACCTGCCAAGACGATTCAGCGAACCTGAAAGGCAAGGTCGTCCCTTATTCTCACGGGTTTTGTAGTGCACGAACTCCACTCCATATACCGCTGCGTTGTTTAGAAAACTGCGGCATCCTTTCTCAATATTTAGCCCCGCAGATAAGTATGTTGTCTCTGCCACTCCATCCTTATTACACGTCAGTTCTGACATTCATGCAGAAGGCCTGCTGACTTGCTTGCTGACTTGCTTGGCAGGATGCACCGGCAAGAATTCCACTACCTTGATTTTGATCCTCGTAGCGTTGCTATTCGCGAGGGGAATATTGTCTACTGGATTTTCACTCCGTCGAGGAGCGGAAACACAAGTGAAAGTGGCGCAAGGGCTTCGACTGGAAGGTCGGAAGGTTGCATACCTCGCTCACCCGAATACAACGTTGTTGCGGTACCCAATGATGTATAGCTTGTGAGATAAACCTCTGACATGTTTGTGCATGGACTTGTTGTCTCTGTCCCTTAGAGACCAATGTGCTTGCAGCTACATACCGATTTCCAGGATCGCCGAACTCGAATATGATAATGTGGAGAATCATTCATCGCATGATATCGTCGATCGCCTTTTCCTTTCTCGTACCCTTCACGCACGTAGCGCCTAATCTGGTCGACGAAGCCCAAAGAAGAAGAAAACATCCCCAAAGGCAACCTGGACGCGTTCATCGATGCATATAAGAAGAGCCTTCCCGATTTTCCACACACGTTTATGTGTCTAGGCACAGTCTGGAACTGACATTTTATTCAGATAATTCTTCCTCTAGACCAGATAAATGTTTTGAGCTGACAGAAAATAATCCAGTAGAATGTAACTAACATCGGCTGGACATACGCTCGAGTCTATGATCACGCGGTGGGCCGAGAAAAGAATTTCCGTCAACCGATGACCGTTCGTCGTAAAATGAAGAAGGGGATGGCGACCGCAAGGTAGCGAAATACGTCTGCGCGCTTAATTGCAGAGAAAGCTTCAGATAGGCGTGACGGAGCCATGATGGCAAGAGGAGACACTGCGAAAATATCGAAGCGAGGTAATGCCGACGGTAAGGAGCTGGGAGCTAAGTAGACAGCAGTGTTTGGCTGCCGGACCGTGGAGGGCATGTGAATGAAGCCTTCGCGCCCGCCGCCTCTTATATATAGCAAGTACAGAGAGTAAAGAGAGCTGATATATATATTCTTGCATGCAATGCGAGGCAAGGCTTCTCTTCAAAGAGCAGGAAGAATCACCATCGTTTGGCATTGTGTGCACGATACATGTGAACTCAAATCGAAATGACAGTTTGATTCCATCCCGGCGCAGCGTGTTCCCATACATGATCGAAAGTAGCAGACGTTTACCTTTCTGCCGTCCAATGAAAGTGTGACAGGGAATACGTTGCTTGAAGGAGGATGCACGCGGCATAGACACTTATGTAAGCACCCGCACCTGAAACTTGTGGCTGGAACAAGACGGCGTCCGAGCTGCCTTTATCGGCGCGGGATGGTCACAACACATACAATCAATTTGAGCGTGTTGGAGAATTTTCACCTCATGGGCGATTGGGGTAAAAATCATGCTCAGATAAGAATAGGTTTGTAAGTAAAATAAGATAAAGATTGTTTTCCTCAGTGGTAAGTTGCTGCGCATCATTGTACGCACTATTTTAGAAAATCGTCAGGCTCTGACTTCATATACTTCACAAACTGTTAAATAGGGCTAGCGGCGAATCATCCTTTTCGGTACGATCATTAAGAATAATCAATATTGGAGAATAAAGACACATACCGACTATTCACGGTGAATGGAAAATATACCCTGATTAGAAAAGACACTCGATCGTATTCATGCTTCATGGTTGAGGTCAGACGAAGACTAGATTTTCAAAAGAACGCCCTAGAATTAGGTTCAGCGCCGCAGGATTGAAGACCATACAGCAAACTCGTGTTGTAGCCTCATGCGAGACCTTGTGGGAGGAGAGAAGTTCTTGTCCATGTCGAGTATGTGTTGTACTTTCCTAAGAAGAGTTACAGATCGACTTTATCGGTGATCTTAAGCATACGGGATGTTCGTGGAGTAAGTCTCGACTTTACTTCTTGATAGTACGGGTCAATAATGCGTTAAATGAGTCCTCGCTGCCTTCCACTCATCAGTTTAATGCCGTAATTTCTCGTCTGAGTTCCCAAGCATCCGCAAACAAAATGTAGCTTCAATGCGTCGTGTACACTGTGCGGTTGAGAACACCACACCGGTTTTCGTTAACGCAACATCAGTGCGGGTAAACAAATGAAGAGAACAAACGCGCCCCAAACATGTACCACATAGATAATGCTGTAATGCTTCGACGACTCATTGCAGTAATGTTCATGTGAGGACCGTAGTACACAGAATTTGATTGTGCCTAATGCCAATTCGAACGGATAGTACGTCTTTCCTTCCCAATACTAATCGCCACGCTAGTCGACGAAGTAGTATGGAAATCAATCATTTCGAAGTTGTCATCGAATCTCAAAGTGAGATCGGGCTCCTCGGAGACCTCGCTGACTTATTATACCAAGTCTTGTGGAAAGAACTCTCCGCGAAGAAAACCCGGGAGATCGCTGTGGTTCCAGCTGCCTATGAGCTGGCTCAGGCGGAGCGGAAAAAAGAGAGGAGAGTTCGAGATGGTAGAATTCAAGACGTAGAGTTTAATTTGAAGCGACCGCGCAGTTCTTGAAGAACATTGTAGACCCCTTTGAAACCTTGCAGCAGGGTTTTTAGATTCTTTTCTGCTTCACAGTTGTTAAATGTCCTGCAGGACAAGAAAGGTGGCACTATCGATGCTGAAAAGTCAATGAGGCAATATACTCCCACGGATCTCAAGCAGACCCTCCCTCACAAGTTGGACTTTTCTCTTGTGCACTTGCATTGGCTTGGCATGTCTGATCTTCAAAAATCCCAGCTGTCAGAAAGCTCTATCGGAGGAACTTCTGAGTAGGACTTATGATTACGAACCGCTAGTTCATGCAACAATTATTTCTCAGACTAGCTGGTCAAATTTCCTAGGATTTCCTTTAGCTTACTGGCGTGGCCCATGTGCTTTATAACAAACAATATGTGGGATATTCATCTCCAAGATGACCTCGGTTATCTTTGCGTGTCGGCCGTTACAAGGCACTCTTGTACACCCTCACGCTTATTTTTGACAAGGCCTTGATCACTAGACACGAACCCCGTGATCGGCGTGTCGGCTCACATCTCGTTCCCTCCGAGAGTCAGCTGCAGACACTGCACATAATGTCCCGTGCATCAGCGTGATAATGTCACTGCAGACTTGCGTCCGGGCCGCCAACTTGTGTTTCTCTTATAGTGCGGAATGCATACGGACGTCGACGCGGTCCGCGCGGAGTCGAGACTATTTTCTGATCAGTAAAAGACACTATTCATCGGCGAAACAAAACTCTTAAAAAGGCGTGCGGCGTCTGTCATGGCTCCTCAGCAGATCAGTCAGGGAACAAGTAAAGATCTAGTCTCGTTACTCCAAATGGGCTTGATTTCTAAGCTCTTGTTCCTCGGTTCGGCGTACTTTCTGAACTTCGGAGTCTCTGCAGCTGTGGGCTTCCCACGCGCGTTGTGCACACTTGAAGCGAGCGGAGGTGACGACGCGCCCAGTTTCGTCTCGGCCGTCCTGGATCCGTCATGTTCCACGGTGGAGATTCCAGCGGGCGCGACGCTGAATATCAGCACCAAGATGGACATGACGGGCACTCAGGACAAGCATATTGTAAGTATTTGTTTCTCCTGATTTCTTGTGCTTACGAACTTCCGCAAATTCATGTCGAACGCGTTGTTTTCTTTAGTTATTAGAGGGCACGGTCAAATTTAACCCGGATATTGACTACTGGGTCGCCGTAAGTCCACTTTTCCTTATGTGTAGCATGAGCGATCTTTGACAAGGGTTTCCCTTGATAGAATGCATTCCCCATCACCTTCCGTTAGAAAAGATCCGGTACACAGATCTGTGCATGCTCTGACTGTAATGATTTTTTCGTTTCTGTAGAAACACAGATCACGTACTGGCTGCTCGGCGGTATGAACATCGTGCTTGATGGTGGCGGAACTCTTGATGGATCTGGGCAGGTAAGCCAGAGGCATTTTTGATCTTTGGAGTTCGGCCGATGTTTGAATTTTCATTAGGTGTGGTATGATGCTTTGTGCGTATCTATGTCTATGTGTTATGCGTTGACTAACATAAACCCTAATTTTCAGTAATAATAATGACACTCTCCTCCGACCTATCATCCTTACGGTATTCAACGGCACGAATGTCCTTGTCAATGTGTGTTTCTTCCCTTTTTTTAATTGTAATCAGTCCCTCGTGCCCATGCCGTGCATATACAGAACATCAAAATGATCAACTCTCCCGAGTGGTTCAACCTCGCGCATTCGTCTGTGAATGTCACTTATTCGAATGTCAATATCTCGGCCGTCTCGACGTCGAGCGCAGATATCGCTAACACTGATGGATGGGACATCTATCGCACGGACCAGGTAGTGATCAAGGACAGTGTCATCAACAACGGAGATGATTGTGTCAGTTTCAAACCAAGTATGCGCAAGCTCATGTCATTTTACGAGCGCGTTCCTTGACGTATATCTCTTTGTCCAGATACCACGAATGTTCTGGTGTCGAATCTGACGTGTTCGGGTTCACAGTAAGCCCGTGTACTATCCATCCGATTCTCCCCTTTCGTTGACATGACGCTCGGTCTCATGTAGCGGGATCTCCGTCGGCTCTCTCGGGCAGTTCGAAGGCGTATTTGACATCGTCGAAAACGTCACTTCCACGTGAGTTTGTCTCGGACTAGCACAGCATCCTTAAGAAGTCCATTCTTTTAATCGACATTTGGCGGTCAGAAACGTGCGTATGTCGAACGCGGAGAACGGCGCACGGATCAAGTGCTTTGCCGGATCGGGCGTAGGAAGCGGTATCGTGAAGAACATCACATTTGAGCACTTCGTAGAAAGTGCGGTGGACAATCCACTCATCATCGATCAGGCGAGAATTCTCGGCGTCTCCTTCCTTGATTAAGTGGAGAAAGTCCTTGAAGGCAGAATGCTTATAGAACTTCGTTTGATTGATTTAGTGTTATGAGACCTCCGCGGATGACTGCGAAGAGTTCCCGTCAAATACAATCATTCAGGATGTTGTGTTTACTGAGTGAGCGATGCGATGATGATTACGTTTTGTTACCTGTTTCACAGATGCTGATTACTCTCCCATTATAGCTTCACGGGTACTGGAACAGGCTCAACTGTAGCATCGCTCGACTGTTCTCCCGGTGGCAGATGCAGCAATGTGTCCGTCAGCGACATCAGCCTTTCGTAAGTTCAAGACTATTGTCCCATTTCCCTTTTTTTATACTTAACCAAAGTTCTTGGTTAGTGCAAAAAGCGGACAAGCTAAGTTTGAGTGCCAGAACGTGGAGCTCTCAGGGAATTCTGCCTCACTTTTCGGGACGTGCGATACTACGTGAAGTATTATAAGTGTTTCAGGTTATTTTGTTTGAAAAACAAGCGCTTTACATGTACTGTTGATCGCTCAAAATGCGATACCTCGCTTTACATTGTATCAGCTTAGAAGAAGTGAATATATGATTCACATGCTTTGCTTCGGCTCATTTCGTGCACAGAGTTATGCTGCTGCTTCGGACTTCGCGCAGACGTTTAGCTGTTCCCTTTTAGCTTTATTGCGGAGCACGTGGCAGCATTCGAAACCTCCACGAGGCCGTGAGCACTTCGGAGACGATGATACCTTGATACTTAGATCTCTGATACAGGTACTCATGATTCCTGTCAAATTCAAAAGATTTTAGGTCACGGAAACCATTTTTATCTCCGAGGTGTGCGGTACATACGGAGTTTGCGCGTTTCCAAACAATACAAAATTTCAGTAATTTATGTCTATTATAGGCAACTTATTGCACGAAACCTTTACGAATGATTGCCGTAGGACTCGATATAAGAGAAGAAAGTACAGAGTTATCGAAAAAACGGTGTGGATGGTATAATTCGGACTTCGGAGTGACGGCAAAGATCAGCGCTTAATCCGGAAAGTAACCGAAGATCAGCGCGGTTGCGCCGCCACCGAGTCTGACTTAATCGCCGAGTCAATATTCGCGCACCGCGTCCTACTTCAAGAGCATGTCTCTTCCTTCTTCTTCATCCCGCCACCACATCGTCAGCGAAGCCCCCGCCCAGATACTATCCTATCTAATGTCGTTCCGAAGCCAAGACAACCCAAAACGCAACCACGTCGTCGACATCGCCGACACGACGCTCCTCGCGATCGACCGTGGCTCGTACATCGTCCAGGACGTCGGCGAGATTTACCTTTCCGAGGCTGTCGCGCGCTGCACCGAAAATACGCGGCTCTACGGCCCCGACAGCGTGCTTTCCAGCTGGCCAAATCTGTCGAGTACTTCGAGCCTTGTCAGGGGCCAGCTTCCCGAGCCTGGGCCCTCAATGCAGTCTGCCCCTTCGGACAGCGTAGTCTCGATAGAGAAGGAAGGAAAAGAATGCAAGATTATTATACTGCAAATCTCGACGCTCGCGGGCGCGCGCCTTCTTGCAACCACCACGTCTCGTCCTGGCGGAAATGCCATCGAGACGGAGCGCGAGGAAAACAAAATTGGGATACTTAATTTCGCTTCAGCCAAGCATCCTGGAGGCGGATTTTTAAAAGGTGCACAGGCGCAGGAAGAGTCCATCGCGCGGTCATCAACACTATACTCCTCCCTTATGAGCCCGGTTGCAAAACCCTTCTACCAAACGCATCGACATGACCCGCAGGCTGGTTATTATTCTCATACTATGATCTACTCCCCCAATGTCCTATTGCTCCGCGATGATGATGGTACGTTTAGTCTTTTGTTCCCCTCCATCCGATGGAAGAAAGTAATCCTCATCTCTGTCTTGCACCTCAGGTTCATGGCAACGTCCAGTCTGCGCCGATGTGCTCACCTCGCCTGCCGTCAACGCCAAAGTCGTGCGACAGTCAGTTATGGGCCGGCTCGCTGCCAAATCCGAAACTGCAAAAATAGATCGCGTGATGCGAGAGCGGGCCGCGCGCGCCCTTTATGCATTCGAGAGGCACGGCGTCCGCCATCTCGTACTCGGCGCGTGGGGTTGCGGCGTTTTTGAAAATGATGTGCGTGCCATCGCAACGATCTGGGCAGACTTGCTCGGTCGCGAGGACTCGCGCTTCCGCCGAAGCTTCGACCGCGTCGTCTTCGCCGTGCTTGGCGAAAATACGTTCAAGGAGTTTGAGGCGGCGTTCACCTTACGCGCTCAAGGGGATTGCCGGTATACGTACATCGACGGCGATGTCAGCGTCCCGAATCTGCAAAGGAGATAACCGAGGTCCCGACGGACAAAAGCTATTCTCATTTCGGTTCCTTGTATGCCGTGTCTTGTGTTTTTCTTGATTGACGCTAGGGATTTTCATCCTGTCGCAGCCGCTCTGTATCCAATACACTTATTCGTTCTGCGCCTTCCGGCGCCCTCGCTGCTCACCTCACCTCATCATTTACGTTCCTCTCCATCTCCTGTAGCCTGCTCCTTCATATGCGTACGCCGGCTTATGATGGTGTGATCATAATATGATCACACCCATCGTAGACTACTTATCAAATGCCTCGCAGTATGTGCGCATATACCGTTATGAAATCTTTCGTTGTCTCTAATCTCTGTCACATCTTCCGAGTCCATCGGTTATTTGATTAATGCATATTATATTACCCAGTAAAAGTTTATTTTCCTGGTCGAGTCTTATAGCACGTTAATATAATACAGAGCACTTTTGGTTGGACTGGCACGGATATGTGAGCGCGCATTAGCAAAGGGGTTCTCGGGCTACAACAGGCTACCGGGACAACAAATGCAGTAGCTACGTAGTATCTAAAAATGACTTGCTCGTCGCTTCTTCAACACCTCCGAACGTGGCGTCTCAACTGCTGGGGGAACTCGTGCCAGACTAACGGCTATGTCAATTCCGGCGACCTTGCATAGAGCACGTTTTTTCCAAGACAACAAACGGTCACTTCTAATACAGATACAGGATATACCTAAGTGTATCATGAGAGTAATAAAAGCCCCCCCCCCCCCCCCCCCCCCCCCAATGGCCGCTCATATCCAGCAGCTCTGGAAAGTTTCGAAGCGAAAAGGAAACAGCCTTGTATATTTACGGTCCTACTTCCTGCTTGGTGGCTAGCCGCGAACTTGAGAACGCAAATCATCGGACCCAAATACAGCCACGGCCACTTCGGAGTCCGAGTAAGTTCAACCTGGTCGTAGCTCGCGAACTTCATCTTTCACTAGAATAAAGCCGCCTTCCGGCTATTGCGGGTGTCTTTCCACTTATGGAGCTCTAATGTGATTGTGCAGGCATTTCCCAAACTGAAGTACGTGCAACGCGCTACTACAGTAGCTAAGTTTGCTAGTCCGTCAACTTCAGAACTGGGCTTCTTTCGATTTCTCACTTCAGGAGCTATATAGTATGCTTCCAACGTCGAAAATCGACGAAACAGATCAATGCTGGTTGCACTTCACTAATAGAGGTCTTTCGTCTCGATAAGTAATGGGGTGTCACTCAGTGACTCGGTTTAAAATGTCTTTTTTTTTTCCCAAAGGCTTAGAGGAAGTCTATTCTCGACACTGAGACTAGTGCTATTTCCTGTGAAACATTTTGTTATTTTTTACATGTTACTACACTACAAGTTATGTTGTTCGAAAAAGCCCTTCAATTTCGAAAAGTGATTTGCGCCCTGTCACTATTAAAACACCTCAATTCGTTCAAATATGAAGCCAAGCTGCTCTATGCCTCCTAATGACTGCGACTCCCGTTTTTATTACCTTTGTTCTATGTATTTCAGCGGTGAGCGATAGCCCTGTCACGGTGGCGCCCCTGCAGACCGAAGCAATGATCGACATATGGTGACATGTTGTGACATGAGGATTTGCGCCTCTGCTTCAAGCCTTTTGGCAAGTCTTCACTGACTCGTCAACTCTCACCTTTGTTCTGTGGCTACCAGGGACTGGAATCACACTCTTTGGTGAAGAAAGCGACTGGAATACTGTCAGAAGCTCTTATCGCCCTTCTTTGAACATGAACGCGCTCCGGCTGCTCAAACGACGCGCTTTCGTCCGACGCGACCTTTACAGCACATTCTGCAGGACCTACGCAAAGTCATCCCATGGCTTGTCCTCCAACAATGACAATCTCCTTCATGGATCAAGAAGGGCTGGCTCATGTCTTCATACGCCGTCTCTATCATCAACGCGACGCCATAAGAGCGGACTTACCACGCTAGTGAAGAAAGACGTCGAGGGAAAGAAGAACGAAGTACGAGAGGTCTCTGTGCTCGGAGATGAACCCCCGTTATACGATGGGAAACCAGAGTGGTGGCGTCGTTGGATGTTTGCGTTGCTAGCGCTTGATATGCTTTTCACGTACGTTCTTTCTACCCGTATCTTTCAACTCCTCCTCTTTTACAAGACCGAAATTTGCAAGTACTGCAATTGTCTTCTCTTCGATGCTGCTTCTCCCCTTGTACTATGTGAATATTATCTGACTTTTTTCGTATTTGAAGCGGTGCCAGCATTGACATGGTAATGAGGTACTGGACAGAGGTCATAGAAAAGCCGCTGCCATCAGATTCCTCTTCCAATGACCAACGTCCAGAATATGAATACGTTCTACGTCCTCTGTGGCAACGCCTTGGCCTTGCCTCCTTCGAATTGCTCGTCGGCACCGGAGTGGGCGCGCTCATCCTTGCATCTCGCGATCGCACCGTCTGGCGTCTCATCATCAAACGCGTTCCACTGGCGTCCCTTCCTCCAGCACGAAGTGGGATGCAACTGCCTCCGCGGCTTTCTAAGGGCGCAAAATCCCAGACGATCAACATCTTGACGCTAGAGACCGCCTCGGGGCGAGCGAAACGCTTTTTGATGCGCGATTGTGACCTGGTGCCCGCGCGCGACCTCTCCGAGGTCTACCTTCGCATCAATGGCGTCCGGGGGTACTTCTGGCTCGGGCTCAACCGTGCGAAGGTACTCGGCCTCACGCCGTCTGATGTCAATGCAAGCAATGTTTTGAAGGGACTGGTCGACGAGAAAACGGAGAATAGCCTTGATTGGATCAACGACACCCCGGGAGGCATGGACCCAGAGAACAGGCAGATAGCAGAGCTTCGCAAGATGATGGGACGTGCGTGGATCGCAGCAGATGGGACTGTGAGCATTCCAAACCCGAAACCCATTAGTCAAGGGTGGACAAGCGGACCTGTGGTTGGACTATAATCAATCAAAATTTGTGCATAATCTGTAAGCTATAATAACACAGCGCGTCATACCTTCTTCTGCTGACAATTGAGCCTCGTTTTTAGATATTTTGTTTTAACTTCCTGCATAACTTGATTCAGCCTCGAATCGCTAAAGTTAGACGACATCGAATTCTAACAAGATATCTTTGAGTACTAGCTTATTTCTTGAGTATCGATGAGGTCCGAATGAGAAGACAGCTTTCTGCAGCTTACACTTCGACCAATCCATCACATAACTTGCGAAAAAATTGTATCTCAAGACACAATACTATCTGTTGATGTTTTCCTCCTTCACGTCCGCATCATGTTTTTTTCAGGTCGTCACCAATGTGGAATAGCAATTCTGCACTCTGGGCACTTGTCTCGACTCTGTCAACGATACCTCGAAAGCAGTTACAGTAGTCCTTCAACACCCTTCGCATTTCGCCATTGGATTTCAAAAGCATCGGAGATGCGTCAGGTCATCATTCATTTGCTTGAGCTTTACAAGTGTAAGTATTCAAGACTCCTGCTCAGCTTTTTATCTAATTTTACTCGCGTACCAGCTTGAAACCGGCTTCGATCAGCTCGCTTGTGGTACGCGTCCACCGTTCATGCCCGTTAGGCACATCGTACAGAGTGGTGTCAGGCACGAAGCAACGGAGCGTTTTCTCTATAAAAGCCACGCATTAGATACAACTGCTTGGCGAACGCACTCTTCACTCCCTTGCTGTCGGTTTTGTCCATCATGAGGCTTGACTCGACGACGTTTCCGTCTCGTTTGGCGTGTTTTGGCCAAGGTGGCTTTATCAATGAAACCTGCACTACTCCCTCGCAATCGATGATAAACTTTTTGAACATCTCGGATGCATCGACATATCTTCAGGTTTACTGTCTCAATCCTCCAAAGGACTCGTGTGCATTCGGCTATTGCCCGAACCCTGATATCGCAAGCCCTGCTGTTCGTATCTCCAGTGAGTTCCTCTCCTTCTATCGACCTTCAACCCTGGTTTAAGCAAAGCTCAATCACAGCATATCTCAGCGCCATATGCCTGTCTATCATCGTGCTCTATGGCCCAGAAGACATGGTCAGCGCGTTCTACGGCCAGCTATTCCAGATCTACTCTCTCATGATCGCAGCCGTTACCGCAATCTCTGCACGGGAGCTGACGAGGTTGCACGCGGTCTTCGCCCTCATTGCCGCAGCGTCCCCGCTGTCCATCTACCTGCTCATGCACGCCATCCGCCGGAGCGTCTCTCGCGCGCACACGCGGCTTGATTCAGTTTTCGGGCACAATGTCGTTTGGCAGGCGCGGCTCAACCGTGCGGCGGTGCTCTTGATGTTTCCGTTCTGGCTTACCGTGCTTGTTATAATCCTCCGCCAGCCTACGTGGTTCCAGCAAACGGCTTGCGACGATGTGAACAGCGAGCGCCTTACAGGGCGCTTTTTCCTCGGACCGCTTTATCTGCTCATGAATGAGTCGTGGTCCGGGCGTGCTATTCTGTTCGCGCCATTTTTCGCGCTCGTGATTGCTTGGGTCGTTGCGATCTCGTCCATGCGGGCGGTGATTTTCAAAAAGGATAAAGGCATTCAGCGAATTCCGTTGAGGATGTGGCGCAAGACAACGAAGCGCTTTCCTTTCCTCCTTTTTTGCACCGTTGTGCTCTTCCCGTCTGCTTCGTGGATCACCATGCTGGAGTCTGGTGCCCTGTTCTCGAAAGAGTACTTCCAGCCAACCTATGGACAGGTGCGCAGATATGTTATCGTCCCACTCATCGAGTCTAGCTGACATGAAATGTCTTTAAAATTAGCTTCTCGCGATTTTCGTCGCAGTCCCGCCTGCCGTACAATGCATCCTCATGTATAAGCGATGCTACTTTTGGTTTATGGACCTTACGTGGGTCCGGTTCATCAGCGGGCGCCAACACTCGCCTTTGTACAGTGATCAGGCCAGCGCACTTGGCGAGAAAAGAAGTCATGACATTCACTTTTCGACTGCATCGATGTCCTCGCTGGGCTCGTACGCTACTCTCTACGATCCGCCTTCGGCAGCATCACGGTAACACTTGAGAGCGGGCGTCAATACTCAACACACCTTACCCATTATTTCATTCTTTGTCGCTCTTTTCCCCCAATATGTATGATATCGACATGGTCATGTTAATGTATTGGCTCGCTTTGTTCTGCTGATTGTTTGGGTTTCAAGTATTCCGGAGATTTCTTATTCAACTTTGCTCAGAGAAAGTGTCGATCTTTTGCATTGCCACATTGACGATGATTCGGGTCAGAAGCTCCTCGCCAACGCCGACAGATCAGACATGCATGAACATCGTGATCTTTTTTACTCAGCACGTGTAAGGTATAATAAAGGGTGCACAGGTAAACGCGAACCACCTTGTCTCCGCAATATGTCGTACCCCCCTCGCAGCTACGACTTCCAAGTCGATTACGATATCGAATCGAGCGAGTCGACACCGACGTCCCCGACCTCGAGCGACACGAGTGCTGGAAGCTGGAGTAACATGTCCCAAGTCTCGCGCGGCCCGTCTGCTACGAGGCATCCCGACTACTACATTGACAGCGGGGACGTCATCTTCTTGGTGAGCAAATCGTCGTTGTCTGCCCATGCAGAGCAAATCCCCATCCATTGTTTGTGAAGGCCGATTCGCAACTCTTCAAGGCTCATCGCCATTTTTTCGTCCGCGAATCAGACAAGTTCAGAGACGTACTCTGCAAGCCTGCACCGACGGGGTCTGCGCTCATGGGCTCATCAGACTTGTGCCCTATCGAGCTGCATGAAGTTTCGGCAAGAGAATTCACCCGGTTTCTCTGGGTATTCTACAACCCGTAAGCATCCTCGTTTTTCGCAACATGTTGCAAATTAGAGTTCAAACTCGACTTTCCGGATCAACAGTAATTACTCTTACGACGCCTCAGTCGAAAAGTGGTCGTCGATATTACGTCTCGCGCACTTGTGGAAGTTTCCCAAAGTCAAGGAGCTCGCGGTGCGCGAGATGGACAGGCTCGACATCGCGCCCGTGGACAAGGCGGTCATGGCGCGCGAGTACGAGGTCGACCCGGCCAGGCGGTGGCTCGACACGGCATACGCCGCGCTCGGCGCGCGCGACTCGCCGCTGACTAAGAACGAGGGCTTGCGGCTCGGCCTCGACGTCGTGCTGCATCTCGCGGAGGTCAGGGAGCGGATCCGTGAGCGCAGGCGCACAGCGGCCGCTGCGCGCGGGCCCACGCCGCCGCCGCCCGTCGCTTCGCAACAGCTGGCGCCGAACGACCTCTTCGGCCCCCCAAGCCCCAGAGCGCCCCCCTCCGGCAGCTGGCGATCGTGGAAGCCGGAGCCGGCTGTCCTCTCGCGTGCGGAATCTCCTGCGAGTATACATGTCAGCGAGAGAGCACCATCTGTGTATGCCCCGTCGTATCGGAGCGCGAGCCCAACGCGAAGTGATCGGTCGATAAGTCCTCCGGCACCTTTCTCCCGACCGAGATCAACTCATTCCCAATTGGCATGCATTACTCGAGCGGACTCGTACACAGAAGACGATGTAGCTGATGTCAGGGCAGTCTTCCCAGTGCTACCAGTTCAGCCATCTGTCTGATGTACATATGTCTGATACATATACATCCATCTTTCAACACCGTCGTTCCTCTCCTTTTCCCCTTTGTCTCTTTGTGATCCTTGCCCTTGACATCGTAGTAAATAGACAAAACGTTCTTGTCAGAACGGATTCTATGGGCTCTTCTTGTTGTGTACTTATCTTGGTGTAAATACCTCTGTACGCTTTCTAAACGCTGTCTAAACAGCATCCAAAAAGGGATGCGCCGATCTTGCCGGAAGTATGGTCAAGTTTCCTACTATTTTATTTATTAATTAGTACTAAGCTTTGGTTTGTGACGCACACTAGCGACACTAATATTACAGGCAGGACCGGCCATCTTAGCTTGGGTATCGAGAATTTAGTTCCACCGCGCCACTTTTCCCAGCAAAGTACAGTTGGTATTCTGATAATGCATTACATCGCCCTGCATGTACAATACGGGAAAGGCCTACCTCTGCGCCTCCACTCGAAAAACTAGTTTGTGGTCACGTCATTAGCTTTGCCCCTTTGAAGCGCAAACTGCTGCAAATGAGTCTCGGAGGCTTCTTGCAATGCGAAGACGAATTTTCCTATGCGTAGTTATATAGAGGGCGCAGAGACCATTGAAACATCATCATACAGTCAACGGAATGTCAACATCCAGTGAGTGAGCCTCAGTACCCTCTCAATTCGATGACATGCTCATAGGAGGTGGCAGCTGATGCTATCAAAAAAGAGTGTCTTTCAGAGGCGCGCAAGAAATTCGAAGGTCACGAAAGATACGGCACGGACGCAATGAAACTGCCCTCCGGCCAATGGAAGGTGTACTGTGAGTCTCTCCTAAACTCAGCCTTTCTTTTCCGCGCAATTGGCCGACATGGTTTGCGTAGTACAAGAATTGAAGTCCAGATGTAAGGTAGACGTGGCAGTAAGTGACGAAAAGAGCACAGAGTACGACGCACTTGAAAGCCTTTTGAATAAGCTAAAAAGCCTCCCCGATGCGCTCGAAGAGTAGAAAGAAGCTCTGACTCGAAGACGCGGAAACGGCGTGTATGAGAAGGAAAAAGGTCAGCGTATAAGAGAGACGTACGTAGACAAAGATCATCTTAAACTTCACTATGTACCTTAATGTTATATGATCGCGCCAAAGATTACGAGAGAGAACGGCAGGGTATCGTCCGTCCTGACCACCCTCCTTCGCGCGCCTTTTCCATCCCTGTCAAAACAGTCCCGGTGAGGCTGTCGTTTTCAGGGATTCAAATCTGGCGCATATGAAAGTGGCACAATGTTGGAGATACCGAAAAACACCAAGTACTACAACAGTGCATTTCGAGTCACTTCCGATCCTTGCGCTTACTGTGTAGTGGTAGGATGGGTGACTTGGGGGAGTTGCCATTGCGAAGCATGAGCAGTGTAGATGCCTCTGTACGCTTTCTGAACACTGTTCAAACAGCATCCATGTCGCGGCTAGTAACCCGGAGTATGGTCAAGTTTCCTACTATTTTATTTATTAATTAGTACTAAGCTTTGGTTTGTGGCGCACACTAGCGGCGCTAATAGTTCAGGCAGGACCGGCCATCGCCGCCTTCCCCAGCAAGGTACAGTCGATATCCAGATAATGTGTCACATTGCAATGCATGATTGTTATCATTGCATGAAGAAAGGTAGGAAGCAACCTCGTCCTAGACAAATTTCGTATGAAATCTAGCATCGGACAATACATAAGATATTTGGTAAAAGTGCATGCCTGTTTTGCATAAAACTCTAAAGTCAGGAGAATCGTGGACTCCAATAGGAACCGGTAGTTCCCAATCCCAAGGTTGTAAAAGCCTCAGTCAAATCATGAACTGTCATACTGAAGTGGCTGTAAGTATTAAATAAATAGCCTAAACCTAGTATACTAATGCATATTACCTACTAATGCATAATTAAAGCTGGGGATGGACTTCGTGCATTATTAAAGCAAACTAAAAACTACTAACTGTATGCTCATATGCGCCTTGTACAATACGGGAAAGGCCTATCGGAATCGCCGGGACATATGCACTTGTTTGATCTACTTTGCCTTTACTCGACCAATCACGCCATTAGCTTTGCCTCTACTCGGCCAATCACGCCATTAGCTTCGTTCCTTTGAAGCGCAAACTGCTGCAAATGAGCCTCGGACGCCCGTTGCAATACGGGAACAAATATTCCGATGCGTAGCTATATAAAGGGTGCAGAGACCATCGAAAAATCATCATACAGTCAACTCAACAAACACTTGCCCCAGTCAACAAAATGTCAATACCCGGTGAGTGAGCCTCATACCTTCCCAATTTGACGACATGCTTATGGGAGGTGGAAGCTGGTGCTATCAAAATACAATGTCTTTCAGTGGCGCGAGAGAAGTTCGAAGGTAACAAAAGCTACGACGCGGTGGCAAAGAAACTGCCCTCCGGTAAATATAAGGCATACTGTGAATCGCTCCTCAACTCAGCCTTTCGTTTTCGCGCAATCGGCTGACATTGCTTGCGTAGTACAGGAATTGACGACCACAAATGAGCGGTCCAATGTGGCCGAAGGTGACGAAAAGAGCACAGAGTACGACGCGCTTGAAAGCCTCTTGAGTAAGCTCAGGCGCCTTCCCCTTGTGCTCAAAGAGTAGAAGCTCTGAGTCGAAGATAAGGAAACGGCGTGTATGAGAAGGAAAAGGTCAGCGTATAAGAGAGACGTAGACAAAGATCATCTTGTAAACTTCATTATGCACCTTAACGTTATATTAACGCGCCAGAGATTACGAGAGAAAGGCAGGGTATCGTCCGCCTTGACCACCTTCCCTCGCTCTTTTTCCCTCCCTGCGAGAACCGTCGAGGCAAAGTTGTCATTTCTAGGGATAAAAATCTGGCGCATGTGAAAGTGGCACCATATTTGAGATGTCGAAAGACACCAAGTACTACAGCAGTGCATTTCAGTTCACTCCCGATCCCTTGTGCTTACTGGGTAGGGCAGGGTGGGTGACTTGGGGAGTTGCCATTGCGAAAAGTGAGGAGCGTCGCACCGATACCAGATGTTAGTAGTTTCCGCTCTTTCCCAGATACACATACACAGCAAAGCGCCACATGCCGTTTGAGCATCCCATAGGTAGTTGTCGACTGTTCTGCCAAAAGGCGTCCAGAGGCAAATTAGTTTCAAAGCAATCAGTCGCGGGAGAATATATCACACAGTCCCGGGGTTTAGAGTCAAAGAGGCAGCAGTATTATCCGACCAGAGAGATAGCAGACATGAGAAAAGAAGAGGTCCTTCCGACTCCTTCATTTAGCGGTACGTACATATATATAGTTAGTATTAATAATACTCTAGTCCGGCTACATCCGTGACGTTTAGCACTTTCCGCCCCTGGCACGGCCGCCACCCTGCGCTCTTTACTAACGACCGGGACGCAATGGATTCCGGCTCGACGACGCCAACGACGCCAAACGAACACTCTGCGCTGCTCAGTGATATCCGCGGTGATGTAGAACGTGGAGAGGTCCGAGGAAAACGCGCACCACGAGGTATAGCACATTGTCAACGTTCGACACGCTCAGCGCGTAGACTTTCTATGGCTGGCTATGAGACTATTCAGCATGTTCATGCTCTTCTTCAACTCTAGACTCACCGCGACTCCATGCAGAGAGCTGGAAATGGGCCAAAGTGAAGTACTATCTGCCGTTTATTGGATGGCTACCGAATTATTCGATCTCTCTGTGAGTCCGCGCCCGTTCAGAGACGTACATCCGTTTGTTATTCTGATCCATACCTCGTCCAGTCTCGGAGGGGACTTTTTGGCTGGACTTAGTGTATCAACATTGCTTATACCGCAATCAATTTCCTATGCTACGTCACTCGCTAAGCTCAGCCCGCTCGCTGGACTCGTACGTTTCCTATCTCGCAATAACCCATTGTTATTCATTCGCTCCCCACAGTACTCTGCAGCCATACCAGGAATCGTGTACGCACTTCTAGGAACCTCGCGGCAACTGAATGTTGCGCCAGAGGCCGCACTCTCACTTCTCGTCGGACAAGCCGTCCAGACAGCGCTTCATGGAGACCCGCACGAGCCGCCGCACAATCCAGACGCGGTTCGCATCGCAGTCGCAACGATCACGACCCTCCAGGTCGGCGTCTTCGCTTTTTTCTTGGGTTTCTTTCGCCTCGGCTTCATTGACGTGCTCCTAAGTCGTGCGCTGCTGCGTGGCTTCATTACCGCCATCGCAGTTGTCATCTCCATGTGTGTTCCGTGCTTGCCTCCTTTTCGCCCGGGTACCTGATCAATACGATAGCGAGCAATTGATTCCAATGCTCGGATTAACAGAACTAGAGCACGTGCTAAATCCGCACACGACGCTCGACAAGTTTGTCTTCCTCTTGCAGAACGTCGTCACACACGAGCACCGGCCGACAACGCTCATCAGCTTCGGCGCACTCGCCGTGCTCGTCTTCGTTCGCTATACGAAAACGATTTTCCGCAAGTACTGGTTCATCTATCGCATCCCGGAGGTGCTTATCGTGGTCATCGTTTCTACGGGTGCGTTCGTATTTTAACCTGGGGGGATTATTTGCTGAATTGGTCGCGTCCAGTCCTTACTGACATCTTCGACTGGGATGCCCTCGGAGTGAGCGTCCTTGGCGCGGTGCCAATTAGCAGTGGTAACGGCTCGTTTATCCACTTCCCGGTGCACAAGTCGACACTGAGATATATGCAAAGCACTACCTCCACGGCCATGTTCGTCCTCTTTTATCTTCTCTTAAAAATTGGAGTAGTGCTGACTGCCAATACCTCAAGTTCTATCGCTGTAATAGGCTACCTTGACAGCATCGTCGCTGCGAAGCAGAATGCCGCACACTTCGGATACTCGATCTCGCCGAACCGCGAGCTTGTCGCGCTTGGCGCATCCAACATCGTCGGGTCATTTATTCCCGGTCTGTTACCCGCCTTTGGGTCCATTACCAGGTACGCTTTGGCTAGTTCATCATCTAATATTGGCTTCCGTGTAAGTCTGGGCTAATTTTATTGATTTCTACTCGCATAGGTCTCGAATTAATGCGGATGTCGGCGGGCGATCGCAGATGGCTTCCCTAATCTGCTCGGCTCTTGTACTCCTTGCGACATTCTTTCTTCTCCCGGCCTTGTATTTCCTTCCTCGATGTGTTCTTGCTTCAATGCACGTATTGCTCATGCTGCTCGATCATTGATACTGACGTTGATGCGATATGTTCTAGTGTCTTCCTCGTCGTTTTCAGTCTCCTCGCAGAGGCTCCGCATGACGTGTTGTACTTCTGGAAGTAAGCCCACCTCAAAGGCTATATTTACTGATTTATTACAAACTTGAGCTCATTGAGTATTTTTTTATGATGCAGAATGCGCGCTTATACAGACCTAGGGCTGATGCTAATCACGTTCACCACGTCGCTCCTTTGGAATGTTGAAGTCGGAATCGTGTGCAGCATCATCTGCTCGCTCTTGCTCGTCGTCCACAAATCGTCAAAGCCGCGCTTAACTATTCTCGTATGTTGTCCTAATTACTTCTATCGTTGCCTCGATTATTGGTGCCCTTTTTATCTTGATTTCTGAATGTTACGCAGGGTCGTTTGCCTGGAACTACACGATGGAAGCCGGTGAATGACAACCCGGAGGCGGAAGAGGATGTCCCTGGCGCGATGATCGTTCGACTTAGGGATGACTTGGACTTTGGTAGTAGCTTTCTATCTAAGGCATTGTCTTTATTTTGTAAGAAGTATACTCATAGTCACACCTAATGCAGCAAACACCGCGCAGCTGAAGGAGCGTCTGCGGCGCCTCGAGCTGTATGGTCAGCACAAGAGTCACCCGTCGGACGCTCCGCGGAGGGAGCAAGCATCCGTCATTGTGTTTCACCTTGCGGACTTGGAGACGTGCGATGCGAGGTTTGTCTAGCTCGTGGTTTCAGTCAAAATTTGAACTGAGATTAATTATGCAATGTCCTTGCAGTGCTGCGCAAATACTTTACGAGCTGCTGGAGACTTACAAGGTATGTCATTCGTCTGCTACTTTTCATTAGGCACTGGAATATACTCATCGACTTATCTTCCTGTCTTTCGACGTGCAGACTCGGGGCGTCGCAGTTTTCATCGCTCACCTCCGTGCAGCACCACGGGTAACGTTTGAGCGTGCGGGTATCGTCGCACTCCTCGGCGAAGACGCCTTCTACGAGGACGTCGCGGCGGCAATGACCCGCGTAGAGATGGCCGAGCTCGCTGCAGTCTCGACAATAAAGTCTGCCTCTTTCCGTAGATCTCGTTTTTGTTCATATTTTACGACTCGCATGATTACGCATTTGACGACGATGGAGCATACAACATGTCTAGTGTAATTATGGACTTTCTTCCTCTATATATCCTCAAATGATTGGATTATTTCAGATATCCTGCCCCGCATGACGGGGTTGGCGTTTTTCTACCGCCTTTGCCTTCGATATTCGCAACGAGTGGAAAGTGCATCTTACCCGATGCGTTACTGATGAGTAGCAGACGTCATCTGGTTTTTGCCAAAAGTATTGGCGAACAGTCATTGTTTGGTCAAAGCTTTACTGTGTTGCGAAGATGAACATACTGTTGAATCAGTAATTGACGGGATTTTATCGACTGGGACGTGCGCCTTTGGTGGATCAATCTGAATCGTACGTCGTCGTCTCTCCACATTACGTCGTCGCTTACCCTGTTAATAGCTTCGTCTGAGTGCCTCGTTCGTTCTCAAGCACGATCATATGACATTTGAAACACACCCTTCTCGTATGATCGTAACGTGACTTACCATGCTCAAAGTGGGAAGAAAAATACGTCTCAGCAAAAGACCAAGAAAGTCAGAATTTACTGCGTGCGGCTGCTCTAACTCTACGGGTCTCAAGAATTGATCGTGCTAGCCTTTCTTCTCGCTTCTCAATTTTATTCTCTTCTGAGCTGGCTGAACGACACGCTGCTGTACGCGCTCTTCCTGCCATCAGGCATGAAAGCGACACCCGGGAGAAGAACAAGTCCGCGATCGATGGCCACGGTGAGGACCGCTTCCGAGTCTTCTGAGCCTACCGTCGCGGTGGCTTCAGCTGGGCCGTTTAGCAGCAGTTTTATCCTACGAGGTAAGGAAGAGGGTTCAGAATCCGAGTTACTAAGTTAAAAGGTTCCATAGGCAGCTTAATGTCGAGAGAAAACGCTCATCAAAAGAACATTCCTGTATCCGGTGTTGCCCACGTCGCAAGTCCCGTCAGCTGACGACGCATGGCGCTTTCAAATACGTCTCTCCGCTTTCGGTAGAACTCTGCTGCATGCCTCTGTGTGCCTCTTGAAACCGTCGTAACCCCAGGAGCGGAGAAGCGTGTCGGCGACGATCTGCGTAAACGAAGAGCCCTGTAAGCACGAAGAGTCTCGCCTGAAAAGACAGTCAGAGCCAAATATTATCTTGAGATAAAAATCTTCATTGTCTGGAACGAGCAGTGTGCGCTATGGTGGGTTGATTTGCTAATGGATTATGCAGTGGTGGTCGAATACCAGCTACAGGACTGCGGCGGATCTCGTTGGCTGCGCCGTTTGAATCGACCTCGCCAGCTTTGATCCTTTGTTGCAATGCTTCCTGAAGTGTGGCTCGGCAACATCTCCACCCCTAGAGCCTAGAGCTGGAGTCGTCGTGGCCGTCTGGCTTGCTGTTTCCCGTGCTGTCCTTGGACCTGCAACGTAAAATATTGGAGGCGGTTCGCGAAATACAAAAATGGACACCGCTCCCTGGATAGCTGTTCTCTGCCTACTTTCTCCTCCCCTCTCCCTATCAGGCCACATCTCCCGTTGACCTAGCGCGTCATCCAGCAACAGAAGCCTCTGCCTTCGTGAAAAGAAAAACCAGACTCGCTCCGGCAAGCGCCCGCAGCTCCGCATGCTCCGGCGCTTGAGGCACAGTTCAGACAGGATCGCAGGCAGACGCGCACGGACCGCCCATTTCGCTGGCCGCCCCGTGCGTGCGCCGTCTCAATGTTTGGCTTAAACTCCGCTTCAGAGGCTTCGGCGCCCGGGAGCGGGTGTTTTCTGCGTCATTGACTTGAAGGCGGGGGCGTGCCGTGCTCTAGATGTGGGATGCGGACGTGATAGCGGTATTGCGTCACCGCAGAACAGACCCCGCAGTGTTTTCCAGATGGTGACCTGTGTTCGCCGTAACTTCAATACCATGCAGCGTGCAGACGCATTATGTGTCTCGCTTGTAGTGCTACTGTATTTCCTCCGTTCTGCTCAAATGATGTTCATACTTATGTTTCCAATAAACTCTAATACAAACGCAGACCTGGAGATCTGCGACTCATTTTGGACCAATGATCTGTTTTTGGTGCTCGAAAATACAATCATCCGCCTTTCTGTCTGCTAGTCTGTTCTCCTACGTGCAAGGCCTACTAGCCGTGACGGTCGGGCAGTAGAGCAGTCAAACGCATCGATGCAGCACAAAGAGCTGGAGATTAGAAAGCTAGAAGAGAAGGCTCACGAGCATCCGATGTCTTTGACATCTTCTTTAGGTGTCTCGCAGGCTCATACACCACGCTCCGCCTCTCCCACTTTTTTCTTAATAAAAGCCGCCGTCGTTCGCTCGTACATCTTCTCAATCCTTCTCGTCGATCCACTCTGGTTTCCGCCTCTCGCATTCCCCTACTCTATCGGATTCCATGACCGCTAGTTCTATCGGCTGCCAAAGCGAGGTTCGTCTCCTTTCCTCAGTCGCCTTAACCAGAGCTGCAACTAGCTCTTTCAAAGGATGATCAAGCGTCTACATAATCTACGGGTACACGCCCGTTCGCAGCACGCCCGAGGGACATTCGGATGACAAGGCCCGACGTCCACAGCTTCTGACGCTGACGCCGTTCGGGAGCTGGTATTGTTGTTTAGACAGCGCCTGAAATAGCGCGGGAGTATCATACGCACTCATTTGTTGGTGATACACGAGGCTGCTGTAACCCGTGTGCGCTGATCGTCGTCGGATCGCGGATTTTGAGTTTTGTGCACGCGTGGACTCGAATATGACGAGGCATTTTTCAGTCAGTTCTATGCTTAAAAGTGCAGGAAATGATGGGTGCAAACTTGTTGGACTGGAAGGGGCGTGCTACTTGCGGACTTTCCCTCCGCCGTCTTCCACCCTTCCCACTGTGCTGTCCGAGCAGGGCCCCATCATCTTCAGCTTCAGCACCATCCTCGTTATATTCCTCGTTGTCTTCTTCTCTTTCATCGTTCTTTACGTCTACGTTTTTCTCATATCTGAGGCACGGCGCTTTCTGTTCATTGGCCAGCCGATCTATGAGTCCATGTCTCCCCGTCTTCTGTCTGTTATCTCTTATCTGCTAGCGACAATACCCAGTCCATCCTACTTTGCGATGCCGGTCCAGGCCTGTGGGATGGAGACACAATGAGGAATGCTTCTCAAAGCGAGCGCTGTTACTATTCGGTGCTTGAGTCGTAATCAGTTGTTTCATTCTTCTTCTTTTTTTCTCGGCCAACGCATTTTCCGCGCCCTTCATCTAGTCAGAGTAGACCTGAGTGGCCATGGACCTGGAGCCACGCGAATGCCTGCATAGAAGATGGGGTGTCCCCGTCAACTATGAGCGCCGCATGGCTCTCGAAGGCGTGGGGTAACAGTGGCATCGGAGGTGGCGGAGGCAGTGATGTGCGTCTGTATTGACGTCCAGGCCGCCCTGGAGTTCACTATAATTCTTTTACTTGGGCGCGCAGCTAGCACGTCTTCTTGCGGAGAATTCACAGAGCGGGAGCGTCGGTGCATTCTGGACGCCGACGAAGAGACTCACTGCCCGGGTCCAGCTCCTCCGTCTTCGATTTCCGCGCGGTGGGCTTTTGGGGCGTAGCCCCAACATTCTCCCTCGTCGCGGCACCCGACCCGGAGTCAGAGCTAGAGTAGAATCCTTCGGCATCGACTATGTGACCGTCTAGGTTGTCCTCAAGCCTACGACGGACACGAGAAAAATGGCGTTGGCGCCAGAATATGATATATAGGCGCGAGGCGGCAAAACCAGAATACACCTGATTTCCGCTCTCTTCTTGAGCAGCTGCTTCATTTTATTTCTTCTTCATCATGCACTTCCAAACGAGACCGCACCGATCAACAACGAAACGAACGGCGGCAGTGAAGGCGATGCGAGACTCACCTTTGCAAGCACCCGCAGCGCCTTATGGCCGAAATCTGCAAGCTGTCCGTTTAGTTGGATCGCTTGTGTCTCAACTTGGAGTTGGCGGCTCGAGCACCTCTTGGATGCTTCATTAGGTTTCTGGAGCTAGACAGCGGGTTTATTTTTCGTTGACTAGTGAGAGCCTAAGTTGCGTGGGCCATAATCTTGTCGGAGGACATGTGTTGATTTTTGTCTTTTGCGTTGCACCAGTCCAAACCTCCGAAGCGAGTCCGACCGCTTGGCGAGACTTCTACGTGCACTTCTTTCGGTGCGCGCTGATAGGGACGGAACAAGAGAGGTCGCCATGACGCGTAAGAGTGCACTTATGGGTTCGAGAATAGCACTGATCTCGACTGCGCTGCCATAACCGGCGGCACATAAAACCCATGGCGAGGGAAGTGAGAAGATGCAAAGATTCTCTCACGGAAGAGACCGAGGTCACGCGATGTTCTTACATAATACAATGGTAGTTGAAAATTGGGCAGTAACGACGTTGGAATCAAGCAACTTGAAAGAGAGGTCAACTTATTATTCAAGTACGCAAACCATTCAATATATGCACGATATTCCATATATACTGATCTATCAGGAGAATCCGATACAGCGATGAATCACAACACAAGTAAAGTTCAGATCGACAAGAGGGCTCGCAATCATGATCACTGACATCGGATTCCTTTGACGCCTTCCGACGCAGGCTCATGCACAACCTTCAGAGCCTCCCTCCTGTCATATTTATACAGATCTCCCACCACTTGATTCTTCAGCCAGTCGATTTCCCCCTCCCCTTTTATCAGCTTCTAAGTCATGGTTTTCCGTGTCCATCACGACCTGTTGACTCCTCCGATAACCGCCCGCTCTCGTTCTCCTCGGCTGTACCAAGTTGACATTATCAGAGGTGAGCTTCCGATCCAGAAGTATCTGAACTGAACTTGAAGCTCCACGCCGAAGCGAGGGCAGGCTGCGTGGAATGCGGGCGCGGGCGATGACTGATGACGGAGCGGTGGAACGCGACGGCAGACGAGCCCGAGCACTGCGAAAACGCCATATGACAGGGCGCAAAGTCGGCGCGATCAGGCCATCCTGGTTTGCTATGCGCGAATTTGTCAATACTCGACTGGCTGGCCGCAGTCGTTTGGCTGTATGCGAAGCAAACCTCGTTAGATGCGCATAGATGGACGTTGGGATGCCTTGAAGACTCACTACATTCAAGTTCATCGCCCTCGTCCGACTCGTTCGAATCTGCTTTTCTCTTATTCACGCGCACAGGAAGTGCAGCCTCGACCTCTTGAGCGTCAAACTCGGAGCTGCCTTTGACAGCAGACGCGGGATCATCAATAATATTTTTCTCGCCCTCTTCGTCTTCCTCGTCAGTTTCCTCGTCGGTTTCCTCGTTGTATACCTGGTCGTCTTCTCTGCCATCACTCTTCTCGTCTCCTCCATCGTAGCAGAGCTCATCCTCCTCCTCCTCGCTTCTGCAGCAGGCAACGGCACTTGCAGGTTATCGTCAGTACGGAATGACTGTGTGAAGGAAAGCCGACTTACTTGAGTTCTGCTTTCCGCTCCTTGACCAGTCGCTCAATGAGGTCATTCCTTTTTCTTATCATTTTGTTGTATTCCTACAAACCGATATGGAAAAGGAAGTACTTCTTGAGTGGGCTATGTCGGCGAGCGAGAAGAGAGAAAAGGCTCACCGCAGTGAGGGAACCTAGTTCCCTGTGGTTCAGTTCCCTGAGCCTGTACCCAGGCTGTGACAAAACTCGGGACATCGTTCTAGGAGACGCTGGTCCGGGCGTACACTTTGCGTGAGCTTGCTGAGCCCGCTCACTAAGACCTCTAGAGGCCTCTGCGACAATCTGGTTTGAGGCTGCGGACATGATACAATCTTTGGGTTGCGGTGAGAGGTTATTGGCGGTGGATCACGAAAGTGGTCGCTGTAGTTGTCGAAGAGGGAACGAGAGAGAGAGATGGTTCCTTTTATTTAGAGCGGTGGTCGTCCTGGTGTTCTTTGTGCTCATTGTGCAAGGGCCGGCTGCATCCGGATCCGGTTGAGCCACTGATTGCTGCGGCTCGCAGACCGGTTATGTAATCACAAGCCACAACTCGTTGTTTTGCGTGCGTCTTTCTTTTCTTAGTGAGACGAAGGTTGCAATCTAAAAACTCGCAGGCAGGTAGTGATATGAGCACACTCGTGACATTATATAAGTGGCTACGCAATACAGACGTGCTATCATCTACGAGGAAGAAAGCGCCTGGGCGCAAAGCTTTCGGCACGTACGCCTCCTTATGTCTTTCTTCTCAGACTCTTCTCACCGGACATTGTGTTTCTCGCCATCTTCAGAACACTTTATAACCCCGCCTACTCTGCTGGACCTATTCTTGCTGGTTCGCGGAGATCCTAGAACTAGTCCTCCTACGAGGAGAACGGGAACCCGAAGCAGATCGATCATAATCGTGCTTTTGTTGCATCTTTTGATGACACTGGGACCGAGGGCATTCAGACCGGCTACGAGGTTTCGCCATAGAAGGGCGGGAGCAGGAACACTCAAATTGGAGCCAGATGGCCCCGCAACTTCGGCCAAGCTTGCATGCTAATCAGGCAGAGCCTGAGCGTATGCTCGTTCCATGGCTGGAGCACATCGGTAAACTGTAAAGCTTTTCAATGTTCGCACAAGTCCGGAGATTAACAAGTTATACATACCAGGGTCGTCCAAATACTCGTCTTCCGCACGATTATACGGACGTTTTATTCGATCTGGGACAGAAATAGGGAATTCAGGCCTGAGCGGTGATCCGCCGCTCTCCAGAATCCTCTTCTGCAGTAAGGCGATGCGAATCATATCCTCTTGGCGTTCATTTTCTGTCTCATACTTGGGCAGCATGAGGGCTGTGATGTCGTCAAGGCTTAATTCCGTTTCCTTCTGCTTGCCCGGCTTCGGTTGTGTGACTCTTCCTCTGGGAACTCTCGGTTGAACTTCCCGGCCCCGCCGTGGCGTTCTCTCCGGGGTTCGCGGCTCATCTTGTGCATAGGCATCCGGAGGGGGTCTGATCGCCAAGTTCCGTGCTGGGGGAGTGAGCACTGGGTTAGGAACGTTATAAGTGACTCGCGTTCTTGGAGTCGGGGAACTGCCTAGGTCTGGACTAGACGAGCGTTCTTCGTTCGTCAATTCCGTCGAGTCCTGCTGCACGTAACCATAAGCCTGACTAGAGGAGGCATGGTGCGCTTCCACTGCTCGGATGAACCGGTACTCGGAGGACCTATGGTAAACGGGGCTGCTCTGAGCCACTGGAAGCTGTGGAGGGATACTTCGCTGTCGAGGCGCTCGATCGTACGCACTCGGCGAGTCAGAGTATTGGACCAAGTCGTATGTCCGTCTGGGAGGCACGCATTCGTCTTCCGTGTCGTTGGTCGTTTCAAGGACCGAGAAGTCGTTCTGCGAATAGTCAGGAGAGACCTGTGGCGATGATGGACCTGCCAAGAGCGCCTGACGAACGCGGGCTGCGCCAGCGATGTCAACTTCATCATTGTCGAACGGTGGGGGCGGTTGGAAGAAGTCCGTTCCCGAGTTCACAATGTTGTAACCGTTAGCATCGTTTTGGTGGAGCCCAACCTCGTGCGGCCGCCGAGATGACGGGCGGAATGTGTATCTTTTATGAAGCCGCTTGTCTACTTGGGTGTCCACAGACGACACATCGGAGTCCACAGAAGCGCGTGTTACCGATGCTTTGTCGGGTATGCGCTTGTATATGCGGGGAGTTTCTTCAACTTGGACTCCTTGAAGGATAGAAATTGTTAAAAATTCGTCAAATGAAAGAGAAAGACATACTAATCAGCTCTTCAACCTCTTCGCACTCGACGTCAGACTCAATATCCTCGGCCTTGCGCTTCCTCACAGGACCCACAATCGCCACCTCCTCATCCTCAGATTTGAGATCGTCGTATTCAGCAAAAGAAGGGTCGTTTGCGATCTCGACGTCTCCTTCGCTTGTGTCGTCGTCGGAGAAGTAGTCACTATCTTCATACCTGCGGAGGAGAGGAGCATGTATTATGGTCAAATACTGTATAAGCAATGCTATGGGAGAAGGCGTACCAGATTTCGGCCGCGGACCGACCGACCGACCGACTCGTCGTGTTCCTCAAGTGGACATCGAGTAACTCGGTCCTGAGCTTGTGGCTCCGAAACGGGTTCCAGACGCTGCTCGGAGATAAACCTACGGATCTCCTCGTGAACTCGTATTTGCGACGCTATAGCCTTCGCGTCGGCCTCAGCACCAGCGTCGTAAGCCACATTCAGGTTATCGGCCATAGCAGGATCTGAGATTTTGGTAAGGATAGTAGTTGAAGAAAGGGAGGTGATCTCGTTGTATTATGAATGCACGAGCCACTCGCTAGTCGGCAGTTCATTGTGTGCTCATTGTGCAAGCTCGGCAATTGCCGATGTGGCTGCTGATGCCATTGATCTCATCTCCCTACTTACGTCTGCTTATCCCTTGCGTATCGAAAACATAGACTGAAAAATACAGAGTTCGATTACATCAGAAATAACCCAAACGTGTGGAGCTCACCAAGTACTAGGTCAGCAACAATAAACTTTTTCCGCAAGCGCCTTGTAAGTAACCACTTTGCAAGTCCGCTATCTCTGCATTACTACTAAAAAGAAAACCTAGATGGGAGTGTTTCCAATTAAGATTGGCATCTGTCTTTGCCTCCAGCTAGTCGAGTCCTGCCAAGATTTCAGTCACTCACACAGTAGATGTACTTGTCCTCGATGGCGCAGAGTCCGCCGTGTGTTATGACAGTATTGGAGTCTGTATTTCACCATTGACAATCGCGGTAAATATGACACACTAGAACAGGCTTCGTTCCAGCAATGATTCAGCAATTTCGAGAGCCATAATGACTGCATCTTCGAAGTTTGATGAGTTCTCGGGCTGCAGAATGATCATATCCTATAGCATGGTTAAGAGAAAGAAGCGGAGGATCTTGGTCTTCCCTGGAATCCGCGATTACGGGTTTCTATAGGATATTGATCTAGTCAGCCTGTTTTGCCGATTTTTCTCCCGTCTACGCCGTGAATTATAAGTGCGTGAATCAAGGAGACGGCAGAGCAACATACCTACGGCACGATATTCATTGCTCGTGAGGCTCAAATCGACGCCAGGAGCGTATGAGTAATTTTCACGCTTGTCAAACGTCAAGGACTATGAAGAATCAATGGGTCAGAATTCGCTTCAGAGACAGAAACGAGACGACCAGAAGACATCCAGACGCAGATAGAACCAGTATCTGAAGCAAGAATTGACGAGGACCTCTGGTACTCCTTTCCCTTTCCAATGGTACAGTAATCGTGAAATTGCAGAGCTTGTCCTTGAATTGACTGAGTGGCCAAGAGTTAGCTGTCGCAAGGTGCGGATAGTCGACTTGAGGTGCTTGCTTGCTCGAGCCTAGCCGAATAGAGTAACGGATGTAAAGACGCGGTGCGAGCGTCAGATGGGAGGGGACGTAAGATGAACTTACTTTGGTAAGAAAGGGGGTTAGGAGCTCAGCGAGATATCCGTTCGCATGACTTCACGCTGAAGATAGGCGCGCGGGCGGAACGCGAGTGCGCGTAAGAACGGCCAAGGAAGGATGTAGACCCGCTTGTGGTCGCGCAGACCTTGCTAATTCAGGCAAATAACGTATACAAAATGTAGGCCGATCCCTGTGGCGATTAGTCCAAGTTCACGTATGTACGCAGAGATATGTGTCAAACGGTTCTTGCAGATAACCTTGTATCTCTTGGCTCTTCGTTATTTTAAACCTACTTGCTCAGATGTTTCTGTTTGAGGCCTGTCCGCTGTCCGTGGAAAGGCGCCGGTACCGCCTTTCTCATCCGACTTAGATTACGCGCTCAAAAGGCGACGAAGGGTACTCGGTCCGCCAATATGTCGTACGAGCTTCTCCGCATGAAGTACACGTTAGAAGAAGTGTGATCAGGAGAGTCAGGTTCTTTTCCGGTTTCAGACTTATTCGTAAGTCAAGCTCAGACTCGACATTTTGATTCGCAGTGTTTCAGGACGATCCATCCGGCAGTGCTTCGTTCTCAACAAACGAGCAAACACAAGGGAGCCGTTATAGCTCGCAGAGCTGCAGCTTCTTATCGTACCGGAGTTTGTCTAGGTGCGGTATGTCCCTAAGTCCCTCGTAATGGTTCTGCTACTCCGCATGTAAGCAGGTCCAATTCTCGACGCCACAGCTCCGTAGGTATATTCAGGCGATATCTATCTCTCCATCAGAAAAAAATAGACGGAGCAACGGCGGCGTGAAATTGTTGACAAACGCGAGACCCTTGCGTTGTAAAACACGTAGGCGGCACTTATACGTGGGCAGCAGAATAGAATGGCGAGTCCTTGAGTTGCACTAAAAGAACATGCCGTATGAAAAGAAAAGGGACTCATCGACAATCACCTGTTTGCCATCCGAGTCCTCTACCATATATTTTCTCAGCGGTTCCGTACGGTATCATAGGGCTTCGTAACACATCCGTATAAATATTGCTGTCGCAGCTGTTGTCGTAGACGGGCTTGATAATGAAGTTCAACTTTTTTCACCTTCTGCAACGGGCAGCGGTGCTTAGATGTCTTGAGAGAGTCTGTAAAATGCTGCTCATGCTGGCTCAATGCTAATCCAATCATTAAACGGACCAAGTTGGCATAACGATGCGTCGTAGCCGGTAAGTCGTCGGGCGCGATACTGACTCAGCACGAGCATCCAAGATAGTTACAAGACATCCGTAGAAAATATCATAAAGATCATCTGTGCCTGCAATCATTAACCGGGGAAGCTACACGAAGAGCGCCAAAGTTGTTGGATGCAGTGTGCAGCCCTGGCCAACGCGCGGAGAGCCTTCGTGCCAACACGTGTCGCGTTGCGCACGAGTCGTTATTCGCTCTCATCAGGACATAGACTCAGCCTCATCTACTTTTGCTACTTCAAGACGTTCTCGGCACTATTTTATTGTCTCAGTCATCGTCGACGAACGTCTAATCAACAACCATCAGCTATGTCCGAGTCTTCTTCCATCTTTGCGGCCGATGCTACAGCTGCTCCGCTCAGTTGGCAAGTGCGTTATTGGCAGTACTCATGATGGAAATTCTACGGGGGAACGGCGTACATACTTTTGGATGGCTGACTCGCAGAACCTCGCAATCGGCGCTGGCAATGGTTCATCGGCGTTCGAAACCGCTTCAAACCGTTTTCCAGCTCTCGTACACAACTGTACGAGATGTATGCAAAATGTCATACTCGTGCAGGTCCAGGAAAGAATATGCATTACTGCAATCTGCAATCCATATCATTGATATTAGGAGATGATGCTTCATGTGGGTCTGGGGTTTCTCTCTTTTTTAATAATGTCAAGACGAGCCGTCGAGTTAGCGAGTTACGGAAAGACAGGACATCGCAAGTGCATATCCAGGATGACCCTAGCCGAATCTGCTAGGTACGCCTTCGGACCGAATCAAGAGTGTGTCTCTCCTTCGTGCTTGTTGTCTTTTCCTGCGTTACGCATGGCCAGAATACCTGACGAGCATTCAGCATTCGACTTGTACTGCTCGTTGTCCGCAACCATGAGCGCCTTTGTCGACCAAATGCGTGTCGACGGATCCTATAAAGATATCCGATTTAACGAAGGCTCAATCAGTCGATTCCTTTGACGCCCGCTTCAATCTCCTTGCAGGCTCAACTTCACCCTCCATAAAAGGCCTTTATCATTCGCTCGTCTATCGCTCGTCTATCGCCAGAATCCCCACCATTCTTCGAGTCATTTCAGTCCACTTAACTCCTTCCGTGTCGGCCAGTTCCTCCAACTTGCACCTGCGTATTCTTATATTTGGCGTAGGTAAGTTCTCAGTTAGAGTCCATCGTCATTCCTTTGTTTGTCGAAAAGGCGAGTACCGTTTGAGTCGCGAGCTGAAAGCTATCTGGTATCCGATGGACACTGTCAGCCGGTGCTCTGTGCTATTCCGAAAGCAATTACCTTTGTGGAATGGCACGATAACGTTATGCTGCTTCTTACGGGCAGCGATGCCACCTTACCGCATGCAAACAGTAGACGAAGGCATCCGACACAGTCTTTGAATGCTCGGCGGCTGGTCCGAATGTTGTGTCGTTCAAATGATGCTGCGAGTGCACATGGTGTGGCTAATCTGTCTCCGATCATGCTCGTGAATCTCAGTCGCCTTCAACAAGCGCTTCTGCTTGAATGAATCATTCTTGCACAAGAAAGAGCATTACAAAAGATGTGCTTTTATCGCCTATCACCTGTCTCTTAACTACTTGGAATGAGCAACGGAGACCGAGATGGAGATACAACGATAACCTCACGGCTTAGATCGGGCATTGCTACTATTCTATGTCGCTATCGTCGTCAGGTGTATCACTGTAATCCTTCTCGGACGACACATTCGCCCAGTCAGAAACGGGCCTGACAGTGCACGGCCATCCACTTGGATCTGGTGTAAAAAACATAGCGTTCCACGCCGGTTGTGGGAACTGCCGTATTCCAGGACACTGCGGCGGAAATGGCGGCGGGGGTGTCAGGGATGTCAGCGGCAGCGGCGAGGATGATGGCAGTGGCGGAAGTGGCTGCGACGGCAGGGAGGGCGAAAGTGCTGTTGGCGGCGGGGTTGACGGTGTTGGCGGGGCTACATCGGTGTTGAGGATGTTGGATTCTGTCAAGATCTTCTTGCTTTGGGGTGCAGCTGAAGAAAATTCTTGTTGGAAATGCAGGTGTATTGCGGATGCTGATGAAGAAACTCACTTTTCGGATCCATTTCCTCCGCCTTCCGCTTCCGCGCGGTAGTCTCTTGATGTGCTCCAACGTTCTCCTTGGTGTTTGAGCCAGAGCTGGAGGCGGCACCTTCGTTATCGACATCGTGGCCGACCAGGTTGCGCTCTGGTCTGCAGCAGACACATCCAAGTGTCGTCAGTATGAAAGGAATATGGAGTGGAGGAAAAGGAACGCACCCGAACTCCGCACGCCATTGGAGCAACCTCTCTCGGATTTCCTCTCGCTTTCCTGTGGCTTTCAAGCCGTGTACCTGCATACTAATCAGTAACGAGCAGCGACAGCGACATAGATGCGAGACTCACTCTTGCGAGCGTCCTCAACGCGTGGTATTCCAGCTTCTGTATCTGGGCCTCAGATGGGAGCGCCGACGAATCCATGTGGTGTGGTAGGATGTGGAAGTGGAAGCGGAAGTGGATTGAAGTTGTGGTAGAGGGTAGTGGTTGAAGGGAGAAAGGGAATAGCCCCCGTATTTAAAACCTTCGAAGAGAGCCACACATCACATGTTGATTTGTTGGGTTGTATTCGTGTTGTTCTGGTTTTCATTATGTTCGGTTTGTTCGTGTTGCTCTGGTTTTCATTATGTTCATTGTGTTCATTGTGCAAGTCCGGCTATTGTATCCGACCGGCCGGTCCAGGAGTGGAACGCGTTATTTGTATCTATTTGGATTGTGAGCATGTATTTCCGACATTGTGAGAATAGTGGTTGAGTGCACATAGTATATCAAATTGAGACGAGCAGGTCTCATTTTGAGCCTTGGATCTAGTTTTCACCTTAATACAATATTCTTCGATTCCACTGAAAGATTCTAGGCTGAGCTCTCTAAAAAGAATAGGACTGCTAACGAGGCATTGGCGTTTCAACAATCGTCCCGATTCTAAACTTGCTTGAAAAGCAACGGGGCTTCGATATCTGCCAGAGGAAGAGTAAGTGACAAGGCAAGTTCAGTTTTTGAAAGCCAGCTACGTCCGAATCTCCTTCCATCTTTGCGGTCGACGCTAAAGCTGCTCTACTTGGTTGAAAGTGCGTTGTTGACAGTACTCATTATGAAAGCCCAACGGGTGAACGTCGGACGTACTTTTGGCTAACTGACTCGCAGCACTTTGCAGTTGATACTGGCGGCGGTTCACCCTCCATAGAAGGCCTTTATCATTCGCTTGTCTATCGCCAGAATCCTCACCATCCTTCGAGTCATCTCAGTCCACTTATTCCCTTCCGTGTCGGCCAATTCCTTCAACTTGCCTCCGCGTATTCTTATATTTGGTGTAAGCAAGTTCTTAGCTAGAAACGACATCCATCTTCGGCGTCATCTCTTGTTGGTCGAAAAGGCGGCTTTATTTGAGTCGCGAGCTGGAGGGAAAGCCAACTGGGTGTCCAAAGGATTCCTGTGCGAGGGACACTGACAGCGGGTGCCCTGCGCTATTCCGAAAGCAATGCCCTTTGTGGAATGGCACGAAAACGTTATGCTGGTTCTCTGGGGAAGCAAGACCAGTCCGCCGCATGCAAGCAGTGGGCGCCAATGAGTTTGCTTACGCCTTGATAAGGCCGCTCCGGTGACGGCGAGCTCGGCTCCTCCGCATCCGACACAGTCATGGGGAACTCGGCAGCTAGTCCGAGCGTTGTGTCGCTCATATGATACTGCGAGTGCTCATGGAGTTGCTAATCTGTCTGCAGCCATGCTCATGACATCGACGGAGATCCAGTTCAATTTTAACAAGTGCTACTCAATTCATTATTGCACAAGATATGACACAACAAAAGATATACAAAACACTGCTTTAACCCCCACCACCTGTCTCTTAACTACTGTCAGAACGGCTTCGGAATGAGCGACGGAGACCGAGATGGAGATGCAACGATAACCTTGCTGCTTAGATTGGACATTGTCACTAATCAGTGTCGGTATCATCAGGTCTTTGGTTGTAATTCTTCTCGGGCGACACATTCGCCAACCCTTCTCCCAGTCAGAAACGGGCCTGACAATCCATGGCCATCCATTCAGGCCCGGAGAGGACAGCGACAACGAGTCCCACTTCGGTAGTGGCGCGTAAGCCACAGTAAACTACGCGCTATAGCCGTAATTCGAAGGTATTTCCCAGCTACAACTTTAAGGCTCTTGTTGCGCCGCGCGTGTCGCTGGACCCTCTTCTGGCGCTGAGTGAGGCCGGCCCGTCGAAGCCGACAAAGCGGAAGGCTACTCAGTCAAGCGCCACGTGTCACCCGACAAGCGGCCTGTTGCCTTGCCGAGCGCTCTCGTACAGACTCACTATTGTCGGTTTCGCTACTTCACGGTCTTCAGCACAACTCTACCATTGGAGCCGTCGCCAGCGAACGCAGAATTTCAATCGTCAGTGACGTTCCGAGTCCCTTCGACTCTTTGCAACCGGCGTGTGTCCGAGTAACTTCCAACGTAGAATTTGCAGCTGCTTGCTGAGCGCAAGCTATTGCCGGTATGCGATATGGAGACTCAACTGGCATATATTGGACGTGCCTCGCTTCGCTGACTCGCTGGGCCTTCGCAACTGGTGCAGGTGGCGGTTTTTCGACTTCAAGGCGGTTTAAAGTTCTCTTCAAGTTCTCGGGCATAAGCAACAACTGTACTCAATACATGCAAGGTATTCTATCCATGCAGCCCAAGAAGAACAACCTGTCATACCAAGGCAAAGTTCAAATCCAATGAAAATGGGAAGAGAGGGCTCACAAGTGCCCGACACCGCTTTCGGCACTTCGCAGGCTCATGCGCCACGCTCCTTCCGAGCCTCTTAGCGACCTTCCGCTCCCTTATAAAGTCAGAGATCACTGGTACGTCAAGTTATCAAAGGTCCTCGATGGTCCTAAAGAATCCCACCGTCTTGTATCCCAGAGTCCCCTGAGCTGTTTCGGTCGTGTCCTCAGCTGGCCTTGTGCACATACGCAGCATCCTCTTCGATCTCTGTTTCAGACTCGTCTTCCCCTGCCCTTGGCCGTCGCATATAGGAATTTGCATGCCAGTCAACTGGGCGCAAAGGCTTTATTTGCGGAATTATTTTCTGTGCCGTGCCTTGCACGTCCGTATGCGCTAGACTGTTGGGTGGGCTCAAAGCTGAGCGTTGAGACGAGGCTGGAGCATCGATCGTAAAAAACTATGGGTCACGAAGGTTGACTGCAGATGACACGGCTTCCGGAGGTGACGGGGGACGAGAGGTAGCAAGTCTGTTGTGGTAGTATGTCGAGGCGGTTGATGTTGATGGGAGGGACGTCTCTTGGTTTGGGACTTGAAAGTCTGCAAAGACCTGTGTCTCAGACAACCATTGCCGTTTCTGTTTTCGTGGAGCTGATGCGATTCCGACATATTAGAAAAAAGGAGAGCTTGATGGAAATTACGAGACTCACTGCTTGTTGGTTCTTGGTCGGACTCGCCGGATTCGACGTCGATGACTTTGCGTTTCCCTGCACATACACAGGACGTAGCATCATCTCCTTCAGCCTTAGAATCGGAGCTCCTGGTGCTGGGAAGCGTATCTCTGGCGTTTGCACCTTGGTCGCCGCCCTCGTTATCGGAGCCTTCGTGCCGACACGTGTCCGATGTGCCCGTGTCTGAACTTCAAGACACAATTTCATTGCTTCAGTCATCGTCGACGAGCGCGTAATCAACAACCATTAGCTATGTCCGAGTCTTCTTCCATCTTTGCGGCTGACGCTAAAGCTGCTCCGCTCAGTGCGTTATTGGCAGTACTCAGTCCACTTAACTCCTTCCGTGTCGGCCAATCCCTCCAACTCGTGCCCGCGTACTCTTGTATTTGGAGTAGGTAAGCCCTCAGCTAGAATCCATTGTCATCTCTTTGTTTGTCGAAAAGTCGGTTACCGTTTGAGTCGCGAGCTGAAGGGAAAGCTACCTGGGTGTCCAAAGGATACTGACAGCGGGTGCCCTGTGCTATTCCGAAAGCAATTATCTTTGTGGAATGGCGCGAAACATTATGCTGCTTCTCTCGGGCGAGGCCACCTTGCCGCATGCGAGTGGTGGGCGAGTGCAACCGACACAGTTATTGGGAGCTCGGCAGTAGGTCTGAGTGTTGTGTTGTTCGAATGATACTGCGAATACTCATGGAGTCGTTAATCTGCCTGCAGCCATGCTCATGGATCTTAGTCGACACGATCTGAATTCAACAAGCTTGCTAGACTCATTTTTGCACAAGATACAACATTACAAAAGATACAAAACTGCCTTCCACCTGTCTATAAACTACTACAGAACGGCTCTGGCGAGCGATGATGACCGAGACGGAATATGACAATAACCTCACGGCTTATGGCAGGCACTGGAATTATTCAGTATCTGTATCGTCTCGAGTAATTGGTTGTCTTCCGTCTCGGACGACTCGTTCGCTGGCCCTTCTGCCAGTCAGAAACGGGCCTGACAATTTCCGGACATACATCTGGATCCTGAATGAAGAACATGGTGTCCCACGTTTGTAGAGGGTGCTGAGGTATGCCAGGACACTGCAGCGGCAATGGCGGTGAAGGTATTGTCGATGACGGCAGCGGCGTCTCCGGCAAGGATGACAGTAGTGTTGAATGTGGCTGCGCCGGCTGGGATGGCGAAGGTGACGGAGGCACATCGGTGTTGATGACATTGGAATCTACCAATATCTTTTTGCTTTGATGTGCAGCTGGCGCGTCTTCTCGCAGAGAATTGATATGTCAGTAATGCAGGTGTATTGTGGACGCTGATGAAGAGGCTCACTTTCCGAGTCTATCTCTTCCGCCTTCCGCTTCCGCGCGGTACTCCTTTTGGGTGCAGCCCCACTGTTCTCTTTGGTCGCCGTACCTGAACCGGATGCAGAACAGGGAGCGGCCCCTTCGTTATCGGCACTGTGGCCGACCGGGTTGTGCTCGGGTCTGCAGCAGACACGTCCAAGTGTTGTCAGTGTGAGATAAATATGAAGCGGTGAAATAGGAACATACACAATCTCCGCACGCCATTTGAGCAACCGCTCTCGGATTTGCTCCCGCGGCCCTGTGGCTTTCAAGCCATGCACCTGCATACTAATCAGTAACGAGCAGCGACAGCGACAGAGATGCGAGACTCACTCTTGCGAGCGTCCTCAACGCGTGGTATTCCAGCCCCTTAATATGGGCCTCAGATGGGAGCGCCGACGAATCCATGTGGTGTGGTAGGTTGTGGAAGTGGAAGTGGAAGTGGAAGTGGAAGTGGAAGTGGATCGTAGTTGTGGTAGAGGGTAGTGGTTGAAGGGAGAAAGGGATTGAGCCCCCGTATTTAAAGCCCTCGAAGAGAGCCACACATCACATGTTGGTTTGTTGGGTTGTATTCGTGTTGTTCTGGTTTTCTGTTCGTGTTGCTCTGGTTTTCATTATGTTCATTGTGTTCATTGTGCAAGTCCGGCTATCGTATCCGACCGGCCGGTCCAGGAGTGGGACGCGTTGTTTGTATCTATTTGGGTTGTGAGCATGTCTTTCCGACATCGTAAGAATAACGGTCGAATGCATGTAGTCTGAATGTATATCAAAATTGAGATAAGCAGGTTTCATTGTGAATTCGAGTCATCTTCCGTTTGGAACACCAATGCCTCATCAACAATCCTACTTTTTTCAGTGAGTGAGTGAGCGAGCTCAGACTAGACGTTACTTTGTATAGCGGTTGAGTTCAAAATAATTTCTGGGGCGCACAGTGAAGTTTATTCGACTCTCATGCAATATATATATATAAGCTGCGTGCATGCTATTCTCTGTCATGGAGCGATGTCGGAGAGACATGCTCACAACCCAAATAGATACAAACAACGCGTCCCACTCCTGGACCGGCCGGTCGGATACGATAGCCGGACTTGCACAATGAACACAATGAACATAATGAAAACCAGAGCAACACGAACAGAAAACCAGAACAACACGAATACAAACCAACATGTGATGTGTGGCTCTCTTCGAGGGCTTTAAATACGGGGGCTCAATCCCTTTCTCCCTTCAACCACTACCCTCTACCACAACTACGATCCACTTCCACTTCCACTTCCACTTCCACTTCCACTTCCACAACCTACCACACCACATGGATTCGTCGGCGCTCCCATCTGAGGCCCATATTAAGGGGCTGGAATACCACGCGTTGAGGACGCTCGCAAGAGTGAGTCTCGCATCTCTGTCGCTGTCGCTGCTCGTTACTGAGTAGTATGCAGGTGCATGGCTTGAAAGCCACAGGGCCGCGGGAGCAAATCCGAGAGCGGTTGCTCCAATGGCGTGCGGAATTCGGGTATGTTCTGGTTTTCTGTCTCGTGCTTATATATCGTATGTTGACGCCATTTTCATGTCCCCCGTAGCCTCGAGGACAACGAGGACGACCACGTCCAAGGGTCCGACTCCAGTTCCGGGTCGGGAGGCTCCAAGGAGAACGTCGGGGCTATGTCCCAAGAACCCACCGCGCGGAAGCGCAAGGCTGAGGAACTAGGCACAAATAGTGAGTCTCTTCATCGCCATCAACAACAAGCCTACATCCTAACATTTGAACCCTCCGCAAGACAGCGCACACTTTTCGCGCCCAAAGAAGCGGGTCTTGGCGATGTCCAGGGTCAGCAACGCAGGCGTGCCTCAGCCGCCCCCTGGAGCCACGGGAGCACCCGTCCACGGTGGCGAACATCCCATATGCACTGCCGCCATATGCTCTGCCGGGCCTTATGTGGCTCCGGATGAATGCCTCTGGAAGCTTAATCCTGTTTCTGATTGGGAGAAGGGACGGCGAACGTGTCGACCGAAGCGTTCTACAACAAATTACTCGAGACGATACCGATACTGAATAATGCCAGTGCCCGGTATAAGCCGTGAGGTTATTGTCATATTCCGTCTCGGTCATCATCGCTCGCCAGAGCCGTTCTGTAGTAGTTTATAGACAGGTGTAAGGCAGTTTTGTATCTTTTGTAATGTTGTATCTTGTGCAAAAATGAGTCTAGCAAGCTTGTTAAATTTAGATCGTGTCGACTAAGATCCATGAGCATGGCTGCAGGCAGATTAACGACTCCATGAGTATTCGCAGTATCATTCGAACGACACAACACTCGGACCTGCTGCCGAGCTCCCAATGACTGTGTCGGTTGCACTCGCCCACCACTCGCATGCGGCAAGGTGGCATCGCTGCCTGAGTTGTCCCATTCCACAAAGGTAATTGCTTTCGGAATAGCATAGGGCACCGGCTGTCAGTGTCCTTTGGACGCCCAGTCACTTTTCCTTCAGCTCGCGACTCAAACGGTATCCGCCTTTTCGACAAACAAAGAGATGACGCCAAAGATGGACGTCGATTCTAGCTGAGAACTTACCTACGCCAATTATAAGAATACGCAGGTGCAAGTTGGAGGAACTGGCCGACACGGAAGGAGTTAAGTGGACTGAAATGACTCGGAGGATGGTGGGGATTCTGGCGATGGTCGTTCGGAACGAATGATAAAGGCCCTTTGTTGAGCCTGCGAGGAGGTCTTCAAAGGAATCGATTAACTGAGCCCTTCGTTTGTATCGGATCTCTATAGGATCCGTCGACACGCGTTTGAGCAGCAAAGTTGGATTCTGAGTGTTCGTCAGGTACTTTGGCCATGCGTTACACGAAAAAAGATTTGATCGTGACGCTTCTTTCGGTGTTTCGGCGTTGCCTTCCGAAGTAGCAAATGGTCATCTTGCATATGCACTTGCTACAATCTGTCTTTCCGTTACTCAGCTAACTCGATGACTCGTCTCGAAAATATTGGAAAATAGAGAAACCACACGTTGTTTGCTTCTGTTTGAATCGCAAGTTGAAATAATTTTCGACATTATTCCAATGTATCATCGGGAGCTTGTATAAGGGGAAGAGGGTCTAGCGTAATTAGATTTAAAATCAATAGTATTATTGCAATCATACGGCACATCACGCGTACCACAGGACTATTAAGCTTGTGCAATTCCCCTCTTCCGATTTGGCTGTCGAACACTCTTACACATCTCAGTGCTCACTCTTTCGCCTCCATCCACTTCAAACTTGATGATAACCTCCAACATCCGATATTCCTCAAGCTCGTACTAATTCGGCACATTCTCAACAATTTTCCTTTTCACCTGCTCGTACAATGTCTCGCAGGCATACATTGCTCGTTCTATATCCCTCAGTTCTTCGGTCGTACGTTCATCGTTGTCGAGGTTCGCCTCGACGGTGAATTCCACGTATGTAAAGGCGCGGTGAGAGCGTCGGATGGAAGGGGAAGCAGGTTGAGCTTGCTCTGGCACGAAAGGAGGGCTGGGAGCCCAGCGAATAATTTATCCCTTCGCATTACTCCATGCGGAGGACTGACGCGCGGGCGGAGCGTGAGTGAGCGCAAGAAGGCTATAGAACGACTAGGGAAGGACGTAGACCCGCTTGTGATCGCGCAGACCTTGCTACTTCAGGAAAATAAGGTGTCCGCGATGTAAGTCTATCGATGTGTAGGGATTAGACCACTTTCACGTACGTGTCAAAAGCCTCTCGCAGATCGCCATCTACCTCTTGCCTTTGCGCTATTTTGTTTCACTTCACACACCTTCTGCTTGAGAGTTGTCCGAGGAGAGGTGCCGATGTCGTCTTCTTCATCCGACTCAGATATGGAGGACTCTAACTAGCAAAATTTAGCAAAATTTAGTAACAATCTTGGCGAAAAACACGCTAGCAAAGCCTAAAGTCGACTTCAAAAACCGACGAATAATACTTAGTCGGCGATCGCACATTGTCGGACTACTCCGACATCCCAAAGCAATCATTGCAGCCCGGGCTTAACGTATCTGCCAAGATATTGTATGAGCATCTCCGCATGAAGTACACATTAGGAGAAGGGTGACCAGGAGAGTCAGGTTCATTTCTGGTTCCAGTCTCAAGTCCAGATTCTGTATTTGGAGTTGCAGTGTTTTCAGGACGATCCATCGGACAGTCCTGCGGGCTTGCGGAGTTGCAGCTTTTCATCGCGTCGGGGTTCATCTTGGTGTGAGGTGTCCCTGATTTCTTCTTAATGGTCGTGCAACTCTGCGCTAGGAAGGCCAAAGTCTGAATGCCATAGGTTTCACGGGAAATTCAGGCGGCATTCGTCTCTTCATCATAATAGACGAAGCAACGGCGACGTAACGGTCTCTTTTAGTTTTAGACTCTTGCGTTGTAGAATATATAGGCGGTACTTGAGAGATATAATAGAATGGTAGATACTTGAAATGCATCAGAAGAAGTTGTTGTCGGAAGTGAAAAAAAAGATACTCACTGACAGCGGTTTGTATATGTTTCCACAGCGGCTTCGTGTCTGTCCGAAGGCTTCATAACGCATTAGCGTTAGTGTCGCTGTCGTCGTAGATGAGCTTGATAATTGCGTTCAGGTAATTTTCACCTCTCGCAACGGGCGGAGGCGTTCAGGTAGCTTCAGAGTGTCTCGGGGATGGAATTCATACCGGCCCAATGTTGATCCAACTGATACGTCGATGCGTGATAGCCGTTATGAGTTTGCAGGTGCGACATCAACACAGTACGAGCATTCGAGATGCATGTAAGACATGGTAGCAAAGATCATCTGTGCTTGACCGAGGAAGGCACGCGAAAAGCGTCCATATTGATGGCCAGAGTAGCCGACATGTACGATGCCCGCCCGATTGGGCATGCGCCTCCTCCGGGTTATTCAACGTGCAGACAAAAACATAAGGAGCCACATCGTAAGAAGAAAACAAGTCCGGTTACACGAGCTGCACTCTCCCCTTCACCGCAGCGAGGATGCGCTCGCATTGTTGGAATTCTGCGAACGCGCAGAAACTGATTCCGGGTTACGGACAAATCGGGTAGATTAGTAAGCAACCAGTATATCGTTTGTAACTACCACGGCCCCTCGCATCTCAACACGCACCTCTCCGAGTCCGCGCAACTGGCTCCCCGAAAAGCGCATCCTCGCGCACGTAGATGTCGCGGAAGAGGAACGGGCGCTCGTTCGCGTTCGCATGCAGCTCGTACGCGTCTGCGAGCACCGCGGTGTAGCAGCAGGCACACGACGGCCCCGTGGGACTCGAGCACGATCGCCACGCAGGGAGCGGGGCAGCTGTGGATGAGCTTCGTCACGAAGAACTCTCCGTGCTACGAAAATGTAGTTAGACTTTTTTCTTTTGCAGGACGCATCCTTCTGGCAATGAGCACCGGCTCGGCGCGAGCTCCATGAACAGCCCCTTTAGCTCACCCGCGACTGCGTCCCTCTCCGCCTGGCTGCTGTACTTCACAAGCGTCTGCAAGATACAGCTCACATCGTGTTCTAACACAATGTCTTGGACTTTCCGTGGACGACGCGCATGAGTTCCTCGACGAGCTTCGTAAGGGACGTCCTTCCTGCTCGCCTTCGCCTCCGCGAGCAGCGCGGCATGCGTCTCGGCCGCGTGCCCCTTGTTCTGCAACGCTTTTTGTGCCTTGTGCACCTTAAGCGCTGCTGCGGCAGAGCGCAGCACTACTACGGATATACCAGTGTCGATGCATTTCCAGGTCCGTCGTCACTGCTGGGGCTAGAGCTGTATGTAGATGCAAGCGTGTGCGTGCTCACCTAAGCTCTTGTTCTAGTTGAATATCTCCTTGAGTCATCGACCACCGCCAGTGCGCAGGCGCTGTGCTCTGGACGGAGCTAGAGCTAGAGGAAGCAGCAGCGGCACACCATGGATGAGCCAGGGGCTCTCGGCGGGCACCCTTAAGAATGGCGGGCGCGGGGAAGGACGCTGTCCAGGGGTGTGTGGTCGACAGCGCCTGGAAGCGGGAGACAAGTGTGTCCTACTCCCTGTCCAAAATTACGCGTCGAGCTGCGCGGACGAGTTGGGAGGAAAGACCTGTACAACTCCACAGCCAAAGCCGAGCTCTCTCACTCTAAACTCGCAGTCTCAGCAATTCAAATGCAAAGCCCAAGTTCGTCTTCCGGCAATTTCTGTCGTGGAATGAGTGTCTTCCAAAGTTGCCTGTTACTGTCTTGCGAATTGCGAGTAATTTCGGAATCCAAGTCCAGGTATTCCTTTTTATTTGTATACATATAGAGTTTCTGGCTTGTGTGCCTTCTTCGAGGGCAGCGCCATCGGACACTTGCTGGCCCTCAGCGAGCCATGACGCTGCTCCTGACAGTGTGCATCTACTTGTCAAGTTCTATCTGGCCATCGACCGCTGCCGCCACGCAGGATAGGCACCCCGGCCCAAGACGTCCTATGCGAGCCGTTTCGGCAAATCTCCCGCAACGAAAAATGCTCCGTGCGTGCTTGGTAGGTACGCCTGTCTCTGGAGGCGACTCGACTTGTTCGTGCACGGGGCCAAGAGGTTGCTAGAGAAAGCGGAAACTGCGTTGTCGGGCACATCCACGGGCAGGGCCCCATTGGGTAAAGGCTCACACGCGATCGCGGGCGTCGCGACACCGAGCCAGACACGTTCGGCGGTGCAGCTATCCGACGTAGGAGGCGCGATGTCAGGCATGTGATGTTTTGTTTCGGCCTGGCCAAATGCCTCGTGTCGTTGAAGACTTGCTCCTCTTCATTGCACGTAGCTATGAGTCTTCATGCGCGAGGAGTGCATCGGAACGAGGTCAGACGACGAAAAGCTTGGCACAACTTCAAGAACCGGCTTTCGATGTCAAATCTCCGACACCGTCTTCGACATCGACCTCGATCTTGCGTGCTCGACGTCGTTCGGCGCGGCGGCCAAGGAGAAGCGCGGGCTCTGGAGACGCTGTTCATCGGCGCTCTATACCGGTTCAATTCGGTTTCAAGCAATCGTACACAACTGTAAACGAGATGCACGCGAAATATCATACTCGTGTAGGTCCAGCAGAGGTATGCATTACTGCAATCTGCAATCACTAATGTTAGAAGATGATGCTTCATGTGACCTGGGGCTTCTCTCTTTTCCAATACTCTCAAAAATGACTCGTCAAGTTAGCTGAGTGGCGGAAAGACAGGTTATCGCAAGTGCATATCCAAGACGACCCTAGCCGAATTTGCTAGGTACACCTTCGGAAAGCAGCACCGATTCAAGAGTGTCTCTCCTTCGTGCTTGTTGTCTTTTTCTGCGTAACGCATGGCCAGATTACCTGACGAACACTCAACATCCAACTTTGCTGCTCGAACGCGTGTCGACGGATCCTATAGAGATCCGATACAAACGAAGGGCTCAGTTAATCGATTCCTTTGAAGCCCTCTTTAATCTCCTCGCAGGCTCAACTTCACTCTCCATATAAGGCCTTTATCATTGGTTCCGAACGTCCATCGCCAGAATCCCCACCATATTCCGAGTCATATTCCGAGTCATTTCAGTCCACTTAACTCCTTCCGTGTCGGCCAATTCCTCCAACTTGTGACCGCTTATACTTGTATTTGGCATAGGTAAGCCATCAGCTAGAGTCCATCGTCATCTCTTTGTTTGTCGAAAAGGCGGATACCGTTTGAGTCGCGAGCTGAAGGGAAAGCTACCTGGGTGTCCAAAGGACACTGACAGCGGGTGCCCTGTGCTATTCCGAAAGCAATTACCTTTGTGGAATGGGACGAAACGCTATGCTACTTCTCTCGGGCAGCGATGCCACCTTACGCATGCGAGCAGTAGATGTGGGCATCCGGCACAGTCATTGGGTGCTCGGCGACTGGTTTGAGCGTTGTGCCGTTCAAATGATAGTGCGAGTCCTCATGGAGTGGCTAATCTGTCTCCGGCCATGCTCGTGGATCTCAGTCGACACGGTCTGACTTTAACAAGTGCTGTTGCTTAAATCATTTTTGCACAAGAAACAACATGACAAAAGATACGAAACACTGCTCATAATGCATTCCACCTGTCTCTTAACTACTACAGAACGGCCCTGGAATGAGCGATGATGACCGAGATGGGGATACAATGAGAACCTCATTGCTAAGAGCGGGCATTGTGACTATTCAGTGTCGGTATTGTCCTCAGACGCATCATTGTATTCTGCCTCGGACGACTCGTTCGCCGCGCCCTTCTGCCAGTTAGAGACAGGATTGAGCTTCCATGGGCAGTGATCCGGAGCCAGGTAGGGTCCAGCATAGCATGTAGTGGCAGAGCATATGGGACGTCCCTCGCCGAGAATGGGTGTTATTGTGGCTCCCGGTGGAGGGATTGATGGCGGGGGTGGCAGCAGGGATGATTGCGGTGGTGAAGATGGCGAAGGCGGTGGGGGTGTCAGCGGCGAGGATGATGGCAATGGGGGAGATGTCGGCGGAGGCGGAGATGGCAGAGGCGCGGACGGCGGAGGCGATGGAAGTGCCGGCGGCGGGAATGGCGAAGGCGGGGTTAACGGCGGCGATGGGGATTGCAGAGATGGCGAAGGCACATCTGTATTGCTAATTCTGGACTCCTCCAGGACCCGCTTGTTTGGGCGCAGAGCTGGTGTGCTGTCTTGTGGAAGGTTCATATGTTAGAAGCGCGGGCTTATTGTTGATGACGATGAAGCGACTCACTGTCAGACTCCAATTCCTCAGCCTTGCGCTTCCGCGCGGTGGGTTCTTGGGGCATAGCCCCGACGTTCTCCTTGGAGCCTCCCGACCCGAAACTGGAGTCGGAGCCTTGGACATGGGCGTCCACGCTGTCCTTGAGGCTACGGCGGACATAAAAATGGCGTCAACATACGATATATAAGCACGAGACAGAAACCAGAACACACCCGAACTCCGCACGCCATTGGAGCAACCGCTCTCGGATTTCCTCTTGCTTTCCTGTGGCTGTCAAGCCGTGTACCTGCATACTAATCAGTAACGAGCAGCGACAGCGACGGAGATGCGAGACTCACCCTTGCGAGTGTCCTCAACTCGTGGTATCTCAGCCCCTTTATCTGGGCCTCAGACGGGAGCTCCGACGAATCCATGTGGTGTGGTAGGATGTGGAAGTGGAAGTGGAAGTGGAAGTGGAAGTAGATCGTAGTTGTGGTAGAGGTTGGTGGTTGAAGGGAGAAAGGGAATGAGCCCCCGTATTTAAAGCCTTCGAAGAGAGCCACACATCACATGTTGGTTTGTTGGGTTGTATTCGTGTTTGTTCTGGCTTTCATTATGTTCGTTTTGTTCGTGTTGCTCTGATTTTCATTATGTTCATTGTGTTCATTGTGCAAGTCCGGCTATTGTATCCGACCGGTCGGTCCAGTGGAACGCGTTATTTGTATCTATTTGGGTTGTGAGCATGTATTTCCGACGAATACACATAGTCTGAATGTATGCAGGTCTCATTGTGACCCTTGGATTTAATTTCACCTTAATACAATATTCTTCAATTCTACTGTACCGAGGAAAGATTCTAGTCTGAGCTCTCTCCAAAAAGGGACTGCTAATGAGCAGTCGTGTCTAAACGTGCTTGAAAAGCAACGAGGCTCCGATAACTGCTGGAGGAAGAGTAAGTGACGGGGCGATTTCAGACTTTTAAGGTCAGATACGTTCGAGTCTTCTTCCATCTTTGAGGTCGACGCTGAGTCTGATGCCCTCGCCCACTGCTCGCACGCGGCGAGGTGGCCTCGCTACCCGAGAGAAGCAGCATAACGTTTTCGTGCCATTCCATGAATGTCATTACTTTCAGAATAGCGCGGGGCACCTGCTGTCAATGTCCTTCGCCTAGGAATCCTTTGCACAGCAGTTAGCTTTTCCTTCAGCTCGCAACTCAGACAGCAACCGCCTTTTCGACCAACAAGAGATGACGCCGAAGATGGACATCGTTTTTAGTTGAGAACTTACCTATGCCAATATAAGAATATGCGTGAGCAAGTTGGAGGAATTGGCCGACACAGAAGGGGCCAAGTAGACTGAGATGACTCAAAGGATGGTGAGGAATCTGGCGATAGACAAGTGAATGATAAAGGCCTTTTATGGAGGGTGAATCGCCGCCAGATAGTGCTGCAAGTCAGTCAGCCAGAAGTCCGTCCATTGTTCCCCCGCCGGGCTTTCATAATGAGTACTGTCATCAACGCGCTTTCAACCGAGTAGAGCAGCTTTACAGTCATGGGGTACTCGGCAGCTGGTCCGAGTGTTGTGTCGCTCAGATGATACTGCGAGTGCTCGTTGAGTTGCGAATCTGTCTGCAGCCATGCTCATGATGTCGATCGAAATCCAGTTCAATGCGATGTGATTTTAACAAGTGCTGCTCAATTCATTATTGCACAAGACATGACACGACAAAAGATATACAGAATACTGCTATTAACACCCACCAACTATCTCTTAACTACTGTCAGAACGGCTTCGAAATGAGCGACGGAGTCCAAGACGGAGATGCAACAATAACCTCACGGCTTAGAGCGGGCATTGTCACTAATCAGTATCGGTTTTTGGTTGTAATTCTTCTCGGACGACACGTGCTCGACTGGAAGCTCTTCTGCCACGAGAAGTATTCTTCTAATGGAAAGAGAATTGGTCAGATACAAGTCGATCGAAAGCCTGTCCACATCATAGACTTACCCATCATGGTATACTTCCTTGCCCTCAAAAAGATCCAATAGCAAATCCAGATCAACGCCAGGGCGCTGCGCAACCCACACTTTTCTCAGTGCCTGCCATTTCTCATCGTATGCTTGGAGGTTTTCGGCCAGCAGCGCGAGCCACTCATGGCTCAAACCCAGGATCCCTTCGAGACGGAGTGTCTGCAGCGTTGGCACCGTGTCACCATGCTCTATCTCGGCAGGACAGTAGTCGTATGTCCTCAGTGTGAGGTGCTGTAGACCCCGAAGCTTGTCCCAAGGCAGTCGGTATGTATAAGCAGGGATATGGGGGACGGCGTGGTCGTCTTCCGTCGGCAGTGTTTCGAAAATCAATTCGTTCAGGAGATTGTTTTCTGGTAATCCCCCAAGTATGCAGTTCATCCATTCCGGAGCCGTCGCCCGTCCTTCTTCCAGTCAGAAACGGGCCTGATAATCCACGGCCATCCACTTGGCTCCTGTGTATAAAAACATGGAGTCCCACTTCGGTAGTGGCGCGTAAGCCACAATAAACTACGCGCTATAGCCGTAATTCGAAGGTATTTCCCAGCTACACCTTTAAGGCTCTTGTTGCGCCGCGCGTGTCGTCTCGATATACCGGCAGCGGTGCCGCTGGTCCTTCCTCTGGCACTGGGCCGAGTAAGGCCGGCCCGTCGGAAACAGCAAAGGGGAAGGCTCCTCAGTCAAGCGTGGACACGGGCATCCCCGCCCCTCTGAGCGTAGGCTCCGACCATTTTAGGTCTTTTGTCGCGCCGCGTGTGTCATCTCGACATACCAGCAGCGGGGTCGCTGGACCCTCCTCTGGGGCTGGGCCGAGTAAGGCCGGCCCGTCAAAGCCGACAAAGCGGAAGGCTACTCAGTCAAGCGAGCCTGGTCCGTCCCAAAAGAAGGCGAAGAAGGTCGGAAACCATCCCTGTACGATTCCGGGATGCAGCAAGACGTTTGCAACTAAGGGGACGTTGCAAAGGCATATGAACAGGGCAAGTAAGCATGTCTCCCCTCAAAATAAGAAGAGCTGCCTGCATCCCTGGTGCGCGTATAGAGCTGCACGTGCGGATGCAATAACCCGACATCGGAGAACCTGCAAGCCTGCCAGAGGGTTTGTTCCATATATATATATATATTTGGCTTAAACTCGAATAAATCATGCACAATCGTATCGAGCATTCTTGTCAGTTTCTCTGTGGAGAGGGGAGAAAGGGCCTGGCTAAGACGCGTTGACCGTCTCAATGGTGCTGTATACTTGCGAGCGTCGACGAGAGCGCCGCGCACCTTCCTAGCCGAAAACGGGATCTCCTGTTCGGTGGCGCTCGCGGCCGAGTCAGCATCTGGCACTACCGGCTCCTCGGGAGCATTAGGGGTGTTATCAGCACGCTGTCTAGAGACAGTGAGTACTTGATGGTTTGGAGTGCCGATGTGTCGTCTAGCAGCTGTCCGTTTTTGAGTTTTTCTCGGAGCCATTGTGGATATGATGAGATGATGAGATGACGATACGCGGAGAGCTAGACCCGGGGGACGCTGCCGTGCTCCAGGAGATGGCGGCGGGGATGGCGGAAGTAGAAAAAGTACCGGCGCTGGCTGGGATGACGGAGGTAGCAGGGGCACATCTGTGTTGATCACATTGGAGTCTACCAATATCTTTCTACTTTGACGTGCAGCTTCTCGCAGAGAATTGATATGTCAGGAGTGCAGGTGTATTGTGGACGCTGATGAAGAGACTCACTTTCCGATTCTATCTCTTCTTCCTTCCGCTTCCGTGCGGTACTCTCTTGAGGCGTAGTCCCAATGTTCTCTTTGGTCGCCGTACCTGAGCCGGATGCAGAACAGGGAGCGGCTCCAGAACTGTGGCCGTCCAGGTTGTGCGCGGGTCTGCAGCAGACACATCCAAGTGTCGTCTGTGAGAAATACATATGAAGCGGTGAAACAGGAACGCACCCGGTCTCCGCCTGCAATTTCAGCAAGCGCTCTAGAATTTGCTCGAGCCGCCCTGTGACTTTCAAGCCTTGTTCCTGCATACTAATCAGTAACGAACGGCGACAGCGACGGAGATGCGAGACTCACCCTTGCGAGCGTCCGCGACTCGTAGTATCCCAGCTCTTTATTCTGGACATAAGATGGGAGTGCCGACGAATCCATGTAGTGTGATGGGAAGTGGAAGTGGATCGTAGTTGTGGTAGAGGTAGTGATTGAAGGGAGAAGGGGAATGAGTCCCCGTATTTAATGCCTTCGAAGAACTACCAGAGAGCCACCTATCAGACGTTGGTTTGCATTCGTGTTGCTTTAGTTTTCATTATGCCCATTGTGCAAGTCTGGCTATCGTATCCGATCGGCCGGTTCAGTGAGAGATCGTTTCGATACTGTATGAGCCGCGACGCGCAGTAGAGATTCAGGATTCAGACTGAACTGCTCAGCCTCTCGCTACTTTGTTCTTCGGCGAACACGCGATTTCGATCGCATGTGATGCCCGAGTCTTGGTCCTTCGTCTTTGTCTCGTTGCAGCCATCGTTCCACGAGCCGCCTACGTCGAAGTCGGGGCTGCTTTGCTGTGCTAAAGTGCGTCCCGTTGATATGCGATATGTTAACTCGAGAAAAATGAAGGACCTCTGATTGGTTGACTCGCGAGACTTCGCAATGGCGACTTTTCGGCTTCAATTATTGATTCAAATCGATTAAAAATAAAAAGGAGGGCTCACGATTAGTGGGCTCGTTGATGCCCCCTTCGGCGCCTCGCAGGCTCATACAATAACCTCCTCCGAGCCTCCCGCAGCACTCCCGCTCCCTAATGAAAGGCCGAGATAGCTGGCACGCTAGGTCGCCAAAGGTCCTTAGTAGTCGAAAAGAAACCCAGTGTCTTGCATCGCAGAGTTCCCCTGAGTTGCCTTCATGTGCGCGGCCGTCGCCTCTCTCAATTTCGTCTCCTCCCTTGTCCTCTTTTGCCTTTCACTGTCGCGCATCGGGAACTACCTCCCAGTCAACTAAGACCAAAGACCGTATCCGCGGGATTATCTCCTAACCGCACCTTGCACATACATGCGGTTGGAGGACAGTTAAGTAAGACCGGACCTGAGCTTCTAGGACTTGGAGCATTGATCATGAAAAAAATTGGATCTATGAGGTTCATCGCCACGGCTTCCGGAGGTGACGACGAGCGAGGCCTAACGGGCCTGTTGTTAAAGCGTGCGGAGCCAATTGACAACGATGGCAGAGTCGTCTCCTGCTTTGGAAGTGTGCAAAGATGAGAGAGCCCGTGTATCTGACGCGATTCTGAGGCATTAGGGAATCACTGCTTGCAGATCCTTCGTCGGACCCACGGGATTCGCGTGCAACCCTGCGATTCCAAACGCACTTCCCAAGTCGAGTGTATTCTCAGTCCCTTCAGCCTCGTCGTCGGCCTCTTGGTGCCAGAAAGTGCATCGCTGGCGTTCATAATTCCGTTACCATTAGCAGTCGTCTCCCAATCTTCCTGCACCAGGAACGACACGCGGGTTGTCATCAGCGTTGTGTTATGCCAAAGTTTTGGAAGTACGGACGTACTTGATCTGCGCCCGCTTCTCAAGCAGCTGCTCTTTGATCATTTTTTTTCGATCCATCTCGTTAGCAGACCATGCTTCTTCAGGCCCCGCACACTAATGGGCAACGAGCAGCGACAGTGGCGTCAATGACAAAGACGTAAATGCGCCAGACCGTGGCAAACGCACTCAACTGCTTATGTTCCCATTCTGAGAGAACGTATTCAGGAGGTATCCCTATCGCCAATTGGGTGCTGAGCTGGCGTTATATTTCAGACGGATGGATGCAGCAGAGTGGTCTTCCGAGGCTCCTTTGCCGATTCCTCCTTTATTTGTCGGCCTCTTAGCTTTCTCGTGGCCTGGGTCTCAGCTGCGCGGGTCAAACCTAACTGGAGTGCCATGGTCGATCTCCGAGAGCGGGAACTGGAAGAGGGACGTGACAGTGATACGCACGCTTGAGAATGACGGTCACCACCCGAGTATCCCTCAAGCTCATATTCATAAGGCACGTTCCCGTCCATTTCGCCCCCCACCCGCCCGCACGACGTCTCGTATGCCAACGTCGCTCAGTGTATATCCCTCAGCGCTCCGTCCACCTCCTTCCCCCTTTTCAAGTCCTTCGTTGAGCGACTCGGTTGGGAGAAGCAGGTCTGGAGACTGAAAAGGAGTCTATGCATTCACGTGGACATTGATGATATGCGCGCGCGCGCGTGGGTTGCGGACGAGCGGGAGAAAAAGCGGTGGAACGGCCAGGAAGGGGCGTGGATCTGCTCGTGGCTGGCTGATTCAGACAAATAGGCTATCCGCGGATATAAGCTCATCTTTGTGTGGGGGATGAGTCCGGGTTCACGCACGTACGCGCAAGTCCGTGCCAAACGCCTCTGGCGGGTTTCGCCCTGGCCCTCTTGTCTCGTGCCATGTTTCGTCTACTGGGTCAGGCGCTGCACGCGCTCGCAGAGCTGCAGGTTCTTATCGCGTCGGAGTCTGTCTCAGTGTGGGGTGTCCCTGTTTCCCTCGTAATATTGTAGTCATTCCACGTGTAGATAGGCCAAAGTCTGAATGCCACAGTTTCGTAGGGATGTTCGGGCGGCATATGTCTCTTCGTCAGAGTAGACGGAGCAAAGGCGACGTAGCCTTGAGGCCCTTGCATCGTAAGATATTTAGACGGCGCTTGAGAGGCGCGTTGGAATGGCAGGTCTTTGAGTTGCGTTGAAAAGAAGACGCCGAAGGGAGAGAGTAGAGACTCACCGACGGCAACCTGCTCGTTGTCCGTGTGTCCTCTACCATATGTTTTTTCTCAGCGGTTTCGTGTTTGTATCCGAAGGGTCTCATGAACACATCCGTATAGTCGCTGTCGCTGCCGCCCTAGACGAGGTTGATGACGCTCAGCTGTAGCAGCAGTCGGGAAACGCCTTTTCCTCCCCGGTTTTGGAGGCTAAGGGGCGATAACACAAATTAAGACCAACATTTATAGTCAAGTTTCCGCTAAAACGAATTCGGTGCCCAGCGACGGAGGTGTTCGGATAGGCTTTGCTTTGCAGCTCTGTTTTCGGGCAGCACTAATTCAGCGCGTTTTTTTACATGGGAAGGCCAGCGGGCGTACCGACGTCCGTCCAAGTGAGCAGAGAGCGTGCGTACGTATGCACGCGAGACGATCGAGCCAAACAGCGAAATCGTCGCACTGGCCGAGACGGGACAGATCCCGCACGGGCGCCTGCAAACGGAGTTATCGCCATCAAGCGACCTTCTGCACAGCTACATATAGACGCCCCGGAGCTCAGCTCAGCTCCCAGCTTCATCCCCCCAGCCAAAAACCAAAGGAAAGAGAGCTCACCAGCGCCCGACTCGCTCCCTCTGCGCCCTCTCCTCTCCACGAGCCCCACGCGACGCCGCATCGCCGCCCTTCCGGCCGAGCACGACCGCGCGCCAGCCCGCGTCGCGCTCCGCAGCCTCCGCGCCTGTCTGCCGCGTCCCCGTCGGCGCACGCTCGTCCGCGGGCACGCGGAGGCCGGCGAGCACGCTGATGCGCGCGCCTTGCGCATGGTGTACAGGTGCAGCGCGTGCGGGAGGTGCGTCGGACGCGGTGTGCTCACTTTCCGTCTTCGCACGCCTGGCCTCAAAAATGCCAATGCCAGGAGGGCCAGTGTCGCGTCGCTCTCCCAAGCGCTTTGCAAAAGTACATAAGTGATGAGACAGGGGTCGAGGATGAAATCGGTGCGTTCTGATTTCGTGGACTTGGACTGACGATGCTTCGTATCGGTTTCGCGTTCACCGTCGGGCAAGTACATGGGATCTGATTGCCCCAAAGTCGAGTGTCGTCCACTATCCAAGTCCTCCTTACATATGCTATCTCGCTGCAACGGCCGATGCAACTTCGACCGAGTCCACGAAACATTCCTTTTTGCAAACGTCTGTAAACAAAATAAAAAACCAAAATACCTGCGCTGGCACCGTATCAAACGAAGCACTGGTGGTCCGGTGGAGTGTCGAGAAAGCAACGCGGGAGAGATCGAACGGAATAAATGGCACCTAATACACCATATCCAGCAGCAGACCACCGAATGCAGGCTCGCTAGGGTCCGGAAGCAAACGCGTCTCTGTATGCGGCTACCCGATCTGGCGTGTCAGGGGCGCTTCTAGCGGCACGAGGCGTGACGGAGCGCGTCCACAAGCGTCGGCGCCCTCTTTTTTGCGTTTCGCTATTTTTTTCTTTTCTTTTTCTTATTCTTATTCCTAGTCTTATTCCTATTCTTATTTTTTTTTCTTCTTCTCCACTTCTTCTTCTCGGCATTTCATCAACGTTTGGAGGGGGGCCCGCAGCACTCTCCTTCGCTCTTGACCCCCGTCGACGTCCCACCAGTCGTCGTCGTCGTCGTGTAATTTTCTTGTTCCGCTCGCGTGGACTGCTGACACGCGTCTGGACGCGCCCGTGCTGTGCAGTCCTGAGTCCGGTGTCGGAGGAGCGCCCAGTCGCGGAAGAGATTTAGAGTGTGTGTTGTAAAAACGGCCCCGCCGACGGAGCGGAGCGTGGCCCGGCTTGCTGCCTGTTGCAGGGTACAGTACGTTGCGTTTCCACTTCCACCGCCCGCGTCCTGCCTAAAACTAACGAACGAAAAAAAAAAAAAAAGTTGTGTACGAATCCAGCACGTCCATTCTTAGAGCGGCTCTTCGCTTCGGGTGGACTTACTAACAACATGTCCCTGTCCCCCGCGCACTCGCGCTCCACTTCGGAGGAGGCGCTCACAGACGAAAACCTCGAGCGGGTGAGCCCGTCCTTCCCCATCCTTTCCTTTCCTGTCCTGTCGGGCCGCTCACACCCGCGCCCAGGTCTTCCGCGAGATCGAAGAAGCGAGCGAGCGGCGCGCGCGCGACGAGGAGGCCAGAGCCGAAGCCGAAGCCGCGGCCGCGGCCGAGGAGGCGGCCTTGCCGCCGCGCCCGCTCGACCCCGCCCTCGACCCCGGCCCCGGCCCCGGCCCCGGCGCGCCCCCGTCCAACCCCGCGTCCTCCGAGCGGAAGCGCAGGCGCCAGAGCATCGGCGTCTCGCGCGTCGGCAACGTACGTCCGCCCCGCGCAGGCGCAATCATACATAACACACAACGCTGAGCGCGCGCGCTGACGCTGACACCGATGCCGACAGCTCTTCGACCTCGCGGCCGTCCAGACCGAGCTGCGCCCGCCGACGAGCCGCGTCGTGTCGCCCGTCCCGTGGTCCGCCCCGCCCATGTACTCCGTCATGGTACGCACCCTCCCCTCCCCTCCCCTCCCGCGCACCGAACCGAACTGACACACCCCGCCCCTTACACACACACAGACAACAACCCGACGCGCCCCCTCCCCCTCCCTCTCCTCGCGCGGCGTCAGCGCCCCCTCCTCCCCCTCCTCCTCCACCCACTCCCTCTCGCGCTCGCTCTCCCTCTCCTCCGCCGGCAGCGCCGGCAGCGACGCACACGCAGAGGAGCTGCACACGACGCAGAAGGAGACGATCGGCGCGCGGCGCAACACGCTCACGAAGGCCGTGTCCGCCGCGCTCGCGCGCACGCTCACGCGGATGCGCTCGCAGCGCGCGCTCGGCGGCGGCGTCAGCGGCGACGGTAGCGGTGACGCCGGCGTGGACGGCGGAGGTGGAGGGGCGCTCGTCATCGGCGTCGCGGTGCACGAGGAGGCGACGACGACGACGACGACGATGACGATGACCGCGGACGCGGGCGCGGGCGCGGGCGCGGGGTGGGCGTGGGACGCGCCCGAGGGCCCCGGGCAGCTCACGAGCGCGAGCGTCGTCTCGGCGGAGGTGAGCGCGCCCGCCGCAGCCGCGGCGCCGTCGCCCGTGGAGACGCGGTTCGCGGCGGCGGTGCGCGCGCGCTCGGGGAGCCTGAATCGGCTGCGCAGCATCCGCGCGCCCGCGGCGCCGCCGGGATTGGTGCGCCAGGCGTCGGCGGGGGCGGGGGCGGGGGCGCCGCTTGAGGTCGGACGGCCGTCGGTGGCGGGCGGGGACGCTGGTGCGGATAAGGATGGAGGTGCGGGTGCGGGTGCGGAGGGCGCGGCGCCGGAGAAGGAGAAGGATAAGGATGAGGGGAAAGCGGGCGCGAAGGAGAAGGAGAAGGAGGAGGGGAAGGAGAAGGAGAAGGAGAAGGAGAAGGACGCGAAGAAGGCGCGCCGCCTGACGCACTACGCGCGGGCGTTCGTGCAGAAGCTGCGCCGGCACGCGTCGCGCGAGGGCCCCGGCCCGCATTCGAGTCCGAGTCCAAACCCACCTCCAAACCCACCTCCGAACTCGACCCCGAGTCCGAGCCCGGGCTCGGCATCGCGCGCGGACGGGGGCAAAACAGACGGGAGCAAAATCGGGAGCAAAACGGGCGGGAGCAAAACGGGCGGGAGCGGGAGCAGAAAAGCGCGCCCGCCGGCCGTGTGCGTCGCGTGGGCCGACGCCGCCCTCCCGTCTGTAGCGGTGGCGTCGTCGCCCACGCCCGCGGCGGTGCCGCTCCCGCCGTCGCCCGCACCCCCTGGGGGCGCGGACGCTGGAATACAGTCGTACTTCCCGTTGGTGATGCCGCCGCCGCCGTCGCCGGACCCGGCGGGCGTGCCGCTCCCGCCGTCCCCGGCACCCGAAGGCGCCGACGCGCAGTCGTATTTTCCGCTGGTGATGCCGCCGCCGCCGTCGCCGGACCCGGCGGGCGTGCCGCTCCCGCCGTCCCCTGCGGCGCCCGGGGGCGCGGACATGAAGTCGTACTTCCCGCCGGTGATGCCACCGCCGCCGTCGCCGTCCCCGGCGGGCGTGCCGCTCCCGGAGTCGCCGACGCCCACCGTGCCTGCGGTGCTGAGGGACGAGCCGCCCGCAGACGAGGACGGGATGGCGCCGATAGCGGAGGCGGCGCTCGCGCTGCCGGCGTCGCCGTCGCCGTCGCTGTGCGAGTCCGCGTCTGAATCTGGGTCGGAGGCGGAGGCTGGGGCTGGGTCGGACAGTTTGGCGGCTGCTGTGCCTGCGGGATGTGGCGCGGCGGCGGGCGGGGAGGAGGGAAGAAGGGGCCGGGGCGCGCATGCGGAGCCGGAGCCGGAGCGTGCAGAGTCGGCACCAGAGCCTGAGGAGACGGAGCCTGCGGGGCCAGCGCCTGCAGAGCCCGCAGAGCCTCCGTCGCCAGAGCCCGCGAAGGCGGAGGCGGAGGCGGAGGTGTCTTCAGCGCCGGCACCGGCACCGGCGACGATCCGGGAGATGCCGCGTGAGCCCGCTGACTCGTGACCTGCCGCCGTCCGCCTATTCCTCGCCCGTTCGGCTATCTCGACTCCTTGCGCCGTTTCGTTGCCGCCCGCCTCGACTGCCTTCCCCGGCGCGCACAAGTCCAGTGCATCTCCGGCTCCGCACTCCCTCCGTGCAAAACACACTACAGCCCACATATTCGCTATCCGGACGGGCGCCCAATCTCTCTTGATCTCGCAACAACTCTCTTTTTATTCGCCTATTAGTTTTTTGGATTTGATTGTCGCATTTGATCTCTTCGTTCTGCATTCTGTCCTTTCCTTTCTTTGACCATCGCTTTCGCCAGTTACACAGCACGCAGCACGCAGCACAGCACACACTACATCTCGATTTACTCATCCTACTATTTGCTCACCTCCCGTCATACACTTCTTCCGCTCACTTTGCATTTCTCGCCTCCTTGCATGTACGTCCTCCCCCGCTGTCGAGTTTTCCAGTAATAGACCTTTTATCGCGCATTTTTTGTTCGTCCGTCTTACTATCATATCCATATCCATATCCATATCTATATCATATCCCTGCCCGGTTCTCGAATTTGGAATTAAAAAGTTATTTTCCCACCGGCCTTTGGGCTCGCGCATACGTACATGTACAGGCAAACAAAAGCTGAGATCGGCGCCCCGCCAAAATGGCTGATTGAGTGTTGGGTAAACAGAACACGCGCCTCCGCCGATTTATTGCACTAATTAGCGAAGAGTCGTATCCCCGGGAGGGAGGTGTTTGCGTACGGGGAGGGCGAGTGTATGTATGCGCGTGTATGCGCCTGCCTATCAGCACCCGGGGACGTGCCATCACTCACGCCTGACACGCCCCTTCCCCGCTCTCACACCACCTCTCGGCGTTTCACGCCCAACCAGCCCCTGTCGTCGCTCGTCCTTCGCCTCCCTCACCTCTTCCTCCTTCCTCCTTCCTCCTTCCTTCCTCCTCCCTCCTTCCTCCTGCTCGGGCAATGGCGACGACGACGACGACGGCGACGACGCTAGCGACGCCGGACGCGGGCGCGCGCCGCTCCTCGGCCCGCGTTAGCCGTGCTAGCCGCCGCCGCACGACGCTCTACGCCCCGAGCGAGTACACCTTCGACGCCGCGTGGTCGCCGCTCACGGGCCGCGCCGCCCTCTGGAGCCGCCTCTACCTCCCCGGCGTCCCCGGCTTCGAGCCCCACGACGGCGAAGACGACGGCGAGGACGACGAGGACGACGAGGACGACGAGGATGATGGCGAGGGTGAAAATGGCGATGGCGATGACGCCGAGCGCCGCTCGCATTTCGACTTTGCAGATGAGGACGAGGACGAGGACGGCGGCGCGGACGGCGGCGCGGACGTGCACGCCTACGCAGATGCAGGGGCGCGCCACGACCCGTTCGCCGACGCGGGCTACACCTACTTCGGCGACGCCAAGTTCCCCTTCTCCGGCGCCCTCGCCGCCCCCCTCGCCTCTCCCTTCCCCTTCCCCTCCGACTCCTCCTCCAAACACCACTCGCGCGCGCTCCTCGGCTCCGTCGCGCCCCGCGCGCGCTCGCCCGTGCGCACGCAGCCCGCACCCGCGCCCGCACCCGCGCCCGCGCACCCCTACGCACAAGCGTACGCGTACGCGCACCCCAAGGCGCAGCCCGCGTGGGCCCGCGGCGCGCTCGCGCTCGCGCTGGGCCTGGGCGCGGACCTGGAGACCGAGACGGACCTGGAGGCGGAGGCGGAGGCAGAGACGGAGACGGTGGCAGAGACAGAGATGGCACCGGCGCCGGCCCTGGCCCTGAACCTGGACCTGGACCTGGAGATAGAGACAGGCCTGGACCCCGCGCTCGACGCCGCCCTGCGCGCGGACCCGACCGCCGCGTGGGCGGAGGTGTGCTGGGCCGAGGCCGCGCCCGCCTCGCCCGCCTCCTCGCGCGCCCCCTCCCCCTCACCATCCTTCTCCTTCCGCGGCGCCGCCGACGCCGACGAGGCAGACGCGCCGCACCTCGGTCCCGACCCCTCAGACCCAGACGCAGACCCAAGCTCGACTCACAGCGCAGATGCAGAAGACGCGGCGTGGTCCGCGCCCGCACCCGCATCGCCGCCCCTGCGCGCACCCCGCCCGCGGCCGCTCCCCGCACGCCCCTTCCCGCTCCCCTTCCCCGTCTTCCCGCTCCCCACCTCTCCCGCGCCCGCGCCCACGCCCGTGCCCTTCCCCTCCCCCGCGTCCGCGCACGTCCACGCCCACGCGACAAACGACCATCCGGCGCCAATGGCCGCACGGGCAACCCCGCCGCTGCGCCTCGCGCAGCAGCCGCACGCGCCGCCGTACTACCGCCCCGCAAGCGACCCGCCGCCGTACACCGCACACCCCGCCGGCGCCGGCACCGGCGCCTCGTCCCCGTCCTCCCCTTCCTCCGCTGGCACGGTACGCCCTCTTCTCTCTTCCTTTTTCCTTTTTCCTTTTTCGCTTCTGGGCGCGTTTTTGGATCTGTCGCGCCCGGCGCTCGTGCTCACGCCTTGCGCACGCAGGTCCGCCCGACGCCGACGCCGACGCCGCCCCTGCGCATCGCGAGCCCCGGTGCGCAGCTGCGCGCCACCGCCGCCGCACCGCGCGCGCCCCGCCCGCACGCGTACGCCGCCCCGCCCTCCGTCGCCTCCTCCGTCTCGGCGTACTCGCTGGTGGGGGGCGTCCTCGAAGACGACGGCGCGGACGTCGGAGAAGATGAAGACGACGAAGATGGCGAGGAGGGCGCCGAAGACGGAAGCGGAGACGAGGACGAGGACGAGGACGACGCGGCCTCCGACGCGACGCACCGCGCCCCCAGCCCCGGCTCCGGCCCGGGGCACCGCCCGTTCTCCCCGCTCTCCTTCCCCGCCTCGCCGACCGCGTCCACCACCACGGCCACGACCACGACGGCCTCCGCATCCGCGTCCGCGCTGTTCGCGTTCTCCCCAACATCCGCGTCTGCATTCTCCGCGGCGTCCCCGACGACGCCCGCCTCTTCATCTGCGCGGGACAGGGACGCGTACGTGTTCGAGGCGCGCGGCAGTGGCGGCGGCGGCGGCGGCGCGGCGCTCCTGCTCGCTCCGCGCGCGGTCGCCTCCAAGGACAGCAGGGGCATGCACAGGGATATGGACGCGCACGCGCACAGGGACGAAGACGGGGACGCGGACGTGGCGTCGGCGGACACGCACACGCTCCTCCGCCGCGTCCCGCTCGCGCTGCCCTTCCCGCCCTTCGGCGTCGCGCGCCCGCACGGGGAGGCGGCCCACCACTTCGGCGCTCCGGGCTCGTACCCGCAGATCTCGTACCCGCACCCGTACCCGTATCCGCAGAAACAGCCCTATGTGAACGTGCGCGCCGCGCCCGGGATGTGGGGCGCGCGGCTCGCCTCCGCCGGCGGCGACGGCGACGGCGAAGGCGGGGAGTACGTGCGCGTCGAGCGCGGGGACGTGGACGTGGACGTGGACGCGGATGGGCTGCGCGGGGCGGAGATGAAGGGCGAAAAAGCGGCGGCGCCGACGAAGCTCGCGCGCGCGTCGACGCTGCGCCGCCTCGCGGACCGCTGCGGGACGCTGTCGCGGCGCCTCGCGCCCGGCGGGGCGGGCGCGCCGCGCGAGCGCGGGCGGGGAAGGTAGCGCCTGTTGTGTGTGCGCGCTGGGGTTGGAGGTCTCCTGCTCCTCTCCGGTTTTGGTTTTTTTTTCTTTCTTTCTTTCTTTCTGTTTTCTGTTTTCTGTCTTCTGGTTTCTGGTTTTGGGGCGGCTTCTGTATAGAGGCGGACGATTCTCGGGGTCTCGCTTTGGTTGCTTCTTTCTCGCTTACGCGCGCTCGTCCTCCTCCGTGATCCGCGCGCTTGACCGCCGCCTGCGTGCATGTATGTATGCACTTGGCCGGTTTTCGTCCTGTCTCACCACCTCCCTCCTGTTGTGCCATGTACACCCGCGTGCTCGTCGCAGCTGCGTGCTGCCTGCCTACTACTACTACTTACTTACCTACCTACCTACCAAGCCCGCCGGGCTTGCGCTAATGTTCTCGTTTTGTTACATGTACTGAAGTCTGAGTCTCCTCGGCCCTGTGTCTCTGTCGTTGTCGCGTCTCCCTCCCCTTTTCTCCACCTGCTCTGTTGATCTTTTTTTTGCGTATGTCAGCCGCGTTTGTTCGAGTCCGTGACCCGTTCTCTAAAATCTCTTTTTCTTTCTTTCTTTCTTTCTTTCTTTCTTTCTCGCATTTTGGGTTCTCGCGCCGTCCCCTCTCTTTCTCTGCCTTTGCATACTACATACATACATACGTACATACATGCGTACATGCGTACATACACACGAAACCGAAACACCACCAGTACCCTTACAGCTAATTTTCTGTCCTCCCGAATATGATTTTGTTTTGCGGTTTCTGTTTCCGTTTCTCGTCGACGGGTGGGAAGTGGAGTATAGCGCGCGCGCGGGCTGGTAAAACAAAACAAACTACTTCCCTAAGAAAAAAGGAACGTCTCGTCGGCATCGAGCGTGAGCGTGTCCGCCCCGCCGACGCGAGCGAACGAGCGAGCGCATCGATTTGGGCACACGCAGGCTTCCCGGCCGCCAGCCACAGGCGACCGACTCGTTCCCGTCTGGGGCGTTCGGGCCGCCACGCGCTGGCGCTGTCATTAATCATTCCCGTTCAGCCGCGCTGCCACCAGCGCGTCAATATCGTTGTTTCATCCGCAACCGATTTGCTGTAGTAAGACAAGCTCAGCTAGGAGGATTTAGTTGTTTCGTGTGACACACATCACAGTCTGCTCAACCCTGATCATCGTGACACTTGAGCTCGTCTCCGAACTTTCCAAAATTAATTGTTCTTGCATGCATATCTGCCACTCAGTACCACATATATATTCCTAACATCAGCGGAGATATATACACGCCATTTCGTGGACGACGTCTTAAGGAAATTTATTGTTTAAAAAAAAACAAAGTCGCTGACAATACATATAATGACTAATTACTGTACCTATCAAATATTCAATCTCCGCGTGCTCGACAGCACAACCCGCCAACCCGCCAGACCCATCACGCGCCCGATGCCCGCCCCGACACACCTCCCGCACGCACTCTACGCGCTCGCACTCACCTCGCTCGCGCTGCACCTGCACACCACGCGCAAGGCCGCGCAGGAGCAGCGCGCCGCCGCCGCCGCGCGCATCAGCGTGCTCGCGGGCCTCGCGGCGCGCCTCCGCGCGGGAGAGCGCGTGCCCGCGGACGAGCTCGCGCGCGCGCGGCGGCTCGTGCGCCCCGGCGGGGACGTGGCGGACGGGCGCGATGAGGCGCGCAGCGCGGAGGCGACGGAGCGCGACGTGGGCTGGCGCGCGGTCGTGCTCGGCCGGAAGGGCGGCGATGCGGCGGCGTCGCGTGGGGTTGGCGGAGAGGAGAGGGTGCAAGGGGAGTGGGACGCTGGTGAGCCTCTCTTTCTTTGTTTTTTCTCTTTTGGCTGGGAGGTGAGCTGAGCTCTGGGGCGTTCTAGCGGTGCAGAAGGTCGCTTGACGGCGATAACTCCGTTTGCAGGCAGTAAAGCCCGCCCATGCGGTATATGTCCCGTCCGGACCAGTACGACAATTCGCTGTCTGACGCGATCGTCTCGCATGCATACGCACAATCTTTCCTCACTTGGACGGACGTTGGTTGCACGTTGGTACGCCTGCTGGCCTTCCCATGTTAAAAAACGCGCTGAATTAGTGCTGCCCGAAAGCAGAGCTGCAAGTCAAAGCCTATCCGAACATCTCCGTCGCTGGGCAGCGAATTCGTTTTAGTCGAAACTTGTTTATAAATGTTGGTTTATTTGTGTATCGCCCTGGCCTCCAAAACCGGAGAGGAAAAAACGTTTCTCGACTGCTGCAACTGAGTGTCGTCATCAACCTCATCATCATCCTCGTTTAGGGCGACAGCGGTAGCGACTATACGGATGTATCCTGAGACCTTCGGGTACAAACACGGAACCACTGAGAAAAACATATGGTAGAGGACACGGATAATGAGCAGGCTGCCGTCGGTGTGTCTTTTTTTTTCTTTTCCTCCGGCATCTTCTTTTAATGCAACCCAAGGACCCTCCATTCTATTGCGCCTCTCAAGTGCCGACTGAGTATTTTGTAGCGCAAAGGCTCAAGATTATCAACATTGTTACGCTGCCGTTGCTCCGTCTACTCCGACGAAGAGACATGCCGCCTGAATATCTCTACAAAACTGTGGCACTTAGACTTTGGCCTATTCGCGACGCGATGGGAAGCTGCAGCTCTGCGAGTCCACATTGCTCTCTCATATCTTCTCGCCAGTGTCGAATGAATCGTCCTGAAAACACTGCAAATCAGAATACCGAGTATGGACTTGAGACTAAAACCGGAAACACACCAAGCTCTCCTGATCGCTCTTCTCCTGATGTGTGCTGCATGCGGAAAAAGGCGCCTGAGCCAGTAGACTAAACATGGCACGGAGACAAGAGGGCCAGGGCGTAAACCGCCAGAGGCGTTTGGCACAGACTTGCGCGTACGTGCGTGAACCTGGACTCATCCCCACACAAAGATGAGCTAATATTTGCGGATACCCTATTTCTCTGAATCAGCCACGAGCAGATCTACGTCCCTTCCTGGCTGTGCCACGGCTTTTCTTCCGCTCGTCCGCAACCCGCGCGCGCACGCATCGCTACAGGAAACCATGTAATCCCTCATGTCTCCCAAACCGCTTCTCCCACCCGAGTCGCTCGGGGAGGGACTGGAAAGGGGGAAGGAGGTGGACAGAGCGCTGAGGGATATACGTTGAACGATGTTGGCCTGCGAGACGTCGTGCGAGCGGGTGGGGGACGAAATGGACGGGAATGCGCCTTATAAATACGAACTTGAGGGATACTCGGGTGATGACCGTCAGTCTCAAGCGTGCGTATCACTGTCACGTCCCTCTTCCAGTTCCCACTCTCGGGGGTCGACCATGGCACTCCAGTTAGGTTTGACCCGCGCAGCTAAGACCCAAGCCACTGAGAAAGCTAAGAGGCCGACAATAAAGGAGGAATCGGCAAACGAACCCCGGAAGACCACTCAGCTGCATACATCTGCTTGAGTCAACGCCAGCTCAGCACCCGATAGGGACACCTCCTGAATACGTTCTCGCAAAATGGGAACATAAGCAGTTGAGTGCGCTTGCCAAGGACTGGCGCATTTACATTTTTATCGTTGTCGCGGCTGTCGCTGCTCGTTGCTTGTTACCGCGCGGGCCTGAAGAAGTATGGTCTGTTAACGAAAGGGATCAGAAGAAAATAATCAGAGAGCAGCTGCTTGAGAAGCAGGAGCAGATCATGTACGTCCGTGTTTCTCAAACTTTGGCATAACGCGAGATTGACGACAACCCACATGTCACTCCTGGTGCAGGATTAGAAGCTGACTACTGGCGGACACGATACCGGCAACGGAGCTATGAATGCCAGCGATGCACTTTCTGGCACCAGGAGGCCGACGACGAGGCTGAAGGAACTGAGAACACACTCGACTTGGGAAGTGTGTTTGGAACCACAGGGTCGCACGCGAATCCGGTGGGTCCGACGAAGGATCTGCAAGCTGTGATTCCTCAATGCCTCAGAACCGCGTCAGATACACAGGCTCCTTCATCTTTCCACACTTCCAAAGCAAGAGATGAGTTTGTCGTCGTTATCATTTGGCTCTGTACGCCTTTACGACAGGCCCGTTAGGCCTCGCTCGCCGTCACCTTCGGAAGCCGTGGCGGCAAGCCTCCTAGACGCGGATTTCTTTGCTCCAGCCTGGTCTAGAGGCTCAGGTCCGGACTTACCTGGCAGTCCTCCACACATGTATGTGCAAGGCGCGGCACAGGAGATATACGGTCTTTGCGCATAGCTGACTGGGAGGTAGTCCCCGATGCGCGATAGCGAAAGGCGAAAGAGGACAAGGGAGGAGACGAAATTGAGAGAGGCGACGGACGCGCACATGAAGGCAACTCAGGGGGCTCTGCGGTGCAAGACAGTGGCTTTTCTTTTGGACTAACAAGGACCTTTGGTGACCTAGCGTGCCAGCTATCTCTGCCTCTCATTAGGGAGCGGGAGTGCTGCGGGAGGCTCGAAGGAAGGTATCATATGAGCCTGCGAGGCGCCGACGGGGGGATCAACAAGCCCACTATTTGTGAGCCCTCTTTTTTGTTTTGGATCGATTTGAATTATTATGATAGATTGATCTGCCTGGGCTGTCCAGGTAGAATATCTCGCATGAGTTGCCGCTTATGTATGGGAACTTGGAGATGGCTTTGAATCAATAATTGAAGTCGAAAAGTCGTCATGCGCACCAGTTGCGAAGTCTCCCGAGTCAACCAATCGGAGGTACGTCCGTCATTTTTCTCGAGATAACATATCGCACATTAACGGGACGCACTTTAGCTAAGCAAAGCAGCTCCGACTTCGACGTAGGCGGCTCGTGGAACGATGGCTGCAACGAGACAAAGACGAAGGACAAAGACTCGGGAATCACTGCGGTCGAAATTGCGTTTTCGTCGAAGAGCAAAGTGGCGAGAGGCTGAGCAGTTCAGACTGAATTCTGAATTTCTACTGCGCGCCGTGACTCATACAGTAACGAAACGATCTCTGGAACTGCGCTCACTGGACCGGCCGATCGGATACGATAGCCGGGCTTACACAAAGGACATAATGAAAACTAGAGCAACACGAATACAAACCAACGTCTGATAGGTGGCTCTCGGGTAGCTCTTGGAAGGCTTTAAATACGGGAACTCATTCCCCTTCTCCCTTCAAGCAGTCCCTCTACCACAACTACGATCCACTTCCACTTTCCACCACACCACATGGACTCGTCGACGCTCCCATCTGAGGTCCAGCTGAAAGAGCTGGGATACCATGTGTCGCGGACGCTTGCAAGGGTGAGTCTCGCATCTCCGTCGCTGTCGCCGCTCGTTACTGATTAGCATGCAGGAACAAGGCTTGAAAGTCACAGGGCGGCTCGAGCAAATTCTAGAGCGCTTGCTGAAACTGCATGCGAAGACCGGGTGTGTTCCTGTTTCACCGCTTCATATGTATCTCACACTGACGACACTTGATGTGTCTGCTGCAGACCCGAGCACGACCTGGTCGGCCACAGTGCCGATAACGAAGGAGCCGCCTCCTGTTCTGCATCCGACTCAGCAACGGCGACCAAAGAGAACATTGGGATTACGCCTCAAGAAAGTACCGAGCGGAAGAGGAAGGCAGAAGAGATAGAACCGGAAAGTGAGTCTCTTCATCAGCGTCCACAATACACCTGCATTTCTGACATATCAATTCTCTGCAAGAAGACGCGCCGACGCTATCGACGCCTCCGCCATCCCCTCCGCCATCTCCTGGAGAACGGCTGGAGAACGGCAGCACCCCCCGGTTCTAGCTCTCCGCGTATCGTCGTCTCATCATCTCATCATCTCCGCAATGGCTCCGGAAAGAACACAAAAACGGACAGCTGCTAGACGACACATCTGCACACCAAGCCGTCAAGTACCCACTGTCTCTAGACAACGTGCTGTTAACACCCCTAATGCTCCCGAGGAGTCGGTAGTGCCAGATGTTGACTCGGCCGCGGGCGGCACCGAACAGGAGATCCCGTCTTCGGCTAGGAAGGTGCGCGGCGCTCTCGTCGACTCCGGTGTCGACAACTTAGAGGAATCTGCCCCAGTGGCCTTCTCCGACTGCACGTTTGTCTCTATTCTATTGAGCACCGCTCAAGCTATTGTACATTTTTTGCACGATGCTCTTTGACATTGACTTGGATGCTGATAATGCGCTTTGTTAGGCTGGAGCGACTGTCGGTCAGAACTATAATCCTCCGCACGACAATCGTCCGAACGGCAATCCTCTGCGCGAAGCAAGTATTCTAGTAGATGAGCTCTTCCACAGGACGGAAGAGAACACGGTAGATTGTATAGACCTCGCTCTACTGATGCTTAACCCCGCTACTACCGTCTCGACCGGAAATAGCTGGTGGTAGTTTCGAAGTAGGAGCTTCCAACCGTATGTCCTTTACAAAGCCACTTAGTTGACTTGTCTAATGCATGCACCACAGATGGTGGAGCGTATCAATATGGTCATCATGAAGATCGTCAACGCGACTTGTCTCCCGGCCGGCTACGCTGCCCGCAGAGAGGGCCTACCCGACTCCGCCTACGGCAAATCCTCCATATAGTCCTCGGACAGGCCATCCTCAGGATCTGCCCAGTGAAGGCTCGCAAGTATACGGGACCATTAAGACGGTCAATACATCTTCGCCAGACCCTTTCTCCCCTCCCCCCTGAGGAACTGGCAAAAATGCGCAATATGATGGTGCATAATTTATCCGAGTTTAAGCCAAATATTGTGTTTCACAGTGTTCTTAGCTTTCGACGGCCTTGCCTTGCTCGCGCGAACGGTCTTTGACGTCCTTTCTGTCCTCGATGGCTCCGCCTCGCCCGCACAAGCATTTGCCGGAATTGCGTTACTCGATGAAATCAGGCAGCATCCTTTGGAGCAGGCCCTAGCTACTTTCTCGGCCTTGCAGAATGGTAAGTTGTCTGTTTTCTCTTCTTTCCTGTTTTATATTAGTTGTTCACATTGAATCAGGCCCGGAGAGGACAGCGACAACGAGTAGAATATTGAGGATCTCCTACATATTTATAACATTAAATCTTCTATCTTGTAATCTTGAGCAGCTTACGCTGTTGTAGCTGGGACATACCCCCGAATTGTGGCTGTAGCACGTAGTTCGCAATACTACAGCATGTCCCAGCTACAACAACAGCGTAAGCTGCTCAAGATTACAAGATAGAAGATTTAATGTTATAAATATGTAGGAGATCCTCAATATTCTACTCGTTGTCGCTGTCCTCTCCGGGCCTGAATGGATGGCCGTGGATTGTCGGGCCCGTTTCTGACTGGGAGAAGGGTTGGCGAATGTGTCGCCCGAGAAGAATTACAACCAAAAACCTGATGATACCGACACTGATTAGTGACAATGTCCACTCTAAGCAGCAAGGTTATCGTTGCATCTCCATCTCGGTCTCCGTCGCTCATTCCGAAGCCGTTCTGACAGTAGTTAAGAGACAGGTGGTGGGGGTTAAAGCAGTGTTTTGTATATCTTTTGTTGTGTCATATCTTGTGCAATAATGAATTGAGTAGCACTTGTTAAAATTGAACTGGATCTCCGTCGATGTCATGAGCATGGCTGCAGACAGATTCGCAACTCAACGAGCACTCGCAGTATCATCTGAGTGACACAACGCTCGGACTAGCTGCCGAGTTCCCCATGACTGTGTCGGATGCTGAGGAGCCGAGCCCGCCGTCCCTAGAGCGGCCTTATCAAGGCGTAAGCGAACTCATTGATGTCCATGCGACGAGGTGGCCTCACTGTCCCAAAGAAATAGCATAACGTTTTTGTGCTGTTCCACGAAGGTCATTGCTTTCGGAATAGCGCAGGACACCCGCTGTCAGTGTCCTTCGCACAGAACTCCTTTGCACACCCAGTTAGCTTTTCCTCCAGGTCGCGACTCAGATGGCAGCCGCCTTTTCGACCAACAAGAGATGACTCCGAAGACGGACATCGTTTTTAATTGAGAACTTACCTACGCCAATATAAGAATACGCGGCGCAAGTTGGAGGAATTGTCCGACACGGAAGGGACCAAGTAGACTGAGATGACTCAAAGGATGGTGGGGATTCTGGCGATAGACGAGCGAATGATAAAGGTCTTTTATGGGGGGGGGGGGGGGGGGGTGAACTGCCGACAGTACCAATTGAAAAGTGCTGCGAGTCAGTCAGCCAACCGTACGTCCGTCGTTCCGCCACCGAGCTTTCATAATGAGTACTGTCAACAACGCACTTCAACCGAGTAGAGCAGTTTTAGCGTCGACCACAAAGATAGAAGGAGACTCGGATGTAGCTGACCTTAGAAGCCTGAACTTGCTTCATCACTTGTTCTTCTTCCAGCAGACATCGAAGCCCCGCTGTTTTCCACGCACATTTAGAATCGGAACCATTGTTGAAACGCCAATGTCTCGTTAGCAATCCTATTCCTTTTGAAGAGCTCAGACTAGAATCTTTCCTCGGTACAGTTGAATCGAAAAATATTGTATTAAGGTGAAAACAAAGCTCACAATGAGACCTGCTCTTCTCAATTTGATATACATTCAGATTTTGTGCATTCGACCGTTATTTTTACGATGTCGGAAATACATGTTCACAACCTAAATAGATACAAATAACGCGTCCACTCCCGGACGCCACGCCAGCCTTTCTCGGCAGCGGCCAGCGACAAAAGGGGCATCTCTGCAAGCTTGTACGCCATGTCGAGCACGACACCCTTGCCCGCCTTAAACAGCGCAGACGTCAGATAGAGGCCAGCAGCTTGTCTGTCCGTTGTGGTCGCGGCACTAGGCACCTGTACGTACGCGCCGGTGGGAAAATAATTTTAATTCCAAATTCGAGAACCGGGGACAGGGATATGATGTAGATATGGATATGGATATGATATGATAGTAAGACGGACGAAAAAAATGCGCGATAAAAGGTCTATTACTGGAAAACTCGACAGCGGGGGAGGACGTACATGCAAGGAGGCGAGAAATGCAAAGTGAGCGGAAGAAGTGTATGACGGGAGGTGAGCAAATAGTAGGATGAGTAAATCGAGATGTAGTGCGTGCTGTGTCGTGTGCTGCGTGTGCTGCGTGTGCTGTGTAACTGGCGAAAGCGATAGACAAAGAAAGGTAAAGACAGAATGCAGAATGAAAGAGATCAAATGCGACAATCAAAAAAACTAATAGGCGAATAAAAAGAGAGATGTTGCGAGATCAAGAGAGATTGGGCGCCCGTCCGGATAGCAAACATGTGGGTTGTAAGTGTGTTTTGCACGGAGGGAGTGCGGAGCCGGAGATGCACTGGACTTGTGCGCGCCGGGGAAGGCAGTCGAGGCGGGCGGCAACGAAACGGAAAGGAAAAGAGCCCCGGGGCGCAAGGAGTCGAGATAGCCGAACGGACAGGGCGAGGAATAGGCGGACGGCGGCAGGTCACGAGTCAGCGGGCTCGCGCGGCGTCTCCAGGATCGTCGCCGGTGCCGGTCCCGGCGCCGGCGCTGAAGACGCCTCCGCATCCGCATCCGCGTCGCCCTCTGCCTTCGCGGGCTCTGGCGACGGAGGCTCTGCGGGCTCTGCAGGCGCAGGCCCCGCAGGCTCCGCCTCCTCAGGCTCTGGCGCCGACTCCGCACGCTCCGGCTCCGGCTCCGGCTCCGCATGCGCGCCACATCCCGCAGGCACAGCAGCCGCCAAACTATCCGACTCGGTCTCAGTCTCAGCCCCAGCCTCAGATTCAGATTCAGACGCGGGCTCGCACAACGACGGCGACGCCGCGCGCGACGCCGGCAGCGCGAGCGCCGCCTCCGCTATCGGCGCCATCCCGTCCTCGTCCTCATTCTCCTCCTCGTCTGCGGGGGGCGCCGGCGGTGTAGGCGCGGTGGGCGACGGCGGGAGCGGCACCGCCGCGGGCGACGGCGGCATCACCAGCGGGAAATATGACTGCATGCCGGCGGAGGCGCCCCCAGGCGGCGCAGGGGACGGCGGGAGCGGCACGCCCGCCGGCGACAGCAGCGGCATCACCAGCGGAAAATACGACTGCGCGTCGGCGCCTTCGGGTGACGGGGACGGCGGGAGCGGCACCGCCGCGGGCGACGGCGGCATCGCCAGCGGGAAGTACGACTGTATTCCAGCGTCCGCGTGGGGGCGCGGGCGACGGCGGGAGCGGCACCGCCGCAGGCGACGCCGCCGCTACAGACGGGAGGGCGGCGTCGGCCCACGCGACGCACACGGCCGGCGGGCGCGCTTTTCTGCTCCCGCCCGTTTTGCTCCCGCTCCCGCCCCCGCCCGATTTGCCTCCATCTGCGCGCGTGTGCGTGCCCGCGCCCGGGTTTGGGTTCGGAGGTGGGTTCGGATGCGGCGTTGGACTCGGATGCGGGCCGGCGGCGACGGCGGCGGGGCCCTCGCGCGACGCGTGCCGGCGCAGCTTCTGCACGAACGCCCGCGCGTAGTGCGTCAGGCGGCGCGCCTTCTTCGCATCTTTCTCCTTCTCCTTCTCCTTCTCCTTCTCCTTTTCCTTCCCCTCCTCCTTCTCCTTCTCCTTCGCGCCCGCTTTCCCGTCATCCTTCTCCGGCGCCGCGCCCTCCGCACCCGCACCTCCATCCTTATCCGCATCAGCGTCCCCGCCCGCCGACGGCCGTCCGACCTCAAACGGCGCCCCCGCGCCCGCGCCCGCCGACACCTGACGCACCAATCCCGGCACGGGCGCCTGCGCGCGGATGCTGCGCAGCCGGCCCAGGCTCCCCGAGCGCGCGCGCACCGCCGCCGCGAACCGCGTCTCCACGGGCGACGGCGCGGGGGCCGCGGCGGCGCTCACCTCCGCCGAGACGACGCTCGCGCCCGTGAGCTGCCCGGGGCCCTCGGGCGCATCCCACGCCCACCCCGCGCCCGCGCCGGACGCGTCCGCAGTAGTGGTGGTGGTAGTAGTAGTTGCCTCCTCGTGCACCGCGACGCCGATGACGAACGCGCCTCCGTCCGCGCCAGGCGCGTCACCGTCGCCGTTGCCGTTGACGCCGTTGACGCCGCCGTTGACGCCGCCGAGCGCGCGCTGCGAGCGCATGCGCGTGAGCGTGCGCGCGAGCGCGGCGGACACGGCCTTCGTGAGCGTGTTGCGCCGCGCGCCGATCGTCTCCTTCTGCGTCGTGTGCAGCTCCTCTGCGTGTGCGTCGCTGCCGGCGCTGCCGGCGGAGGAGAGGGAGAGGGAGCGCGAGCGCGTGGAGGAGGGCAGGGAGGAGGCGCTGACGCGCGAGGAGAGGGAGGGGGAGGGGGCGCGGCGGGTTGTTGTCTGTGTGTGTGTAAGGGGCGGGGTGTGTCAGTTCGGTTCGGTGCGCGGGAGGGGAGGGGAGGGGAGGGTGCGTACCATGACGGAGTACATGGGCGGGGCGGACCACGGGACGGGCGACACGACGCGGCTCGGCGGCGGACGCAGCTCGGTCTGGACGGCCGCGAGGTCAAAGAGCTGTCGGCATCGGTGTCAGCGTCAGCGCGCGCGCTCAGCGTTGTGTGTTATGTATGATTGCGCCTGCGCGGGACGGACGTACGTTGCCGACGCGCGAGACGCCGATGCTCTGGCGCCTGCGCTTCCGCTCGGAGGACGCGGGGTTGGACGGGGGCGCGCCGGGGCCGGGGTCGAGGTCGAGCGGGCCTGGCGGCGAGGCCGCCTCTTCGGCTTCGGCTTCGGCTCTGGCCTCCTCTTCGCGCGCGCGCCGCTCGCTCGCTTCTTCGATCTCGCGGAAGACCTGGGCGCGGGTGTGAGACGTCCGACAGGACACGAAAGGAAAGGGAAAGGATGGGAAAGGATGGGAACGGATGTGCTCACCCGCTCGAGGTTTTCGTCTGTGAGCGCCTCCTCCGATGTGGAGCGCGAGTGCGCGGGGGACAGAGACAGAGACATGGTAAGCCCACCCGAAGCGAAGAGCCGCTCTAAGAATGGACGTGCTGGATTCGTACACAACATTTTTATTTTTTCGTTCGTTAGTTAGTTTTAGACAGGCGCGCGGCGAGGCACCACACGGCGGTGGAAGCGGAAACGCAACGTACCCTGCAACAGGCAGCAGATGGCGGGCCACGCTCCGCTCCGTCGGCGGGGCTGTTTTTACAACACACACTCTAAGTCTCTTCCGCGACTGGGCGCTTCTCCGGCACCGGATTCAGGACGCAGGACTGCACAGCACGGGCGCGTCCAGACGCGTGTCAGCAGTCCACGCGGGCGAAACAAGAAAATTACACGACGACGACGACGACGACGACCGGTGGGACGACGACGGGGTCAAGAGCGAAGGAGTGCTGCGGGCCCCCCTCCAAACGTTGATGCAATGCCGAGAAGAAGAAGTGAAGAAAAAAAAATAAGAATAAAATAAAAAAATAGCGAAACGCAAAAAAGAGGGCGCCGACGCTTGTGGACGCGCTCGCTCCGTCACGCCTCGTGCCGCCTGACACGCCAGATCGGGTAGCCGCATACAGAGACGCGTTTGCTTCCGGACCCTAGCGAGCCTGCATTCGGTGGTCTGCTGCTGGATGTGGTGTACGGTACTAGGTGTTATTTATTCCATGCGATCTCTCCCGCGTTGCTTTCTCGACACTCCACCGGTGCTTCGTTTGATACATACGGTGCTATTACAGCCAGCGCAGGTGTTTTTGTTTTTTTATATTGCGAAAAGGAGACCGGTCGAATCTGAACGTTTCGTGGACTCGGTCGAAGTTGCATCGGCCGTTGCAGCGAGATAGCATATGTAGAGCGGACTTGGATAGTGGACGACACTCGACTTTGGGGCAATCAGATCCCATGTACTTGCCCGACGGTGAACGCGAAACCGATACGAAGCATCGTCAGTCCAAGTCCACGAAATCAGAACGCACCGATTTCATCCTCGACCCCTGTCTCATCACTTATGTACTTTTGCAAAGCGCTTGGGAGAGCGACGCGACACTGGCCCTCCTGGCATTGGCCTTTTTGAGGCCAGGCGTGCGAAGACGGAAAGTGAGCACACCGTGTCCGACGCACCTCCCGCACGCGCTGCACCTGCGGCAGACAGGCGCGGAGGCTGCGGAGCGCGACGTGGACTGGCGCGCAGTCGTGCTCGGCCGGAAGGGCGGCGGGGATGCGGCGGCGCGTAGGGTTGGGGGGGGGGGGGGGGGGGGGTTGGGGGGGGGGGGGGGCGCAGAGGGAGTGAGTGGGGCGCTGGTGAGCTCTCTTTCCTTTTTTTTTTTTTTTGGCTGGGGGATGAGCTGAGCTCCAGTGCAGAAGGTCGCCCGACGGCGATAACGCCGTTTGCAGGCAGTAAGGCCCGCCCTTGCGGGATATGTCCCATCTCGGCTAGTACGACAATTTCGCTGTTTGGCTCGATCGTCTCGCATGCACGCATACGCACGCTCTCTGCTCATTTGGACGGAGGTTGGTACGCCCGCTGGCCTTCCCATGTAAAAAAACGCGCTGAATTAGTGCTGCCCGAAAACAGAGCTGCAAAGCAAAGCCTATCCGAACGCCTCCGTCGCTGGGCACCGAATTCGTTTTAGCGGAAACTTGACTATAAGTGTTGGTCTTTATTTGTGTTATCGCCCCTTAGCCTCCAAAACCGGGGAGGAAAAAGCGTTTCCCGACTGCTGCTACAGCTAAGCGTCATCATCAAGCGGCAGCGACAGCGACTGTACGGATGTGTTCATGAGACCCTTCGGATACAAACACGGAACCACTGAGAAAAACATTTGGTAGAGGACACACGGATAATGATCAGGCTGCCGTCGGCGAGTCTCTTTTCTCTCCCTACGGGGTCTTCTTTTCAACGCAACTCAAAGACCTGCCATTCCAACGCGCCTCTCAAGCGCCGTCTAAATATTTTACGATACAAGGGCCTCAAGGTTACGTCACCCTTGCTCCGTCTACTCTGACGAAGAGACATATGCCGCCTGGATATCCCTACGAAACTGTGGCATTCAGACTTTGGCCTATCTACACGTGGAATGACTACAATATTGCGAGGGAAACAGGGACACCCCACACTGAGACAGACTCCGACGCGATAAGAACCTGCAGCTCTGCGAGCGCGTGCAGCGCCTGACCCAGTAGACTAAACATGGCACGAGACAAGAGGGCCAGGACGAAACCCGCCAGAGGCGTTTGGCCCGTCCTTGCGCGTACGTGCGTGAACCCGATCTCATCCCCCACACAAAGATGAACTTATATCCGCGGATAGCCTATTTGTCTGAATCAGCCAGCCACGAGCAGATCCACGCCCCTTCCTGGCTGTTCCGCGGATTTTCTCCCGCTCGTCCGCGACCAGCGCGCGCGCGCACGCATTTTAACAATGGCCGCATGAATGCATAGACACCTTTTCAGTCTCCAGACCTGCTTCTCCCGCCCGAGCCGCTCAAAGAGGGACTGGAAAGGGGGGACGGAGGTGGACGGAGCGCTGAGGGATATACATTGAATGCGGTTGGCCTGCGAGACGTCGTGCGAGCGGGGCGAAACGGACGGGAATGCGCTCATATGAATATGAGCTTGAGGGATACGCGGTGGTGACCGTCATTCTCAAGCGTGCGTATCACTGTCACGTCCCTCGTCTAACTCCCTACTCTCGGGGGTCGACCACGGCACTCCAGTTAGGTTTGGCCCGCGCAGCTAAGACCCAAGCCACCGAGAAAGCTAAGAGGCCGACAATAAAGGAGAAATCAGCAAACGAGCCTCGGAAGACCACTCAGCTGCATCCATCCGTCTGAGATATAACGCCAGCTCAGCACCCATTTGGCGATAGGGACACCCCCTGAATACGTTCTCTCAAGATGGGAACATAAGCAGTTGAGTGCGCTTGCCAAGGACTGGCGCATTTACGTCTTTATCGTTGTCGCCGCTGTCGCCGCTCGATGCTTATTTACCGTGCGGGGCCTGTTGAAGTATGGTCTGCTAACGAGCCAGCGAGAGGGATCAAAAGAAAATAATCGAGGAGCAGCTGCTTGAGAAGCGGGCGCAGATCAAGTACGTCCGTGTTTCTCAAACTTTGGCATAGTGCGACATTGACGACAATCCGCATGTCACTCCTGGTGCAGGATTAGAAGCTGACTACTGGCGGACACGATACCGGCAACGGAGCTATGAGCGCCAGCGATGCATTTTCTGGCACCAGGAGGCCGACGACGAGGCTGAAGGAACTGAGAACACACTCGACTTGGGAAGTGTGTTTGGAACCACAGGGTCGCACGCGAATCCGGTGGGTCCGACGAAGGATCTGCAAGCAGTGATTCCCCAATGCCTCAGAATCGCGTCAGATACACGGGCTCTCTCTCTCTCTCACCTCTTTGCACACTTCCAAAGCGGGAGACGACTCTGCTGTCGTTGTCAATCGGCTCCGTACGCCTTTACAACAGGCCCGTTAGGCCTCGCTCGCCGTCACCTCCGGAAGCCGTGGCGGTAGACCTCCTAGACTCGGATTTCTTCATCATCGATGCTCCAGCTTTGTCTAGAGGCTCAGCTCCGGACTTACCTGGCAGTCCTCCACACATGTATGTGCAAGACGCGGCACAGGAGATATACGGTCTTTGCGCATAGCTGACTGGGAGGTAGTCCCCGATGCGCGATAGCGAAAGGCAAAAGAGGACAAGGGAGGAGACGAAATTGAGAGAGGCGACGGACGCGCACATGAAGGCAACTCAGGGGACTCTGCGATGCAAGACAGTGGTTTTCTTTTGAGCTACTAAGGCATTTGGCGACTTAGTGTGCCAGCTATTTTGCCCTTTCATTAGGGAGCGGAAGTGCTATGGGAGGCTCGGAGGAAGTTATTGTATGAGCCTGAGAGGCGCCGACGGGGGGATCAACAAGCCTACTATTTGTGAGCCCTCCTATTTATTTTAAATTGATTTGAACTATTATGATAGATTGATCTCGTTGGGCTGTACGGGTAGAATATCTCGCATGAGCTATCGCATGTGTGAACCGAATTGAAGTCAAAACTCGCCACGCGCACTAATTACGAAGTCTCGAGAGTCAACCAATCGGAGGTACGTCCGTCATTTATCCGAGTTAAGATATCGCATACTAATGAGATGTACTTTAGCTAAGAAAAGCAGCTCAGATCTCGACGTAGGCGGCTACTCGGATGGCGGCTGCAACGAGACAAAGACGGAAGATAAAGAATCGGGCATCATTCAGTCTGAATTCTAAATTTCCTCTGGCGTCGTGGCTCATACAATAACGAAACGATCTCTAGAACTGCGCTCACTAAACCGGCCGATCAGATACGACAGTCGAACTTGCACAATGATCACAATGAACATAATGAAAACTAGAGCAACAGAAATACAAATCAATATCTGATAGGTGGCTCTCGGGTAGCCCTTCGAAGGCTTTAAATACGGGAACTCATTCCCTTTCTCCCTTCAATCACTACCTCTACCACAACTACGATCCACTTCCACACCAGATGAATTCGTCGTCGCTCGCATCTGAGGCCCAGCTCAAAGAGCTGGTATACCATGTGTCATGGACGCTCGCAAGGGTGAGTCTCGCATCTCCGTCGCTGACGCCGTTCGTTACTGATTAGTATGCAGGAACAAGGCTTGAAAGTCGCAGGGCGGCTCGAGCAAATTCTAGAGCGCTTGCTGAATCTGCAGGCGAAGACCGGGTGTGTTCCTGTTTCACCGCTTCATATGTATCTCACACTGACGACACTTGATGTGTCTGCTGCAGACCCGAGCACGACCTGGTCGGCCACAGTGCCGATAACGAAGGAGCCGCCTCCTGTTCTGCATCCGACTCAGCAACGGCGACCAAAGAGAACATTGGGACTACGCCTCAAGAAAGTACCGAGCGGAAGAGGAAGGCAGAAGAGATAGAACCGGAAAGTGAGTCTCTTCATCAGCGTCCACAATACACCTGCATTTCTGACATATCAATTCTCTGCAAGAAGACGCGCCGACGCTTTCGCCGCCTCCGCCATCCCCGCAGCCATCTCCTGGAGCACGGCAGCGCCCCCCGGTGCTAGCTCTCCGCGTATCATCGTCTCATCATCTCATCATATCCACAATGGCTCCGGAAAGAACACAAAAACGGACAGCTGCTAGACGACACATCTGCACACCAAGCCGTCAAGTACCCACTGTCTCTAGACAGCGTACTGCTAACACCCCTAATGCTCCCGGGGAGCCGGTAGCGCCATATGCTGACTCGGCCGCGAGTGCCACCGAACAGGAGATCCCGTCTTCGGCTAGGAAGGCGCGCTGCACTCTCATCGACTCCGGTGTCGACAATTTAAAGGAATCTTCCGGGGCTCGCAAGTATACAGGACCATTGAGACGGTCGATACGTCTTCGCCAGGCCCTTTCTCCCCTTTCCACAGAGAAACTGGCAAGAATGCACAATACGATTGTGCATGATTTATCCGAGTTTAAGCCAAATATTGTCTTTTTTTTTGGAACGAACCCTGGCAGGTTCGATGTCGCGTTAGTGCATCCGCACGTGCAGCTCTATACGCGCACCAGGGATTCGGACAATGTTGCACATCTTCCGGGGAGATATGTGAGTTCGCCTTGGTCATGTGTCTTTGCAACGTCCCTTCAGTTGCACACATCTTGCTGCATCCCGGAATCGTACAGGGATGCTTTCCGAATTTCTTCGCCTTCTTTAGAGGCGGCCCAGGCTCGCTCAACTGGGTAGCCTTCTGCTTCCTCGGCTTCGACGGGCCGGCCTTACTCGGCCCAGCGCCAGAGGAGGGTCTAGCGACACCGCTGCCGGTATGTCGAGACGACACGTGCGGCGCAACAAGGTCCTTAAAGTTACGACTACTGTCCTGCCGAGATAGAACATGGTGACACGGTGCCAACGCTGCAGACACTCCGTCTCGAAGGGATCCTGGGTTTGAGCCATGAGTGGCTCGCGCAGCTGGCCGAAAACCTCCAAGCATACGATGAGAAATGGCAGGCACTGAGAAAAGTGTGGGTTGCAGAGCGCCCTGGCGTTGATCTGGATCTGCTATTGGATCTTTTTGAGGGCAAGGAAGTATACCATGATGGGTAAGTCTATGATGTGGACAGGCTTTCGATCGACTTGTATCTGACCAATTCTCTTTCCATTAGAAGAATACTTCTCGTGGCAGAAGAGCTTCCAGTCGAGCACGTGTCGTCCGAGAAGAATTACAACCAAAAACCGATACTGATTAGTGACAATGCCCGCTCTAAGCCGTGATGTTATCGTTGCATCTCCATCTCGGTCTCCGTCGCTCATTCCGAAGCCGTTCTGACAGTAGTTAAGAGACAGGTGGTGGGGGTTAAAGCAGTGTTTTGTATATCTTTTGTTGTGTCATATCTTGTGCAATAATGAACTGAGTAGCACTTGTTAAAATTGAACTGGATTTCGATCGACATCATGAGCATGGCTGCAGACAGATTCGCAACTCAGCGAGCACTCAGTATCATCTGAACGACACAACACTCGGACCAGCTGCCGAGTACCCCATGACTGTAAAGCTGCTCTACTCGGTTGAAAGCGCGTTGATGACAGTACCCCGGCGGGGGAACGATGGACGGACTTCTGGCTGGCTGACTTGCAGCACTTTGCAATTGGTGCTGGCGGCGATTCACCCTCCATAAAAGGCCTTTATCATTCACTTGTCTATCGCCAGATTCCTCACCATCCTTTGAGTCATCTCAGTCTACTTGGCCACTTCCGCGTCGGACAATTCCTCCAACTTTCTCACGCATATTCTTATATTGGCGTAGGTAAGTTCTCAACTAAAAACGATGTCCATCTCCGGCGTCATCTCTTGTTGGTCGAAAAGGCGGTTGCCGTCTGAGTTTCGAGCTGAAGGAAAAGCTAACTGGGTGTGAAAAGGATTCCTGGGCGAAGGACATTGACAGCAGGTGCCCCGCGCTATTCTGAAAGTAATGACATTCATGGAATGGCACGAAAACGTTATGCTGCTTCTCTCGAGGCCACCTCGCCGCGTGCGAGCAGTGGGCGAGGGCATCAGACTTAGCGTCGAATTTAAAGGTCTGAGCTCGCCCCGTCACTTACTCTTTCTCCAGCAGATATCGGAGCCTCGATGCTTTTCAAGCACGTTTAGAATCGGGACGATTGTTGAAACACGACTGCCTCGTTAGCAGTCCCTTTTTGGAGAGAGCTCAGACTAGAATCTTTCCTCGGTACAGTAGAATTGAAGAATATTGTATCAAGGTGAAATTAAATCCAAGGCTCACAATGAGACCTGCTCGTCTCAATTTGATATTATGTGTATTCGTCGGAAATACATGCTCACAACCCAAATAGTTACAAATATTGCGACCCACTCCTGGACCGGCCGGTCGGATACAATAGCCGGACTTGCACAATGAACACAATGAACATAATGAAAATCAGAGCAACACGAACAAAACGAACCTAATGAAAGCCAGAACAAACACGAATACAACCCAACAAACCAACATGTGATGTGTGGCTCTCTTCGAGGGCTTTAAATACGGGGGCTCATTCCCTTTCTCCCTTCAACCACTAACCTCTACCACAACTACGATCCACTTCCACTTCCACTTTCACTTCCACATCCTACCACACCACATGGATTCGTCGGCGCTCCCATCTGAGGCCCATATTAAGGGGCTGGAATACCACGCGTTGAGGACGCTCGCAAGAGTGAGTCTCGCATCTCCGCCGCTGTCGCTGCTCGTTACTGATTAGTATGCAGGTACATGGCTTGAAAGCCACAGGGCCGCGGGAGCAAATCCGAGAGCGGTTGCTCAAATGGCGTGCGGAGATTGTGTACGTTCCTGTTTCACCGCTTCATATTTATCTCACACTGACAACACTTGGACGTGTCTGCTGCAGACCCGAGCACAACCCGGTCTACCACAGTGCCGATAACGAAGGGGCCGCTCCCTGTTCTGCATCCGGTTCAGGTACGGCGACCAAAGAGAACAGTGGGGCTGCACCCAAAAGGAGTACCGCGCGGAAGCGGAAGGCGGAAGAGATAGACTCGGAAAGTGAGTCTCTTCATCAGCGTCCACAATACACCTGCATTTCTGACATATCAATTTTCTGCGAGAAGACATGCCAGCGGAACGTCAAAGGAAGAGAATCTTAGCCGACTCCGTTGTCGTCAACACAGATGTGGCTCCGTCACCTTCGCCATCCCAGCCGGCGCAGCCACATCCAACACCGCTGACATCCTTGCCGGAGACGCCGCTGCCGTCATCGCCAATACTTTCAGCGCCATTTCCGCTGCAGTGTCCTTGCATGCCGCGGCACCCACTACAGACATGGGACACCATGTTCTTCATTCAGGATCCAGATGGATGTCCGGAAATTGTCAGGCCCGTTTCTGACTGGCAGAAGGGCCAGCGAACGTGTCGACCGAGACGTTCTACAACCAATTACTCGAGACGATACCAATACTGAATAATGCCAGTGCCCGGTATAAGCCGTGAGGTTATTGTCATATTCCGTCTCGGTCATCATCGCTCGCCAGAGCCGTTCTGTAGTAGTTTATAGACAGGTGTAAGGCAGTTTTGTATCTTTTGTCATGTTGTTTCTTGTGCAAAAACAATTTTAGCAACACTTGTTAAATTCAGATCGTGTCGACTAAGATCCATGAGCATGGCTGCAGGCAGATTAACGACTCCATGAGTATTCGCAGTATCATTCAAACAACACAACACTCGGACCTGCTGCCGAGCTCCCAATGACTGTGTCGGTTGCACTCGCCCACCACTCGTATGCGGCACGGTGGCCTCTCCTGAGAGAAGCAGCATAACGTTATCGTGTCATTCCACAAAGGTAATTGCTTTCGGAATAGCATAGGCACCGGCTGTCAGTGTCCTTTGGACACACAGGTAGCTTTCCCTTCAGCTCGCGACTCAAACGATATCCGCCTTTTCGACAAACAAAGAGATGACAATGGACTCTAGCTGAGGGCTTACCTACTCCAAATACAAGAGTACGCGGGCACGAGCTGGAGGAATTGGCCGACACGGAAGGAGTTAAGTGGACTGAAATGACTCGGAGGATGGTGGGGATTCTGGCGATGGTCGTTCGGAACGAATGATAAAGGCCCTTTGTTGAGCCTGCGAGGAGGACTTCAAAGGAATCGATTGACTGAGCCCTTCGTTTGTATCGGATCTCTATAGGATCCGTCGACATGCGTTTGAGCAGCAAAGTTGGATGTTGAGTGTTCGTCAGGTGATCTGGCCATGCGTTACGCAGAAAAAGACAACAAGCACGAAGGAGAGACACTCTTGAATCGGTGCTGCTTTCCGAAGGTGTACCTAGCAAATTCGACTAGGGTCGTCTTGGATATGCACTTGCGATAACCTGTCTTTCCGCCACTCAGCTAACTCGACGAGTCATTTTTGAGAGTATTGGAAAAGAGAGAAGCCCCAGGTCACATGAAGCATCATCTTCTAACATTAGTGATTGCAGATTGCAGTAATGCATACCTCTCCTGGACCTGCACGAGTATGATATTTCGCGTGCATCTCGTGTACGAGTGCTTGAAACCGAATTGAACCGGTATAGAGCGCCGATGAACAGCGTCTCCAGAACCCGCGCTTCTCCTTGGCCGCCGCGCCGAACGACGTCGAGCACGCAAGATCGAGGTCGATGTCGAAGACGGTGTCGGAGATTTGACATCGAAAGCCGGTTCTTGAATTCGTGCCGAGCTTTTCGTCGTCTGACCTCGTTCCGATGCACTCCTCGCGCATGAAGACTCATGGCTACGTGCAATGAAGAGGAGCAAGTCTTCAACGACACGAGGCATTTGGCCAGGCCGAAACGAAACATCACATGCCTGACATCGCGCCTCCTACGTCGGATAGCTGCACCGCCGAACGCGTCTGGCTCGGTGTCGCGACGCCCGTGATCGCGTGTGAGCCTTTACCCGACGGGGCCCTGCCCGTGGATGTGCCCGACAACGCAGTTTCGGTTTTCTCTAGCAACCTCCTGGCGCCGTGCACGAGCAAATAGAGTAGCCTCCAGGGACAGGCGTACCCACTAAGCGCGCGCGGAGCGTCTTTCGCCGCGGGAGATTTGCAGAAACGGCTCGCATAGGACGTCTTGGGCCGGAGCGCCTATCCTGCGCGGCGGCAGCGGTCGATGGCCAGATAGAACTTGACGAGTAGATGCGCACTGTCAGGAGCAGCGTCGTGGCTCGCTGAGAGCCAGCAAGTGTCCGATGGCGCTGCCGTCGAAGAAGGCACACAAGCCAGAAGTTCTATATATATACAAATAAAAAGGAATACCTGGACTTGGATTCCGAAATTACTCGCGATTCGCAAGACAGTAACAGGCGACTTTGGAAGACACTCATTCCACGACAGAAATTGCTGGAAGACGAACTTGGGCTTCGCATTTGAATTGCTGAGATTGCGAATTTAAAATGAGAGAGCTCGGCTTTAGCTGTGGAGTTGTACAGGTCTTTTCTCCCAACTCGTCCACGCAGCTCGACGCGTAATTTTGGACAGGGAGTAGACACACTTGTCTCAGGAAGAGCTTAGGTGAGCACGCACACGCTTGCATCTACATACAGCTCTAGCCGGACTTGGAAATGCAACGGCATTGGTATATCCGTCCATACTGTCAGCATTAAGAGTACTGCGCTCTGCCGCAGTAGCGCTTGAGGTGCACAAGGCACAAAAAATGTTGCAGAACGAGGGGCACGCGGCCGAGACGCATGCCGCGCTGCTCGCGGAGGCGAAGGCGAGCAGGAAGGACGTCCCCCACGAAGCTCGTCGAGGAACTCATGCGCGTCATCCACGGAAAGTCCAAGACATTGTGTTAAAACACGAGACGCTTGTGAAGTACAGCAGCTAGGCGGAGAGGGACGCAGTCGTGGGCGAGCTAAAGGGGCGGCTCATGGAGCTCGCGCGGAGCCGGTACTCGAAGATGCAGCTCATCGCCAGGAGGACACGTCCTGCAAAAAACAAAATCCAACTATATTTTCGCGGCACGGACAATTCTTCGTGACGAAGCTCATCCACGGCTGCCCTGCTCACTGCGTGGCAATCCTGCTCGAGTCCCGCGGGGCCGTCGTGCGCCTGCTGCTGCACCGCGGTGCTCGCAGACGCGTACAAGCTGCACGCGAACGCGAACGAGCCTCCTCCGTGACATCTACGGGCGTGAGGTTGCGCTCTTCGCGGAGCCAGCCCTCGCGTGGGCACCACGGACGAGCGCGAGAAGGCACAGCTGAAGAAGGGTCTCGTTAATATGCTTGAGGGCGGGGACTCGGAGAGGTGCGTGTTGAAATGCGAGGGGCGAGGTCGTCAGCAGTCGCGCACACAGGGAATTCGTTTGACCTGTTGGCGGTAGTGAGCCGTGGCCAAACGCTGGTTGCTTACTAATCTACCCGATTTGTCCGTAACCCGAAATCAGTTTCTGGGCGTTCGCAGAATTCCAACAGTGCGAGCGCATCCTCGCTGCGGTGAAGGAGAACGTGCAGCTCGTGTGATGCGGACTTGTTTTCTTCTTACGATGTGGTTCCTTATGTTTTCGTCCGCGCGTTATATAACCCGGAGAAGGGCGCGATGTCGCATGCGATTTTCATCCGTGTGTACCCAATCGGGCGGGCATCGTACGCGTCGGCCATCAATTTGGACGCGCTTCGCGTGGCTTCCTCGGTCAAGCACAGATGATCTTTGCTACCATGTCTTGCATGTAACTCGAATGCTCGTACTGTGTCGATGTCGCTCCTGCAAATGTTTAACGGCTATCACGCATCGCCGTATCAGCTTGCTCAGTTGGATCAGCATTGGGCCGGTATGGATTCCATCCCCGAGACACTCTGAAGCTATCTAAACGCCTCCGCCCGTTGCAAGAGGTGAAAAACTACCTGAACGCAACTACCAAGCCCGTCTACGACGACAGCGACACTAACACTAATGCGTTATGAAGCCTTCGGACAGACACGAAGCCACCGAGGAACCATAAAGTGACGGCTCGGATTGTGTACAAACCGCTGTCAGTGAGTGTCTTTTCTTTTCACTTCCGACGGCAACTTCTTCTGATGCATTTCAAGGATCTACCATTCTATCATATCTCTCAAGTACCGCCTATATATTTTACAACGCAAGAGTCTAAAACTAAAAAAGACCCTTACGTCGCCGTTACTTCGTCTATAATGATGAAGAGACAAATGTCGCCTGAATATCCCTCTGAGACTGTGGCATTCAGACTTTGCCCATCCTACGTGCGAGCTGCAGGACCATGAAGAAGAAACCAGAAACACCTCACACCGAAATGGACTCCGACGCGATGAGAAGCTGCAACTCCGCAAACCCGCAGGACTCCCTTGTGTCTGCTCGTTGGTCGTCGGTGTCCGATGGATCATCCTGAAAACACTGCAATTCAAAATACAGAATCTGGACTTGAGACTGGAACCAGAAATGAACCTGACTCTCCTGATCACCCTTCTCCTAATGTGTACTTCGTGCGGAGATGCTCATACGATATGTTGGCAGACACGTTTAGCCCAGGCTGCAATGCTTGCTTTGGGATGTCGGAGTAGTCCTACGATGTGCGATCGCCGACTAAGTATTGTTCGTCGGTTTTTGAGCTCGAGTTTAGGCTTTGCTAGAGTGTTTTTCGCCAAGATTGCTACTGAATTCTGCCAGTTAGAGTCCTCCAGATCTGAGTCGGATGGAGAAGAAAGACATCAGCGCCTCTCCACGGACAACTCTCAAGCAAAAGGTGTGTGAATCGGTAAAACAAAAAACAAAAATGGCGCAAAGGCAAGAGGTAGATGGCGATCCGCGATGCGTACGTGAACCTGGACTAATCACTGCGTTTATATTGCAGATATTTTATTTTCTTGAATCAGCAAGGTCTGCGCAAACACAAGCGGGTCTACGTCCTTCCGTGGCCGTTATACAGCCTTCTTGCGCGCACTCACGATCCGCCCTCCGCATGGGGTCATGCGAAAGGATACAATCGTCGTTGGGATTCCAACCCCCCTGCTACCCCTTCCATCCGACGCTCTCACCGCGCCTCTACATACGTGGAATTCACCATCGAGGCGAACCCTCGATAACGATGAACGTACGACCGAAGAACTGAGGGATATAGAACGAGTAATGTATGCCTGCGAGACGTTGTACAAGCAGGTGAAGGGGGGATTTGTTGAAATGTGCCGAATAAGTACGAGCTTAAGGAATATCGGATGTTAGAGGTCATCATCAAGTTTGAAGAGGATGGGGGCGAAAGAGTCAGCACTGAGATGTGTAAGAGTGTTCGTCAGCTAAATCGGACGAGCAGAATTGCCCAAGCTTATCTTATAGTCCTGTGGTACGCGTGATGTGCCGTATGATTGCAATAATACTATTGATTTTAAATCTAATTACGCTAGACCCTCTTCCCCTTACACAAGCTCCCGATGATACATTGGAATAATGTCGAAAATTATTTCAACTTACGATTCAAACAGAAGCAAACAACGTGTGGTTTCTCTATTCTCCGACAATTTCGAGACGAGTCGTCGAGTTAGCTGAGTAGCGGAAAGACAGATTGTCGCATATGCAAGATGACCATAGCCGAATTTGCTACTTCGGAAGGCAACACCTACCTACCGAAACAAGCGTCACGATCAAATCTTTTTTCGCGTAACGCATGGCCAGATTACCTGACGAACACTCAACATCCAACTTTGCTGCTCGAACGCGTGTCGACGGATCCTATAGAGATCCGATACAAACGAAGGGCTCAGTTAATCGATTCCTTTGAAGTCCTCCTCGCAGGCTCAACAAAGGGCCTTTATCATTCGTTCCGAACGACCATCGCCAGAATCCCCACCATCCTCCGAGTCATTTCAGTTCACTTAACTCCTTCCGTGTCGGCCAATTCCTCCAACTTGTGCCCGCGTACTCTTGTATTTGGAGTAGGTAAGCCCTCAGCTAGAGTCCATTGTCATCTCTTTGTTTGTCGAAAAGGCGGATATCGTTTGAGTCGCGAGCTGAAGGGAAAGCTACCTGTGTGTCCAAAGGACACTGACAGCCGGTGCCTATGCTATTCCGAAAGCAATTTCCATTGTGGAATGACACGTCAACGTTATGCTGCTTCTCTCGGGCGAGGCCACCGTGCCGCATACGAGTGGTGGGCGAGTGCAACCGACACAGTCATTGGGAGCTCGGCAGCAGGTCCGAGTGTTGTGTTGTTTGAATGATACTGCGAATACTCATGGAGTCGTTAATCTGCCTGCAGCCATGCTCATGGATCTTAGTCGACACGATCTAAATTTAACAAGCTTGCTAGACTCATTTTTGCACAAGATACAACATTACAAAGGATACAAAACTGCCTTCCACCTGTCTTCTAACTACTACAGAACGGCTCTGGCGAGCGATGATGACCGAGACGGAATATGACAATAACCTCACGGCTTATACCGGGCACTGGCATTATTCAGTATCGGTATCGTCTCGAGTAATTTGTTGTAGAACGCTTCGGTCGACACGTTCGCCGTCCCTTCTCCCAATCAGAAACAGGATTAAGCTTCCAGAGGCATTCATCCGGAGCCACATAGGGCCCGGCAGAGCATATGGCGGCAGTGCATATGGGATGTTCGCCACCGTGGACGGGTGCTCCCGTGGCTCCAGGGGGCGGCTGAGGCACGCCTGCGTTGCTGACCCTGGACATCGCCAAGACCCGCTTCTTTGGGCGCGAAAAGTGTGCGCTGTCTTGCGGAGGGTTCAAATGTTAGGATGTAGGCTTGTTGTTGATGGCGATGAAGAGACTCACTATTTGTGCCTAGTTCCTCAGCCTTGCGCTTCCGCGCGGTGGGTTCTTGGGACATAGCCCCGACGTTCTCCTTGGAGCCTCCCGACCCGGAACTGGAGTCGGACCCTTGGACGTGGTCGTCCTCGTTGTCCTCGAGGCTACGGAGGACATGAAAATGGCGTCAACATACGATATATAAGCACGAGACAGAAAACCAGAACATACCCGAACTCCGCGCGCCATTTGAGCAACCGCTCTCGGATTTGCTCCCGCGGCCCTGTGGCTTTCAAGCCATGTACCTGCATACTAATCAGTAACGAGCAGCGACAGCGACAGCGGCGGAGATGCGAGACTCACTCTTGCGAGCGTCCTCAACGCGTGGTATTCCAGCCCCTTAATATGGGCCTCAGATGGGAGCGCCGACGAATACATGTGGTGTGGTAGGTTGTGGAAGTGGAAGTGGAAGTGGAAGTGGAAGTGGATCGTAGTTGTGGTAGAGGATAGTGGTTGAAGGGAGAAAGGGAATGAGCCCCCGTATTTAAAGCCTTCGAAGAGAGCCACACATCACATGTTGGTTTGTTGGGTTGTATTCGTGTTGTTCTGGTTTTCTGTTCGTGTTGCTCTGGATTTCATTATGTTCATTGTGTTCATTGTGCAAGTCCGGCTATTGTATCCGACCGGCCGGTCCAGGAGTGGGACGCGTTGCTTGTATCTATTTGGGTTGTGAGCATGTCTTTCCGACATCGCTCCATGACAGAGAATAGCATGCACGCAGCTCATATATATATATATTGCATGAGAGTCGAATAAGCTTCACTGTGCGCCCCAGAAATTATTTTGAACTCAACCGCTATACAAAGTAACGTCTACTTACTCACTCACTGAAAAAAGTAGAATTGTTGACGAGGCATTGGTGCTCCAAACGGAAGATGACTCGAACTCACAATGAAACCTGCTCATATCAATTTTGATATACATTCAGACTACATGCATTCGACCGTTATTCTTACGATGTCGGAAAGACATGCTCACAACCCAAATAGATACAAGCAACGCGTCCCACTCCTGGACCGGCCGGTCGGATACAATAGCCGGACTTGCACAATGAACACAATGAACATAATGAAATCCAGAGCAACACGAACAGAAAACCAGAACAACACGAATACAACCCAACAAACCAACATGTGATGTGTGGCTCTCTTCGAAGGCTTTAAATACGGGGGCTCATTCCCTTTCTCCCTTCAACCACTTCCCTCTACCACAACTACGATCCACTTCCACTTCCACTTTCACTTCCACTTCCTCAACCTACCACGCCACATGGATTCGTCGGCGCTCCCATCTGAGGCCCATATTAAGGGGCTGGAATACCACGCGTTAAGGACGCTCGCAAGAGTGAGTCTCGCATCTCCGCCGCTGTCGCTGTCGCTGCTCGTTACTGATTAGTATGCAGGTACATGGCTTGAAAGCCACAGGGCCGCGGGAGCAAATCCGAGAGCGGTTGCTCAAATGGCGTGCGGAGATTGTGTACGTTCCTGTTTCACCGCTTCATATTTATCTCACACTGACAACACTTGGACGTGTCTGCTGCAGACCCGAGCACAACCCGGTCGGCCACAGTACCGATAACGAAGGCGCCGCTCCCTGTTCTGCATCCGGTTCAGGTACGACGACCAAAGAGAACAGTGGGGCTGCACCCAAAAGGAGTACCGCGCGGAAGCGGAAGGCGGAAGAGATAGACTCGGAAAGTGAGTCTCTTCATCAGCGTCCACAATACACCTGCATTACTGACATATCAATTCTCTGCGAGAAGACGCGCCAGCTGCACATCAAAGCAAAAAGATATTGGTAGATTCCAATGTCATCAACACCGATGTGCCCCTGTCACCTTCGCCATCCCAGCCGGCGCAGCCACATTCAACACTACTGTCATCCTTGCCGGAGACGCCGCTGCCGTCATCGCCAATACTTTCACCGCCATTTCCGCTGCAGTGTCCTGGCATACCTCAGCACCCTCTACAGACGTGGGACACCATGTTCTTCATTCAGGATCCAGATGGATGTCCGGAAATTGTCAGGCCCGTTTCTGACTGGCAGAAGGGCCAGCGAACGTGTCGACCGAGACGTCTTACAACAAATTACTCGAGACGATACCGATACTGAATAATGCCAGTGCCCGCTACAAGCCGTGAGGTTATTGTCATATTCCGTCTCGGTCATCATCGCTCACCAGAGCCGTTCTGTAGTAGTTTATAGACAGGTGGAAGGCAGTTTTGTATCTTTTGTCATGTTATTTCTTGTGCAGAAACGATTTTAGCAACACTTGTTAAATTCAGATCGTGTCGACTAAGATCCATGAGCATGGCTGCAGGCAGATTAACGACTCCATGAGTATTCGCAGTATCATTCAAACAACACAACACTCGGACCTGCTGCCGAGCTCCCAATGACTGTGCCGGATGCTCACATCTACTGCTCGCATGCGGTAAGGTGGCATCGCTGCCCGAGTTGTCCCATTCCACAAAGGTAATTGCTTTCGGAATAGCACATGGCACCCGTTGTCAGTGTCCTTTGGACACACAGGTAGCTTTCCCTTCAGCTCGCGACTCAAACGGTAACCGCCTTTTCGACAAACAAAGAGATGACGATGGACTCTAGCTGAGGGCTTACCTACGCCAAATACAAGAATACGCGGGCACAAGTTGGAGGAATTGGCCGACACGAAAGGAGTTAAGTGGACTGAGTACTGCCAATAACGCACTGAGCGGAGCAGCTTTAGCGTCAGCCGCAAAGATGGAAGAAGACTTGGGCATAGCTAATGGTTGTTGAATACGCGCTCGTCGACGATGACTGAGGCAATAGAATTGTGTCTTGAAGTTCAGACACGGGCACATCGGACACGTGTCGGCACGAAGGCTCCGATAACGAGGGCGGCGACCAAGGTGCAAACGCCAGAGATACGCTTCCCAGCACCAGGACCTCCGATTCTAAGGCTGAAGGAGATGATGCTACGTCCTGTGTATGTGCAGGGAAACGCAAAGTCATCGACGTCGAATCCGGCGAGTCCGACCAAGAACCAACAAGCAGTGAGTCTCGTAATTTCCATCCAAGCTCTTCTTTTTTCTAATATGTCGGAATCGCATCAGCTCCACGAAAACAGAAACGGCAACGGTTGTCTGAGACACAGGTCTTTGCAGACTTTCAAGTCCCAAACCAAGAGACGTCCCTCCCATCAACATCAACCGCCTCGACATGCTACCACAACAGACTTGCTACCTCTCGTTCCCCGTCACCTCCGGAAGCCGTGTCATCTGCAGTCAACCTTCGTGACCCATAGTTTTTTACGATCGATGCTCCAGCCTCGTCTCAACGCTCAGCTTTGAGCCCACCCAACAGTCTAGCGCATACGGACGTGCAAGGCACGGCACAGAAAATAATTCCGCAGATAAAGCCTTTGCGCCCAGTTGACTGGGATGCAAATTCCTATATGCGACGGCCAAGGGCAGGGGAAGACGAGTCTGAAACAGAGATCGAAGAGGATGCTGCGTATGTGCACAAGGCCAGCTGAGGACACGACCGAAACAGCTCAGGGGACTCTGGGATACAAGACGGTGGGATTCTTTAGGACCATCGAGGACCTTTGATAACTTGACGTGCCAGTGATCTCTGACTTTATAAGGGAGCGGAAGGTCGCTGGGAGGCTCGGAGGGAGCGTGGCGCATGAGCCTGCGAAGTGCCGAAAGCGGTGTCAGGCACTTGTGAGCCCTCTCTTCCCATTTTCATTGGATTTGAACTTTGCCTTGGTATGACGGGTTGTTCTTCTTGGGCTGCATGGATAGAATACCTTGCATATATTGAGTACAGTTGTTGCTTATGCCCGAGAACTTGAAGAGAACTTTAAACCGCCTTGAAGTCGAAAAACCGCCACCTGCACCAGTTGCGAAGGCCCAGCGAGTCAGCGAAGCGAGGTACGTCCAATATTTGCCAGTTGAGTTTCCATATCGCATACCGGCAATAGCTTGCGCTCAGCAAGCAGCTGCAAATTCTACGTTGGAAGCTACTCGGACACACGCCGGTTGCAAAGAGTCGAAGGGACTCGGAACGTCACTGACGATTGAAATTCTGCGTCCGCTGGCGACGGCTCCGATGGTAGAGTTGTGCTGAAGACCGTGAAGTAGCGAAATCGATGTGAGTCTGTATGAGAGCGCTCGGCAAGGCAACAGGCCGCTTGTCGGGTGACACGTGGCACGTGTCAGCACGAAGAAGCTGACCTCTAGAGTTGCACTCACCATCGCCATTATCTTTTTCTGGTTGCATCTACTATCAACCAAGGTTCTCCTTGCAGTAGAATCTGATACTGCATCTGCAGCTTCCGCCGGTTAAAATTTCGGAAGGCACGAATCCTTTGCTACGAACGGATGCTCGTCCTGCGTCGATGTTGTGCCCGCCAAAGTTTCAAGCGTTACGACATGTCGCCGTATCGCCTGCCTTCACCAGAACATCGCGAAATTCCATTATCCGGACTCCCTCAAGCTGGTTGGATCGAGTTGAAGCATAACCACCCGTTGCGAAGAGAACTGGAAAGCTCGTTTGCGGTCGTGGTGACAACAACCATTGTGCTACAAGCCTACGAGCGCAAACGTGGAGACATAAGGAAACGCAAGGCATGTCTTAGACATCGTATCTGATGAAAACGGTGAACAAGAGGCTATTGTAAGTGAGTCTGTTTCTTCCTTTTCCTACAACACATTTCTTTCTTCTAGCGATCGCATCACCTGTATTTCCTTTCAATTTTTACGGGACTTACATGCAAAATTACAAGACCATTACGAAGGAAGTAAGGATACTTCATACCGAGGCGGACTCGGGCACGAGCAAGAAGCTGTGACTAGTCCCTCACTTTGCAAGCCGGATTACAGTGGGACATTTGCTAATTGGCCGGTTTTGCAGACACTGCAGATCAACATATCATTTCGGACTTATTTACGAACGGGGCTGGGCGAGCTCGTCTCTTCTTTTGCGTACTTCATGCTGAGCATCTCATCGTTGAGATGTCCCAGCGGATTGAGTATTCTTCGAGTTTGGCTCGGGCCTTTCCAGCGTGTTCCAAGCCAAGCTTGCTACTTGACTCAGCCAGTTGGAGTCCTGTGCGTGAAGGGACGAGGCGACGTCGGTACGCTTGTCCATGGACAGCTTTTGAACGAAAGGCGTCGAGGCCTGAAGATCAAAGAGCCGCAGGGCGATCTGCGAGAGGTGTTCGTCGCGGACCTCTTCGTGGGCACGGACTAGATCCTCACACAGGAGAGGGATTAGCTTAAAATCGCGAATACGTAGTCGTCTAAGCCACCAAGTCACAATGCGAAAGTCCAGAGGAATCCCACTTTGCGATTTACTCATGTATCTGCTAGTCTCTATCCCGGAAATGCTTGAGGCTCTCTTTCTTTCACTTGCGCGCATCGATACACCAGTTCTATCGTCTCCTGGACTCGGAGGTTTGGATGTTTGGAGAGAAGGTGTGTGGTAATTCAACACGTATTACAGGTCTCTGTCAGCCTCCCGAAAACTCAAGTGTGATGTCAATGACAAGTGCCTATGTCTGGGTCATATCATGAAGAACTCGGTCAACTGCCTCAAAGAATCTGTACTCGCTTTGACCCTTCAGCGGACATTGGAACCACAGTCAAGCTCGGACATTACTTCTGCCAGATCGTATTACTTTTCTGGTGTATCTGATATCGGGACATTTTCCAATTGGAATACCAATGCCTCGTTAGCAGTCCTATTCTTTTTGGAGGGCTCAGACTAGAATTTTTCATCGATACAGTGGAATCGAAGAACATTGTATGAGGTTAAACCATTTGAAAGGCTCACAATGAAACCTTTTCGTCTCAAATCTGGCATTCATTCACAAACTATGTTTATTCGACCGTTATTAATTGCCTTTGGAACAATGTCGGAAATACGAGCTTACAACCCAAATAGATACAAATAACGCGTCCGATGGCCGATCGGATATGATAGCCGGACTTGCTCAATGAACACATGAATACCAACCAATATATGACGGATGACTTTCGGGTGGCTCTTCGAGGGCTCTAAATACGAGGGCTCGTTCCCTTTCTCTCACCACGGCTTCCAACCACGGTCCACTCATCCTACATACGATCCCATCTGAGCCCAGCTTAGAGCTGGGATACCACGAGTTGCGGACGCTCGCAAGAGTGAGCCTCGCATCCCCGTTGCTGTCGCCGCTCTTTGCTTATTGGCACGGCCTCGTCTGCAGGAGCATGGCTTAAGGGCAGTAGGACCAGGGAGGGCAATCTTAGAGCGGCTGCTCAAGTGCGGTGGGTTCTGGCTTTTCTGTCTGATGCTTATATATAGTATGTTGACGCCATTTTAATATCTACTGCAGGCTCGAGGACAACGTGCACGACCACGATGTTGGCTCCAGCACCGCCAAGGAGAACGTCGGGGCTGTGCCCCAAAAACCCGCCGCGCGGAAGCGCAAGGCTGAAGAATTGGACTTGGATAGTGAGTCTCTGCATCGACATAAATAATAAGCCCGCGTTTCTAACGCATGAACCTTCCTCAAGACAGCACACCTGTTTTGTGCCCAAGCAAGCGGGTTTTCGCGAAGTCCAGGATCAGGTGTGCCTCCTCCATCTCTGCAATTCCTGCCGCCGCCATCACTTCCGCCTTTGCTGTCTTTGCCATCCCCGCCTCCGCCGGCACTTCCACCGCCTCCGCCATCCGCGACTCCGCTGTCACCTCCCCCACTGCCGTCATCCCCGCCGCTGCCACCAGCCCCGCCGCCACTTCTGCCGCCCCCGTTTGGAGCGACAGCAGCGCCCACCACCAACGAGGGACACACTGCTTGTTACGCCGGACTACACTTGACTCCGGGTCAATGGCCGTGGCCGCTCAGGCCCATCTTTGACTGGGAGAATGGCGCGGCCGACACGTCAACCGAGATCGGAGGAAGAAACATTCCACTTGACGACGATTCAGACACTGAAGAGTGACAATGCCTGCTCTGAGCAGTAAGGGGTCTGTTGTACATCCGTCTCGGTCTTCGAATCGTCTTCCGACACCATCTCCAAAGTATCGACGATCCGTCAGCAATAGGCGTTCCCGAGGATACCGCAGCGTTCAGATTCACTCCCGTTGCTCAATGGTGAAGCGCGGGGAGCACAAGGAGACCTATGATGAGCCTCTCCGTGATAACACGCAAGAAGTTTCACACAGTACTATGATCAATTTTCTGGAGTCAATCGTTCGTGCTGTGTTGAGGAGGAAATGCGACCTCAGATATCCGTTGGAAAGTCGGCAGCGACTTTGACAGACACGTTCGTCAAGTACTCCAGCGCTACAACTGCGAGACCAATTGCTGAACCTTAGGACAGCTATGGCTTGACAGTCAGGCATCGCTGGATGCGGCCGGACCGGCCTGGTGCCTCCACGACTTGTCACCCACAAAGCCTCCAGAACGACCGCCGTCAACATCTTCCGCTTGGGGTCCATTTTGCCCCTAGCTAGCTCTCGCTCAAGCTCACCTTCAGCTCCCAATTCAAGCCATGGCCCTTGAAGGAATACATCGTCTCTAAATGGGGACTCGCCTATGCTAGTATGAGACTGACAATATTAAAGAGGTTGGGCGAGTCGAGGAATTGACCAATGACTAATGGGGAGTGGACTGAGATGGCTCGGAGGATGGCGAGAACTCTGGCGATGAAGGAACAAATAATGAAGCTTTTTATGGAGCAGGAAGCTGAGCCTGCAAGGATACTAAAAAGGGCGTCAAAGGAATCGGGTTCTTTAGACTGATCATTGTATCAAGTTGCTCCATACGAACCGTTGACAACCGCATGGTCGACCAAAGCCCTCTACAGCGCTCATGGTCGTAGTTGTCGGATGATAGATCCTTGTCATGTATTCTGGCCGTGCACTTCATGTTCAGCAAAGAAAGGCGACGAGCAGAAAGGTGGCTTTTGATCTTGCTTCGGGATTTTGGCGCTGCTTTCCGACGGTGTAGCTACTCAACTCGGCTAGGGTCGCTAGGGTCGAGCAAGCACCTCAAGTCGACCATCTGCACTTTGCGACAACTAACTCTTGTCCACTCAGCCAGTTCAACGACTTACCCTGTAATTTCGCAATTACTGGAAAGAAGAAGTACTAGGCCCGCATGAAGTTTTAACTGGTTCTATCTGTGTCTGGATGTCTTCTCGTCGCCTTTTCGCGATCTCGTTTCCGTCACTGAAGCAAATCTTAACTCATTGATTCTGCATATCTCCCAGTACTTGACAGGCGTGGAAAACTCCATGCGCTCTTCACGTCGACCACGACTTAACAGACAGTGAGTCCCATGTCGTAGCTGTGCTTCCCTCCGTTTCCGTCGTTCTCACGCTTATATTTCGCGGCGTGGATGGGAAAAAAGTGGCAAAGCAGACTGGTCAGATCGAGACCTGTGATCGCGGATTCGAGGAAGACCTAGGTCGTCCGCTTCTTTCTTCCGACCGTGCCATAGGATATGATGGTTCCACAGCTCATGAGCTCACCAAATCTTCGAAGATATGGTCCTCATGGCTCTCGCAATTGCTAAAGCGTTGCTGGAATAAAGCCTGTTTTAACATGTCATACTTACCGCGATTGTCAATGTTGAAATACACGCTCCAATACTGTCATAATACGTGGCGGACACTGCGCCATCGAGGACAAGTACATCTCTGCTGTGTGAGTGACTGAAATCTTGGCAGGACTCAACTAACCGGAGGCAACGACGGGTGCCAATCTCAGTCGGAAACACTCCCATTTAATTTCTCTTTTTAATATGCAGAAATAGCGGACTTCCAGGGAGAATCGCCTTGCAAATTGATTGCTTACAAGGCGCTTGCAGAAAAAGTTCATTATTGCTGGTTTAGTACGGTCTTGGTGAGCTCCGCATATACTGCATCGTAGTGTCAAGCACTTCGATGTCGGGATGAATCGTTGTAATACTGCATCGATGCTGAGGTAGTACTCCAGCGTTCAGTGAATCAAAAGGATTAAGGGCGGACTTCAAGCTGAGTGCAAACCACATTTCAGTTTTCCAGCGTTCACGTTTGGATTATTTCTGATTTAATCGAACTCTATATATTTTCAGTCTATGTTTTCGATACGCAAGGGATAAGCAGACGTAAGTAGGGAGATGAGATCAATGGCATCAGCAGCCACATCGGACGCCGGCAATTGCCGAGCTTGCACAATGAGCACAATGAACTGCCGACTTAGCGAGTGGCTCGTGCCTTCATAGAACAACGAGATCCCCTCCCTTTCTTCAACTACTATCCTTACCAACGAGCCCGCCATGGCTGATAACCTGAATGTGGCTTACGACGCTGGGGCTGAGGCCGACGCGAAGGCTATAGCGTCGCAAATACGAGTTCACGAGGAGATCCGTAGGTTTATCTCCGAGCAGCGTCTGGAAGCCGTTTCGGAGCCACAAGCTCAGGACCGAGTTACTCGATGTCCACTTGAGGAACACGACGAGTCCGTCGGTCAATCCGCGGCCGAAATCTGGTACGCCTTCTCCCATAGCATTGCTTATACAGTATTTGGCCATAATACATGCTCCTCTCCTCCGCAGGTATGAAGATAGTGACTACTTCTCCGACGACGACACAAGCGAAGGAGACGTCGAGATCGCAAACGACCCTTCTTTTGCTGAATACGACGATCTCAAATCTGAGGATGAGGAGGTGGCGGTTGTGGGTCCTGTGAGGAAGCGCAAGGCCGAGGATATTGAGTCTGACGTCGAGTGCGAAGAGGTTGAAGAGCTGATTAGTATGTCTTTCTCTTTCGTTTGACAATCTTTTAACAACCTCTATCTTTAAAGGAGTCCAAGCTGAAGAAACTCCACGCATATACAAGCGCATACCCAACAAAAAATCGGGAACACGCTCTTCTGTGGACTCCGATGTGTCGTCTGTGGACGCCCAGGTAGACAAGCGGCTTCAAAAAAGCCACACATTCCGCCCGTCATCTCGGCGGCCGCACGAGGTTGGGCTCCACCAAAACGATGACGACAAATATACCAATGTGAACTCGGGGACGCACTTCGTTCAACCGTCCCAAGCATTCAACAATGATGAAGTCGATATCGCTGGTGCAGCCCGCGTTCGTCAGGCGCTCTTGACAGATTCATCATCGCCACAGGTCTCTCCTGACTATCCCCAGAACGACTTCTCGGTCCTTGAAACCACCAACGACACGGAAGACGAATGCGTGCCTCCAAGACGAACATACGATTTGATCCAATACTCTGACTCGCCGAGTGCGTATGACCGAGCACCCCGACAGCAAAGTATTCCTCCACAGCTTCCAATAGCTCAGAGCAGTCCCGCCTACCATAGGTCCTCCGAGTACCGGTTCATTCGAGCTGTTGAAGCGAACCATGCCTCCTCTAGTCAGGCTTATGATTACGTGCAGCATGACCCGACAGAAGTGACAAACGAAGAACGCTCGTCTAGTCCAGACCTAGGCAGTTCCCCGACTCCAAGAACGCGAGTCACTTATAACGTTCCTAACCCAGTGCTCACTCCCCCAGCACGGAACTCGGCGAACAGCCCCCCTCCGGATGCCTATGCACAAGACGAGCCGCGAACCCCGGAGAGGACGCCACGACGGGGCAGGGAAGTTCAACCGAGAACTCCCAGAGGAAGAGTCACACAACCGAAGCCGGGCAAGCAGAAGGAAACGGAATTAAGCCTTGACGACATCACAGCCCTCATGCTGCCCAAGTATGAGACAGAAAACGAACGCCAAAAGGATATGATTCGCATCGCCTTACTGCAGAAGAGGATTCTGGAGAGCGGCGGATCACCGCTCAGGCCTGAATTCCCTATCACTGTTCCGGATCGCATATCAAAGCGTCCGTATAACCGTGCAGAAGACGAGTATTTGGACGACCCTGGTATGTACAACTTGTTATTCCCGGGATTTGTGCAAGACGTTGAAAAACTTTACAGTTTACCGATGTGCTCCAGCCATGGAACGCGCATACGCTCAGACTCTGCCTGATTAGCGTGCACGCTTGGCCGAAGTTGCGGGGCCATCTGGTCTCAATTTGAGCGTTCCTGCTCCTGCCCTTCTATGACGAAACATCGTGGCCGGTCTGAATGTTCTCGGTCTCAATATCATCAAAAGATGCGACAAAAGCAGGATCATGATCGATCTGCTTCGGGTTCCCGTTCTCCTCGTAGAAGGACTAGCTCTAGGATCTCCGCGAACCAGCAAGAATAGGGCCAGCAGGAATAGGCGGGTTATACAGTGTTCTGAAGATGGCGAGAAACACAATGCCCGATGAGAAGAGAATGAGGAGTCAGATATAAGGATGCGTACGAGCCGAAAGTTTTGTGGCCAGGTGCTTTTTTATTCCTCGTAGATGATAGCACGTCTGTATTGCGTAGCCACTTGTATAATGTCACGAGTGTGCTCATATCACTACAGTACATTTTGCCTGCAAGCTTTTAGATTGCAACCTTCGTCTCACGAAAAAAAAGAAAGACGCACGCAAAACAACGAGTTGTGGCATTTGATTACATAAGCGGCCTGTGAGCCGCAGCAATCAGTGGCTCAACCCGATCTGGATGCCGTTCGAAGCAGCCGGCCCTTGCACAATGAGCACAAAGAACACCAGGACGACCACCAGGACGACCACCGCTCCAAATAAAAGGAACCATCTCTCTCTCTCGTTCCCTCTTCGACAACTACAACGACCACTTTCGTGATCCACCGCCTATAACCTCTCACCGCAGCCCAAAGATTGTATTCATGTCCGCAGCCTCAAACCAGATTGTCGCAGAGGCCTCTAGAGGTCTTAGTGAGCGGGCTCGGCAAGCTCACGCAAAGCGTATGCCCGGACCACCGTCTCCCAGAACGATGTCCCGAGTTTTGTCACAGCCTGGGTACAGGCTCAGGGAACTGAACCACAGGGAACTAGGTTCCCTCACTGCGGTGAGCCTTTTCTCTCTTCTCGCTCGCCGACATAGCCCACTAAAGGAGCACTTCCTTTTTCCTATCGACTTGTAGGAGTACAACAGAGTCACAGCAAAAAGGAACGACCTCGTTGAGCGGTTGGTCAAGGAGCGGAAAGCAGAACTCGAGTACGTCGGCCCTTCTTCGCACATTCATCTCGTGCTGACAGTAACCTAAAAGAGCCGTCGCCTGCTTCAAAAGCCAAGAAGAGGAGGATGAGCTCTGTTACGACGGAGGAGACGAGAAGAGCGATGACAAAGAAGAAGACCAGATATACGACGAGGAAACCGACGAGGGCGAGAGCAGTATTGCTGATGATCCCGCGTCTGCTGTCAAAGGCAGCTCTGACTTTGACGCTCAAGAGGTCGAGGCTGCACTTACTGTGCGCGTGAATAAGAGAAAAGCAGATTTGGATGAGTCGGACGAGGGCGATGAACTTGAATGTAGTGAGTCTTCAAGGCAACCCAACGTCCATCTATGCGCATCTAACGAGGTTTGCTTCGCATACAGCCAAACGACTGCGGCCAGCCAGTCGAGTATTGACAAATTCGCGCATAGCAAACCAGGATGGCCTGATCGCGCCGACTTTGCGCCCTGTCATATGGCGTTTTCGCAGTGCTCGGGCTCGTCTGCCGTCGCGTCCCACCGCTCCGTCATCAGTCATCGCCCGCCTTCCACATAGCCTGCCCTCGCTTCGGCGAGGAGCTTCAAGCTCAGCTCAGATACTTCTGGATCGGAGGCGCACCTCTGATAATGTCAACTTGGTACAGCCGAGGAGAACGAGGGCGGGCGGTTATCGGAGGAGTCAACAGGTCGTGCACGGAGTAGATGGACGCGCTCACAACAGGAGCGAGGAAAACCGTGACCTGGAAGCTGAGAAAAGGGGAGGAGGAACTCGACTGGAGTGAGTGGTGAGAGATCTATATAAATATGACAGGAGGGAGGCTCTGGAGGTTGTGCATGAGCCTGCGTCGGAGGGCGTCAAAGGAATCCCATGTTAGTGATCATGATCCCGAGCCCTCTTGTCGATCTGAACTTTGCTGTGTTGTGATTCATCGCTATATCGGATTCTCCTGATAGATCAGTATAAATGGAATATTGTGCATATATTGAATAGTTTGCGTACTTGGATAATAAGTTGAACTCTCTTTCAAGTTGCGGTTGAGTCGAAACATCGTTACTGCTCGATCTTCAACTATCATTGTATTATGTAAACAAGTCGCGTGACCTCGGTCACTTCCGTTCAACGCACGGCAAACTGTGTACACGATAATTGAAGAGAATCTCTCGATTACTACTCACTTTTATCGCCCCACTTTCCTCGCCATGGCCGTCGGTCATGGCAGCGCAGTCGAGACCAGCGCTGTACTCGAACCCACATGTGCTCTTTTACATGTTATAGCGACTTCTCTTGTTCCGCGCGCACCGAAAAAAGTGCAAATAGATGTCTCGCCAAGCGATCGGAGGTTTGGACTGGTGCAACGCAAAAGATAAAAATCAACGCATGTCCTCCGACAAGATTATGGCCCACGCAACTGAGGCTCACTAGCCAATGAAAAATGAACACGCTGCCGGGTTCCAGAAACATAATGAAGGATCCGAGAGGCGCTCGAGCCGCCAACTCCAAGTCGAGACACATGCGATCTAGCTTAACGAACAGCAAAAACAAAGCGGACACAAGGCGCTGCGAGTGCTTGCAAAGGTGAGTTTCGCATCGCCTTCGCTGTTGCCATTCGTTTCGTTGCTGACCGGTGCGGTCTCGCTTGGAAGAGCATGGCCTGAAAAGGGAAAGGACTGGGGAAGGAATAAGATGAAGCTGCTGCTCATGAAGAGAGCGGAAATCAGGTGTTCTCGATTTGGCTGGCTTGCGCCTATATATCATATTCTGGCGCCATTGCCATTTTTCCGTGTTCGTTGCAGGCTTGACAACAACTAGATGACCACAAAGACGATGGCGAAGGAGTCGACTCCAGCTCTACCTCCGGGTCGGGTGCCGCGACGAAGGAGAACATTGGGCTCACTCCAAGAGCCCACCGCGCGGAAGCCGAAGATGGAGGCGTTGGACTCGGACAGTGAATCTCTTCATCACCGTTTAAAACACACCCTTAATTCTCTGCGAAGCGTGCCAGCCGCGCGTACAAGTAAAAGAATCCTAGTGAACTCCAGGGACGTCAATACAGATGCACCCCGCCTCTTCCGTCATCTTTGACGCCACTGTCACCTCACGCCTTCGAGAGCCAGGGTTTTCACGCCCTGAGAACCTCATTCCCTGAAGAAATGGCGGCGCTCATAGTTGATGGGGGACACCCCATCTTCTATGCGGGCATTCGCGTGGCTCCAGGTCCATGGCCACTCAGGTCTACTCTGACTAGACGAAGGGCGCGGAAAACGCGTTGGCCGAGAAAAAAACGAATGAAACACCTGACTACGACTCAAGCGCCGAATAGTAACGGCGCTCGCTTTGAGAAGCGTTCCTCATTGTGTCTCCATCACATGTTCTGAAACTCGAACGAGGAAATGCCCGACACAGCTGCTGGATCTCACCATAGTCGGGTGCCTCGCCAGTCTAGCATGACTAAAAGGTGACACCTGATGCCCAAGTGGAACAACTCAGTGCCTTCACGGCGGGCTTGTCCTCCCAAAAGACCGTCCTCTCCGGAAAAGCGCAAGCATCTCTTGCCTGCGGATCTTTCGTATCCATAGACAACCTTCCTTTCAGCTCGCAGTTCAGATTCCAGCTACATTCGACCGGCTTGGAGAGATAGTGTACAAGATGAACTCGCCTATGATAGTGCAAGACCGACGCCGCCGATGGAGCAGGGGGAATCGGCCGATAGGGATGGGCTATTGCGATTGGGATTGAAGTCGGGTTTAATGAGTGGACGACAGTGACCTCTTTTTATGTATGAGGAAAATCGGTGAGCCTGCGAGCCTGCGCCCCGTATAAAGAGGGCGCCAAAAGGAACAGGTTATCATGAGCTCTCCGGATCTTCTTTCACCTCCATTCCTCGACTTTCCGTGATGTATCGCTCAGCGGACTTTTGTGCTTGTATATCAACATGATTAAGGTGTGTACCGTATAAAAGAATTTGAAGGTGTCAATGGCGATTTAACAAACCATAAAGCCGATTTGGATGTTTTGCATTGTTATCATGTGCAATCAGTTTGCGGGAGTTACGAATACATCGCGTTCGTCGTACAAATAGTCCAAATCGTACGAAGTCATGAGCACCTCTCGCTTGGGCACACTCCCCGCTTTTCGCGTGGACGCGCCCACCGCCTGCAAACGGCTATGCACCCTTTCGAGCTCGGGGCTTGCGTGCTTCTTCGCGCTCCGATCAGTCCATCTACGTAGTTCAACGCCATGGAAACTCTACGGTTTTGGATGCCGGAGGTGGGAAAATTAAAATGGACTAGGAGCCAATGAAGATACAACGTATAGGACAGCCATGCTGCATGGCCTGTAAAATGGGAGGATTGGCTTCACTAACGCGTTATGCGTTCGCAAGTTGTTTCTGGGAAATGTATGTCTTTAAAATTTCACTCGCATATACAATAGTGTTGTTGTACTACCTCCACACCCCTTCGTATTGATTTGTATAACAGCTTTTGTTTCTCTGCGTAAGTTATAGATTTGAAAGGACAAAAGATCACTAGAAAGAAGAGGCAAATAACGTGCTGCGTTGCTAGCAGTCGCGATGAGCTTCCAGTTTTACATCAGGTCGTCATTCTGTGAGACCCGTTCGGTCGGGGTCATGTTAGCAGGCCGTGGCAAAAATTGAAGTTCTGCAGCAGTCAGAGCTGCGTCTTCGAACAAGTAGATAAAATAGAGCATCGCGTCTACAGTCTTCAGGAAGCTGCACTTCACTCGCCAACGATGTCCTCAGATCCATATTACGACGAAGCACAGAGACGTGAAAAAAACAAAGAGCCATCGCACCGCGAAGCTGCTGAGAAAGCGACGGGGACAGAGGTAGGGACGTTGACCCAATGAAACGGAGCCGTCAGCTCGCGAAGATTACCGGCACGGGCCCGCCGCTGCAAACCATTCAGAGAAGGGCCCAGACTACGCGAGCAGTCGCACACGCATGAGCTTGCCGACGTGCGCGCGTTCTCTTCTCCGTCAGTGCGGCAGCAGCGCCAATCGAAACTGTCCCCGGTCCGCCGGCTCGCGGGAACGTATGCAGCCTGAAGATGAAGGTAAAAATGTGGTAAAAAAGCAAAGAGCGCGAGGCGGGAGCAGGGCCTTCGGTCCCAAATGGCGGAAAAGCACAAGCAGAGTGGCTGCAGTCCATCGACCAAAGCAAAGCTGAGGGAACGAAAGGATGCAGATGCTGTCACAGGTGATAGCAGGAGCAGGAGGCAACTCGGACACAAACCGATAAGACTTACATACAGTCATGGACCGGTCCTTGAGACAGCCCCGGTCCTTGAGACACCCTTTATATTTTCCTTCCACAACAGCTCGGGACCATCTTGGGTGTTTTAATGGGTCAATACATGATCGAACTGAGTGTTCCTGGAGTTATAGAAAAATTGTTCATGTACTTCATCAGATATAGGTAAAATGCACCTTTTTGACCAAAACAGCCAAACTTGCTCGCTTTCCGGAGCCCTTATTTGGACTAATTAAAATATGTAAAAAATCTCAGGAGCACTCCTTTCTGCATTGTAAACTAAAGTGTGCAAAAAGATTGAGGAAAAATGAGCAAGAACTGACTGCATAAAACATTTTGTCGCAAAACCTCTGTTGAGTGACTAAACGCAGTCACGTGACGCTTATGCGCTTACAGTCCGTTCGAACTTGATTTCGAGCTCTCCAATTCATTTCTTGGCCGAAATGGTTCATTTTTTCAGTTGATCGAAAAATTCAGTAGTCCTCTTGGATATAGCAGAAAACATCTTCCGGTTGTGATATGTAATACTAGGAAAAACGTTGAGATTGACCGTGAGAAAAAAGGTGTCTCAAAGAGTGGTGAACACCAAATTCCTGCCTCAGAGTCAATTATTTATTATCTCGCTCATTTCTCAACGGATTATCTTAAAACTTTGCGTGAATGTCGCTGAGTAAACAAACAAAATTATCATATTTTTTCTCTTGACGAAATCGAACCAGGGACGGTCAGGGTACACGATCAAGATTTGGTGTCTCAAGGACCGGTCCATGACTGTAAATGAATATGACGCTCCGATACACTGTCATACACAAATACAGTTGAATATCTCATAATGCATCACCTCATAATGCATAATATCTAATAATGCACGAAAAATCCGGGAACCGACTTCGTTCCCACTTTCATAACCGAAATATGCAAGCAATCTAATAATTCATAATGCATAAGGTTTTGGGGGAATATGCATTAATAGATTTGCTATTTTGGGGGTATTTGCTAACAAAAACACCATATTTAGCATCTCGATGGTGATCCTCAGGCTGACCTAATTGATCTTCAGCATATCTGACAAGTCGTGTCTTTTTCAGGGAATGGATACTACGCTGTAGCCTCTAAAATAAACCCACTAAGCTTGTGTCAGACCTTGTTTTCTCATCATAACATTAATGTTTTGTAAATCTGCCAGGAAAAATGTCACATTATGCCAATGTCACGAGTTGTCACGGACATGTGACATATACTATTGCATAATATCTAATATTGCATAAAAAACCTCGGAACGGACGTGATGCATTATGAGATATTCAGCTGTAGAAGTAATACACGGCAGACACCGAGGACAAGTACATGCCTGTCGTGTGACCGACCGAAATCTCAGCAGGACTAGGCTACAATATCTGGAGGCAAAGACAGGCGGGTGATCGTCATCGTTAGCCAGAAATACTCCAATTTACTTTTTGTAGAGACACAGAGATAGCGAATTTCCAAGGAAGATCGCCTTGCAAGTTGATTGCTTACAAAACACTCACGATTAAAAACCATTTATTATAGCTGGCCTAGTGTGACGCGACGGTTTTGATGATTACTACACTTATTGAGTTGTAGAGCACTGTGATGTCATGATGAATTGCTGTAATACAGTTTGAATGCTGAGCTGGTACTCCAGTGTTTCGATAAATCCAGACAGACTGTAGTAAGCTCAGTGCAAGCCACCTTTCGGCGTTCCAGCACTCACGGTTAAATCATTTCTGATTCAATCATAGTCTATGTTTCAGTCCTTTTTTCGATATTCAGGGAATAAGCAAACGCTGCAGAAATCTTGTCTATAGCCAAACTCGCGAGCGGTATGAATCTACGTAACGGTGGGATCAACGGCACATCAACGGCATCAGCAGCCACATCGGACACCGCGAGTTGCCGAGCTTGCACAATGAGCACAATGAACTAGCGACTGTCCCGGGCCTTCATAAAGTCGAGTAGCGAGAAATCCCTCCGTTTCTTCAACTACTAACATCACAAAGCCCGCCATAGCCTACAACTTAGATCTGGAGGCTATAGCGTCGCGAATACGAGTTCACGAGGAGATCCGTGGATTTATTTCCGAGCAGCGTCTGGAGGCCATTCCGGACCCACCAACTCACGGCCAATTCGCCCGACTTCCGCTCGAGAAACATGACGAGTTCATCGGGCAGTCCGCTCAAAAACAGGCGGAAATTTGGTATGCCTTCTCCTATAGTATTGCTAATACAGTTTATGCCCATAATACATGCTTCGCTCTTCCACAGGTGCGATGACGATTACTTCTCCGACGAGGTCGCTAGCGAGGGTGACATCGAGATCGCAAATGACCCTTCACTCGCAGAATACGACAATTTAGAATCTGGGGGCGAGGAGGCTGCGATCGTGGGCCCTGCTAGGAACAAGGGCAAAGATCTTGAGTCTGATGTCGAGTGTGAAGAGGTTGAAAAGCTAATTGGGACTCCGGGGACCAGCGCGAATACGAACAGCACAAATACATGAGATGGAAGGGAGTGAAAAATTGCAATTCCCGGCGAGAAAGGAGATATCTGTATGTAGGAGGTCATCTGTACTGCGTAATCATTTGAGCAATGTAGTACCTGTGCTCAAAAGACCACGCTGCAAGCTTTTCGGTGGCTCATTGTGGCTTATTATTACATAACCCGTCTGCGAGCCGCAGCAATCAGTGGCTCAACCGAATTCGGATGCCGTCCGAAGTTGCCGGTCTTGCACAATGAACACAAAGAACACCAGGGTGACGCGGATGAAAAAGCCGGGCTCTAAAAGGGGGGAAATCTTCATCTCCTCCTGCAATTACAACGACCACTTCCACAATCCACCATTAACAACATCTCACCTTCCACAAGCCACTGCATTAATGTCTGTAGCAGTCGAAGAACGCATTGTTTCCGAGGCCTCTAGAGGTCTCAGTGAGCGTGCACGGCAAGCCGAAGCAAAGACTAGGGCCGAGCCACCGTCTCCAAGAACGATGTCCCGGGTTTTGTCTAAGCCTGGGTACAGGCTCAGGGAACTGAGCCACAGAGAACTAGGTTCCCTCACTGCGGTGAGCTTTTCCTCTTTTCTCGCTTGCCGACATAGCTCGCTCAAGAAGCGCTTCCTTTTCCCTATCGGCTTGTAGGAATACAACAAGCAAATAACAAAAAGGAATGCCCTCATAGACCGGCTGGTCAAGGAGCGGAAAGCGGAGCTCGAGTGCGTCGGCTTTCCTTCGCACATTCATTTCGTGCTGACGATAACATACAAGTGCGGTTGCCTGCTGCAGGAGCGAAGAGGAGGAGGACGCGAGTGGCTACGATGGAGGAGACGAGAAGGGTGACGACAAAGAAGGCCAGGTATATGACGAGGATACCGACGAGGAAACCGACGAGGAGGGGAGAAATATTGCTGATTATCCCGCGTCCGCTGTCGAAGGCAGCTCCGACATTGACGCTCAAGAGGTCGAGGCTGCACTCACTGTGCGCGTACTGAAGAGAAAAGCAGAGTCGGACGAGAATGATGAACCCGCATGCAGTGAGCCTTCAAGGATATTCAATGTCCATCGATGCGCACCTAACGAGTCAGCTCCACACACAGTTAAACGGCTACGGCCGGATGGCTCTCCGGCCAAGCGGATATTGACAGACTCTCGCAAGGCCAACCAGAACGTCCCCCGCGCACTGCGACATGTCGTATGGCGCCACCGCAAGAGTCGAGGACATTCGGCGTCGCTTGCCACCGTTTTTTCTGGGTAAACCGCCGTCAATGCTCGCCAGCCCGGCGCACGCTTCGAGGTCGAGCTTCAAGGATCTTTCTGGATCGGAAGCTCATCTTTGATGATGCGAGATTGATAGAGCTGGCAGGAACCCTGCGGGGGAGGAGGAGTCGGCAGATCATAGACGGAGGGGATATAGATGTGCGCACAACACGAGCGACAAAAACCGTGCCTTGGGAGTCGAGGAGAGAAGGGAGACGAGGGAGAATTCGACTGACTGAACGAGTGAGAAGATATTTGCATAAATATTATGGGAGGGAGGCTCTGGAGGTGAGCCTGCGCCGGGGGGCGTCAAAGGAATTCGGTGCTAGTGATCATGATTGCGAGCCTCTTGTTGATGTGGAATAAAATTTGCTGTGATGCACTGCTGTATCGGATTCTCCTGCTGAATCAGTATATACGAAGATCCTGCATATACTTGATGGTTATGTTCTTCGTGCTTGAAGATAAGAAGTTGAACTAATCAGGTTGCGGTTGAGTCGAATCCAAACGTCGTTACTCGATCTTCAACTGCTGTACCACTGTATTACGTAAGCGAGTCGCGTGCTCTCGGTCTCTCTCGTTACTGCTCGTCTTTTGTCTTCTCACTTTTGCCCCGCCATTGGTACTATAGTGCCGCCGGTCATGCAGCGCTGCGCAGTACTCGAACCCACAAGCACACTCTTACGCGTTCACGCGTCATAGCGACCTTTCTTGTCCCGTCGCTGTGAACGCGCACCGAAAAACGTGCACGTAGGAGGCTCATCAAAAGTGGTTGGACTGCGCGGAGGAGATGGTCTCTGACAGTGAGCTTCTTCATCGCCGTTCAGAATACACCCGTGTTTATAACGTACAAACTCTCTGAAAGGAAGGCATGCCAGCTGCATGTCGAAGGTGCCCGTGGACGCGCACACTATCCTGCAAGCGACCATGCACCCTCTCGAGCTCGGACTCTCGTACCTCCTCGCACCAGGCCCGTTACGTGCGTCTATGTACCTCTACACTCTGTGAGCCCCGCGGGTCTCGGATCCCGGAGTTGGCAGCTCTTGACGGGTTGAAAGCTTACGTAAAGTGGGCTAGATGCAACTTATAGGACGGCCGTGCTGTATGAGCTGAATGGGGCGCAGCTCTCCGTACTGATTTGGATTCTAGCTTTTGCTTCTCTGCATAAGCTACAATATACAAAATAAAATAAAAACTTCTATCGTCCTCTTCGGATAAATACATAAAACAGAGCTTTGCGTCTACAGTCTCTGAAAAGCTGCATTTTACTCGCAGACGATGTCCTCCAACCACCATCGTCACGACGCAAGGGAAGTAAAAGAGAAAAGTCATCGCACCGCAAAGCGACTGACAAAGCAATGAGGACAGAGGTAGGGACGTCAAATCGAAGCCGTCAGCTTGCGAAGATCAGTGGCCAGTCGCACACGCGTCTCGTCCCTTGTTCAATGACCATCGCTACTACTACATATTAAACAGGAATTACCACTACCACAGCCCGTTAGCACATCCCTCTCGCAAAAAATCACAGGTCCTCTATCGAATCATACGATGACGATGTTTGGCCAGCCGTAAGCGCACAGTCTACCAGAGCCTTCATGGAGCGGGCTAGACAAGTAAGCGCATAGTACAGGCCCGGACCGCCATCGCAAAGCACGATGGACTGGGTGTAGTCGCTACCAGGCTACATGCTTGGAAAGTGGTACCGAAAATAACTAGGTTCTTTCTCCACGGTGGCCCCTCCTCCCTTGCCGCTCTCCGTATGTCGCAATCCCCAATGTGCCGCCTTTGCACTCCCGCTTGCATAACATAACAGACAGACGAGAAGACGCAAGCACAAAGATCGGCTAGCCGGGGATCGGAAAGACAAACTGAGTACGCCTGCCTCAGGTACGAAAAAAAAAGTAGAAATAGGCAGTCATGACTCCGGCGACGAAAAGAGTGATGAAAGGGAAGAAGATAACGAGGAATATAACGAGGAATATAACGAGGATAATCCGAATGGTGACCCCGTGTTTGCCCCCAGCGGCAGCTCTGGCGACGAAGCTGAAGAGGGTGAGGCCCTGCTTGAACAGCACAGTGGAATGGGTGGAAGGCGCCGGCGGAACAATCCACAAGTAGCACGTGTCCCTTCCCGCACGACAACTTTGTACCCATCTTTTTACTGCACTTCTAAGCCTAGAACTGAATGAAAATTAATACCTCATCAGCATCGAGTCCATGCGTGCACAAAAATCAAAATCCGCGATTCGACGACGCTCAGCTTACGCGGGTTGTAGCAACCTCGCGTGTCGCTAACAGATGGGTGACTATGATACTCCCGCCGCTATTCCAGTCACTGTCGAAAAATAATGCCAGGTCCCGAACGGCGCCTGTGGAGCTCGCCGTCGAGCAGGCGGGCGTGTACCCGTAAATTATGTAGGCGCTTGATCATCCCTTGAAAGAGCTAGTTACAGCTCTGGTCAAGACGATTGAGGAAAGGAGACGGATCTCTCTTTAACAGCCGCCAGAACCGGGGGGCCATGGAATCCGACAGAGTAGGAGGATGCGAGAGGCGGGAACCAGTGTGGATCGACGAGAAGGATTGAGAAGATGTACGAGCGAGCGACGGCGGCTTTTATTAAGAAAGGAGTGGGGGAGCGTGGTGTATGAGCCTGCGAGACACCTAAAGAAGATGTCAAAGACATCGGATGCTCGTGAGTCGTGAGCCTTCTATACTAGCTTCTAATCTCCAACTTTTGTGGTGAATCGAAGGGTTTGACTGCTGTACTGCCGGATAGTCACAATTAGTAGGTCCTGCACGTACGATGACAGATTAGCAGATAGGAAGGCGAAGGATTGTAGTTTTGGAGTACTAAAAACGGATCATTGCCGCAAATCTCTAGTTTGCATTTGTATTAGAGTTTTTGGAAACAAAATTATGTATATGTACATCGTTTGACCAAAATAGAGGAAGTACATACAGTAGCACTACAAGCGAAACACACATAATACGTATGTGTGCTGCATGGAATTGAATTTATAGCGGACACAGGTCACCATATGGAAAATACCGCGGGGGTCTGTCCTGCAATGACGCAGTACCGCTATCACGTCCGCATCCCGCATCTAGAGCACGGCACGCCCCGCCCCCCAAGTCACTGACGCAGAAAACACCCGCTCCCGGACGCCGAAGCCTGAAGCAGAGTTTAAGCCAAATATTGAGACAACGCACGCACGGAGCCGCCAGCGGGATGGGCGGTCCGTGCGCGCTCGTCTGCGATCCTGTCTGAACTGCGCTTCAGGCGCCGGAGCACACGGAGTCGCGGGCACTTGCCGGTGTGAGCTTGGTTTTTCTTTTCACGAAGGCAAAGGCTTCCGTTACTGGATGGCGCGCTAGGTCGTGAGGAGAAGTGGCTCGACAGGGAGAGCGGGGAGAAGGAGTGAGCAGATCAGTAAGCGAAAATAAGACCAGGAATATCTGCTTTCCCCGAACATTTTTGTATCTCGCATACCTCGCCACTTCAACATGTCTGCAGCAATCGACAAGACCCTATCTTCGGACTCCGACTCGAGTGCTGCGCCGGGGAGACGGCTGTAGCTGCGCTCCAGGAACCCGAAAGGAGGATACTTTTCGAAGAGGTCGACTTCGGCGGCACGACCAACGAGGCCTGCCGAACCGCGAGAGCTCTCTTCATCGCCGTGATTAAACTCGCCTGCGGTCTCCTGGTACATGCACAAAAATAATCACGAGAAAACACTTCAAAACCACATACGCACGCGCACAGCGAGGGGGCTGGAGGCCGTAGCGCTGTCGTATATCGCGCATCGCTCATGACTCCGACGGCAGACTGACGTAGGAAGCGGAACTCACTGTGGCTCGCAATCGACACGAACCAGTTCAAGTCTGAACATGCGATGCGGCGATTAAGACAGAACTAAGGATAAAAACACGTGAGTGCGCTGGCCGTTCGACCTGTCGCCCTCCGAGGTCAACTCTCTACATCCCTGGATACCTGAGCGTCTCGCCCCGGCCGCGTCTACCGATAGTACGGAATCAAAGAAAAGAAAGAGGGATTACAGCGACACCTTCGACGCGCCAGACCAGTATCAAAAATGCAGGATTCGAGAGTGACGAACCAAGACCGGCATTGAACTTGACAGTGCCGCTCTGAGGGATATTGCGTTTGCTCATCGGTTTTCCAACGATTCCGAAGCAGACAGTAGGTGGGGGACGCGGACGGAGACTGGGGTAATTTCGGAGATGCGGGGCAATTCTTGATGAGCTATATGTACATGCAAACAAGGATGGGTTTTTATGGGGATGGGGACGGCGAGCCTGCGAAGCACCAAAAGAGGCCGTCAAAGGAAATGGCGTCAGGCATCTGTGAGCCTTTCGTTGTACATAGCCGGGTTTAAGTGTTCTGTACTTGCCACTTCGTCAGCTGAAGCCACGAACCGCCGCGTACAGAGCTCAAGGGTTTTGCCATTGCCGCCTGGTAAAATGGCGATTGCCGTTGGCAATACGCATCGCGATATTCTTTTCACCTGTAATTTCGGCTCCGGCTGGCAATTTATTCTTAAAATTACCTTTCCGGGAAATAGTTTTATTCTTACCAATGCCTTTTCGAGGTCTAAAAAGGAATATTGAGCCTATTACGTACAGTCACATGCCAAAAGTTTATGCCGGGTGTGACATCCATGTAACTCTCGAAAAGTTTTTGCTCCATTACTCCACAACCACAAAATATATTGCCAATCTAATACTTGGTGGATCCTCCTCTGACCTCCAGTACCTGCTCCATGTGTTTAGGCATGCTAGAAATAAGAGAATTAATTATTTTAATGACAATCTTCTCACACTCCTTCAAAAGTGCCCTCTTTAATTCCTCCTTGTTCTGAGGGGTTTCTAGTCTTTTCTGATTGCAATTTTTGTCAGATACGGAAGATGTCCAATAGGGTTCATGTCTAGTGATTGAGCCAGGAGGGGAAATGGCTTCAGGAAATTGCTGTCCTTGATTATTTCTGCTGCATTGGATTTGTGAATTGGTGCCCCATCTTCCATGACCTTTACAACCCATTTCTTCTCATAAAATGCCAAATAAATGCCCCAGAGGGATCCTTTTATGATCAATTCCACATAAGCATTGCTCTTTTGTCTAACCTTGGGCATAAAAATGAGTGGGCCTTCTTTTTATATGCAATGCACCTCAAATCATAATGTTAGAACTTACCTTGCTTACCTCACGATCCCCCTTACATCATTCCTTCCTCGCTTAGTCAGGCCCTTCACCTTTCCATTATCTTTCCCTTAGTTCATGGCCTGACCCCTTCCTCATTATACACGCCCCTCTTAGGCGTTCCCCGCTCCACGCTCCACTGCCTCATTCCATGCTCCACAGTACACGCCCCTTACGGGCCTTTCCCTCACGATCCCCTCATGTCATGCTGCGCATGACTCCATAGCTCCACTGACATCATAGTCAGTCTCACAGTATATATAGGTACATCGCTGGGACCTTAAGCCCCAGCTTGACCTCCTTGTTCAGTAGCTAGCATAGTCTTGCTATTCATCGCCTTGCTCTTCATACTCTTGCGCCCAGCGCTTCACAGTCTTGCCATAGTCATCGTCGCCTTGTCACAGTCAAGCCTCACGTCACTCGTCACATCACTGTCCACAGTCACGCTCCTCGCTCCATTAGGCAAGACCCTGTTACTCCGTAACATTAGGTCAAGCTCTCTTTTGATTGTCGACGTATCAACGTCTAGACAAAATTTCTACCCTACCCAAACTCCCCGCTAACGCGGTCTGGCCCACCGATCAACCCTACCCAACTGCGGGAACCTATCCACTCACCCTCAGAAGGAGATCGGACGGACGAATTGCCTGGAAAGTATTTCTTGAAGGAGGCGACCCACACACCGAACTTTTATACCGTTACCACGAATTTGGAATCCTCCAAAACGTCCGACCCCGCGAACACTCAAGCCGACCTATCGAAATACCAACGCCACCACAGCATATCGACCCTGTTGACGTAATCACTCGATCGTTATCTCAAACATCGCTTGACGACAATTCCACTGCACCACCTCACGTTCCTACTCGACCAAATACTCCACCACAGACCACAGTACCGACCGTCACACCAAGCCCCACCATGAGCACCAAAGAAATCGCATTCGCCAAGCCCCCTGACTTCGATGGCAAGCGCAGCAATGCCCAATACTTTTGGGATGCCTGCCAGGCCTATCTACGAGGCAACAAGGACATCTACAAGACCGATCTGCACAAAATCACGTTCGTCCTTTCATTCATGAAGACTGGTTCAGCTGCTACTTTCGCCAGCAATAAGTACAAGACATACACGGACACGGCAGAATACGGAACCTGGGCAGACTTCGCCAAAGCCTTCGACGCCCAGTTCCTCCCTGTCAATGCCAAACAGGATGCGTCATTTGCAATCGCCAATTGCAAACAGGACGACGATGTCGACGGCTTCATCGCTACATTCAAGAGTCTCGCCCTCCAAGCCGGGTTCACCCAAGAGGAACCCCTCATCGAGTACTTCCGCCGAGGTCTCAAATCCAGCATTGCAGACAAGATCTACAATCGAGGCGAGCCTACTACACTCGAAGGATGGTACACCGAAGCCAGCAAAGCCCAACAGAACCTACGACGCCAAGCTGAGTGGAAGGCACCCAGAGAGTGCCAACACTTGAGCCTACAAGACAAACAGGACAAAGTAATCTTTGTTGCTGTCAGAGATACTCTAAATACATACATGAGACGCATTTACTCACCTTTGTTGCTGTCAGAGATACTGAGGCAACAAAGGTGACGGCGCGCAGTGAAAATGGGTCAGATTATATAATAAAAACTATACAGTACCAGTCCGACAGGGATCCGACCCTTATTACTCTTGAAGTACGTAAGCCGACTTTCCGACAAGTTGGGAAAGTCGGAAATGCGAAAACGTCGGCCGAAACGTCGGCTCAAAAAACGTCGGCTCAAAAACGTCGGTCGGTCAAAAACGTCGGCCGGTCAAAAACGTCGGAACGTCGGCCGGTCGGACACACATTGTGTCGGAAATGGGAAGAACGCGCCAGCGGGCTTACACCCTTCCCCCCTCAAAAGAATAAGCCCCTCCTCCGAGAAATAAGGTGAACCAGGAAAAGGGGTAAAATAAATCAAAAATTAAAAGAAAATCTCATCTTCTTCGCGGCCGCGGTGGAGCCCCCTCTCTCCGATCCCACCGTCGGACTATATCCGCTGCCGTCTGCTTGAGCTCCGAGCGTGATTTCCACTCCATTCCCTGGTCGCCGTACCCCTTCCACCGGACCAGCAGTTGGGTGCCGCGGCCGCGCTTCCGTTCATCCACAATTGCCTCCACCTCGTACACATTCGCCTCCGGCTCTACCGGGTCTGGTCGCTCGAGTTGTCGGGTTGGGAACAGTGCGTCATCATTTGGCACAAAACGTCGGAGCTGGCTAGCATGAAACCCGGGGAACGCTTGGCTGTGATCGGGGAGCTCTAATGTGTACTCCGACTTTTCGGGGTGCGCAGCGATGATAAAGTACGGTCCGTCGTACCTGGGCATAAACTTCGCGACGCGATCTTGTCCGGCCGCCTTGTACTCCCGCCGCCGGTTTCGGGTTGAGAGCATAACCTGGTCTCCGACCTTGAAAAGGTCGTCGGCCGCCCGCTTCTTGTTCGCATGGTGCGCCTGTCGGGTTTTGGATGCCAGAAGTGCATCCTGCGCTTCCGACACATCGCGCTGCAACTGCTGCATCAACTCCATGGCCTGAACCGCCTCCGCCCCCTCCGCCTGAAATTCTGCTTCGCGCTCCGGCACGATTGGCGGAATCATCCTTGGTGAGTGGCCCTGTCGGATTTGGAATGGCGTGAAACCCGTCGACGCATTCACCGTGTTCATGATGCAAAATCGGACCCGTGGCAATGCTCGCACCCACTGGTTCTGGTTCCGATCCACATAGTAGCGGAGAATCTGGTTGACTGTTTTATTCGTCCGCTCGCTCGCTCCGTCGGTCTCCGGATGGTACGCGGTCGACATCTTCACCTTGACTCCGGTGAGGGTGTGCAACGCCTTCCAGAAGCGTGAGACAAATAGCTTGTCTCGATCCGAAATGATTTCGAGCGGAAGTCCATTTTCGCAGTACCAGTGGTTGAAAAACACCGCCGCGAACTGTTCGGCCGTCATTTCCATGCGAATGGGCACGATCCGCACGTCGGCCGCTCCGAGCCGATCCGTCATAGTGACAATCCCATTATAACCGCCATCCTCCGGCAACGGTCCGACAAAATCGAGCGCGACACTATCAAAGCGCTTGTCAGGGATCGGGAGCGGGTGCAGCGGACCTGCGGGTTTTGTGGTCGGACTTTTGTTCCGCTGGCAGTCCGCACAGCCGGGAACATACGCCGACTCCAAGTCCTTTCGCATGTTCGGCCAGTAGTAAGAGTTGCGGAGCGCCGCGTAACTCTTGTCGGGCCCGAAGTGGCCAAGTTCGTCGTGCGCCAGCCGGTACAGTGTCTCGCGGATGTCGCCCTTCCTCGGAATCACCAACCGCTCACCCACAAACAACAACTCATTCTCTTCTCGCGCGCCTTCAATACTCCGCACGTTTGCCCGCAACTTCACGCAGAACTCATCTTCTGCATACCCGCCGCGGATCTTCTCCAGAAGCTCCGGGTCCGACGCAATGGTGAGTACTGCCGCTGCAGTCGGCGCGTCGGAAAACTTCGGCATACATGCAAGTCCCACCGCCGCCGCCATTGGGGAGTCGTCCGATGTTTTTGGATACCGCGACATCGCGTCGGCCGCCGAGTTTTCTTCGCCTTTCACGTACTCGATCTCGAACTCGTACTGTGCCAAAAACTCGGACCAGCGGGCCTGCCGACGCGAGAGATCCTTCTGTTGCTGGAAGTAGGTGAGTGTTCGATGGTCCGTGATCACCTTGAATGGCATTCCCAAAAGGTACACCCGCCACTTCTTCAACGCGCGGACGATCGCCAAAAGCTCCTTCTCGTGCACCGGATAATTCTTTTCGGCCGCGGTATACTGAGCCGACTCGAATGCAACCGGTCGGGCCGTCTTCCACGACTCCCCGACACTCAAAACCGCCCCTGTCCGATGGTCCGATGCATCCGTGGTCACAAAAATCGACTCCCCCGACTCGTGGTCTACCGTTGTTAGGCATTCGCGGCTGGTCACAATTTTCTTGATCGCATTGAAGGCAGCCTGGTGCTCTGAAGTCCACTTCGGAAAATTGCGGTTGTACTCTTTCTTGGTAAGCGGCGTCAATACCGACGTATACTCTGCCAGTTTCGGAAGAAACTGGGAAATGTATCGGACCAGGCCCAAAAACGCGCGGACGTCCTTCGTCTTCTGCGGAGTCGGCCAGGCAAGGATCCGCGCGACCTTCGACGGATCCGCCTCAATGCCACGTGCCGAAATGACGTGCCCGAGAAAAACAACTTCTGCGCAGTACAAGTTCGTCTTCTTGGGCGAGCAGAAAAGTCCGGCCGCCCGAAGCGCCAACATTACCAAATGTACGTTCCGAGTGTGCTCCTCCACCGACTCGGACCAGATGATAATGTCGTCCAGGTACACATGGCAAATCTTTCCGATGAGATGCTGCAGGGCCGCATACATCCGACGCTGATGTGTCGCAGGCGCATTACAGGCACCCATCGGCATGACTAACCACTCATACAGGCCGAACGGCGTGTTCACCGCCGTATACGGCACATCGTCGGGGTGCATGCGGGTTTGGAAGAATGAATTCGTCATGTCGATCTTTCCAAAGATCTTCCCCCGCGCACAGTCATTCAGGATCTCCTCCACCCGCGGCAGTGGAGTCCGATCGCGCACCGTGTTTGCGTTCAACTCCCGATAGTCGTTCACCCAGCGGGGCAGCACGTTCGGATCCGACTTTGGGATAATAAATGCCGGGGACGCATGCGGACTGTCCGAGCGTCGGATCCGACCCGCCTCTACATGCTGGTGAATGAGTATCCGCCATGCATCTCGATACTTCTTCGGAGTTGCATAGGTGCGACCCGACAATGTCTTGCCCGCATCCTTCAGCTTGATGCGATGGAACACATTGTCGGGCAGGTCGCGGAGGTGTGGCAGCTCTTCTGGGAATCGGTCGGCATACTTCTCCTTCGCCCGTGCATCCAATTCCGCCAACTTGTCACTGAATGCCAATATCAGGATTCGGTCACGGATTGATTGCATTACCGACACCGCCTTCACCTCTGGCGGCAGGTTCGTTTGTGCACCATTCTTCGGAGTCGGAATGTGGCATACAAATGGCGCATGGTGGATCGGACCGCACGCGGGAAGCTTACTGGACACTTTCCGAATCGACTTCCCTCGATTTCTGGCTTCACGCGTCTTCTCCGACACCTTCCGCGCCGAAATCTTCGATTTCGTCGGCTCCGCAGTCGGGCTCGGTGTCGGTGTCGGCGGAGGCTTGGGATGCATGAGATCCACTCCGGACTTCTTGGCAATGAGCGTCCGCTCGGCGGCATCGTGCACAATGTGGTTGGCCACCAAGAATGTCATTCCAAGTATCAACTTCGTACATAAGTTCGGCGCAACTTTGGCGCGGACCGACTTCGCCTCCCAACTCCGATCCTTCGACATCACCCGCACGCGGACCCACTCTGTCAACTCTATCGGCTTCGCCCCTTCCTGATTCAGTGCAAGTGTCGCCGACTCCGGGTTACGTAAGCGGTGGCGTCGGAGTCGGAGTCGGTCAGCGAACTCGGGACTAATCAGCACTGTAACACAGCCAGAGTCAATGAGCGGTCGGATGAGAAGCGAAGACGCGCGGTCTCGCGCGGAGATGAAACACTCAGGTCGGAGATGGGGCTGGTGAAATGGCACATACTTGTCGGACTCCGACTCCGACGTTTCGCCTTCAGAATCAGAGTGCTGTTCTTCCACGAACGCCGCGACAGGTTCAGTCTTAACCCGCGCCGACTCGTTCGCGCTGCCCGACGGGTTCGGCGGTGCGGCCATGGCCATGCTCTCCGTCAGTGGCTTGTAGTCCTTGCGGCGCACTGGCCCGTTCGGACAGTTTCTGGCGTTATGTCCGGCCTGGAAGCGCATACACTTGTAGCACCCGTTGTACCGCTGGAGCAGGAGCCGCTCCTCGTTATTCGGTCGGACCGTGGCTCTCTGGTCGGCTCCGGGGTTCGAGGATCGGGTGGTGTTGCCCTGACTACCTGCCGACCCTCCCGACTTTCGCTGTGTCGCGGGTTCGCGCTCCCGGTCGGTCCGACGTTTTGCTCTGTCGGACCGCACTGCAGTCTCGCTGGCAAGGCGGATGCGGTCTTCGTTGCGGACCCGACGCTCATCCATTGTCTTCACATGTCCCAGCCACTCTCTCATGCGCAGTCGGATCACCTGTGCTTCGGCTGGCGGAGCCGCTGGGGCCGGGATAGTCACCCACTGGCCAGGTGGTGTCGCGGCCTGTGCGGCGGCCGCTCCAACCAGGTTGGCCGCGCGGATCTGACGCTCTTCGGCCTCATACTTGGCTCGGAGTACTGCGTGGGGCTCGGTCAGGGTCGGGGGTTGTACCCGTATCATTTCTTGGAGGTCCGGATGCATATTCGCCTCCAGGAACTCCCGGAGTCGGTCTTCCGACATGCGCGTGCCTGCCGGGAGCACCGAGTTCTGCGTACTGACTTCGCGCTGCCACTCCCAGAACTGCGCCGCACCCTGACGGGAAGCCAGGAGCTTCTGCCGCTCAAGCGCCACCCAATCGACCGGCAGCGCTTCCTGTCGGAACTCGGCCACAAATTCCGCCAACGGAAGTGTGCTCACCCGGGTGTAGTCCGACATAATCCACTCCGCAAAACGCGGGTCCATGATCCCTCCGACCACCGCTGCCACAATCTGATCATCCCTCAACCCTTTGGTTGCTTGATACGCCCGCACCCTTCCAAACCACTCCATCAACGTTCGGGGTGTCGGATCACCGGCCGTTAGCAACGGGACTTTCGTCGGCCCCGCCCACTCAATCGTCGCAAGCTGTGCGTTCGGTGGTGCCATTTTCGGTGGTTTCACGTCTTCGGTTTCGGATTCGGACACGTGTGGTGTTGTACTGCGGTCGGATGCGGAGTCTTCTGTGTTCGAATCCGGCGGTGGTGATGGTGCGCCGAAAATATACTGATCCGGCACCGAAGGGACCTCTCTTGGGATCGCTGAGAAGGCCTGCCGCGCGGGAACTCGAAGTCGCGTTACTGGCGCTATTTTGGGATCAAAGTCAATCGGACTTGATCGCCACGTCCGGACAGTCGGTCGGGACGTCTACTGTGACCCGCGAAGACGCGCAAGGTCGAAACTCGTCGGATCGCGGCGAGGGAGGTGCGGAAACGCGCAAGGGGCAAAGATACGCTTTGCTGATGTTAAAAAAAAAAGTGGAAGGCACCCAGAGAGTGCCAACACTTGAGCCTACAAGACAAACAGGACAAAGTAATCTTTGTTGCTGTCAGAGATACTCTAAATACATACATGAGACGCATTTACTCACCTTTGTTGCTGTCAGAGATACTGAGGCAACAAAGGTGACGGCGCGCAGTGAAAATGGGTCAGATTATATAATAAAAACTATACAGTACCAGTCCGACAGGGATCCGACCCTTATTACTCTTGAAGTACGTAAGCCGACTTTCCGACAAGTTGGGAAAGTCGGAAATGCGAAAACGTCGGCCGAAACGTCGGCTCAAAAAACGTCGGCTCAAAAACGTCGGTCGGTCAAAAACGTCGGCCGGTCAAAAACGTCGGAACGTCGGCCGGTCGGACACACATTGTGTCGGAAATGGGAAGAACGCGCCAGCGGGCTTACACTGAGCTCAAGCACGCGCGACAAGCGTTGGTCTGGGGCTTTGGTACCAGCCCTGGCAACAACCTGACGAAGAAGACTGACCCTGAAGGCTTCCAACGCAGCTCCAGCGGCGCAGCCTGGGAGCCAACTTCTGGGAAGCAAACCGATCCCAACGCCATGGAAATTGGACGAGTCTCTAAGGAGGAGAGAGATCGTCGCAAGATAGACGGACTTTGCTTCTATTGCGGAAAGAAGGGACATCTGGCGCGCGAATGCCGTCAGAAATTCGACACTCCCAACAGTCGACGATTCGCCTTTGACAATCGAACCACGAGGGCTGGCAGCAACTACAAGATCATGTTCCATCGCGACCCCCCGAGGCGCAGCATCCGCAGCACCCCAGCCACAGAAGCGCCTGCCCAGCATGCCGAATCTTCAACACCCGCTAAAGAACCCCCTTCGGCCCGCATTCGCGCCATCCTGGCCAACCTCTCCGAAGAAGAACGCAAATCCGCATTCGACAACTTGGACCTCGAGGGTTTTTAAGAAGGCAGCCAGCATCGACGTCTGCACTGCCTAGTATTTCGATTTCTCCTGTAATCATAGCCGAACATGCCCACAATTCCATGAAAATTCCCATTGGCATCCACTCGAGAAAAGAAATCGTCGAAACCACAGCCCTCATAGACTCCGGCGCAGAAGGACAATTCCTCGACTCCACCTTTGTGGACATACACCAAATCCCCACCAAACCTCTGCGTCGACCCATTCAAGTCCTCAATGTTGACGGAACTCCTAATTCCGAAGGAGAAATCAGTCGTTTCACCTGGCGATTCATTGCGATCGGCGAAGAACTCATCCCAATTTATTTTCTCGTTACCTCCCTTGGAAGAGAAACAGCTATCCTGGGCCTTCCTTGGCTACGTCGCATCAACCCCAAAATCGATTGGGAGAAACGCATTCTGGACATCCCTAAGCAAAATCCACGATCCCTATCTTTTGCCCGATGCGAATCCTATGCCCCACCCGAAGAGCGATCTTTTGTCGCAAAAATCACTCTCAACATCCGTGCAAAAGTAAACACCGCCATGGATCTTGCACAACGTGCCAATGCTGCCAAGGAACAGAAACCCCTTGAAGAAATTGTACCAGCACACTACCACCAGTTCCTGAAGGTTTTCGAACAGAAGGCATCTGAACGTTTTCCTCCAGTACGGACCTATGACCACGCCATCGTCCTAAAACCCGATTTCCAACCTAAAGACTGCAAAGTCTATCCCATGGCACCCGCGGAACAAAAAGCTCTGGATGACTTCCTTGACGACAACTTGAAGAAAGGTTATATTCGCAAATCCTCTTCCCCCATGGCCTCACCTTTCTTCTTCGTCGGAAAAAAGGATGGAAAATTGCGTGGATGCCAGGACTATCGCAAACTCAACGAAGGAACAGTCAAAAACGCTTATCCGATTCCCCTCGTATCCGAACTATTAGACAAAATTCAAGGTGCAAAATACTTCACCAAACTGGATGTACGATGGGGATACAATAATATTCGGATCAAAGACGGCGACCAATGGAAGGCAGCATTCAAAACAAATCGAGGACTCTTCGAACCCATGGTCATGTTTTTTGGACTTTGCAATTCACCAGCGACTTTTCAAGCATTCATGGACGATACCTTCCGAACCGTTCTGCTGGAAGGATGGGTCCTCATCTACATGGACGACATTTTCATCATGGCCTCGGACATTCCTACACTTCGCGAACGCACCCGCAAAGTCCTCGCCATTGGTCAAGATGCCGACTTATACTTCAAACCGGAGAAATGCGTTTTCGAAGCCACACAGGTAGAATATCTTGGACTTATCATTTCGGAAAACTCAGTTTCCATGGACCCTGTCAAACTGGCTGGAATCTCGCAATGGCCCACACCGACGAACAAAACCCAAGTCCACTCCTTCCTAGGGTTCTGCAACTTCTATCGCCAATTCATCGACCATTATGCAGAAATTGCGGCACCATTGGACGCACTAAAAAGGGAGAAAACCACCTGGGAATGGTCAGACGTACATGAGAATGCATTCCAACGGCTCAAGGGCAAATTCCTCGAGAAACCCATTCTCCAGATGCCTGACAAAACTCGGCCATTCATCCTGGAAACCGACGCCTCTGGTGTAGCATCGGCTGGCACTCTTAAACAACTCGACTCGAACGGCGAACCCCATCCCTGTGGTTTCATCTCCAAACAGTTTGACGACACCCAACGACGCTATGAGATTTATGATCGAGAACTCTTGGCGATCATCCGCGGACTTGAGGCCTGGCGACACTATCTATTGGGTGCACCCCATAAGATAACCATCTGGTGCGACCACAAGAACCTTACCTATTTCCGTGCGGCCCGCCGTCTCTCACCCCGCCAAGCACGATGGAGCCTATTCCTCTCCCAGTTTGACCACCACATCCAATATGCACCAGGAAAAGACAATACCACAGATCCCATGTCCCGACGCTCTGACTACCTGATTGATGGCAAATCAGAACCGGATGATCCCCCACTCTTACCCGAATCCGTCTTCATTGCCACGACTACTTTTGACTTTAAGACCCGTCTAATTCTTCGCACCAAGGAAGACAACTTCGCCAATGAAGCTCTCAATATCATCCGATCGGCCGGTATTCCACCATTTCGGTCTTCCCTTGCCGATTGGACGGAGAAAGATGGCATTGTATTCTTTAAACAGAAGGCCTACATCCCAGACGACATCGAACTTCGCCGTCATGCAGTACAACTGTACCACGACACCCCTGTCATGGGACACCCTGGAATTTACAAAACCCTCGCATTGCTCAAACAGCACTATTGGTGGCCAGGAATGTACATCTTCGTTAAGAAATTTGTCAATGGTTGCGCAATCTGTCAACAAATGAAGATCAACACTCATCCCACCGTCCCACCCCTCCATCCGATCCCTGCTGAACCCAATGCACACCCATTTTCCACAGTCTCCATGGACTTTATCACCGGACTTCCCGAATCAAATGGTTATGACTCGCTATTTGTCACCGTCGATCATAACCTTTCCAAAGGCATCGTCCTTTCCCCCTGCAACAAAACCATTGATGCCCTTGGAACTGCCCAATTGTATCACGACAACGTCTACCGGCGCTTTGGGTTACCCCAGAAACTCATCTCCGACCGAGGACCCCAATTTGCCTCCAAAGTATTCCAGGAGCTTTGTAAGAAGCTCAATATCACATCAGCCCTATCCACTGCGTTCCACCCTCAAACAGACGGAGAAACGGAGCGAGTAAACCAAGAAGTCGAAGCATACCTTCGAATCTATTGTGGACGCCATCCCGAAACCTGGGCTGATCACCTGCCTGATATCGAGTTCGCACACAATCAGCGTGAACATTCTGCCACAAAACGCTCTCCATTCTCACTCCTTATGGGGTACGAACCAATCGCCATCCCTGCTGCAGACCCCAACTCCGATCACCCCTCGGTAGAAGAACGCCTTCGCTCCCTTAAAGCCCTCCGAGAAGAAGCACTTGCTGCACATGAGCTTGCTCACATGCACATGGCTGCCCGCATGACTCGGAATTTCACACCCTTCAAGAAAGGGGAGAAAGTTTGGCTAGAAGCCCGGAACCTTGACATCGCCTCTCCATACAAGAAATTGTCCCCTAAACGCGAAGGTCCCTTCGAAATTAAGGACGTGCTATCCCCATGGTCTTATCGCCTGACTCTACCGGCCCGATGGCGAATCCACAACGTCTTCCATGCCTCCCTCCTGACTCGTTATGTGGAGACCGATACCCACGGACCTACCCACGCAGAGCCACCACCTGACCTTGTCAATGGAGAAGAAGAATACGAGGTTGACGCAATACTACGTCATCGTTTCCCAAAGAACCGAAGACAATACCTCGTGTCCTGGAAAGGATGGTCATCGCTCCACAACTCGTGGCAGAAGGAATCGGACCTCAAAAATGCGAAAAAACTTCTCAACGACTATAAAAAGACCCATCGACTCTAACACCATCCATCAGCTCCCACTTCCACTGTTCCATGCCTTACTTCCACTTCCACATTCCCCACCTGCCCTCTGTCAACTGGACCTTCGCCCTAGAAATCGGAGAATCCACCCCTCTCTTCCTGCAATTTATCATCGACCACACCAACTACCCCGACGACCGTCGCCTCGTAGTCCGCCTCGGCATCGACGTCCTCGAACAACAGATCCTCCACATCGTCTTCTGATCCATCCCACCTAGCCGCAGGCCTAACCGTCTATCCCGAGCCGTCCCTGCACGCAACATACCCGTACAGATTGTTCCCCCTGAAGACCTCATCCCTGACCTCGACCCTGTCCCCGTCTATCGCGATGCCGCCACAGAGACCCCCGAGGCGCCTGAACACCTTTGATCCGCTCCCGGCACCTCACACTCGGCTCCCCGTCTCTGGCAACCGGCCCAACCTCGACTTCGCCAACGATCGCTCTTTCCTCCGTCATGTCTTCGTCGATCCCGGTCTCGCCAGCCCCATCAGTCAAACCATCCGAGACTCTCAACGGCCCGATCTCGTCCGCTGGCAGAAGGCCCATGACCAAGCCGAGCAGAACCTCGCTATCGCCAATCGTATGGGCGAACATATCGATGAACTGCGCGACGAAAACGAGAAGGCAAAGTCTACGGCTCGCCGGCAAATTCGGCAAATCTTGAAAGGAGCCCTCGATGCTGGTGTACTCGCTATCCTGGACGACTATCGACCCTCGAACGACCGCTTTCCCATCGATGAAGTCACAGGTGCCATTGATCTCACCTCGCCTCCGCCTGGACTTCCGGTTCCTCCACCATCGACTCCGCCACCTCCTGCCGCACCATCACCGTCTCCGTCACCCCCCGATGAATTCATTGCCGGAACATCGCCACCAGTCACTCCACCCACGGCTCGTCCCTTCCGGCGCGCAGTCAATCCCTTCACGCAGTCCATGATGGGTGACGTCCCATTCTCTCAGATGTCACCTCAGGAGATCCAAGGACACCTTAACCGGCGCAATTCCCCTGAGAACTCCACGGCAACTCCGCTTCGAGTTCGGACACAATTCTCGCCTCGGGTCATCAGGTGCTTCACATGCGGCCAAGACGGACATCGGCAACAGGATTGTATTCGCTACCAATGCGGATGGTGCGACAGACTCGCCCCCGGACACTCTTCGACTAACTGCCCGCACACAAACCGTCATTATTAGGGGCGGAACGTCCGCGATGACGTTAAACTAGAGGTCGTTGTGGGAACATGCGCGAAACCCTCTGCTTTCAGGTGATGCTGACAAACCTGGTCCAACGTTTTGGGTGAGCTTTATTGCTTTCGTTAAACCCTTCTTGAAGTTGTAGGCTCGCTCGAAACCTTCTGCTTGTTGGTGATGCTGAGAAACCTTCATGGCTGGAGATTTTCGGAATCCGGCATGGTCACGTCTTGTCTTGTCTCGCTTTTTCTTGTTGAGTTTCCCTTTACTTTTCAGTCTTGACTTCCTTCTTGCGCATTGTAACTGCTTATTGGCGTTTATTTCGCCCTATTGCGTTTTCTTTTCGCCTTTCTTTTGTTTTCTTTGACAGTTTCGGCGAACTGTCGGCCTTAAAGAGGGGGTAATGTTAGAACTTACCTTGCTTACCTCACGATCCCCCTTACATCATTCCTTCCTCGCTTAGTCAGGCCCTTCACCTTTCCATTATCTTTCCCTTAGTTCATGGCCTGACCCCTTCCTCATTATACACGCCCCTCTTAGGCGTTCCCCGCTCCACGCTCCACTGCCTCATTCCATGCTCCACAGTACACGCCCCTTACGGGCCTTTCCCTCACGATCCCCTCATGTCATGCTGCGCATGACTCCATAGCTCCACTGACATCATAGTCAGTCTCACAGTATATATAGGTACATCGCTGGGACCTTAAGCCCCAGCTTGACCTCCTTGTTCAGTAGCTAGCATAGTCTTGCTATTCATCGCCTTGCTCTTCATACTCTTGCGCCCAGCGCTTCACAGTCTTGCCATAGTCATCGTCGCCTTGTCACAGTCAAGCCTCACGTCACTCGTCACATCACTGTCCACAGTCACGCTCCTCGCTCCATTAGGCAAGACCCTGTTACTCCGTAACACATAACATTTGACCTTCCTGGCTGCCAGGCACTTCTTTTCAAATTCCTATTTGAAGTCTTTCCATACTTAAGGGGTCCTTGAGCTATTCAAAAGCTTTGCTGGTGATTTGTCTGTCTGGGTGACTCTGTGCTGTTCCTCCTTTCCATGGGGTATCATTGTGGTTCCTCATGCAAGCCATTTCTTCTTATGCTTATCAATAAGGGAGTGATTTTTTGCATGAATAGGGTGAATAAATTCCTAAGTGACAGTTTGAAACACTCTGGACAGCCCTGGGGGCTGCTGGGGAGGAGAGGCTGACGTTGGAAGTATGGGTGTCATCAACCAGTGTTTAGCATCTGTTGCCATCAAATTACCACTGAAAATTATGCAAACCCCTGTTCTTGATTTTTTTCAGACATCCACTCCTGGGTATGTTATTGACGTGGCCTCAATTTTGGTAGTTCCAGAGAACCTGACAGACAGTCAAATCAGAGCACTGGATGGTATAGTAATTTGAGACCAATCTAGATAAGAACTGGATGAGATAACTATGGAATTACATTCAGCTGGAGTAAGGTATCACTCTCCAAGTTATTTGGACACAATTGAATCAGTGGTTTTTGTGGTATGAGGCAAAGTTGTTGAAATGTGACGTGACAACCGGCATAAACTTTTGGCATGTGACTGTACAATTGTGCTAAACCGGCAAAACCAGGCAAAAATGGCAAACTTGCCTGCGGACGAGCAGTCGGATGATAACCAGCGCTGATGGACTGCGCAGACCCATGTAACACATGGTCCCCGGGCGTCAACTTCAAGCTTGTGTTGGATAAAGCCTATCCTCCTATCTCCTCTCCTCCCCTCCCCACACGCCGCGCAACCCCATGATCGTCATCGACGACGCCGCGTCGCCCGACTTCAAAAGCCCCGCGGGCGCGCTGCAGCTGCCGCTCCCCGCGACCGCCCCGGGGCGCTCTGCCCCGCTGCCGTACGCGCGCGGGCTCCCAGAGGCCGCCCCGCTGCAGTACCCGCACGACGTGCCCGCGCACGTGCGCCGCAGCTTCCCGCGGGGCGAGCGCGCGCGACCGCGCTTCCTCAAGGCGTTCGCGGCCGCGGTGGGCGTGTGGTTCCTCCTGTGCATCCTCGCCGGGAGCTTCACAGACGTGGCCTCCAGCAGCGCGCGCGCCTATTCAAGCTTCGGCGGGTCGGTGCGTATCGGCACTTCATCTGTTCTGCGAAGGCAGCTTATGCAGATCTTGCGGAAACGAAAACAGAACACGCGGACTTTGCTGGTGGAGACGAGCGACGTGCCTGCTGTGCTGTAATCCGGCTGGCGCTGGCGGTAGACTGGCCATTTCGTGTGTTTTCTTAGTCTTTTCTTTTTGCCTTTGGGCTTATCCGTGTGTATTGTATGTCATTTGTACACTGAACTTCGACACGAAGTATATGTATCAGGTTTCTCATATATATTGATTTGAACGCGAGTGTCCCATTCGCGCGCGCGCACTGCGCATAAGTATGGCGAACAGCAGCCAAATGAACAGCGCGGCGGCACCGTATGGTCTCGCCGCGGAGGACGCGGGCGGGCGGGATGGCTGCATAGTGGGCGAATTAGGGCTCGAGAGGGAGGCGCAGTCGACACGATCCTACGCCTCGCAGCAGAAGCAATAGAAGCGGCTCCGCGGGCTTCCGGGCCATTCAGTTTCGAAGTCGCGCAGCGAGCACAGAAGGGGGCCGACGTCGATGACTGGGAAGAATCTCCTTGACGAGCGTTCTAGGCGCATCGCAGGCTCGGTACCGACAGTCTCGCAGCACCTGCTTTCCCGCCTCACCGCCGTGCCTTCTCTTCTGATCGTCTGCTCATGTACACAGACTTCATCTGCGGCGCTGCAGCACAAATACCGATAATCGATAGGGTCCCAGGTGTGTTATATACATATGCACACTTCGTATGACTCTGACTACTGCGTCGACGAAGATTCGCAGTCGGTTGCTTACTGCTTGAATACGAGAGCTATACGAATCCGTCAGCAGAACAACCTACCCAGCGACGCGTCATAGCAGATTAAGGGAAGGAGGTGAAGAGAGATCACAAGAACCCGATCTCCTTGACGCCTTCTTCAGCTCGTCGGCGGCTGCCCGGCCTACCGCCTTTCCCTCGCCCGCTTCTTCCCGCAGCGTTCAGCTCGCCTCTCTCCGCCCCTCGAAATACTTGCGCAGCACGCAGTCGTCGTCTGTGTTCGTCGCTTCTGCGCACATCGGAGAATGTGCGGGACGCTCGCGCGCGAGGACGGAGACGAGCCTGCGTCTTCTTCTCGCGTGTCTCGAGCGGCCGTGGGCTTCCATCCTCCGTCCCCTGTTTTCGCCCCCTTTCCACCTTGTTTCTTTTTCTTGTGTAACATCCAAGCCCCGCCTGCGACGAACAGCCGCACGGCTCGTGAACAGCGAGCATCTCGAACCCGCACGCGGGCCTCTCCTTAGAGCCCGCCTCCAATCTGCACAGATCTAGAGCAGCGCGCCCAAGAGTCGTCCGCCGCCGAGCCACCCAAGGCGCAGAAAGAGGGCGTCAAAGGAACGGCTCCCCTCGTTGTTCATACTTTGTACATATCAACTCGGGATCGCTCTGCGCGACAGCACAGGTCGGACGATAACCAGCGCTGGTCGGCTGCGCAGCCCCATAGGTCCCGGGTGTCAACTTCGAGTTCGAGCTGAATAGATACATCCTCTTATCCTTCCTCCTTTCTCCACGCCGGGGATAGTGAAGTTCACCCATGTCCATTTCCAATGATGTGTTGTGATAATACAACGCGTTGGAAATTTAATGCGTGCAAAAACCTTTCAAGAATGATATAATCAATTTGTACTGAAATAAGGGAAATGTATATATATATATATATATATATATAAACTGGTGCTGTAACAGAGGATATGAAAGCTGGGACTGCCTGTTATTTTCTTTCTCTCTTCTGGAACGTTTTCGCGTGCCTTACATGTACACGCTATTTTGTATGAACACAATATATGTAGCAGAATTCTTATACATCTTCATTCAAACGCGAGCGGCACATTTGCGCACCGTATGTTACATGACAAGTACAACAACAAGAAAGCAACTCCTCAGATACATTCATTCACAAAAACTCACCTCAGGCGCCCTCACAGAATTGCCACTAGCCAAAGCACACCCCCCAAAAGAGCGACTGGCAAGGGCCCCTCGCCTCCTCACATCTCGCCCTCGGCCCCCAGGCCCAGGCCCACCTCCGCATTGCTCGTCTCCAAATGCGCCCAGCCCCATCCCTGGCGCTCGCCCCACTCGCCCCACCACACGCGGCCGTCCGCCCTCCCCTTTCCCGCGCGGTGCACCTCCACCCCGCGCTCGCGCGCGCGCCCGCTCGGGTCCGCCACGCGCGCGTCGTACTCGACACGCGGCGCGCCGAAAACAGCGGACGTGCGCAGCGCGAACGCGCCCTCGAACGCCGGGTGCAGCGCCGCGCGCGCGCGCGCGTTCGAGGTCTTTAGGGTCAGGGTTAGGGGCGCGGAGGGGGAGTGAGAGGGGAAGAGGAGCGTGTTGGGCGCGTTGGACGTGAGTGATTGGATGGCGAAGCCCGGCGAGCCGGCGGGGGAGGAGAGCGCGATGGAGGTGTTTATCGCGCTTTTTGGTTCGATTCAGCTTGATTGGGACGGGAAGAGAGAGGAGGGAGAGGAGTGACGCACCCGTTGCTCGTCTTGAGGAGCAGTTCGGTCGCACGCGAGCTCGAGCTGCCTCCGCCGGCGTGCGACATGGAGACGGACGCGGCGATGATCGCGTTGGACGTGACGAGCTTGAGCGAGGACGACGTGTTGTACGACCCCGTGATGGGTGCGTTGGACGTCTTGAGCGTGCCGGCCTGCACGTCTACATTCTGTTATGTTTTCTCATGTGAGCTACGTGGACAAACGGAAAGGGAAGCAGACGAAAAGCGAACCTCTGCGGCGATGCCCGCGTTGCTCGTCTTCAGGTCGAGCGCCCCGAATGCAAGGCCGGCGGCGAGCCCGTGGCGGAAGTTACTGAAGTCGGTCTCGAGCTTCTTGTATACGCGCCCCGGCGCGGCGGGGAGCCGCAGGACGACGTCGAAGCGCAGCATGTCGCGCGGGCGCAGCGGACGCCCCGCGCGCCAGTTGTGCGGCGTGAAGATGCCCACGCCGTGTTCCTGTGCGTCGTTGAGATGGGCATCCGCCCCGGAGGAGTTCCGCGCGAGCCGGCAGACGGAGGCGCGGTCGAGCGCCTCGGGCGTCCAGTAGCCCACGCGCACGTCGACGGTGGCCATGTCCGTCTCGGACACCGTGTCGGAAGTAGCGGGCTCGATGCGCACGGAGCCGTGCGCGAGCGAGCCGCGCGAGAGCAGGTAGAGCCCCTCGGCGCCCGCGGGGAGCGCGAAGGAGACCTGCGAGTGGTACGGCGGGGTGTTCATTTTTTCCTTGGCCGGAAGGTCATAGGTGAGTGAGTTTTGCGCTTCAAAGTCGACTTGGAGGGGCGAGAGCGACGCAGGCCAGTCCGTGCGCTCGACGCACGCGCCGACCTCGCCCCTGGCGAACTCGGGCCAGTCGGTCGCAATGCCCTGTCATTATCGAAATGAGGAAGGGGAGTGCATATGAATGAAGTGAAGGAGGTGGGCTCACCCCGTGTGCGTGGTGCCTGCTGACGCCCGCGAGCTCGAGGGCGCTGCGCACGAGCATGGAGAGCATCAGCCAGATTAGCAGCGCGGCGGCAAACGCGCGCCAGAAGCGGCGCCGCGCGGGCTCGCCGCAGAGGAAGGTCGCAGGCGACTGCATGCCAGGCGTGTTTGTGTCGGGTGAGTTGAAGCTCGAGAGAGCGTGTGCAGAGTAGCCGGACTTGGCTGGGTCCTTCACGATCATCAGTCAGCGTCGAGCGTTTGGGAATGGAATGCGAGAGGCAGGACGAGTGCTGTGCGCTGCGCTGCGCGCAGAGGGCGAGGCTTGCGCGAGGCTATAAGCTCTGCGAGGGTGCTTGTAGTGGGGCGACTCCGAAACTGAATGGCCCGGAAGCTCGCGGTGCAGCTTCTGCCGCTTCTGCTGCGAGGCGCAGTACGTGCGATTACTGCGCCTCCACTTCATCAGCGCAGCTAACGCAGTGATATATGACAGAGGGGTCGACGAGGATGACTGGGAAGAATCTGCTTGACGAACAATTTAGACGCATCGCAGGCTCGGTACCGCTACTCTTCCATGGCGCCTGGTTTCCCGCCTCACTGTCGCGCTTTCTCTTCTGCTCATGCGCTCAGAATTCGTCTGCGGAGCTGCGATACAAATCCAGAGAATCGATAGATTCGCAGGTACTGGCTTCGTATGACTCCTAATTCCTTCGCAGGTTCGATTACGCAGTCTTCTGGCGTTGTCGGTCCACTGCAATGTAATGTGGACAGCATTCAGATACGACTAGTAACATGTGCTGTGACAAGAAGTGACCCGCCAACCAACGCCGTTTGGCACGCAAGGTTTGCTACAAACGACCTTCCTCCAGCACAACAAAGCTAAAACAGAAAAATTTGGCCGCACAATCTCTTTCGGACTCGTTACAACAGATCTGAGAAGCTATTCCTTTTCTAAGTTCACTGTGGATTACGGAGGAAGCTTTTCTGCAAAGCGTGACACTTTGCTCACGTGATAATAGTCGTGCTCGAATGTGTCTACCGAGATTGTCCTCGACTTCGCCTTAATTTCCATTATGTGCCTTCGGGCTATTAGACCATATCTTTCAGTGTACAAATGACGCCCCAAAACGCCCGGATAAACCAGAAGGAAATAATACAAAGAAATCTTCCGTCCGCCAGCGGCAGCCGGACTACAGCACGACAGGCACGGTGCGCGTCTCCGCCAGCAGGGCCCGGGTGTTCTGTTTCGTTTCTACATAAGCCGGGTTCAAAAGAGACAAACGAAGTGCCGATACGCACCGACCCGCCGAAGCCCAAGTAGGCGCCGGCGCTGCTGAGGGCCACGTCTGCGAAGCTCCCGGCGAGGATGCACAGGAGGAGCCATACGCACACTGCAGCCGCGAACGCCTTTAGGAAGTGCGCGCGCGCGCGCTCGCCGTCCGTGAAGGCGCGGCGCGTGTGCGCCAGCGGGTACTGCACCAGGGTGGCTTCGGGGAGCCTAGGCGCATACGGCGGCGGTGCGGAGTACTCCGGGGCGGTCGCGGGGAGGGCAGCTGCAGCGCGCCTACAGAACCTTTGGAGTCGGGTGACGCGGCGTCCTCAATGACGATCATTGGGCTACACGACGTGGGTAGGGGAGTAAGAGGGATAAGAGGATCGATTGTTTGTTTAGTACGAGTTGGAGTTGGCGCCCAGGGACCATGTGTTACATGGGTCTGCGCAGTCCATCAGCGCTGGTTATTTTTTCAGGCTGCTCGTCTGCCTATAGCTGCGCTCACGGTTCGGCTGACAAAGAGACAATGAAATTCCGGGCCCCTATGTACAACGGGGGCTCACAACTGCCCGGCGCCATCTCCTTTGACGACCTCTTTAGTCGCCTCGCAGGCTCAGCGTCTCCCTTCTCATAAAAGAGCCGTCCTTCAAGACATCCCCCCCTCAGTCAACAGTCCACCCCAGCCTCCGACTATGCCTCCCACCTACTGTCTGCTACTGGGTTTCTGGAAGACCGACACGGAATCATGATGTCTTTTCAGAGCGGCGCTGTCATTTACAGTTACATTGTCGGTCTTGGTAGCTGTGTTCGAGGTTCCGTGTCGGTTAGATTTTCCGGGAAAGCCGAGAGGCGAACGGCCAGCGCGCCTACGTGATGCTATCCCTATTTCCGTCTCAATCGCTGCATCCCGCGCTCCGGTCTGTAACCGGGCCGTAGGCAACGCTCAGCGCGACCGCGACCCGTGGTCAGTTTATTCTTCTTACGACACTTCGCCGACTCGGGGCGCGGCAGGGCGCGATGCACGACCTCACTACGGCTCCAGCCCCACACCATGCGTATACGTACATATGTGTGTGGATCTCTAGCGCGTCATACTGAGGTTTTGTGCATGCACCAGCTGCCGACGAAGTCGACCTCATCGATTATTATCTTTCTTTTTCTTTTCTTTTCTCGGGTTCCTCGAGCGCAGCCGTAGCCGTCTCCCTATGGCTATGAAGCCACGATCCTCCTGGCTCAGCGCGTTATCCACTGACAGAATCCTCCGCCTCCTCTGCTGCCTTTGCGACAAGAAAAAAACTAAGCTTACCCCGGCAAGCGCCCGCAGCTCCGCGCCGGCGCCAGGCCTACTCTTAAGGCGAAATCGTAGGCGAGTGCGCACGGGCGGCCCAGCCGCGCGCTGGCAGCCCGTGCACCGTCTCGGATTTGCGTGAAATAAAAGCCCCGGCCCCCGGCAGCGGGTGTCTTCTGCGTTGGTGTCTTGCGACGGAAAGATTTTCGCTATGACTAGGGCCATGGCGGCGGCGCGGATCACATTGGGCCTGGGGACGTGATGGGTTGTGTGCGGCGGGCGTAGGACGCGTCAGCAGGAGCGGTGCACGACCCCGCATTGTCTTCCAGATGGGTGCTTGTGCGCCGCTGTAAACTCGCTCCCGTCGCGGCCAATGCAGAACCCAAACGCGTTATGCGCCTCTTGTTTGTACGTAGGACTAGTAGCTGCTGTTTTTCCCTCGTTTTAGTCAGGCGATGTACTTATGCTCTAAATAAATGATTGTAAATTCAAATGCAGATCAAGAGGTCTGGAGTGTTAATGCTCAAAAATTGTAATCTTTCTCCTTTCTACTTTAGTTTGTTTTCTGCGCTTGTTTCTACTAGGCTAAGAGCGCTTGTTGGACCCGGCACGGCGCACGAGAGCAGGCTGATTCAAGCAACGCTTATGTTGATCGCTCGCCATTCTTGCATAGTATGACTGCCGATATCCGTCCTCAGCTATGCTCAGGCTCATGACCTCATACGAGTCTGCCTACGCGAGGAAGACGAAAGGTTCAAGAGTACCTGAGCCCGCAATTTCCCTTAACATGGCCGTGAATCTGGTCCGTCGAAGTTCGAACTTGGCCTATAACGCCTTCTATTTTTTTTCCATCTCCGTCGATGTATCACAGCACATCGGAGAGTAATATCAAGACGAGAAGGCTCAAAAGTATCTGACGCCTTTGACGCCTTCTTTAGGTGTCTCGCAGGCTCATATGCCACCCTCCCCGCAGCTACCCATAACCTTATAAAAGCCTTCCTCTTTCAGTCGTACATCTCCTCAACACTCCCCATCGATCGACTTTGGCTCCCGCTCCTCGCATCCATGTCCCCCTTCCCCCTCTCGGTTTTGTTGGTTATTGGAGTGAGACTCGTCTCTTTCCTTGATCGTCTTGCTAGAGACAGGCCCGGAGCTGCAGAAGCCAGCTCTTTTGGGGAACACTGACGACGTCTAAATCGGAAGCAGTACGCGCTAACATCAACTGCGGGCGCACGTCATCCCGCAGCACACCGTATCTTCTTCGAGGTGGCCGGAAGGGACAAGGCCCGGCTGCAGGCCCCGCAGTCCAGGCACGACGGATTTTTGATGTTGACACCTTCCGTGTCCTAGCGTCACTGACCCCATTGTTTCTGTGACTGCGTGTCCGGAGTAGGCGATGCACTCGTTTTCTGTTATACGCAAGGCCGGTGATACCCGTGTGCGCGGCGCGTCGTCGGACCGTGTATTCATTAATTTGCGCGCGCGCAGGCTCGAAGCTGATGAGGGAATTTTTTTCCCTATACTTAGCTGACTTGAGAAGAGTCGGTACGCGGGTATAGAAGGTGTTGGATGAGAGGGGACGTGATGCTTGCGGATTTTTCCCCCATCGCCTTTCGCTCTTTCCTGCAGTGTTCAAGCAAAGCTTCGTCCTCTTCAGCTTCGGTACGAAGCTGCCGTAGGGATAAAACTCGGGGTCACCGCCGGTATTATACTCGTTGTCTTCTTCTTTTTGGCCATTTTCTGTTCGTTGCTGAGGTCGTAGCTGCCCTTTTCTGCATTTGCGCTCGTACCTGAAGCAGGTTGTACCCAAATTTCGCCTTCCGCCCCTTGGCCAGCCGATCTACTATGGGCACGGGCCTCTTCACTGTCATTCTGCTGTGTGTCTTTGAGACGAGAGTGAAAAGGCAGCGCCTTTGTGTGTGTACATCGGAAAAGCGGTAAGGGCGGAGGAATCCACCGTGGTAAGAGCACCTAATTACTTTCTGTTTCACTCTCCCAGCATGTGTCCTAGTGGCGACAACAATGGGTCCATCGTGCTTTGCAATGACGATCTCAGGCTGTGCTGGGCGCTTGCTACCTATTCCGCTCTACGTAGGATTAGGTAGCCTATGTGTCTGGGCATCTGTCATTGTATGGTTCGCTGAGTCCCTGTTGTACTAGTGGTGATGCTAGAAATAGTGGTAGTTCTTGGTGGTAGTACTAGCGATGATTGAATAAAAAAAGAGTCGGAGATTTGATTTAAAGTGCTTGGAGTGAAACACGGCGCTCGCTGGTTGGTACTCACGCCGTTCTGGGGTACCTTATATCCTTTGCGCAAGATCACTTCTGACCGGCATCCGAATCCGGCCAAGCCACAACACCGCTGACGTACTAATTGATTACATCATACTGCAACACGTTTTCTTGTCGCTGCCTTCGATGGTCTTATCGGTTTGTGCCCGCCATGTCCTTTGTACGTACCTTCGCGTTCAGTGATGTCCACTGACAGAGCAGCATCTGCTCGAGGCTTCTAGTTAGGAAACTTTACTGAACTCAGATGCATCGCGGGTTCGCCGACAGGCTACAGCCCCGAACTCACTTGTCTGAGTTGCCTTGCTCCTGTTTTCATCCATGACAGTGTTTGGATTCCGCAGCTTCGAGTCGCTCAATTGGCCGCAGCCATTCTGCTTGTCCTTTCCCGCCATCTGGGATGCTTGAACGGCTCAACGCAGCTCCCCTGCAGCTACATCGATAACCATCTTCGTTATTTTCCTTCCTCGCCATCCATTCTCATCGTAGCATTAGCGCCCGCTCGTCCTCCGCGCCACGGCCGTAATTACAGAATCCGCCCGATCCACTCAGATCGGTACAATATTGGAGAACGCAAAGCGGATTCAGCCAGTGCTCTGCTTTTTCACCATTTTGTTTTTACCTTCATCTTCAGGCTGCATACGTTCCCGCGAGCCGGGTCAGTTTCGGCCGGCGCTGCCGCCGCACCACTGACGGAGAAGAGAACGCGCGCACATCGGCAAGCTCACGCGTGTGCGACTGCTCGCGTAGTCTGGATCCTTCTCTGCATAGTCTGCGGCGGCGGGCCCGTGCCACTGATCTTCGCGAGCTGACGGCTTCGATTTCCTGAATCCCCTACTCTGTCCTCATTGCTTTGTCAGTCGCTTTGCGGCGCGATGGCTTTTCTCTTTTACTTCCTTTGCGTCGTGACGATGCTGGTTGGAGGACATCGTCGGCGAGTAAAGTGCAGCTTTTCAGAGACTGTAGACGCAAAGCTCTGTTTTATGTATTTATCCGAAGAGGACGATAGAAGTTTTTATTTTGTTTTGTAGATTGCAATTTATGCAAAGAAGCAAAAGCTAGAATCCAAATCAGTACGGAGGGCTGCGCCCCATTCAACTCATACAGCACGGCCGTCCTATAAGTTGCATCTCCATCTGCACCTAGCCCACCTTACGTAAGCTTTCCACCCGTCAAGAGCTGCCGACTCCGGGTTCCGAGACCCGCGGGGTTCACAGAGTGTCGAGGTACGTAGACGCACGTAACGGGCTTGGTGCGAGGAGGTACGAGAGTCCGAGCTCGAGAGGGTGCATGGTCGTTTGCAGGATGGTGTGCGCGTCCACGGGCACCTCTTCGACATGCAGCTGGCACGCCTTCTTTCAGAGAATTTGTACGTTATAAACACGGGTGTATTCTGAACGGCGATGAAGAAGCTCACTGTCAGAGCCCATCTCCTCCGCGCAGTCCAACCACTTTTGATGAGCCTCCTACGTGCACGTTTTTCGGTGCGCGTTCACAGCGACGGGACAAGAAAGGTCGCTATGACGCGTGAACGCGTAAGAGTGCGCTTGTGGGTTCGAGTACTGCGCAGCGCTGCATAACCGGCGGCACTATAATACCCATGGCGGGGAAAGTGAGACGAGCAGTAATCGAGAGACCGAGGACAACGCGACTCGCTTACATAATACAGTGGTACAGCAGTTGATCGAGTAACGACGTTTGGATTCGACTGATGAGTTCAACTTCTTATCTTCAAGTACGAAAGCCATAACCATCAAGTATATGCAGGATCTCCGTTATACTGATTCAGCAGGAGAATCCGATACAGCAGTATATCACAACAAATTTTATTCCAAATCGACAAGAGGCTCGCAATCGTGATCACTAGCACCGAATTCCTTTGACGCCCCCCGGCGCAGGCTCACCTCCAGAGCCTCCCTCCCATCATATTTATGCAAATATCGTTCTGTCAGTCGAATTCTCCCTCGTCTCGCTTCTCTCCTCGACTCCCAGGGCACGGTTTTTGTTGCTCGTGTTGTGAGCACATCTATATCCCCTCCGTCTATGATCTGCCGATTCCTCCTCCCCCGCAGGGTTTCTGCCAGCTCTATCAATCTCACATCATCAAAGATGAGCTTCCGATCCAGAAATATCCGGGCTGGACCTGAAGCTCGAGCTCGACTTTGGAGCAAGCGCCGACTGCGCGGACCGTAAGCGGGCATTGACGGCGGTTTACCCAGAAAAAACGGTGGCGAGCGACGCGAAATGGCCCCGACTCTTGCGGTGGCGCCATACGATAGGTCGCAGGGCGAAATGGACGTCCTGATTGGCTGTGCGAGAGTCTGTCAATATGCGCTTGGTCGGAGAGCCATCCGGCCGTAGCCGTTTAACTGTGTGTGGAGCTGACTCGTTAGGTGCGCATCGATGGACATTGGATACCCTTGAAGGCTCACTGCATGCGGGTTCGTCATCCTCGTCCGACTCTGCTTTTCTCTTTGGCATGCGCACAATGAGTGCAGCTTCGACCTCTTGAGCGTCAATGTCAGAGCTGCCTTCGACAGCGGATGCTGGATCATCAGCAATATTGCTCCCGTCCTCGTCGGTTTCCTCGTCGGTTTCCTCATCATATACCTGGCCTTCTTTGTCGTCACTCTTCTCGTCTCCTCCATCGTAGCCACTCGCGTCCTCCTCTTCTTCGCTCCTGCAGCAGGCAACCGCACTTGTAGGTTATCGTCAGTACGAAATGAATGCACGGAAGAAAGGCCAGCGTACTTGAGCTCCGCTTTCCGCTCCTTGACTAGCCGGTCGATGAGGGCATTCCTTTTTGTTATTCGCTTGTTATATTCCTACAAGCCGATAGGGAAAAGGAAGCGCTTCTTGAGCGAGCTATGTCGGCGAGCGAGAAAAGAGGAAAAGCTCACCGCAGTGAGGGAACCTAGTTCTCTGTGGCTCAGTTCCCTGAGCCTGTACCCAGGCTTAGACAAAACCCGGGACATCGTTCTTGGAGACGGTGGCTCGGCCCTAGTCTTTGCTTCGGCTTGCCGTGCACGCTCACTGAGACCTCTAGAGGCCTCGGAAACAATGCGTTCTTCGACTGGCACAGACATTAATGCAGTGGCTTCTGGACGGTGAGATGTTGTTAATGGTGGATTGTGGAAGTGGTCGTTGTAGTTGCAGGATGAAGGAGGAGATGAAGATTTCCCCCCTTTTAGAGCCCGGCTTTTTCATCCGCGTCGCCCTGGTGTTCTTTGTGTTCATTGTGCAAGACCGGCAACTTCGGACGGCATCCGAATTCGGTTGAGCCACTGATTGCTGCGGCTCGCAGACGGGTTATGTAATAATAAGCCACAATGAGCCACCGAAAAGCTTGCAGCGTGGTCTTTTGAGCACAGGTACTGCATTGCTCAAATGATTACGCAGTACAGATGACCTCCTACATGCAGATATCTCTTTCCTCATTCCCTTCTCGCCTGGAATTGTATTTTCCAACCCCTCTCTCATCTCACATATTCGTGCTTGTCGTATTCGCGCTGGTTCGCGCAGTCCCAATTAATTCCTCAACCTCTTCGCACTCGGCGTCAGACTCAATATCGACGTCCTTACGCTTCCTAACAGGATCCACAACTGCAGGCTCCTTATCCTCAGATTCGAGATCGTCGAACTCAGCAAGCGGAGGGTCGTTTACAATTTCGATGCTCCCTTCGCTAGCGACGTCGTAATCACTGTCTTCGTACCTGTGGAAGAGCGGAACATGTGTTATGGTCAAATACTGTATCAGCAATACTATGGGAGAAGGCATACCAAATTTCTGCCTGTCTCTGAGCGGACTGCCCGATGTACTCGTCATCTTTCTCGAGCGGAGGTCGGGCAATTGGGTCGTGAGCTTGTAAATCCGGAATGGCCTCCAGACGCTGCTCGGAAATAAATCCACGGATCTCCTCGTGAACTCGTATTCGCGACGCTATAGCCTCCAGATCTAGGTTATAGGCCATGGCTCACTCTGTGATGTTAGTAGTTGAAGAAATGGAGAGATCTCTCGTCGTTCGACTTTGTGAAAGTTCATTGTGCAAGCTCGGCAACTGGCGGTGTCCGATGTGGCTACTGATTTGGTCCCATTATTACGTAGACGCATTATTTCGTTCATACCGCGAGTTTGGCAATTGACAAGACCTTTGTAGCGTTTGCTTGTCCCTGCATATCGAAAGCGAGACTGACACATAGACTATGATTGAATCAGAAGTGATCCAAATGTGAGCGCTGGAACGCCGAAAGGTGGCCTGCTCTGAGCTTACTATTGTCTTACTGAAACGCTGGAGTACCAGCTCAGCATTCATACGGTGTTACAGCAATCCATCTGATATCGAAGTGCTCGCCACTACGACGCAATACGTACGGTGCTCACCAAGTTCGTCGCGTCACACAAGGCCAGCAGTAATAAGCTTCTTGTTTTTTTTTCTTCGCAAGTGGCTTGTAGGCAATCAACTTGTAAGGCGGTCTTCTCTGGAAATGGTCACTATAAAAACTAAATTGGAGTATTTCCGGCTAATATTGGCGTTGACACACCTGTTTTTGCCCCAGTTAATCTAGTCTTGCTGAGATTTCAGTCACTCACACGACAGGCATGTACCTGTCCTCGTTGGTGCAGTGTCCGTCGTGTATGACTTCTATTTATGACAGGTAAGTACTTCATATTAGAACGGGCTTTATTCCAGCAATGATTTAGGCTCTCTTCAAGACAATTGCGAGAGCCCATAATGGCCGGATCTTGGGTGGGCTCTTGGGTTGCGGAATCGGCATATCCTATGGCACGGTTAAAAGATAGAAGAGGATGACCTAGGTCTTCCCCCGAATCTGCGATCACTGGTTTCTAGAAGATATCGATCTAGCCTACCTGCTTCTTTGCTTTCTCCCATCTACACCGCAAAATATAAGCGTGTGAACGGCGGCGACGACGGGGCAGTATATCTACGACATGGGACTCACTGCCCTCACTGTCTGTTTAGTCTAGATCCGCGCCAAGAGCGTATGTGATATTTTTTATGCCTGTCAAATACTGAGATATGGAGAGTCAATGGGTTATATTTCGCTTTAGAGAGACTGAAACGAGACGGCGGAAAAGATGTTCAGATATAAATGAAAGCAGTATTTGAATTAAGAATTCAATTTATCAACAAACATTCATATCACAACATTGTCGCAACATTAGACAGAATACATCACGATCTAAGTACGAAGCAAGGATCTACCTTTATTATTCAGATATCTTTAAACAGACAGAGTTCAAGCAGCGGCGACGAGGATAAGTTCGGCCCACTTCTTCATCCAGTTGTCTACGATACTGGCCTCGACAGCAAGTGCGTTGTAGTCAGCGCTAAGCATGATACGTCCCTTCCACTCGGTTACACGGAAAAACCTAGTTTGAAGAAACAAGCATCGCGACGGCTCTCAGTCTACATGAGAGAACTGAAAAAAGATAATACGTACGGTCCGGGATCAGTCTTGTTGAGGCCGAGAAAGAAATCCGTGATCTCAATGGCAGTATTCCCCTCTTTCGGATATTTGGGCTGAAGATATGTAGCGCCCTTACCGTCACCGGCGAACCAAGGTCCGCACCACGGTGGCGGCGGTGGCGCGGTCAACATCTGCTCGGCCTGCTGGATTGCAATGCCGAGCAAAGCCGGGAGTTCGGACTGATGCTTGTAGTCCTTCTTGACCGCCCGCGCAAAGTCGACGACGACTTCTTTAGCGTTCTTCTCAATTTCGCCCGTGTACTTGTCGGCGATGGCTGCCGGAATCTGGATCGAGGACATTCCAAGGCAGTAGCCAGGGTAGTCGAACGTGCCGCGGTATTCCTTCGCTAGGCGATGGCGCGCGTCAACGAGACCCCAAAAGAAAAGCATATTTGGAGAGCCCGGACTAGGTGGGTTATCGAGAATAGTCACAACGCATAGCGCAGCGTGCGCTATCAAACCTTTTTTCAGATTGATGCTTCCGGGTTAGTCACGAAAGTGGCTCACCCAAATGGTTTACAGTCAGTTTGTCGGCAAACTTGGAACCAGCAGCGACGATCTTCTTCGACTCATCAACCGTGAAGGTATGAAATGCACGACGGGTGACTGGATCAGCCTTCGTAGGGTCGTACGGAGGTGACTTGAGAGATTTGAAGGTGTGGGCGAGCTTAAATAGGGGGAAGGTCAGACAACGCACTATACTACATAACCAGAAAGGTAGACCGTACTGGTGCGCCTTCTGAAAGACCTTCCATGACTTTGGCCAACGTCTCCTGGTACTTGCGACCCTCCCTGGGCTCTTCCGCGAGCTCCGCCTTAGTTAAGTTTCCACTACTGTCGTACTCCGCGGGCTCGTGTCTCCTCAGGACCTCTGTGATGATCGGAAGCAGGCGGCCACTCTCCTTTCCCCAAGTTAAACGAGCCGACTCTGCTGAAGTGTAGTGGGCGTCGGTAATATACTTCGACAAATGCTCGAAAAACTTAGTCGCGACGATCTTGATGCCAGCCCCGTCGAATGGGACATGCGAGGTGCGGAACAAGAATCCGAACGTGGTCGTAGAAAAGGACACAACGTACAGGAGTGTCTGGGGCTCGAGATCCTTCGTTGGAAGAAGTCCTTGGCCAACCTCGTAGCGCAACGTATCTAAATCTTTGACGCCTTCTTTCAGCAGCACAGTCTCTGCTGCCCACGCGTTGACATCGGCGGCACCAGAGGGTAAGACATATGCGAGGAATGACGTGGGTAATGGGGAATCTTCACGAGGCTCGTGGAGAATCTGCGCCGCAACCGCTGGGATGTCCCAGCGTGTCGAGATCCAGGCCTTGTGGACGAGGCCGAGGATGTTATTGGCATTGAACGGTTGTGATAGCTGTGCATAGACACCGAGGAAGAGATTTTGCTCGCCATTCTTGTGAAAATTCCATATGTCTTCCATGAGCTCTCCACCGCCTATTTTTCGCTTGAAGAGTGAATAATCCTTCTCGTCACGGAGCCATCGGTAACGTGAGAAAGCAAAGGAATCCATGTTGCTTATTTTGTGAGCCGGAGGCGCTGGCTCCGCAGACAGCTTGATTGGCCGTTGTTCTTTGAGAGATGAAAGCAGAGAAGGGATCAGCGATGACGACGATGAAAAACGCGAAGGCCCCCAAAAAAGCAACGCGAGGAAGGGTGTCAGAAATATATCCAAATGGTGTGGATTAGAGCTGCAAAGAACACGCAGGCTCAAGACGAAGCATGTAGGGTAGGGCACTATTTGAACACTTCGTGCTCTCTGAAAGATAGAAAAGCGACAGCGAGGGTCCGTGATATATTTAGTATCTTCCCATACACATTATGATGTAGCCTTCAGGCGAAATGGAGAAGCTAAATATGCATGGGAACGGAGCCGCCTTTTTATGGTTTGAGTGCCCAGAATTTAGCTGCAGTATGATGATAGAGTGCTCGTCGATTGGGAACCATAAGGAGGACCGGTGATCCCGGGGCGATGGACATGTTCCAACACAAAAAAGAAGACTTGCCCAATATCACAAAAAAAGGCTACCCACTTACTTGTAGCGCTTCCTCCTTACGATGAACATGATTTTTTTTTGAAAATCATAAAGAGCCGCAGACTTTGAAAACAAACTATCCTTGGATTTGCTGGCAGGAAGGTCTGAGAGGTTCAACCCGACATAGTAATCGGCGCTGATTGTCCGCAGTCGCTCGCAACTTCTGCCCGCTCCGAGTTCAAGTTAGATGCTCACACAAAATCTATAATCAAAAGCCGACTCGGAGATGGCACAAGACCCAGTCTCTTCGATTGAAGTACTGAACCTGTAACAGGCTCGCCGAATGCCTTAATCGCATGAAGAATAGTCAGCTAAGTGTATGCATTATACTATATTTTTAGTACACTCGCCGTTAATTCTTAGATTGTCTTCTTCATTTATTTGCTAAGTCGCCGGCGCGGACGCACAGAGGAACTCATGGGTAGACCACAGATGTCTTCGATCTTTCATCATTTTGGACGCCGTCAAACCAACAATTCTACGCGGTTGCCGACGGGTAATTTCACCGCGACCGAGATGTCCGTAGACTGTGAATCTTCTGCGAGTCTGAGATTGCATTCTGTTGCGTTGATGTTCGAACACCAATCCCGTTTTGCAGGTAGATTTACATCTAGTATGCGTCGTCTTGAGTTGGCCGTGCGTGTCGAAGGCCAATGTCGGTGAATGAAGTGCAGCTCGTCAAAGACGGTAGACGCGATGCCCTGATTTTTTTAGTCGAGATTTGATTGGTGCGAAGCCGCAACTTCTGCCACGGCTAACGAGACCTGACAGGATGAGCCGGTACGGAGACGTGACGCGATACGTTGTCTGCCTTCATTTGTCGTAGTCTTTCGTACTCAAAGTTGAGATTTGCTCAGAGACAAAAGCCGCTCCAAAGCAAACCGGACAGCTAAAGGAGTAATACAGCAGTGTTGGATGTGAGTGACTCCTTGAAGACGTACATTCCACATAAATAGCAATCCAACCAGCAAATGCACAAGAAGGCATCCTCTCCTTATATAGGACGGCCATCCTATAAGTCGTATCTGCTAGCCCATCTTGAGCTTCTCGCGCCTCAGCCGCGGCCAACCTACTCCTGGAACAGAGGTCCGAGGGGCTCACACGAGAATAGATGAAGCACGAGAATCCGAGCAGAAGAGGGGCTCATGGTCGTTCGTAGTGTTGTGGGCTCGGCGCGGAGCCATGCTGGCGTGCTGACTCAGCCCTCTTGCTCTCACGTGCCACTGCGTTCTATGTGCGATTGGCCGTCTGTAGTGGGTGAGTGAAAATTTCATAGACCCGGGTATGGGTCAGAGGGGTCAGTGACGTAGAATACGTCCTCAAACCTTTACAGGTCCTAAGCACACTTCGTACAACTTTAACAAAAGGCACTGTAGCCACCCAAGTCTGTACCCGAGTCGAGTCCATTGGATCATGTCACCACAGGCCCACAGCAAGTCCCGATTCCGGTAGGAAACTCTAAATATTCGCCAGAAGTAATGCTGAAGACACTTGGAATGGCAGTCAGAGATATAAAGCGCACTCGGTAACCTAACGAACACATCCTCAGCCGATTTTGCAGTTATAATTTGGCAAAAATGCGCGCCGGACCGGCTTTTACTGACCCCATTGACCCGCCGATTTTCCAACACTTCATTGACCCTCGGGCCAGACCATGGACCCTGATCTGGTCAGTGGTCAGTAGAAAGGTCCGACTCTTCACAGCGAATGGCGACGCAAAATATTCGGATCTGCTTCGAAATTTAGGGATTCGGCTTCAAGGTCTGTGTTGAATCGTCCTTGTACCTTCATACATTGAACCGCTTGACTATACGGATTTATCAGTGGAATACTCTAATCAGCGATGCGTCGAGGATATTCGAGAGCGAAGATTGGTCTAGAGGGCTCACAACATCATGATCCCTTTGACGCCCTCTTTAGGTGGCTCGAAGGCTCGCAGACTCACCGATTTTCCCCATACATAAAGGGCGTTCATTGCTCGCCATCATACAGACTTGCATCCCCATCGCAATAGCCCGTCCGGTCGATTCCCTCGGCTTCACCCACACCCATCGGCGGTGTCGATCTTACACTACCACAGGTAAGTTCGCTTTCAGCATTATCTCGAGTCTGGAATCTATGTCGCGAGCTGGAAGAAGAGCTTCGCCGTTCCTGAGGTGATGGCCTTTGTGAAACAAAGGCACTAAGCTGTTTCGGACGGGCAGCTAGACAGGAAATCACACAGCAGCACCATTGCGGGAGGTCGGCAACTGGTCCGAGCGTTGTGTTGTTCAAATAATACTGTGAGTGCTCGTTGTCGATCGCTTGCAGCCATGTTCATGACCTCGTGTGACTTTTAACAAGTGTTTTTTGTACAAGAAACGACACGACAGAAGACAACTCTATTTTTATCACTCTCCATTCATCCCTTAACTACTGCCAGATCAGAACGACGACGGAGACCGAAATGTATATACAACGAGGACCTCGCTGCTCAAAGCGGGCACTGTCACTCTTCAGTGTCCGTATCGCCGTCAGGTACCCAGTTATATATCTTTTCGGTCGACTCGGTTGCCGCGCCGATCGTCCAGTCAAAAATGGGCTTGAGTGGACTCGGCCATGGACCTGGATCCAGGTGCAAGCCGATGTAGAAAATGGGGTGTCTGCCATCGATGATGAGTGTCGATGTCGCTCCAGGAGGCAACGGAATCCAGTGCGTGACAGCTTTGGCTGGCGGCGAGGGCGGTAGCGAGGACGATAGCGGCATAGGAGATGGTACAGGTGGCGGGGGCGCGTCCGCGTTGGAGTCCGCCAAGATCCGCTTTTTCAGGCTCAGAATTGGTGTGTCATCTTGTGGAGATTCATATTTCAGAAACGCAGGCGTATCGTGGGCAGCGATGATGAGACTCACTGTCCGGGTCCATTTCGTCCGCCTTCCGTTTTCTCACAGCGGGCACTTGGGGCATAGCCCCAGGATTTTCCTTGCTTGCGGAGCCCGAACCGGAGGCGGAATTGGAGTCGGCCACTTCGACATTCTTATCATGGTCGTCCAGATTGTCCTCGAGCCTGCAATGGACATCACAATGGCGTCAGCATACGATGTATAAGCAGTAAGCACGAGACGGCAGCACCATAACACACCTGACTTCCGCACGCCTTTTGAGAAGCCGCTCCAATATTTCATTCCCCGGTCCTATTGCCTTCAGGCCATGCTCCTACAAACGAAACCGTGCCAATCAGCAACTAGCGGCGACAGTAATAGCGATGTAAGACTCACCTTTTCAAGTGTCCGCAGTGTATTGTATTTCAGCTTCTTCAGCTGTCCCTTAGGTGGAATCGCTGCGCCGTGACCCGGAGTTGATGCCTCGAGTACCATCGAGTCATAAGCGGGCTTGCTTTGTTGTGCTTCAGGTGCACAGGTCGTGATCATTTGGGGGGACATGATGGTGTGGTTGTAGAGTTGCGGTAGCAGTAGTGATTGAAGGGAGAAAGGGAAAGAGCTCCGTATTTAAACCATTGAAGAGCCACCACCAGGAGCCACCCATCGCTTGTTGGTTTGTATTCGTGTTGCTCTGGTTTTCATTGTGTTCATTGTGCAAGGTAGCCGATCGGCCACCAGGGTCCAGTGGCCACGCGCGTGGGACGTGTTATTTATCTCTATTTGCGTTGAATAGATATTTCCGACATCGTTCCAAGGCAAATAATAATGGTTGGGTGAATGAAATTTGTGTACGTTGAATTCGAGACGACCAGGCTTGCTGTAAGCCTCGGAAATAGTGTTTGGCCTTATAGCGTACGATCTCAAACTAGCCGACATACCAATAAAAAGTAGTCTAGGCTCACCGGTCGGCTTTCCCCGAGTGTCTTACATCAGCAGTGTTCCGCATACACTCAGTGGTTAGTTCCCACACCTCTGTACACACGAAGAATCGCGTGCTGTGTCGCGCCTAACCTCCTCATCACACTACCACCACCTCGCGTCTCATTTATCCGCCTCGTTTGCTCATCTCGTCCGTTCGGTGGTGCCCCGCCAGTTCCACTACTGATGAATTGGATGACCGCGTCGAGAGACACGCTGCTCAGCCGACTAGGGTTACAACAGAAGCAGAGAGTGCAGCGACAGTCGTGGCGGCGTCAAAACGCGCGTGCGACTGCGGTCCGTCTGACAGACTCCAGTCTGGGTGATACGCAGGATCCATGGTCTAGGTGGTCTTCATCGCATCCTATAATGGCCACCATGCATCCTAGTGCACCATGCTCTTTTGATCGTGTTCTTTGGACTGGCTGACTTTATCCCACCTGGATCGATCACGATTGCGGCGAAGGCATTGAGCAAGCATGCATTCAAGGATGTTATTCGGAAACGTCTTTGAGTCTTCAATTCTATGTTGCACACAGAGCGGCAAGGAAATTTATGGGTAATTATATGTTATATATATGCGCGTATATACAAGTATTTGTGGTTTTTTAGGCTCGTGGCCAGCCGCCGCGGTGTGGTACCGGAAGTGGATCCTAAATCTACTCGCTATGCATCCGTAGCTGCAGGCTACGAGCCTGGGGATTTTGAGGACAAGAACAGCGGATTGCCTGCAGGCCTAAAGTGTCGCGTGCAAAGATCGTGACACCATGGACATCGATTTCGACGACGGAGCACCATCTCCGTCACGTCGGGAGCGATGTCTAAGCGATGTCTAAGTATTTTTCTTTGCCCGTACACTTTCCGCCGCGCTGGCTTTTCTGCTGCTGCAATCTTTCCATTTACCCCTGGTTTCTAAGGCTTTTGGTTCAGTGTGCTAACACTTCCTTGGATCACCATGCTGGTTCTTGAAAAACGATAATGTAGAGGGCTTTACAACTGAGCAGAGCCCGAGCTAGTCGATGCTGCGCAACAAGGATACGAACACGCCGCTGTCGTCGAGTCTCTGCATATCGTGCACGTCGCGAACCAAATGCGTTGACTTTTTAAAATAATTTCGCTATCCTGCGCGTTGGAGAACCGGCGTGTTGACTATTTTTCATGAATTTTCGCTGAAGAACCCGACGCATTGACCTTTTCTATCTTGATAACTTGCACGTACTACGGTACACATTGTCCCGTTGACCGCAAGCCTGCCATACTTGTTACCTCTTTAGTTTCTCTCATGGTGCATGTTCCTCACCCCTTTCGATACATAAAGCGCCCCGCGCGTTTCGGCCCGTCATCTGCTCTAGAGATCCCATCATCGTGTCGAAGAAGCTCTTTTTTTTGGAGTCACTGTGTGTCGAATTTACGAGCAGATTCTTGCGGAAAGATGGCGGACATCCCTGCGGGCGACACCACGTGTTTATGGAACAGTACTTTGTTGGCCATTATGCATTCCCTTCTTGTGCATCATCTACTTCCTGGTGCGTTGTAAGTGTTCGTGCTGACACAGTATACGAAGCACTGTGAGACGTCTTCCAGGGGCAAAATCTGTCAGTCGTTCGAGATACCTGTGTTGCCTTCTTTCGCCACTTTCTCTCCGCTTCGATTTCAGCACGTTCGGGGCCCTCAGGTCAAAGCATAGCAAGTAGTGTAAACTCAAATTGAATATGTATGTACACGTCTCACCGTATACTGCCGCATTACATACATTCCGTACAGTATGTTACCTCCGGACCCCGCCTAGCGAACACGGGACTTCGTCCGAGTTTCTGTCTTTCTTCTTCTACTCTTTGCAATCGGCATGCGTCCGAGTAGCCGCAGACATGGAGATTGCAGCTGCTCTGTTGTGCCTGCTCAGCTGAAGTACGTGTAATTTTCAATATGCAGCTCTTCCGCTCCCTATAAAGGCAGAGAGATCACTGGCGCGTCAGGTTGTCAAAGATCCTCGATGGTCTAACCTGTCCTGCATCGAAGAGTTCTCTGAGCTGATTCGGTAGTAGGCCTTGTGCGTGCGGCCGCCTCCTCGATATTTGTCTCCGTCTCGTCTTCCCGCTTTTCCCATTCCTCCTCTGACAGTCGTGTATAAGAAGGTATAAGAAGCAGCTTCCCAGTCAGCTAAGAGCAAAGGTCTTATCCGTGGGATTATTTCCTGCGCCGTGCCTTACACAGACGTATGCGGGTGACTGTTGGGCGGGCTCGTAGTTGGGTGTGGAGACGAGGCTGGCGCACCGATCATTAAGAACTGTGGATCACGAATGTTGACTGCAGATGTAAAATACGTAGGCGGCACTTGGGCACTTGAGAGTCATGAAAGAATGCGGATCCTTGAGCCAACAAAAGAAGATACCGTAAGAAAAGAAAAGGGACTCACCAACAGTAACCTGTTCACCATCCGAGTCCGACTCCTCTACCTTGTATTTTCTCAGTGGTCCCGTATTGTGTTCCAAGGATTCGTAACACATCCGTTTAAGTATTGCTGTCGTCGCTGTCGTCGTAGACGAGCTTGATGGTGAAGTTCAGCTAGTTTTCACCTTTTGCAACGGGCAGAAGGGATTAGACGGCTTGAGAGAGTCTGGAAAATGGAATACATGCTGGCCCAATGCTGACCAGATCATCCAACGGACCATGTTGATACAGCGATGCGTCGTAGCCAGTGAAAGTCGTCGGGCGCAATACCGACACCGTAAAAAAGATCACAAAAGATCATCTGTTCCTGTAAGTCATTGACCGGGAAAGCTACATGAAGAACGCCAAAGTTGATGAATGCAGCTAGAAAAAGAGAAGTGGTACACAAGTGCAGCGCCAACCGACGCGTACGAAGCCTTCGTGCCGGCACGTGTCGCGTTGCGCCCGAATTCAACTTCCTCGCTCTCGTCAGACTCAGAACATAGACTCAGCCTCATCTGCTTTTGCTACTTCAAGACGTTCTCGGCACAGTTTTATTACTTCAGTCATCGTCGACGAACGCATAATCTACAACCATCAGCTACGTCCGAGTCTTCTTCCATCTTTGCGGCCGACGCTAAAGCTGCTCCGCTCAGTTGACAAGTGGCCAGAATACCTGACGAGCATTCAGCATCCGACTTATGCTGCTCGTATGTCCGCAACGTCGATCAAACGCGTGTCGACGAATTTTATAAAGAAATCCGATTTAACGAAGGCTGGATTAGTCGATTCCTTTGAAGCCTTTAATCTCGCAGGCTCAACTTCGCCCTCCATAAAAGGCCTTTATCATTCGCCCGTCCATCGCCATGATCCCCACCATCCTTTGAGTCGTCTCAGTCCACTTAACCCCTTCCGTGTCGGCCAATTCCTCCAACTTGCGCCCGCGTATTCTTGTATTCGGCGTAAGTCTCAGCTAGAAACGACTTCGGAGTCACCTCTTCATTGGTCGAAAGGGCGGATACCGTCTGAGTCGCGAGCTGTAGGGAGAGCTACCTTGGTATCCAAGGGATTCCTGGGCAAGGGACACTGGCAGCGGGTGCCCCATGCTATTCCGAAAGCAGTGACCTTCGTGGAATGGCACGAAAACGTCATGCTGCTTCAGTCGGGCAGCAAAGCCACCTCGCCGCATGCGAGCAGAGGACGAGGGCATCCGGCACAGTCATTAGGTGGTCGGCGACTTGTCCAAGTGTTGTGTCGTTCAAATGATACTGCCAGTGCTCATGGAGTCGCTAATCTGTTCATTGACGCCGAGCGAGATCCAGTCAACGCGATCTGATTCTAACAAGCGCTACCCAAATCATTATTGCGCAAGACATGACACGACAAAAGATATACAAAATACTGCTATTAACACCACCTATCTCTCAACTACTGTCAGAACGGCTTCGGAATGAGCGACGGAGACCGAGATGGAGATACAACGATAACCTTGCGACTTAGAGCGGGCATGTGTCAGTATCGTCAGGTTTTTGGGTTTTTGGTTGTAATTCTTCTCGGACGACACGTTCGCTGGCCCTTCTCCCAGTCAGAAACGGGCCTGATAATCCCCGGCCATCCACTTGGATCCTGCGTAAAAAACATGGTGTTCCACGTTGGTAATGGGTCCTTCCGTGCTCCAGGAGATGGCGGCGGAAGTTGCGTCGGGGTGTCAGGGATGAGATGACGGCAGTGGCTGAAGTGTCGGCGGCGTCGCCGGCAAATATGACAGCAGTGTCGGAAGTGTTCTGCGTTGTCTGGGATGACAGAGGTGGGGGCACATCGGTGTTGATGACATGTGGCACCGTCACCGTATACGGCCGTAATTCTTCGTAAATGCGGTTACGGTGCGCAGATACAAAACTTCACGTGGGCCTGGCCTGGTCACTTTATTTCCCTTCTAGTAATCTTAAGCTGAAGACAGTCGTTGAACTACATTGTACTAGTTGAGTGCCGAAGAGATGGATGGTCCCAAGCTCACATGTCGACAACTGCCATAGCCGGGTTTACTAAGAGCCTGTACGGCAGAAGAAAAACATCATACTCTTTTGAATAAGAATTGAAAATACTCAAGTGTACCGACTGCGAGACTTCTATACATTTTCATTCAGCCTAGAGAAATCGCAAACCACGCACAGTTACGGAACCGCAGAAAAACATGACCCTCTACCAGGGAAAATGGAGCACTCATATCAAGCTGCGCAGGAACGCAAGTTGAGCTCGAATGTTTATGTCAAAGCCCTATTGTCTCTTAGCTCATGAGAGCATCCGTAGCTAGAAGAGGCTTACCTGGCCACCCTTCATGATATCAAAATGTTCACCCGGTGCTTCAACGAGCTTTACTTCTAAGAAAAGTTAAGATGTTTGGAATTGTTTGGAATAATAATTGCGGATGCAAGAAAAAACCCACTTCCGTCGGCTTCAGATGCTATTTTCCTCGTCAGCTCCGCAGGAATTATATCGTCTTCTTTCGCCAGAACCACGAGCATAGGGCATTTGGCGTCTTTCAGCTTCGTTCCAGGCCTCGAGGACAGCATATCGAATGCTAGTCGAGGAGCAACCAGGTTTGGTTGCTGAGAGAAAGGGGCATCACTTTGGTCGAACATTGCTTCAAATCCTATGCACATATAGATAAGGTGCATGTTAGTGTCCTGTGTATTAGATTAAGACAAAATAACGTCGAATAACCTGGATACGAGCTTGGTGTATTTAGCAATGCAAATTCTCCCGGCCTACCTATGCATTTAACAAATACAGGCGGAAGACTAAAGTTTTGCGCAAATCCAGTCGACAGATGCCCAGAACAAGAGACGCGGATTTGGCTCTTTTGCCATGAAAGTAGCATAAGCTAGCAATTTCGTTCCGCGTTAATCCAGAACAAGTAAATATGAAGAGATTTCGCACCATCTAAAAGAGGACAATGAGCCATTCCTCCAACTAAGCCTGAATCTTGCACGACTAAAGTTGCAACAGTTAATCCGCTCAGAGCGCTTCCCATCACAACTATTTTGTCGGTTCTGAAGAGCTCAGAATGTTGGCGGGCCCAATTAATTACTGCACAATAATCGTCCAGTTGCTTTTTCAAGACAACTAAGTTTCGAGGCTCGCCGTCAGAGTTCCCGAAATAGCGATAGTCAAGGATTAGTGACGCATAGCCAGCGTCAGCAGCCCATCGCTCCCCAAATGCTGCGTAGCCAGCAGATTTCAGGACTGTTAAACTATGCAGAAACTCTAATATCATTTTAAATTACTAAAAAGCATGTGACTGGACATACCCATGTCCTGCAACAACGACGGGGAATGGTCCAGGTTTCGCAGGCTTGTACAGCCAAACGTCCAAGTTCACGTTCGGCTCGACACTTGGAATCTTGATCGTCTCGCGCAAAAAGGTCCCCATACCCCAGAAAAGACAAGGTGATCCCTTGAAAAAGCAACACTGCAACGCTGCCTTTATATCGGTACGGAACGCAATCACCCCAAAGACATCGACGCGCCCGGATGCTTGGTAAGCTGGTCAAATCTTAACAATTTGTAGAAGATATCGTGATCTTACTTGAAGCAGTGTTGTGGGATCCCGCATCACGCCGGAAACCCACAGTGGGGGTACAACGCGTATGTAGAAGCATGATCTGATGTAACTAAATATATAGTATACGTATACCACTGTTGATTTTCTTCTTCGTCTGTCGAATTACCAAACATGTTCATCGGAACGGAACACACAATAGATCCTTTATTTATATAATTCGTTCAGAAGAAAGGTGTTCTCGTATTCTACAATCTGCATTCTCAGTACGCAGCACTTGCCGCTGGCCTCTGGACGAACTCTAAAAAATGCGAGACCGGCTATTGAGGAAACGACCTGCAATTACGAAAATCTTGAATGACACGCGGGGTAATGAAAAGCCTGATAAACTATATTGCCAACATATGTACATATGTATTTACTTTACGATAGCGGGAATCAGGGTTCTTGGAATTGAGTACGTCGAGGACCTGTAGGTTCAGAGCCAGCCGCTGTGTACGGCTGTTGCTGCTGGCAGCCAATCCAATGTATTCGCTTCATTGCGACGAATTAAAGACTGGGAACTCGCTGATCCTCAGCTTCGTGGCCTTGAAACAAAGTGTCAAGTAAAATCATTCTATTTGCTGTTTGGAACTCACCCCGAGAGGCCAGAGCGTGATCTGCTTAGCATCACCCGTGCACGTCACGTTTTCCGGCTGCACGGCCGCAAACGTGTCGCCTGCCTCTAACCACGCGATCGGACACGCCGTCGCAGTAATCGTATACGGCGGCAGCCCAGAGTTGAAGATTGGCGACGGCAGCGTGCCGTTTTCGGGGGTGGTGCCAGCGTTGAACTTGAGCGTGGACGGGTCGATCGCGTACTGCCACGCCTCGGTCGCCTCGAACTGCACGTCGATCGCGCGGGGCTCATCTGCGTTCTGCTTGAGGACAGTCTGGTTACGCGAGATATCGAATGCGTAGTTCAGCGGGCCGCGGTGCACGGCGACGGAGTTGTTCGGGCGCGATTCTGAGGTAAAAGATGATATCAATTAGCAAGCACGCAAGGCGTAATTGGACGAGGGCTTACCGATAGGTGATTTCCGCAGGTAGAGAAAGAGTGAAGTTCGAATTCCCTGCAGGTAAATTGATGGGGTATAACCCAGTTGCGTTTACTTGGACCTTCTCCTCTGAGCCTCCATTGAGCGTAACGGTCGCGTTTGAAACCCAGCTCGGGATGCGCACGTAGTACGTGAACGCCTTGTCTGCGGACACGGTCGTTGTGAGCGTGTCGCTGAACGGGTAGAGTGTGTCGACGCTCGCGGTGACCGCGTTTCCGTCGGTCAGAACAGTCTTCACAGTCAGCGGGCCAAGGTAGACTTGCACAAGCGAGGCCTTGTGAGCTGTAGTCACAAAGGAGTTAGTGACGAACTTCGGAAAACCTTGGCCGTGGTTCACGGTGCAGCATCTAGAAAAAAGATAGTATCATACGTCAACTGTTTTCTCCATAAGTTGGACTGAGCTTACGGATAATTTGGTTCGAGTCCGAAGACGTTAGAATATGAATCGTCAGTCGGGAAAGGGTTTCTAGTCACCTAGATTAGATGACTCGAATATACAATCATGGGTACTCACGGAGTCATGTTCTGTGCGGCGATTTGATTCTGCATCTGCAAGTACTGGCGTGACCACATATCTTGAAATTCATGCACAGATCAGCTCCTTGAACAATTAAGATGTTGTCGGGATTGCACAAACCTCCTGTTAACGTCGCTGGAAGCGCGTTATACGCGATTCTCTCTACCTGGAGATGTATTATCAGTCTAGTTGATACAAATTGTATGAAGCAGGAAGCAGACTCACGCGATCGGCATATTTACTCTCTCCGCTGACTTGATACAGATACGAGCCTCTGAAACGAGAATATTAGTATTCGATCCTCGTATCCAAATGCTAGCACATGCAAACTCACGAGTACATTGTTTCCTGAATTATTCGGTTTATTAGCACCTTCTCTCGATGTACCTTGGATTTCGAAACACGTACGACAACTAGACAAAGCTCTGTTCCACGAGTGGCGCCCAGCCCAGCTAAATACTCATCAGCAGCATATATGCCCGATGGCCGTCCGTGATACTGGAACAGTAAGTCCCAGCCCTCGCTTGCTCGGTCCAGATCTGTCATCGAAGTTAGCATTCGTACAATCTAAATTCTTCAGAAGTTGACACTGAAGGATCTCACCAGACTGATTATGCGTAAAGCGGTATGTCGACGGAAGGGCCTTGAGCCCTTCGGCCATATTGACGCCGTGCCACGTCTGCCCGCACCAAGTTCAATTACCGCCGGCATATGCAGAAGAATAACAACATCGAGTACCAAATTACTAAACGGATTCTGGAGGCCTTCAACGGCTGTAGTCGGGAAGTACTATGGCACAAATGTCTTGAGTCCGGTATGATGCGATATACAAAATGACGGAGTGTACCTCCTTTTTGAAGACGTCTGGTGGAAAGGAGTTGTCTGGCAATCAGATTTGGTTCTAAATGCAATCAAGTAGACGCACATTCCCATGGATCGCCCGTAGCCTTGAGCAGTTTCATCGTCTCGATCAACAGATCTTCGTTCCCATTTGGGTAGAAGTCATACAGCCTGCAAGTACATGCACAGCAGCTCAGCACACGGCCCTCGACATGGTACAGGCAGACGCACCATTGCAGCGAGATGACAAAGTCCTCCCAGCGAGTAGCCGCCCAGACATCGACTCCCGTGCCGTTATTTTTCATCATCGAGTTCGCGAGCGTGACAAACTTGTAGAGCGCAGGCACGACGGCGTCCGCTAGCGATGTGTTGTATTCCATCATCTGCATCGCGCCGAAGAGGTACGGGTACCTGCGCGACCATGTCAGAAAAACATCACGCAGTAGAAGGAGAGCGTGCATGAAACTGGGACGCACCGAGCCCAGAGATAGCGTGGCTTACTCGAGTTGAACACCTCGGGACCGAGCCAGCCCGTGTCGTCCTGGTTCTCGAGCACGAAGTCAAGGAAGTACTGCGTCTTCGCCTGGATCTCGGCGGAGTCGACGAGCACTGCGTTCGGTACCATCGCGTTCTGTTCGTGTAGTACAAGAGTCAGAAAGGAGCATGGAGAACTGAAGAGGGCACACGTACAAACCAGTAACTCCCAGCTGGATCAACGCGGGTCAGCGAGGGGTAATCAGAGGTAATTGAGGACAGACCTTCTTCAAGGTTTGAATAAAACGAGTCTCCGCCTAGCCAATCCGTCTGGGAGACGCTAAGAAAACAATAAACGATGCGCACGAGCAAACTGACCCAGTAGACTCACTAGTGATAGAAATCGTGCTCATGCCCCCAAAGCCCATTCGTTTGCACCATGAGCTGCAGAGGAGACACAACTGATCAGTGCAAATCTTCGAACTTCGAACGGTCACTCGTACTTGGTCATGCAGCCATCCGGCTGGTTTTATCGCTCCCAGAGGCAAATTGAGGTATTTCTTCGCGGCGACTAGGGAATGCTTTCAGCACAGCTCGAGAAGAACTGTGAATCGGTTTGGCTCACGACCAGACTGGGACGCGACCCCGTTGACGACCCCAAGCAAGATAAATCCGAGGGTAGAGCACGCAGATCTCAAGTTCTTCATGACGGATAAGCAGCACTCATGGCAAAAAGAGCATCCTCCGTGCGGGCTTTATATCGCTAGCCATCGGGCCGCCATAGACGAAATGCAATACCCGCCTGCAAATCTTGACTTATGTTGAAGAGACTTGGTCATGTTGCCCATATTGCACATGATTCCCCGTCCATACCAGGTGCGCGTCTTCAAGCGCGCACACCAGTAGGAGCGGCGGGGGCCGGCACCGAGCGGCTGATCTCAAAGCTGTGTCAGAACACCTGAGTTGTTTTTCACTTCGCCAGGATGAGTGTCACATGGGCCAAATTGTCCGTGTATTCGCACTGATTCCGACAGATATACAACATACACATACCGAACAATATACTGCACTCCAAGTCGCACGACGCCCATGACAAACGTTAGCTTCAAGAACACAGATATGGCACGATAACACTGCAAGAAGAGAAGAGAAGACAATCAAATCAGCATGGAAGAAAAAAGGCGAAAAAGCAGAAAATGAGGATGAGTCAGATTTTCAAGGTCTCGACACAAGGATTAAGACAGGGATAACTGAAAAATATATGGAAAATCTCTTCATGTAAAAACCCGAACCGCTTACGACGGCTCGAACCCGAGTTCGCAGAGGTAAACCACAACTCACATCTTCGCGATGTTCAAGCAAAGCAATCTTCTTATAACATTTTTTCAGAAACGATCTCCAAAAGCTGGCGGTTGGAGAGCAGAACTTTGACGGTCGTTACTGGACAAAATAGTGGACTTAGACTTGAGATAGTGATGATCATCGATGATCATCGATGATCACTAGTGATCACTGGTGATCACTGGTGAAAACCAAGTCTAAGAGCTATTCATCGATGATCACTAGTGATCACTAGTGATCGTCGATGAATGGGCACTTGGTTTTCATCGTTCACTAGTGATCACTAGTGATCATTAATGAATGGGAACTTGGGTTCATTGTTCATCAGTGATCATCAATGAATGTCGTGCTTCGACTTGAGTGTTCACCAGTCATTGATGAACCGTGAAATTCTATCTATTCAAGTCTAATAAAAAGCCTCATAAATGAGCAATGATCGGTGAATGGACTTGACTGGTGTTCACCATTCACCGATGAGTGGTGAATGCCTCAAATCCGAGATCATCCGACAAAAAGACTATAATTTAATAATTAGTAGTAACACAGCCGCAAACTGTGATCGACGTTCTGCTTCGTCCTGCTACGCGATATCGGGCGGACACTCGCCCTCGTTCCCACGCTCTCGTCCAACCCAGCTCCTGAGGTTTCGAAACAATCTCCCCGTCTCGTCTGCACAGTCCATCATGTCCGGACACAGCTTTGGAAGCAGGCGCATAACGCTGCGCATGCGTCGACTACGACGGCCTAAGTTTGTCCGACACCTCGTCGCTCGTGAGCTTGGACGAATACAAGAACCGCAATAGCAGCGGCTCTTCGCTGTCTCTTTCGTTCAGATCGGCGGCGCACACCGAGCCGGAGGATGATAGCGTCACTGTTAGCTCGAGGGACACCAGGTTACTCGTGCAAAAAACGAAGACAGTCATGAACGGCGGGAGTGGGTCGACAATGCAGGACTTCCACACCTTGTACGGCTTGGAGTCTGAGTCTCATGCAAGCGCGTTCGATGGTACGTCCTTGGTGTCCAAATCTCTGTTTCGTTTTCTGCTTTGTTTTGTTCTGTTCTAACATGTAGAAAAAAGAGCGATACCCCGCGGATCCTTCTGCAGTTTTCGAGCGGCTGAAGTTGTCGAATCCTCCAAGTCCATCGAGCGAAATACACAATGGCTGCGCGACCAGACGTCGCGCACTATCAACGGCATCATGACGCCCGAGTCTGTCGTCTCCGATGGCTCCTCGCTCGCGCTGAGCGGCGACGATCTCGATTCGCAGAGCCCGTTTGACGGCGACCTCGCACTTCAGCAGGACAACGGCCGCTATTACTATACATACACCTCCGGGAGCTCGTCGTCCGCCGCGTCCGCGTCAGCCGCTCACGACGACGTCAGCATCGGCGAGCACGGCAGCCACCGCGTCGCGGACTGGCGCGATCCGAAGTTACACTGGCTTGCTTCTCAGGCCCAGTCCAAGTCTGGCTCGTCCGACTACCCCTCCCCCTCGTCGTCGTCGAATCGCCAATCCGCGTCCTCGTCGACCTCCGACCCTCTTCCACGCACCGCGGACACCCCATCCGAGGTCCGGCAGCTCGTGCCGCCCGCATGCACGGACTGCTCCGTGTGCGGCGTTTTGCTCGATGCATTCCGCTACGTGTGCTCGACGTGCGGGGAGCGCACGCCGTGCCCGCGTGCGAGCCCCGGCGCGAACGGGCACGCGAATGGCTATGCGGACGGCAAGGGAAAGGCGCGCGCCGACGTCGTCGACGTGTCGATGTTCGATCCGCTCGCGTACCCGCCGCGCGCACACACGAACGGTAAGCCGTTCCCCGCGCGCCCGCGCCCGCTGCCCACACTCCCCTCCGCGCCCTCCGCGTCGTCTGCGTCGTCGTCGTCGACGGTCGCGGGCGATGGCGGGTACGAGCTGTGCCCGGGTTGCTTCGAGACGGCCGGCGTGTTGCATGCGCTGGCGGGCGGCGCGGCTCCCGACGAGCCGACCTCGGCCTCGCCGGAGGACCAGCGCACGCTGAGCCAGCTGCGGCGCGCGGCGCCGAGGCAGAAGGGCCACTTCCGCCATGCGTATCTCGAGAAGTTGTGGAGCGCGTCGGGGTGGAAAGACGTCGGTGCGTGATTCGTCCCTTTTTGATCTCGATATTAGCGGATGCTGAGTAGTCTGGACGGTGCAGAGCAAGACAATATAAGCGAGTGTACGATCTGCAACACCTCGTTGACAGCGCAGCGCTACAAATGCGCATCGTGCAAGAACTTCGTACTCTGCCGTGCATGCTACAGGTCCGTGCCACCACCAGTCATGATGTCCCTCTGCGTACTTGAACTTGTCTTTTTTTCTAGCCAAGTGCACGAAGTTCATCCTTCACACACTTTCCTCGATGTTCCCGACGGCCGCACCGTTCTTGAAGCCTGACCTGGAACTGACAAATAACCTGAATGATGATGGACTCGGGACAAATGTAAGCCATTTGTATCTCTAAATGAAATAAATATTGACAATCCCGGACTGTAACAGCGCCAACACGTCCAAATGTCAAGTGTGCCCAGTAAGTCCACTATTACCTTTATCTAAAGCAAGACTGACAAAATCTGATAGTTGTCTTATGGACATATCTTATGGACATAGTAGGCGCTCGCTTCCATTGCGTGATTTGCGAGTCGGTGGATATATGTTCGAATTACGAAGCTGCTGGCTTGCCTGGGAACCTAGATGCTGATGATGGTGGTCACAATACCGCCCACATCATGATCAAGGTAAATATCCTCGACAGCACAATTCTGACCAAACTGACCAACTCATCTTACCGAAGATCCCCATCCCCTTGAATTCGAGCAAAGTGCAGACAGCGAGCAGACGCGCGTTGCAGCTATGGACCGGTCGCGACTCACTGTACGTATAGCGCACACCCAGCAGACGTGTGCGCGGAGACTCGCTTTGGGAGGCCGACGCAGTCACCTTCATCGGGTCCGGCTCGAAACATGCACGAGGTGGCCGCTGTGACCGCTAGACGCTCGACCTTCGCATCGCGTGCAAGGGGTGCAACCAGAGCAACGTCGGCGTGCGGTTCCAATGTGCGATGTGCCCTGCGACGAAGACCCAGTCGTATAGCTTGGTGCGTTTTCCCTATATTCGCAAAATGATGCGGGGCTTGACTGGAGCTGTTGTTCGCTCTTCGTACTGCTCCGTTCAGTGCGCCAACTGCGAGCAGCGATTGTCCTTCTTCACGACCCAATGCATATTTTCTTTAAGCTACTGCGGCCCGTGCACCGTCCAATTGAGTCGCAATTTGCCATTCTACCAATCCTGTACGTCCCCATCGCATTTCTTTCACATATCGTGTTTCGTAAACTAACGTCTGTTCGCGGATGTTAGGTACAGGCAGCCCGCATGTCCAGCAGGTCAACTCAACTCCTCTCATCCCAAAGGTCCGTACGCCCTTCCATGTCCGGAAAACCAGTCCTCTTTTTCTGACACAATTTCATCTGCTGTTCCAGCTTATCTCACGACGCTCTACCACAATGTGGCGCTGTGTGATTACTGCATGGACCGCATCAAAGGCGAGTGGTTCCGTTGCGTGTACTGCGCGAAGGATCTCTGCGATGAGTGCGAAAACTTGAATCCGCACGCGCATGATCGCACCCATTTCTTCTATGTTTTTAAGGCGCCGGTGAATACTTTGTTCTCTTGTGCTTTAAGTTTTTGTGTCTCTTATTATTACAACTCGGCTTATTTTATTTTAGGTGGACATGCAGATTTTCAGGTGAGAATAAATGTGTCTGTGTCATGTTTTATCTGACCGTTCGTTGCTTCGCAGGATTGTCGCAGAGCTGGATAATCTGGAAGGGAGTCTGCCGGTGCTGAACTATCCCGTGTATTACTCGTAATGTCACTTCTGTTCGCTAACATTTTATTGCCAATTAGCATCACATGTATTTTGCCTTCCTGTACTTCCAGTGCTTGTTGTATACGTAGCGGATGCATTTCAATCTTCTTGGAAGATTTATGGGTTGGCTCAGAGTGCAAAAAAGCGTAAACAAGACATAGAAATGTGTTGAGGGGCACTCTGATTTATGTTTGTTTGGAAAAGAAAACTAGACAATGGATTGTTCCAGAGTGTGGCTCCGGGATCTACCTTATGACGTGCCACCGACTGCAGCTTCGAAATGATGTGTCATAAGGACATCGGGTCTGGTCGGAAAGGAGGTTATTTGTAATAAAACTGGTCTTTCAAAGTCGTTTTCATTGATCATAAATGAACAATGATTAAGATTTGACTTTTAAAAATCATTACTCATTGATGATCATCAATGATCATCAATGATTAGTAATCACTAGTGATCACTAGTGATCAATGAAAACATAACTTTTTTCATTGATGATCATTGATGACTGGTGAATTCCAAGTCTCCATTCATTGATATTCATCGATGATCACTAGTGATCACTAGTGATCATCGATGAATAGCTCTTGGACTTGGTTTTCACCAGTGATCACTAGTGATCATCGATGATCATCGATGATCATCGATGATCATCGATGAATTTCCCAAGTCAAAGTCCAAAATCCCCAAGTCCAATGTTTTTTGTCCGATAGCGACCGTCATACAGAACGTTGCTAATAATGTCGTATGGTAATCATCATTGCGATCGAAGAAAGACGAAAAAGGGATTTTGCGAAGTCGACTTACTTTGTTTAGGGCCGGCCGTTTGTTTCATGGTCGCCGCGCACTTACTTTTTCAAGGCCACTATTCCACAGAGTTCTCTGTGGCCTATACGGAATTGCCGCCTCTTCCAAGCCAGCTGACCAACATCAATCTTCTCTCCGAGCCGTCTTCATGCTATCAATACTCAGACCTCCCTGAATGTTTCCCCCTAGAAATCCACTCATCATCACCTTCTGACTCTCGCTTGCACTATGCGTCTCCACCGTCTCGCGACTTCCTGTCCGCATTGTCTGTAAACTCAAGTCTGAGCCACGGGAGCCAGCCATAACATTGCAGAAAATTACATTCGCATTATTACAGGCCCTGTTGCTCCTTGGAGGAATCCAAACGTATCGATGACAACCATTGCACGGGGATTGCGGTGGGATTGTTACTCGGAGCATCCGGCTACCATGCTTTCAGTCATTGCGAGCCGTGTCGATGTAAATTATCTAATAAAGAGTAGTTCTGTAACTACAGAAGGACTGCCTCATCACGGGTCTGAAGGAGGCAGGCGGCAAAAAAAAAGTCTCTGTGTACCCGATCACTTGATAAAGCATAGCCGGGCATTAGGAGGAAGGAAAAGGGAAGACTGGAAAGGCTGTCGAGTCGCGGCGGGATGAACTTATTTCCCATTAGATGGCAACCTTCTGCAATGTTATCGCGAAAAACTATATAAACCTAGGCTTGCACGGGACTTCAATGCATCAGAAACAGAAATATTTACAAAAGAACAATAATCCAAAAAGGTATTACTGATTTATTGCCACACTGGATGTTTCTTTGGGTGCTGATGGTGTCGGTCATAGTATTCAGAATGGCGTCTCCAGTCTCACAACTCGACCCCCTTTCCATCTTCATTGTCTTCACATACACAGTCAACCGTTCACAGGAACTCACGGGGTTGGGCCCGATGGGGATATTGCTCACGAAAGCAGATTCCAATGACGAGTGCAGCTTTTACAAGTGTGATCCCGCGCCACAGTACTGGTCAGACAAAGGTATTGCTCATCTCAAGAGAGTGACACCAATGTCTGTGAAAACAAGGGTTGTGAACAAGCTGTACGCAAAACACGACATCCGACTCTACTCTGCCGTCAAGGTCAACGAATACAGACTGATCCCGATGGAGTTCAAAAGAATACATGTTTCCGTGAACGCTCTCTCAAATGAAGACTTTAAAGATCGCCTTGGGTTGATTGAGAAGATCATCAGCTTTGTTCCTTATATGCGCGTGACCCGGGACAGGCAGAACAGGTGTACAGCTGGGGGATCGACAATAGAAATTTCCAAACCGTCCTGAATTTGTCTGAAGTGCTGTCCACATAGTAATAGGGGAAGAAACAATGGATGGCAGCTATACATTAGTAGCTAGTAAGAAAAGAGAACAAATAAACAGCGAAGCACACAAGGAGCTAATGCAAGTCGATTTCACAAGTGCTTACCCTGCTTGCCTCCCGTAATTCAAGTTCGCAAGAAACGAATAAGGGCGCGTGAGTGCTCTAATGCCTGTCAATTCAGCTAAGCTGAAAATTGGTTTGCTGATACGTCGTAATATAATATATGATGATCTTGGATAGAAACTGATCTTGCACACGAAAATCTTGCGCATTGCATACGGGTCAATAAGAAAACATGCCGATGAGAGCGTGCGTCATTCCCAGGATCGTCTAGTGTCTGGACGCGAACCCAAGCAGCAGGACCGAGTTATCACAAGTGCATTACAGTATAATAAACAACCCAAAAGTACACCAGAAGCTCAACGAAACAATTATAAGCTTGGTACTCTTCATTTACGCGCCTCGCGATACCTCTCCGCAAGGAGGCCCTCGCCGCTCCAGAGGCCCAGCAGGCCAACCGCGACCGCACTGACGACGCGCCTGTCCCAGCGCGGGCGGTCCCAGTGCGCATACGCCGCGTACCCCGCGCCGCCGAGCACGCCCGCATTCACGAGCCCCACGAGCCCGCCGAGCACACCGGGGCGCAGCACGGCCTCACGCGTGTGGCGGTACACTGCGGCACCCTCCCTGCGCGCGCGTTTCGCCTCGTCCTGCCCGCGCGGCGTGCGTGCGTAGCGTGCCGCGGCGCCGCCCTCGAGCCCCGCGAGCGCCAGGAAAGCGGCGCCGCCTGCGCTGAGTACGCGAGCGTCGCGCCGCAGCGCGGGTGTGGTGGCTAGCGCGTAGGCCGCTCCGGAGAGGAGGCCGACGTTCACTGCAGGGTGGGTTTGTTATTAACGAGAAAAAAAGGAATGCGCGCAATGCGGATACGCACCGACGCCGAGGAGCCCGCCTGCCACGCCGGGACGTAGGAGGTGCTCTTTCGCACACGCCCAGAGGCCCTGCGCCTCGTGCTCTGCCTCGTCGACTGCCTTGCGCGCGCGGCGCCTGCGCTTCGCCGAGCCGTTCTCGTTCTCGTCGTCGTCGCCCTCGTCGACGCCGGAGAAGGGTTCCGCCTCGCTGGTGAGCGTCGCGGGGTCGCGCTTGAAGTCCGACGCGACGACGTTGACCTTCGCGGCATCGTCTGCGGCGTGTGGGGCCGCGGGCAGCTCAGTGTTGAGCAGGCCCTGGTCGGGCTTGGGCTACGCGCGGCGTCAGGCATTATGAGCGAAACGGGCTCGTCGGGGTGCGTACCTGCTTGGAAGCCGGGGGCGCGTCGTGCGCTGCGATGTTGGCGTACGACATGGTAAAGTTGAAGGTGAAGGTGAAGGTGAAGGTAAAGGGTTAGGAGGACGGATGGGACCGGCTGCGCGCGGGAGCGCTTCAAGGCGCGATTGCCACGCCTGACGTCATCGCAGCCCCGGGAAGGCGTTACCTAACATAGCGCGTCATCGCGCCACCGACGCGTATTTCCCGGCATGAGGCCGCGAATAACAAAAAGGAAAGGAAAGAAATAATCACATAACATCGCGCCCCAGACGCGCATTTCTCGCGGAAATTCCTCAAGTCCGCCTTCCAATATCTCTTTGTATAACGTCGCAATGGTTTCGGGTAGAGCGAGTAGCGAAAAAAAAATTCACAATATCGCGCCAGACACGTATTTCTCGCGCGACTTTTCACATGGCACCTTTCTGCATAGCGTCGGGGACGCGTTTTCGGCGAACAATATAAGTCTGAGCAGAGCCCATTTACATATGTACCAGTACAGGTGCTTGCAGTAGTAGTATATTCCCAATCGTACATGTACAAAGCAATACAACGGCCCATTTTCTTCCAGCCCCGCCGCAAAATACACCCCACCCCAAAAAAGCCCAAAGAGAACCGCACAGCGCTCCGCTACGTATCAATCAGCGCACACCGGTCGTAGTTCCCCGCCTGGTTCGCGCCCCACCACTGCGGGAACAGGTGCGTCGAGCCCGCCGCGCCGAACACCGCGAACGACAGGATGAACACCATCACCTGCGTCCCACCGTCGAGCGCTGCACAGAGCACAAAGAGTCAGCCTTTTCTTTTTCTCCTCGCCGAAAAAAAGCCAGAAAAAAAAGGGGGGCACGCACCAGCGCCGAGAATGTAGTTGTATTTTGCGAACCACCGCGGACAGCGCGTGCGCAGGTACCACTGGCTCGCCCACGCGACCGCGAAATAGCTCGTTATGCTCGAGTTGATGCCTACACACAGCCAGCCAATATAATAGCAAATCACGGGCGTGTACAAGTAGTCCGCGCGCAGCCCCGGCCAGCGCTTATGCACAAGCCAAAACGGCACCGGCACGATGAGACCGACGACGTACGCCCACGGCACCCACTGGTAGCGCGTGCCCGCCGCGAACAGCTCGTGCGCGAGCCCGCCCCATGCGATCGCCTGGCTGTTGTACTGCTGCGGCTGCTGCCCGCTCCACACGTTCGTGCCCTCCACGCTCAACAGCACCGGCGCCTGCGCGTCGATGATGCTGTTCATCAGCACGAAGTTCAGCACCGCGCCCAGCAGCGTCCCCGCAACCTGCGCGACGAACGCCGCGCGCGGCGGCAGCTTCGTGTACTGCGCGATCTTCAGGTCGCGGAGCAGCAGCTGCGCCTGATTTACGCTGTCTGCAAAAAACGAAAGTTCGATTAGCACGCGCGCGCGCGGGCGGACAGGCGGAGGGACTCACTGTACGAGAACAGCACAAAATACATGTTCGCCATCGGCTTCCCGGGGTGTATGAACCCGCCGATCATCTGCACGAACGGCTGGATAATAAACTGCAATCCCGTAATCGCATACAGCGCGCCGAAGAACAGGATCGACAGCGCGCCGAGTAGCAGCGAGATGAGGAAGCCCCACCACGGCAGCGTGCTGTTCGTCTTGTAGATCACGACGAGCGCGACGAGCGCGCTCGCCACAAGCGTCAGCGCGTACCAGCTGTTAGGCGCGTCCGCGTACACGAGCGTCGCGCGGTAGTGCGGGTCGATGCTCTTGTCGCCCTCCGTCTCCGCGTACAGCTGCGCGCGCTCTGCGCGGCCGTCGTGGCGCCAGAGGCGCCAATCAAACGTCGCCCATGCCGCGCGAAGCTGCGCCGGGGAGAGCCACGCCCACGCCGCGGAGAGGTCGTCGTAGTTCCACAGGAGGAGGTGCGTGAACGTCGCGGCCATGCCGAGGTTCGTCGTGAGCAGCGACACGACCCACGTGCCCGCGTAGAGCGGCAGGCCCTGCTCCGCGAGCAGCGCAGGGTCGACCTCGAGGTCCGCGTTGAGAATGAGCAGTTGGTCGTACACGGTGCCGTTCGCGTAGAAGAGCTCCTGCGAGAGGAACGGCAGGCTGCGGCTCTGCCAGATGTCCTTGTAGTACACCGCGACGAAGACGATCATGCAGAGGATATACCCGATGAAGTTGCTGACCTGCGCCTGGAGCGGGATCGTGAACGGGTTGACACCGCCGGAGATGTACTGCCAGTCGAAGCAGATCGAGAACAGCCCGAGGCCCTCGTTCCCGCTCGACCCACCGAAGATGCGAGTGAAGTCCGGCGAGCGCTGGTCCGCGAGGCAGAAGATGGAGAAGCCCGTCAGGAGCGGGAAGATCCACTCGGGGAAGAGCTCCCACACGAAGATGACCGCGAACGCGGCGTAGAAGAGGCGCAGCTTCTTGCGAGCGGTGCGGCCGTCGCGGAAGAAGGCGTCGAACATGGACACGAGCGGCAGCACGCCCGGGTAGAGCATCTTTGTCGGGTAGAGCAACACACCGCGCATGAGTCCACCGAGCCCGTAGCCGATCATCTGGCTGCTGAAGAGCAGGAAGATCGAGGCGGCGGGGTTCGGGGTGATGTTGTAGAAGAGGCGCTGCACGGCGAGGACCTCGGTGCCGAGAGCGGAATTGGCGGCGGCGCTGGCCATGATTACGATCATGGCGTTTTCCTTTTTGTTGAACGGACCTGGGTTGAGGTACCGGAACCAGCCGCGGCTCGGGATGAGTGTCTCCATGGCGAGCCCGAGGACGTACGCGATGATGGCGAGGAACATGGTGGAGACAAGCACGGTCTGGGGCTTGAAGTAGTAGATCTCGGCGAGGACGCCGCCGAAGGTGCTCAGGCCGAGCCCGATGACGGCGACGCGGAAGGTCCATGGGGAGAGGCTCGGGTCGTCGTCGACACTGATCACGTGGGTGACAAGGTCGCGTGCGTCGCTGAGGACTTCGCCTTCGCCCTCGGCCTCATCCGTGTCCTCATCGCTCGGGGTCAAGCTGCTGCTCTCGACGTCCTTCGATAACGCAGCGGCGCCCGCCTTCTCGTCATCTGGAGACTTCTCGGAGACGGAAGAGGGGAGGACGGCGATGTCATCTAAACCGGGATCCCTGGGTGACATGGCGCACAATCAGGAGGGGAACCGTGAGGCTAAAGCCGGGGGATATATACTGTGCGGCACGCTGCCAGGAAATATGATACAGTAAGTAAAGTTAGAATGTGGAGAGTCGATGCACACGGCTCACCAGATAAGGGACTATTCTTGCCTTCGATACCGGTCGAGGACGGCACTTCCCACGCAGAACCAAACGCTATCAGCACCAACTACACGCCCAGCCGTGTGCCCTGGATACCATCTCCACCCGAGCACTCCGCGACGCCTACTTTTTTGTCTGCCTCCGTTATCGAGTGAGCGGCAGCACGTCGATCAATGATCTGCGACCAGCCGCTTACGTGACATGCTGTGCCGAGAGCCCTCCGATTTGTTTCCACATGCGCGCTAACCAAGTCGGCGATGGTGCTGCACAAACGCCGGTCGTGCCTCAATTCCAGAGCTGTCTGTGTCCGCACGCAGATATCCCGCAATCCCGCGGACAGCATGCAACAGCGGTGGTGCACGCGGACCCGTCAAACGCGCGCGCTGAGTGGGAGAGCACGCCAACCATAAGGCGAAGATGCGAAGATGCGATGCCATATTCATAACGTATACAATGACGGGACGGTACGGGTGCTTGAAATATATGCTGGACAGATCCGATTAGTTCAGTGTTCATGAAAGCCCGGGCAAATTCTTACGCCTCAAGAGAACCTCCGGTACCTGTTCCTCGCAGATTGCAGCAGATTTAGAAAGTGAATAATCAGCGACTCAGGTAAGCCGGCGCGCTCCGCAGACTGGTCGGCACGGCTCCTTTTGTCGTCCAGTGTTACGTGTATCCGAGGGCGCAGCACGCGTGCCACACTTCAATTCCGTGACTGAGCCAACGTGGCAACCCCATGTCACCCCGTTCTTCCAGAACAGCGCGAGTATGTGTGCGAGGACCGTCCAAAGCAATATATGCAAGTTCAAAGCAAGAGATGGAAGCTTAGTAGCGGTAGCGGTTAGACGAGACGCAGAAAACCATTGAAGCTCAGGATGGCCCGCGGGACGCGATTCACTGGGCGTCACGCGTCACAGTCGTGTTCCCACGGTAAAGCCGACCAAACGCTTTTTTTTCGACCCCTGTTCCGCGGCGACGCGCAATGCCTGCTGCACATACTTACTGGGTTAGCGTCGAAGCCGCGAACGGGCTCATTCAAAAAATGGAGACCGCTGTAAAGGAGATTCGCTGATACTCCTACTGTTGGAGAGGAAGGCAACAGATAATATATGCAAGCTGTAGTGACTGCGAAAAAGGTATCGGCATTATGACGCTACGACAGTGAGCGCGGAACGATGAGAAAAGGCGCGAATTTGACAAAGTCCCGTGTAAACGACATTCTGGATGCTCATTTTTGCTCTCGCGGTTCCATCGCTCTCTGCTCGCCAGATTGGAGAACCTCCTGCCTCACCCTTCGTACCTCTCTCATACGACTTCTTCGTCCACCGTCGCCACCGGTGCCCATGCTATTTCTGACAGCTGCTGAGCAGTATTGACAGATGGTGTAGTTATGCACTCGCCCGCGGATGTAATACAAAAGGCTCGCTTTAAGGATTGCTGTCTGATGTGCACCAGTAGCCCCTGGCACATGATAGTCACCGTCGCCATTGCGAATCCAATCGGGGCCTCCGTGTAATTGTCCTATAGTAAATAGATCGTCAAGTCTAGCTTGAGCTCGAATCGACAAACGAGAAACGAATCAAAGTCGTACACCCAGTGTGATCCACACCAACTCGCTCAGGAGGTAGATGGAGAATACCCTGGCCAATCTAGGTAAGTTACGCGATAAAAAGAAAGGCGGCCGTATAGGAAAGAAGTCTCACATGAAGAAGTACAACACCGAGTCCTTTACGAGCTGCGCCATAAGACGGTCAGCCGGACCTCTCTCCCGTTTGAAGTTCTGTATCCCCTTGTACAGCGCAAACGAGCACAGCAGAGCCTCATGTCCCAGCTTCGCCACCCACGCGAACTTGAACACGCCGGGGATGGCGACGTTGACACACATGTGCATGTCGACTCCGGATCCGAAAACTGCTGGGAAAACTTGTCGGCGAGAGGCGTTAGAGTGAGGAATTCCCGGTGCATTCAACCAAAGACGCACTTGACTCCTTTTCCGCCATGATCGTGGTGATGACAATAGTGCTGGTGTTCGTCGCACAAAGTGTTGTAATCAACAGAAGCAGGACTCTCTTGCTATTGTTATACATGGCATAGATCCTCAGTATAAGTGTCGCTGTGGTGATCGTGATTTAGTGCAATTTTCGAGTACGACCAGTGACCTTTGAAGCACATACAGTCTGAGAGTAAACTGATTATTATTGCAGTTGCGTATTGAAACTTGGTCCATCGGATGCCTGGAATCAACTTTTCAGTAGACGAATCTAAGGCTCCCACCAGATAAACAGACAGCTTTTAAGGAATCTGGCTTAGTGCCCTGCTTTCGCTTCATTAATTAAGAGTAGAAAACATACTTCTATCAAAGCAATATTAGGAACAGGTCCGAGGCCACGAGTAGAGTAGACTCACTTCAGTAGTTGCCTCAGGAATGAACTGAACTGAAAACATAGTGATAAAACACGTTTCTCATGATCATACTGAACTTGGAGCTTACTTATGTTAAGGTATCTGTAGGGGTTATGTTCAGCCAGTCATCGATTAATGCGTGTAAGTTGTATGCGTACGTTATAGCAAAAAGAGAATAATAGCGCAACTGAGGATGATAGGCATTAGGAAAATCAGTTGTAATTTAATGACAGATCGGGCAGCTGAGGTACTGACTGCGAAGTAAAGGATTTTACCAGCGCCGAGCCTGGCAGTCTAAAAGACAAAACACATATTTTCTCCCTTTATTCTCGCTCCGTTCGGCGGGCGACTTTGCTGCTTACCCACATATACCTTACTTCATGATCAAGGCTGGACACTAGGCGAAACACGAACCGAGTATTTTGAGTTTTCTGTTTTTGTTCTTAGAGATGAAGAACAAACTTACGAAAGTAATAAATGTACAGAGCCATAGAGGCCACTATGATCTCGAAAAAATTAGAGGCTCGTGCATATCAGAGGTTTACAAACGACTCACGACTGAGCATCTTTGTCAACTGGAATATACCCACAGTACTCACTGCGAGTTCCAGTACTTCACAGATTAATCCCGAGCAAGAGGTGGTCGCCATAGCTGCTTGAGTAGAAAGAGCCAACCTTCTTAGTCGTCATCTGAGGATGGGACGCTTTATATATGAAAGGGCTTTCCACCGAAAGGCACGTTAGCTTGCTTCCCGTCCCAGCGTGATCGAACAGCAATGTAAAATTTTAGATCACAAAAAGACACGGAAGACGAAGATACTTACGAACGTCAGAATCTGTTGATAAACAGAATCCATTTTAGCACGGAGATCCTGGACGCGCAGCTGATATCAGACCGTTGCTTACCAGAACCCACGGAAGTAATGCCTCACGAATGTTTCCAGAAGCCGGGGGATTTGTCGAGCAACATCTATTCTGCACAAGCTAGCAGGAGCTGAAAGCTGCAGCCGAAGTACAACAGCGGACATGAAAATGAAATCACGGCAAAAGCGGATACCTAGAGAAGCTGTCCCTAGGCGCGGGGAAAGTTCGGAACCGGGCCTGAATCAACGTTGATAACCTTCGAGCTCTCCTGAAAAGTATTTAGTAGGTTACTAAGTTGTGCAAAGTGAAAAATAATTGCGTTTCTTCTAATCAACGAATGGTACCCGGAACGCACTAGTGGGATTATGCCGGGTTCGAGCGTGGAAGGCGGTCGCGCCGTCATCACTTCCATCACACCCGGGCACGTCTTTCTCCATCCCTCGATCAAGTTATCGTAACTGCCTACCGAAGCGACCCTGCCAACATTATGTCCTAGCGGTGCGCTCCCTGTTCTGACTTGGTTTCGATCTGCACTGGCCTCCAGAAGCCTCCCATCCAGCTCAAGGAGTACGGCAGGTACGTTCGTCTTTCCATGTTCGCGGAGGCGCGCGCTGTCAGTGCAAGTGAGACTCTAGAAACGAGTCGCGCGTCATCCGGAAGAACTGCGGCAGCACCCGGCCGAAGGCATTATAGAGTACTTTCATGATCGTAGGCGCGTGATGGATGGGTGACGAGCAGTGCAGGATAAATAGACGCGGCATAGTATTGGTTCGATGACTATATGCAGGGATTCTGTCAGATAATTGAGGAGAAAAGAAAAGAAAAGCAGGTGTGACCAGTTTGTCGTGCAGAGTTGGATGCAAGCGGCAAGAATAAAAGCAGCACACCGGAAGATCAAGACGTGAATGTCACTGTGTATGGTCAAAGTAGACAGTATAAAGAAGCCATATGAGCGAGCGATAACCTTGCTATAAGTGCGAGTATCTATCGATGTGCAGACGAAAACGAGAGATTTCACGGGTACGGAGATAAATGAGAGCCGTCAAGGGTGCATCCTGCGCCGAGTGACTGTTTGAGTCGTAGAGATTGATGATTCAGAAATGACTGAGCATGTTGCTATGCATTCGCTACGTCTGTCGTATCATGCGAGGGCCGAGCTAGTGTCATCTGGGTACCGATATCAAGACTCGGGGTTCAAAGAAACAATGTTGCTGAATCTTCGATATGAAGATGAGTGGGTGACGAGAATTTGTTTACACGTGAGTCGATTAGGGGTCGTGGGAACTCTGATCTCATGATGTAGAATTATTGCCGTTTTCATAATTGTTGGTGGAGTTCGAAATATCAACTTTTTTGGCCTCGAAGCTTCAAAAATATGCTGCTCACTCATTCTTCACATTTTTCTTTCGTTCAAGCTGGAAAATAATTGTATATACTGTATCAATCATCTGATGTATAAAACTAATGTACTTTTTAGAACGGATGTGCCGATCTCTGAAATCAGGCAGTGCATACATGCTCTCAGAAGGTGTCCAAACATCTTGAATTTTTGCAGCTTCAATTTTGAAGCTATTGACATGGTTGCTTTTGCAGAACATTTATATAGATGCCCTTTAGATATTGGAAGTTCTACTTTTTTGCAGAAAATTGATGGCAAGGTGCAATTCACCAAGTATTTGGGCAGCAGAAATCCAAAAAACAAAGACCAGATAAATTCATGTATGGAAGGCTATTGCAATGTGTCATTAAAAAAGTAAGACTTATACCCACTCAATGGCAGTTATATAAGTGTTCTGCAAAAGCAGCCATGTCAATAGCTTCAAAACTGATGCTGCAAAAATTCAAGATGTTTGGACACCTTCTGAGAGCATGTATGCACTGCCTGATTTCAGAGATCGGCACATCCATTCTAAAAATTACATTATTTTTATACATCAGATGATTGATACAGTATATACAATTATTTTCCAGCTTGAACGAAAGAAAAATGTGAAGAATTGAGTGGGCAGTATATTTTTGAAGCTTCGAGGCCAAAAAAGTTGATATTTCGAACTCCGCCAACAATTATGAAAACGGCAATAAGGTTTTACCAGTGATCCTTGTGGGCCAATATGGGTGCCCTTATCTACTTACTCTACTTACATAAGACGAAAAAATTCGGGTAAGCTTTTCGTGGTCATCGCTTTTGACTGTTACTAGTTAGCTACGCCTTGACCCGACAGCTACACCGCCAACTGAGTCAAGTGTTGTTAAGATAGAAAGAGGTATACACCTTAGAAGTGTAACAAATAGTGTCGAATAATGGATCGTGGAAATGTTGATATGGGGTTTTTTGGAAAAACATAATTGAAATGTTTTAATTATATACATGTATTATGTTCGGGGCAAACTGGCGAAAAAACAGAAAATCTTCTAGTGAATTAAGATTTACATTGCTGTACTTTGGAGAATATGATACAAGCTTCATTATTGCTACAACAAATGCTGATATAAGGCTTGCGCCATGTTGTAGTGTCGATGGGCTGCAAGATTGGTATTATAGTTTGTACTTATTTAAGCAAGACTTTCCCGGATGTTGGATGAAGATTTGCCGACAAATGCTTTTTAGACATTTTCGGGGACATCCGAGTGATGTATCCTGGAGGTATTTAAACAACCACAACAAAAAAGTATTCAACTTATATAAGAAAACATGTAGTAAGTATACAAGGCAGATTTGCCACAAGTTATGTACAGCGACAAGATGATTTTGACCATAAAAATACGAGCGGCAAGTAACAAAGTTTATGTAATCTGTGAGCTTTTATTTTTTCTGTTCACACGAACTTGTGCGCTGTCGCACTTTGACTCCTACCAACTGTGCGATGTGTTCCCATGTGTTCTTCTCAGTCTCCGGACAGTTTTGTACGGCTCCGACAAGAAGGACCGCCCGCTATGCAAGCACACCACATAAAGCAGCTTCGGCACGTCTCCATCATCAACACTGGCAATGGCCAAAACACTCCATCGACCCCACGGTGAGTCGGATGGAGGAGGAAGAAACCGAGACCGTCGAGATTGACCCGACAGAACTCTCACCCTTGTCGCCCGAGGTTATTTCCAATCAGGTGTGCGTCGGGTTACGCAAATGCAAAAGTGCGTCGTACGCCGCTTTTCTCTTCTCTTCTGCTTTTCCATCTCACAACGGTAAGAAATAGATATATAATTGCGAGGGTGCGAGCATCACATGAAGCTGCTTCGGTATGTCTCCTTTGTCGACTGACCCGGACACGATATTCTCATGGCCACCATGCTGAACGGTGCAGCAGTCATGGATGCTGCACTCCTTCTCATCACTGGGAATGAGTCACAGCCCCAGAATTCTGAATATCTCACCGCCGTGGAGATCATAAAGCTCCAAAACATCATCATTCTGCAAAACATGGTTGACTTGATCAAGGAGGCACAGGCGCTCGGGCACCAGAAAAGTATCGCTGCGTTCGTAAAAGGTGCGTTCGCGTCAACTGAGAAAGAAAAACTCTTGCTACAGAGCTGAGAGGGCTCTGCTCGCATACAGGCACCGTGGCGGAGGCACCGCCCATCGTGCCGATCTCCGCGCAGCTAAAATACAACATTGATGCAGTGAACGAGTACATTATGAGGCGGATCCCAATCCCGGTGCGGGACTTCATGTCGTCGCCGCAGTTGATTGTCATCCGCTCGTTTGACGTGAACAAGCCCGGCACGGAGCTCAATGAGCGAATGGGCGGTGTCGCGTGCGGCTCGATCCTTGCGGGCGTGCTCGCGCTCAAAATGCGCGTTGAGATCTGCCAGGGTATTGTCACGAAGGACCAGCAGGGCTGCAACCGCTGCCACCCGATCTTCAGCTGCATCATGACGCTACTCGCAGAGAACAACCAGCTGCAGTTCGCGGTGCCTGGCGGGCTCGTCGGTGTGGGCACGTTGATCAACCCGATGCTGTGCCGCGCCGACAGGCTTGTCGGGCAGGTGTTCAGCGTGGTGAGCAAGCTGCCCCAGATCTACACCGGTGTGTTGTGTCATCCTTTCCGTATTTCTTCTGTGCGCTTATGCGCGTCTGTCTGCACGCCCAGAGCTCGAGATCAGTTTATTCCTTTTGCAGCACCTGCTGGGCGTCAAGACCGAGGATAAGAAGACGATGAAGGTGACAAAGCTCGTGAAGATCAACATCGGCTCAACATCGACCGGTGGGCGCGTGCTCAGCATGAAGATGGACTTGAGGAACTCATCCTGCGCCCCGACGCCGGGCTCTGCCTTGGCGCCGCCCGTACGTCGGATGTAGCACACGGCACTTACATCACGGCGGGGCGGGGGGCGAGGCAGGGGCACCGACACACCCGTTCCGCCCTGTTGTGCGGCTCTACTTTCCATATGTTATTATTATCTTACTTGATGTTATATATATATATATAATTGAATATGATTAAAAGAACAAATGCAAGAGCCAGGCAGCGTGATTACAGATGTCTAGATAGTCTTGTGGGTGATGTCATTATGTGACAGGATGCTACGTTTCCGAGTCGCTCGCAAAAATGTTTTTTAAACATTCATCGGCTATATTGCATGAACACTTGCGGCAGCGTCCGACCTACAGTTGCCGAAAGCTTCGTAAAATATCACTGAGTATGTTGTATTCACGTATCCTTGAAAAGGTTGCTCCGACAACATTCGGTGACATATGTCAAAGACTCATTGGGAAATGGTATAACAACATGGCCTATCTAAAAATGCTCAAACAATTTGCATAATGATCTTCATAATACATTTTTCTAGGAGTCACATTTCATTCTTGTCACGGCATTCAAGCAGCACAACCTCAATCTTTATTAAACATCTTCTTCAACTTGCGGTGTAGTTACTCTCGTCTAAATCACGAAGCCGGCACAACAAAAAAGTGAGGAGGACTCAATTGAAACGGCGGCGATTGCAACGGCATGATCATCGACTCATCAATGAATACCATTCCATCACTTGCGAAGATCAGCCTCGTTTTGGAGAAGGAACGTAATTCAGCAGCTCTGTCTGTCTAGCTCCCTGCTCTTGTCTCAGCGACTCAAGATCGCACTCCTCTGAACCTTTCCGCTCGTCCTCGGCCAACCCTCCAAGGACCTGCTTGTAAGCAAACCTTGAACAATGAAGTCTGACGCTCGATGACAAGACATCATTTGTCCCAGAGAATGGAGACAGTCAGCTCTGCCATTGGCCTTGCCGCACTCGTCAAAATATCCAAGGAAGTTGTGGAGCAAGGCCATCGGCTTTGTACCGCTCGCCGTACAGTGCAAAAGCATCAGGAGAAGTTACGACGTGCGGAAGCCCATCTCAAATACTGGAAAATCGTCGCCGATGAGATCTTCAAAAGCTCGTCGATACCTTCGGATAGGCTAGAGGCACTTAAATTTGACATCAAAATCACCGAAGAATTTATGCAACAGTATAAGGAGCGAGTTACGGACTGGTCTCGTCGTCTTTCCGTCACGTTCGCAGAAGAAATTCCAAGGGCTGACATCTCGAAAGTCGAAAAAGATACGCCTGAGATTTGGTTTTACGATGAAACTCTGGCTGAAAAGGACGAGGAGGAAGAGGAGGAAGAGGAGGAAAAGGCGACGGAGTCCGAGCCAGACAAGAAGAAAGAGAAGAAGCGGCGACGGCTGGAGGGCCAGGGAAGGGTGAGCTCACTCGAATATTGATGAAATCGTTTTGGACATCTAAGATAACGTGCTTCAGCGCCTTTCACTCATCGGTAGAACGGGATTCATTTCATATGGTGACAAAGCTATCAAGTCCAAAGCTGTCGACCTGGTGGCGGCTAGACAAGAACTCGCATGGAAATGCCTTGCAGAATCTAGAGGAGCTCCTTGCTTGACTATCCCTGACGGGCCTAGAGTTGTAGGACGCGAGTCACGACTCATGCAACTTGTCGTGTCTGCAAAAGAGCGCCTCCGAACTGAAACTCCAGTCACGGAAATCAGTATCGAATTTCCATGGTCTCAATACGAGTATACTGACCGGCGTATGGTTGACTCTTATATGAGGGGTTCACGAATATGGGAGTATGGATTTACGAGCGCATCTTTGAAGCCCAAATCCGATGTTCTTGGAGACACAGATATGCCCGAGTATAATAACTGTCTGGTCATTCACCGTGGGGAGGGCATCATGCTTTCGTATAGGCGTTACAAAGAGGAAGCGCTCAAGCTTGTCCGTCTTTTTGCGGAGGAGAGTTCGCATTCGAAGGGTTTTCTTGCACATAGGCCAGAGGGTGATGTGCTTCGTTGTTGCCCTATCATAGTGACAAGCCCCGGAAATGGATGTGATCTTCTATTCAAACTTCCTCCTGCATCCAATCCATTCCCTTTAACTCTCCGCCGCTTACTTATGGATGAGCGTTCACTGAAACCTCTTCATCCGCTTGGCGACCGCGTCGATTTCGCAATACATCTTGTATCCGGGCTTCTGGTCGTTCACTCGCTTGGCCTTGTTCACAAGCGCGTCCATCCCGAGACTATTGTTGTCGTCGAGCCCCTGACTATGACCGAACGCGACCGGTTTCCTTACAAACTGGGACATCCGTACCTTTCATCATTACAGCTGGCACGCACAGACGATGGTATCACGAACATGGAGCCTTATCAAGAAGCCCTTGAGCGGCGCCGTATCTACCTTCATCCGCGGGATCAGGGAGTCGACACAATAAGTCCAGAAAGACGGTTTGACCCGTATCGAGCGCAGGATGATATCTACAGCCTCGGCATCTGCCTATTCGAAGTCGCTCTTTGGAGGTCCTTGCTTGTCTGGAAAGGCGATATGCGAGACCCGGATTACGTTCATGACAATAGCTTCGTTCCTCTGGAAGCCAGTCTCGGGATGTGGGTGGGGTTAAATGCCAAAGAAAGGGCGGAGAAAAGGTCAGAGCTTTTTATCACTCATGTGAAGGAGAAAGTACCTCCTGTCCTTGGAAATGATTTCGCAGACGTCATCATAAGCTTCATCCGAGCCGGCTACGATAACAGAGTCTTCGGCGTTTCATTGGCGACAAAAAGTGAAGCAGAGGTCAACCTCTTTTTCCTTAAAAAGGCCCTCACAAAACTCAAAACGATTCGCAGGAAGTTGATGCAGGCTTGATTTGAATAATTGTACAAACTCCCGTAGCCAGAGCGTGGGCCGATTAAGCAGTTCATGTAAATTATAAGTTTATAACGGCGCAGTCGATTCTTACACGTAAGCCCGTATCCAGGCATTACTTGTCTGATGGTGAGCGTCGAAGGAGAGTCGTGTACCGACTAGCCAATCCTCTTGATATTTATACATGTATTTCAGTATGACAACTAATCTTCATCTCAGAACCGGTATGAATGGAATTAGCAGTACGAAATAAAACATGGGAATAAATTTATTTCGGAGGGCTACATACGTATGTGAGCAAAACTCATCTATTAGCAAGCTCGACGAGTCTCGTGTAAAGATCTCGTGCAGAAGGCCTCTCTTGTTTTGTTCTCCAGCACATTTTCATGAAGTCGTAGTGAGTGTCCCTAACCTTTCTGTATCTTCCTCCGTCATATTCTGCCGCTCTCACAGGATACTTGTGCGCGCGAAGTAAAGGCCGGTATTCTTCTTTAGAGAGGGGCACCCAAGGATCTGCTTCCTGTAGGGCCTGCAACGTATGAATAACGTCAAATTGTGAGAATTTGTGCCGCAGAAATGGTATGTACCTCCAAAAGGGTGCAGCCAAGTTGCCAAATGTCTCCTCCTCCGGTCCCAGATCGATATTCCCCGGAGACTTCATACTCAGGCGGAGACCAACGGTCCCAAGTTTGTGTCGTCGATGATCTGACAAACGAAGTACTTTGCATTAAAAATTCTTTGGCTGAGCCGAAGTCACCAAGAACTCCTGCTATGTGGTTGTCGCGCAATTCGAGGAGAATGTTTTTCTATGTGCATAGATGCATGAGCAATTACAAATCTAGACAGAAATGTCGCGCTTACAGCGCGAATATCGCGGTGGGTTATGCCATGGTAATGCACTATAATAGTTGGATTTTGTTTAAGTCAAATGATTAGTATCAACACTCGAACGCGTACAGAAGTCAATTGCTTTCACTATGTCGGCAATCTAAAACAGAATTGAAAGCCAAAGATTGCCTTTAGTAAAGCAGCCAAAAAATTACAGCACGACGTACAATGAAGATCTTGTCTCTGTCGGAGAGGAAAGGTTGGCTTTTCCTATATATGTGGCTATACAAATCACCCATTTCATAGTACTTGCAGACCAAGGCTGGTACAACGTTGTACGAATAGCTTTCCATAAAACCGTAGAACTCGAGGAGATTGTACGTGCGTGCCGCGTTTGGTGTCGACGAAATGTTTTGCCAAATGATGCATTCTCGCGTGTAATACTTTTTCCCCCCATGTACGTTAACTCTCACGTTTGAGCCAAGTGCAGGGGTACAAAGGACGCACGTACGTCAAGAATTCTTTTCACTTTCCTCTCCGTCCCAAGCTCCACCGCTTCCCGAGACCAATGCAAATCAGGCAGAAGGTAATTTGTCAAGCTTCCAATATTAAGAGACTTGACCACAGCGAACTGCACTCCGCAATTCACTCTTAGGGATGATAGCTGCTGCTCTTAAATTAATCGTCAATGAGAGAGAAGGAGACGAATGCCCACCGAAGTACCTTGGTATCCACTGATTCTGGTATCCCGCACACGATGCAGGACTGAAAATTGACACCTGCCCAGCTCTGAATCCACGTCGTCGCGATCGTCTTCCTCAATTGTCTCTTTATCGAATTCTGCCACTCCTCTCGAGCGCAGCTCTGCAGGAGATGTGCGAAACCGATCCGTTTGTAAATTGAAATTCACGGCGATCAAGGTACGCGTACGGAGATAGAACAGCTTACCATTGAGAGCTCTCGTCTTCACTGCGTAGATGCGGGCCTCCGACGGTTTCATGCTAGAAGACGTTGGATGTGTAAAATATATCCACCTAGGAGACAGTTTAAATAGGTCATTGCAGGCTGCAGGCCCGTAGTGCGCAAGGCCATTCTCCCACACGTATGCGTGAGCCTGCTAATCCATCCTGCGCCGCGAAGACTTCTCGAAATAGGGTTCTACCAGGATACAAGGAGATGTGAGTCAAAGCGGTGATTCGGGCACGTCGGTGAGCATTCGGATAAAGCACGACGTAGGCCGTACATGCATGAAGGAACATAAGACTTCTGGTCATGATAAGGACCCGTGCACGGGAAGTCAGATATTGGAGTTTGTTAACAACTCCGCCGCCGAGTTTCGCTTTCTTGTAATAACCATTCCGAGTCAGACAAGAAGTTTTGGAGTTCAAGCGCTCAGGGCCGCCGCTCTTGTCTCTATGCCTGCAGAACAAAAGAAGTTAACGGCCAATTTGGAAGATGAAGGGACGAGCTACTTATCCGGGTAAGAGTACATGTACGTACACGTCACGACAGGTGCGATCTTTTGTACATTCCATTTTTGTTTCGCGAAATAAACTGTTTACACTTCGACGAGATGTAGCGAAGGAATTTCACGCCCTCTCTAACACCGAAACACAAGAGCGTTGATTTCTCAGGCGGCATCCGGAGAATACTAGTCAGATATCAGGTTCTGTCAGGAGCAAGTCGTCGCAAAGCAAAACCGAAGCAAAACTAAATCAAAAAATGTTGTTAAATTTATACATGTGAAGGAAATCCGCACATAATATACGTTTCAAAGTAAAAGCAACACGAGTAGCAGCAAAACATGGGCGCGGAAATCTAACAATACGAACGATTTAACCCAGCAACCATCGCTGCAGGCGTAATAGATACCTCCGTGGGCCGGTAAAGAGGAGGAATGATGCGACCGAGAAGGGGGAAAAAGCTACCGCTTTGGCTAGGAGACACGTTGAGCATTCGAAAAAGATACACCAGGAATGACAAGAAACATGTTGGTCATAAACTCACTTATTGACCCAAGTGATCTCGACAAATATGACAGCTCCCGGAAAACGGAGCGGATGTTTCGAGTGAAGCGCACCGTACTACGCTCATCGTGAGAGTGTAAGCACCAGCGATGCGCGTAGCCAGGACACGTTCTTATCAACTGATTGAAAAGCTCAAGAGCCTGAAGAGCAGTCAACCGTTCCTCAGGCTTCTCTTTTGTCATTTCGTCAATGAGAGGAGTCAGGACCAGAAGGTTCTTATATACCTGAGCGAAGAATACATTATTAGGAGGGGGAGTACTAAACGCATGCAAAAACGTACATCGAGAAGATTCCTCTTGAAGGTCATCCCTAAGGTGAATACGTCGACACGAAACGGATCGTAAGGGATAAATAAGCTCAATTCTGGAACGTCTTCATCTTGTGCCACATTACCAATCACCAGACGAGGTTCGTTGTCGTCTTCAAAATACGTAGAAATTCCGAAGTCCGTGAAATAATATTTAACACGTCCAACATCATTTCTCGATCGTGGTTTAGCTTTTGACAGATCTCGTGCTGTCAAGTGTTGCTGACATGGGTGAAATCCATCTGGATCGAAGAGGGAATGCCCGTCCATCATTATATTGAGATCAGAAAGATCCCTTTACACGAGTTGGAATAGCTTGCGTCAGACGCTATCGACATTTCAGCAAAAACAAAAGTCAGGCGCACCTATGAGCGACGTTTTGACTATGCATGTAAACAAGCCCCTTCAAGTACGTTGGGAATCAGCAAGGATGAAATTCTGCGCGAAGTCCACATACCTCTAACGCCTGACGCACAAAATCAAATGCTTCGTCTACATGGTCAAACTCTGGGTCGTTAAAACGTCGGAGAAGCGGCATGACAATGAACACCGTTTGATTGTCTTCCTCAACGAATGTGTCAAAGATCGGAACGCAATGGTTCGTAGGGTCCTGGAGGCGCTCTGATGAAGATAGCATGAGACCTATTCGAGCCTCCTGACTGTCCGCTGAAAATTTCTTGATTGCCACGATTTTGCCATCCTGGACTCGCTTTGCATCCATGACTGTTTCTCTCTTTAGCAGATCAAAGAGTAATATATTTCAGATATGTACCCCAGAGGAATGAAGAAGACAAGGCATACGACTTGTTCGTGCGCATCCTCGCAAGCGTACGGAAAGATGTCGGTCTCAAGCCAGGACGGTTTCCACCCAGGATGGTATCTCGGCCTCAACTGATAGCCACGAGAAAGCAAGAAATCATAACGATCCCTCCACCAGCACTCGGACCCCAGCAAGCTGAAGCTACCATCACTTTCAATTTCTCTGAAGTACTCCACGTCACTCTGGCTGGTCATGCGCCACATCGGATTGGTAGGTAAAACAACAGAATCATAGTGGATAAGGTCGTCCATGGCTGGCGCCTTGCGGATGGCAGAAGGGCGGAGACTTGCCCGACAGTTAGCGGGGATCAGAACATGGTAGTCGTGTCGGTAGTTGAACCCAAACAACAAAGAAACCCCATTATGTAAATCACAATCATTGCATAACAACGATCACTGTACGGTCCGATACTCACACAACTAAACTGATAAAGGAAAACAACAATTGCCAAAACCTTGTTCACTTTGTCTCGATATATCTACTCATTAGGACCCGTCGCTGCGGTCCTTTAAACCATTCGGCTTTTGTTTCTGATCGTCTGATTTAACCACTACATCACTCGCTTCCCTAGAGGTCACTGAGAGCCTTAAGCCAGTGCCCTGTCTTTTGCTTTCCACGAGTGCATAGCTGGTCACCTCACGCCTGTGGTATGGAGCTTGCAGTGAGTGGATGGCCTCGTGTTAACCCTCATCGATTAGATCAAGTGCCCCCGCTTATTTTATTATTTTCTCTAAGCTTGAGAGCATATTGGAAGACTATAAGGCCCTTAAGCAGGAAATTATCGACAAACGAAAGAATAATACCTTAGGTTCGTCCTCGTCAGACCTATTTTCGTGTCGACTTTGGGATTCGGTTGTTCGGTGAGCTTAGACTCAAGTATCGTGTTTTCTAAATGACTAATGAGGATGTAGCACCGAGACCGATCTCACAAAAAACATTCAGCGGATTAGACGGAACGAAGAGGAAAGAGACGCTACTGTACAAGCGAACTGGACTTCTCGGTTTCTCAATTCTAGGCACAAACGAGCTGCCGATCAGTTGAGAAAGTCTCTCATTGATACGCACGAACCGAAATTGAAGATATTTCGACTCGACTTGCGAGTAATATAACACAATTTTTCGTGCTTTCCTGTCTAGAAGTGGCTGACAAAAGCCCTAGAAAACTTCCCGATTGCGGGAGAGGACGCAGCCGATATTTGATCTTGTGAATGGCGATAAGGTTACCGATTTGAACAATATCTCTTCGGCGATATACTTGGATCCAAGTAGCTTAACATCGTTTTCATACGCTACACGCATGCTTACCACTGCTAGTAGTTTCGGAAGAGAATGAGACCGCAAATCTCGACGTAGCAAGTAAAGGTCTGTCCGTGTCTCTGTTATTGGCATATCTCTGATGTCGTAATTTCTTTTTTTACTTGTAGAACTTGTTTATACCAGGACTGTAAAGATATTATATCTCTGCCAAACCGTGGTTAGAATTGTTGGCCAATTTGCTTTGGTAAGCACGTGCGTCAATGCTGAGACTCTGGTCCTTATAATTATTTCCAGAGCCATCCAGATAGCAAGGAAATTATGAAATTAGTCTCCCAATCTAAGCCACCAAGCGAAACGACCAACTTCCATCAGCTTTTGGGAAACTCGAAGGAAGCAAGGCTTATGAGCGATCGCATGCTGATACTTTTGAACGCCACTGTCCTTTTAAATAGAAAACATACTCGAGTGGGGGAACCCCTTTCGAGGCTCATCAGAAGAGCAACTTCGTAAGTATTCTAATGGACTATATTCTGAGTATGTACTGACACTTGTGAATAGAGCTGTTCAGAAATACGAGCTACTGACGATATCGCCTGATAACCTGTCGAGCCCGTCCGTCCGCTTGCTACGTGATGAGACCACAAAATTCGTAGAGCAATGGAGAGAAGAACACGAGGTGCATAAAGTCAGATTAAGCAGCACCTTTTCGATAGTAATCTAGCCTTATAGTGCTTTGGCGACTTTTTAGTTGAACATGGAATTGAAGTAGAAAGCAGAGGTAACTTGTTTTGTGTTTAGGACTGATTGCCCTCTGACATGCATTTTAAATGACAGCTTCATCTCTCGACGCTCGCTCCGACTCGGCGCTAAATGAGAAGACGCCACCCCTCTTTCAACCTCATGCCATGAATTATAATTATGAATTCATCTCGGAAAGTACGTTACTTTTTATGAATTTTTGTTTCCGCTCTCAAGATTAGTGCCGTGCGTAGACATAGCACACGAGCTGAACCTTGAGGTCCTTTGGAATGGCAGGCCCAAAACATTTGGTATGACGGAGCTATATAGCGAGGATGGAGCGTATGCCGTCGCCTATAGATTCAAACTTCCGGAGAGTCAAAAGGTTAGTTGCAACAACAATTGTTGAAGTGTGTACTTACGATATACTTCAATATTGAATTGAAATCGAAGTTTACGCTCGATATGCCGAAAGGAAGGGTAACGTGGGATGTTTCAGAGGTTTGTTTCCACTTTGAAAGGCCGATCGATTACATTCATCTCACAGCGAGAATCACTATGGCAGATTGCCGTGAAGGTCATTAAAGTTGTCAAAGACCCTAAAAGGGGTTGTGACCTGGTCAAAAAAAATTGTGTAGTGAGTATAGAACACTATTTGTAGAAATTCACTGTTTCTCACATTTCTCTCAAGCGCATTGTCAGAGAAATGAACGTCTGGAGCAAATTGAAACGCGAGAATATTCTTCCACTCCTCGGCTTATGGGAAAACTTTAGGCCGAACTCGTATACTGTTCCTGTCTCACCTTGGATGACGGATGGCACGCTCGAGAATTACTTGGAGGACGGTCTCAGCATGTCGCATCGTTTATCCATTGTCAGTTTAATCACCGGAAATGCTCATGAACTTGCCATATTGAGGTCAAAGATTCACAGATGCGCGATATAGCTCGAGCTTTGGAATACAGTTGCGCCTCTCTTTTCTTCGCGTCTTCAGTTCTGACTCTAAATTTTCTCTTTTTAGTGCATAATCATGAACAGGGTGATATCGCGCATGCCGATCTCAAACCTGTATGTTTCCTTTTTCCCCATTCTCTTTAGGTCGGCACTTTGCTCATGTTCTAAAAGGACAATATCCTTGTAAAGGATGGGAGAGCCTATCTCTGCGACTTCGGACTTTCGCATCTGCACGGCAGGATTGAGGGCTTTACCTCAGACCAACACGGTAACAACAGGTGGAAGGCGCCCGAAATGATTAGCGCAAGCATTGAAGAGAAACTGAAATTCAAGCCGACCTGTGCGAACGATATCTACTCCTTCGGTCTTATATTCTTATTTGTAAGTCTAATTCTCTTTTATGCACTATTGCTAAGTAATTTGTCCAGTTTGTCTGGAATGACCTTCCATGGAAGGCGCATAATGAAGCGGTAATATATGATGTGCGTCACGACAGACCTGAGTTGTCCCCGATGGCAGACAGTACGCGTGATAAGGTCGACCCTAATCACCTTCTGTTAATGGAGGAGTGCTGGAGATGGGAGCCTTTGCTACGTATTACGGCAAGGCTCCTGCTGGAAAGCCTTTTGCAGAAACTCATTGACGCAGAGGAGTTGATGGCAAAGCACGTAACAGAGAAGGGAGAGGGCGCCGCGAAACCAGAAAATGTCAAACGAGAATATGATACGACGTTTTACTTACGCCCTCCATTTCATAAGCCCTCACTGTCGAATTGATGTTTCGCAACATTTTTAACTTATTGCCTACAATTTCTTGCTATTAGTTATTACGAGAAGGTCTCAGGGTGTCCCAAATAGGTATTAATTTGCCGATCCCATCCCGAGCTTACTTCAGCAGTGCAAATATACTTGTACATTTTTCAGCTCACTTATTCCACATTGCTAAGAGAGATAGAGCGCGGTTTTGAGATCAGGTACGCTCAGGGTATGACCCCATATTTTTTTCTTCTATGATTACTTCCTGGTTGGGAAGATATACAACCCGACAGACTTGCTGACAAATTATCGCATCCTTATTTCACACAGTCCGCAAAGCAAACGTTCAGCTCTCACAGCTGGTATCTAGTTTATCTAGATACAAAATTTTACCGCTATTGCCTGGGCGAAGGAGCAGGCGCCCTTCTTCCAGCTTCTTTCCCTTTGAGACGCAATAGGCGAAACAACACTGCAGGGATCGGGATCCAAACTTCCTCGATTTAACACTGAATTGTCGAGGTTGAGAACTGGTATTGTCTCTCCGACACCCACACAACCCAACGGTCATCCACGACGATGCTTTCCATGTCACAGACCTCAGTTCTCAGCTTGAACCCCTCATCCACGCTTGGATGACGGACGAGAGCCTCAGGAAATACGGTGTGTGCGCGGAACGGTCGCAGAGCCGAAGTGATATACATAGTGGATATATTTGAGGAACAGGGTTGGAAGCATTGATAGAGAACGCAGAAGATATCTGTACTTGTTTCTTTGTAGATGTATGTTCGTTCGTAAGTACGCCAGTATTTGATAATGAAGTCGTGAGGTCTGGAGACGATCGTTACATAAGCAAGAAATTCTCGACGGCGGTTGCGGCCACGCATGATCAGGCATGTGGGACTGGCTCGCGCGCAAGAAGCCTAAGTCGCACTCAGACAAGCCCAAGTCTGCGAGGAAAAACGCCACGTCGCGGTTTGCTCGACCCCATCCGCATTGTTATTCACGTCACGATTATGACACCCGTGTGCATGCCCTCCTCGCGAAACATCTCAAGCACAAGCAAATGGTCATGGCTGGTAATCGCGAAAGGCTCGATTCATAAAGAACTCTAGCGCATCATCCCAACTGCAGCTACGTTTTGTGACGCCTTCCTCGGTCTCCTCTTGGGCGAAGACTTGCTATATTAGTATATTTACGGTTTACCTGTAGTCTGTCGGGTTGAACATCTCCTAAATCAGAGGGTAATCATAGAAGAAAAAAATATGGGGTCATACCTGGAGTGTACCTAATCTCAAGACTGCGCTCGGTTTCTCTTAGCAATGTGGAATATGAAAGTTGAAAAATGTAAAAGTATATTCTCGCTGCTTAAGTGCGGGAAGGATCGGCACGTCTGTTTTTACAGTACGCGCGGCGACAACATCCACCGCCGTATGTTACATGTCAGTATATTACATATCAGTTACAACAGCGGCAAGAAAACAAATCTTCAAACTCATTATTATTCAATCTCACCTCGGGACCAGCAAGGAGTTGTCACTAACCGATGCACCCGGGAAAAGGCGCCTGGCAGGGCCCCTCTCCTTCTCACATCCCCCCCTCGGCTCCCAGCCCCAGCCTCACCTCCGCATTGCTCGTCGTCAAGTGCGCCCAGCCCCTTCCATGGCGCTCGCCCCACTCGCCCCACCATACACTCCCGTCCATCCTCGCCCCTCCCCCGCGCCGCACCTCCACCTCGCGTTCTCGCCCGCGTCCGCTCGGGTCCACCACGCGCCCGTCGTAGTCGACGCGCGGCGCGGCGCGGACCACGGAGGTGCGCAGCGAAAACGTGCCCTCGAAGGCCGGGTGCAGCGCCGCGTGCGCGCGCGCGTTCGAGGTCTTTAGAGTGAGGGATAGCGGCGCGGAGGGGGAGTGCGAGGGGAACAGGAGAGTGTTGGGCGCGCTGGACGTGAGCGCCTGAATGGCGAAGCCCGGTGTGCCTTGGGGCGCGGAGAGTACGACGGAGGTGTTTATCGCGCTTTTTGTTTCGATTCAACCAGATTGGAACGGGAAGGAAGAGGCGGGAGAGGAGTGACGCACCCGTTGCTCGTCTTGAGGAGTAGTTCGGTCGCGCGCGAGCTCGCGCTGCCTCCGCCGGCGTGCGACATGGAGACGGACGCGCCGATGATCGCGTTGGACGTGACGAGCTTGAGCGAGGAAGACGTATGGTACGAACCCGTGATGGGCGCATTAGACGTCTTGAGCGTGGCGGCCTGCACGCCTACATTCTGTTATTTTTTTCAAATTATGAGTTATGTCGTATACCAATAGGACTGGAGCAGGCGGAAAGCAGACCTCTGCGGCGATGCCCGCGTTGCTCGTCTTCAGGTCGAGCGCGCCGAACGCAAGGCCCGCCGCGAGTCCGTGGCGGAAGTTGCTAAAATCCGTCTCGAGCTTCTTGTATACGCGCCCCGGCGCCGCGGGAAGGCGCAAGACAACGTCGAAGCGCAACATGTCGCGCGGGCGCAGCGCGCGCCCCGCACGCCAGTTGTGTGGTGTGAATATGCCTACGCCGTGTTCCTGTGCGTCGTGATTTCTGTTCTCATCGAGCTGGAGGTGGGCATCCGCCCCGGAGGCGTTCCGCGTGAGCCGGCAGACGGAGGCGCGCGCGAGCGCCTCGGGTACCCAATAGCCCACGCGCACGTCGACGGTGGCTATGTCTGTTTCGGACGCTGTGTCGGAAGTGGCGGGCTCGATGCGCACGGAGCCGTGTGCGAGCGAGCCGCGCGAGAGGAGGTAGAGACCCTCGGCGCCCGCGGGGAGCGTGAAGGAGACCTGAGAGTGGTACGGCGGGGCGTCCATTTTTTCCTTGGCCGGAATGTCTTGGGTGAGTGAATCTTGCGCTTCAAAGTCGACTTGGAGGGGCGAGAGCGACGCAGGCCAGTCCGTGCGCTCGACGCACGCGCCGACCTCGCCCCTGGCGAACTCGGGCCAGTCGGTCGCAATGCCCTGTCATTATCGCGTTGGGATAGGGGAAGAGGATATGAATGAAGTGAAGGAGGTGGGCTCACCCGGTGTGCGCGGTGCCTGCTGACGCCCGCGAGGTCGAGGGCGCTGCGCACGAGCATGGCGAGCAGCAGCCAGACGAGCAGCGCAGCGGCGAGAAAGCGCCAGAAATGGCGCCGCGCAGGCTCGCCGCAGAGGAAGGACGTGGCCGGGGTGCACAGCTGCATGCCTAGTCTGATTGTGCTGGTGCTGGGGGAGTTGGAGCTGGAGAGAGAGCGTGTAGAGTGATTGGACTCGGTGAGGTCCTTCAAAATCATCAGTCAGCGTCCTGCGTTGGGGAACGATGAGCAGGAGGCAAAACGAGTGCTGTGCGCTGCGTGCGGAGGATGGAGGGCGAGGCTTGGGCGAGACTATAAGCTCTGTGGGGGTGCTCGTAGTGGGGCTGATGAAGTGAAGGCGCAGTATCGCACGTACTGCGTCTCGCAGCAGAAGCGTGTTCATAAGCTTCCGGGCCATTCAGTTTCTGAGTCGTGCAGCGTGCGCAGTGATATACGACAGAGGGGTCGACGTCAATGACTGGGAAGAATCTCCTTGACGAACATTTTAGGCGCATCGCAGGGCTCGGTACCAACTGCTCTTGCTCCCGCTACGATCTTTCTCCGCCTGGTTTCCCGCCTCACCGTCGTGCTTCTCTTCCGCTCGCCTGATCATGCGCTCGGAGTTCATCTGCGGAACTCCAATACGGATCCCGATAATTAATAGAGTCGCGGGTGGTATAGCTTCGTATGACTCCTAACTCTTTTTCAGGCTCAACCTGCGCAGGCATCCAGGCCACTTCCGGCGTTGTCGGTTCCAAGACAAAGAATAACATGCACGCAGTAACGTAAATTGCATACGAGTCGAACACGTTTCACTGTGGGCCCCAGAAATAATTTTCAACTCAACCGCTATACGAAACGATGTCTAGTCTGAGCTCGTTCACTCATTCTCCGAGAAGAGTAGGATTGCTGACGAGCCATTGGTGCTTCAAATGGAAAATGACTCGAGTCCAGATGCAGCAGAAAATCAACGCGGGCTGGCAGAAGTAATGTCCGAGCGTGTCCGGGAGTTCCGATATCTGCTAGAGGGACAGCTAAGCGGCGAGGTGAGTGCAAACTCTTTTGAGGGCAGTTGACCGAGCTTTTGATGTGTGACGAGACATAGACATAGGTTCTGATCAGTGACATCGCTTTTGAGTGTTCTGGAGGCAGGCACAGACTTATGGTACTTATCTGCGTTACCCTTCACCGTCTCTCCAAACCTCCAACCCTCAGAGTCCAAGAGACGATGGAGCTAGTGTAGCCCGCAAGTGAAAGAAAGAGAACCTCAAAATATTTACGGCATAGAGACTAGCAATACAAGAGTAAATCGCAAAGCGGGATTCCTCTGGACTTTCAGATTGCAACTGGTCATGCAGAACTCGGCGGCTCGGGCAAGTAGGTATCTGCGAATATAAGCATATTTTCTTCTAAAGGCTACCCGTGAACAGACGCACCGACATCGTTTCATCCCCGCCCGCATGGTTGCAACTGGCGGTATCCAAACCTCCAAATGCAACGAAGACTATTCAGCCCTTTAGGACATCTCATACGACGAACTCCGCATGAAGTACACAAAAGAAGAGTAATTAGGAGAGCTGGGCTCGTCTCCGATTCCAGCCTTGTTCGTAAGTCAAGTCCGGAAATGATAGTGTCTGCAGGACCCCGCCCATCTAACAAAAGTCTCGCTGTTTACTGGCTCATAGACGCGAGGGAGTCGGACGAACTGGTAATTACAACATCTCATCCCTGTTCGAGTCCGCCTCGGCGTGAGGTATTCCTGCTTTCCTCGCAATGGTCTTGCGATCCCGCGTGTGAGTCATAACGTTTACAAGGAGGTTCAGATCGCTAGAAGAAAGAAGGGTGGTGCAGGAAAAGAGAGACAAATTCACTAACAGAAGCCTTCTACTCATTGTCGTCATCAGGCACGATACCCGAGTCCTCCGCCTTGCGTCTCTTTGACGGCGCTGCGTCTGCGTCCGAAGGCTCCATATCACACTAGTGTAGGTCACACTGCCACCGCCAAAGTAGACGAGCCTTTCAGACTTCACCACCTCCAAAGTTTGCGGCGGGCGGACGTGCATTAAGTTAGTTCAGTCAACTTGAAGGAGTCCGAATGATGATATTTCGTGCTGATCCAGCAAGGAAAATCAATACAGCGATACGTCGTAATCCTTCGAAGTTGGCAAATCGACGTAGCACAAGCATTCATTCGAGGCAAAGCATTCATGCCTGCAAGTTCTCGACCAGGTGGATTGCCGAAATCCACTGCATGAGATCCTTGTTTAAGGATGCAGCCAGAAAAGATGAATGGTACGAGCAAGGTACGACACGCAAGAGACAAGCTTCGTGCCGACACGTGCTGTGTCGTGTCGCGTGCGCTCTCGTCGTCATCGTTTTCGCTGCTTCACTCAGCGCGACTTCAACATCGAAGTCGTCGCCAACAAACGCAGAGTTTGAACCGGCATTAACGTCTCTTCGACTCCGCGTGCGTCCGAATAGCCGCCTATGCCGAGATTGTAGCTGCTCTGTTGAGCCTGCTCCATCAAAGTGCGTGTGATTGTCAGTATAGAAGCTCAACTGGCAAATGACGGACGTACCTCTACTTCTTTATTTCGTGCAATTGGTGCGAGCGGCGGTTTTCGCCTTCAAATCAAGGCCAATTTATCTTCAAGATCTCATACATACTATAAGTGCAACCGTACTTGTTACATGCAAAATATTTCGCCCATAAAGCCCAAGGAAAGCAACCAGTTGTACCAAGACGAAGTGCAAATTAAATGTAAATGGAAAGAGGAGGGGGAGGAGGGGGCTGGCTCGCAAGTGCCCGAATCCCTCTTTCTGCGCTTAGCAGGCTCATACACCACCTCCTTCTGAGCCTTCCGCAGCCTTTTCGCTCTCCTTTATAAAGGCAGAGATCACTGGCGCGTCATACTATCAAAGGTCCTCGATGGTCCTAAAGAACCCCACTGTCTTGCATCGTGGAGTCCTCTCAGCTGATTCGGTAGAAGTGTCCTCAGCTGGCCTTGTGCGTGCGACCGCCTCCTCGATTTCCGTCTCCGTCTCGTCCTCCCGCTCTTCCTCTTCCTCCTTTGACCGTCGTGTATAAGAAGCAGCTTCCCAGTCAACTAGACGCAAAGGTCCTATCCGTGGGATTATCTCCTGTGCCGTGCCTTGCACAGACGTATGTGGGTGGCTGTTGGGCGGGCCCGTAGTCGAGTGTGGAGACGAGGCTGGCTCACCGATCGTAAAAAACTCAGGGTCACGAAAATTTACTGCAGATGTCACGGCTTCCGGAGGCGACGGTGCGCGAGACCCGACGGCTCTGTCTTGAGGGCGCATCAAGCCGGATGATGAGGACGGCAGAGATGACTCCTGGTTTGGGACTCGGGAGTCTGCAAGAACCTGTGTCTGAGAGCTCCGCTGTCGCTTCTGTTTTCGTGGAGCTAATGCGATTCAGACACAATAGAAAACAAACAGAGTATGGATAGAAATGACGAGACTCACTGCTTGTTGATTCCTGGCCGGATTCACCAGACTCAATCTCGATGGCCTTGCGTTTCCCGGCGCGTACCCTGGATATAGTCTCAACCCCTCCAGCCTTAGCGTCGGAGCCCCTGGTGCTGGGAAGCGTCTCGCTAGTATTCACCTCTTCGTTGTCACCGTCGCCGTGTCCGCCAGCTACGTGGTTCATCTCTTCTCTGCACCAGGCACAATGCGCAGGCTGTCGTCAATGCACGATATGCAGAAATGTTGAAAAAGCGAACGTACTCGATTTTCTCTCGCCTCTCAAACAGCCTCTTCTTGATATCCTCCTTCCGTCCTTTGCAATTAAGGCCGATCTTCTACGTATGGAGACCGTGTCGATCAGCAACGAGCGGTGGTGACGATGAAAAGGAAGTAGAGCAGACTCACTTTTGCGAGCATGCTCAGCTGCTTGTGCTTCCATTCTTCGAGAATCTCTTTAGGAGGGATTGATAATGTGCCCTTGTGGATTGGTACGCCCCGAGCTGACGGCTTGATAAAAGCGCGCTTCCGGGGCTCGCCTACGGATTTCTTTTCTATTGTTGACATCTGAGCTTTCTCAGCAGCTTTTGTCTTAGCTGCGCGGGTCAAGGTTTGTCTGGGGAACATGGTGGACTTCGAGGATGGGACTTGGGTGGAGGGACGTGATAGTGGCGGTTGAAGAAATAAAGGGAGCGAGACCGCGTATTTGAAGCCCCAGTCACGCGTGTGGCTACTGACCATATGTATCCGATCGAGCCACAGAACCCCGCCCCAGGCCCACATGAAGCATCATCTTCTAACATCAAAGACATAAATCGCAGATTGCAGTAATGCATACCTCTCCTGGACCTGCCGAGTATGATATTTTGCATGCATCTTGTACAGTTGTGTACGAGAGCTTGAAAACATTTTGAACCGTCGACGAACCGCCGCCAGCACCAATTGCAAAGTGCCATGAGTCAGCCGGCCAAAAGTATGTCTGTCTTCCCCGTCGAGCTTTCATATCGAGTACTGTCAACAACGCACTTTTAACCGAGTAGAGCAGTTTTAGCGTCGACCGAGACTCGGATGTAGCTGACCTTAAAAGCCTGAACTTGCTTCATCACTTGCTCTTCCTCCAGCAGATATCGGAGCCCCATTGCTTTTCAAGCACATTAAGAATCGGGACGATTGTTGAAACGCTAATGCCTCGTTAGCAATCCTATTCTTTTTGGAGAGCTCAGCCTAGAATCTATCCTCGGTACAGTTGAATCGAAGAATATTGTATTAATGTGAAACTAGATCCAAGGCTCGCAATGAGACCTGCTCATCTCAATTTGATATTTATTCAGACTGCGTGCATTCGACCGTTATTCTTACGATGTCGGAAATACATGTTCACAACCCAAATAGATATAAATAATGCGTCCCACTCCTGGACCGGCCGGTCGGGTACGATAGCCGGACTTGCACAATGAACACAATGAACATAATGAAAACCAGAGCAACACGAACAGAAAACCAGAACAACACGAATACAACCCAACAAACCAACATGTGATGTGTGGCTCTCTCCGTAGGCCTTAAATACGGGGTCTCAATCCCTTTCTCCTTCAATCTCTACCCTCTACCACAACTACAATCCACTTCCACTTCCACTTCCAGCTCCACTTCCACATCCTACCACACCACATGCATTCGTCGGCGCTCCCATCTGAGGCCCATATAAAGGGGCTGGAATACCACGCGTTGAGGACGCTCGCAAGAGTGAGTCTCGCATCTCCGCCGCTGTCGCTGCTCGTTACTGATTAGTATGCAGGTACACGGCTTTACAGCCACAGGGAAGCGGGAGGAAATCCGAGAGCGGTTGCTCCAATGGCGTGCGGAGTTCGGGTATGTTCTGGTTTTCCGTCTCGTGCTTATATATCGTATGTTGACGCCATTTTTATGTCCGCCGTAGCCTCAAGGACAGCGTGGACGCCCATGTCCAAGGCTCCGACTCCAATTCCAGGTCGGGGGGCTCCAAGGAGAATGTCGGAGGTATGCCCCAAGAACCCACCGCGCGGAAGCGCAAGGCTGAGGAATTGGCCACAGATAGTGAGTCTCTTCATCAGCGTCCACAATACACCTGCATTTCTGACATGTCAATTTTCTGCGAGAAGACGTGCCAGCGGAACGTCAAAGGAAGAGGATCTTAGTCGACTCCGTTGTCATCAACACCGATGTGCTCCCGTCACCTTCGCCATCCCAGCCGGCGCAGCCACTTCCAACACTGCTGTCATCCTTGCCGGAGACGCCGCTGCCGTCATCGCCAATACTTTCACCGCTATTTCCGCTGCAGTGTCCTGGCATACCACAGCACCCACTACAGACGTGGGACACCATGTTCTTCATTCAGGATCCAGATGGATGTCTGGGGATTGTCAGGCCCGTTTCTGACTGGCAGAAGGGCCAGCGAACGAGTCGTCCGAGACGAAAGACAACTGATTACTCGAGACGATACCGACACTGAATAGTGCCAGTGCCCGCTATAAGCCATGAGGTTGTTGTTATATCTCCGTCTCGGTCTCCATCGCTCATTCCGAGCCATTCTAACAGCAGTTAAGAGATGGGTGGTGGGCGATAAAAGGCAGTGTTTTGTATATATATATTGTCATGTTGGTTCTTGTGCAAGAATGATTTAAGCAGCAGCGCTTGTTAAAATCAGATTGTGGTGATTCATGAGCATGGCCGGAGACAGATTAGCCACTCCATGAGCACTCGCACTATCATTTGAACGGCACAACACTCAAACCAGTCACCGAGCACCCAATGACTGTGTCGGTTGCACTCGCCCACCACTCGCATGCGGCAAGGTGGCCTCGCCCGAGAGAAGCAGCATAACGTTATCGTGCCATTCCACAAAGGTAATTGCTTTCGGAATAGCATAGGGCACCGGCTGTCAGTGTCCTTTGGACACCCAGGTAGCTTTCCCTTCAGCTCACGAGTCAAACGATATCCGCCTTTTCGACAAACAAAGAAATGACGATGGACTCTAGCTGAGGGCTTACCTACGCCAAATACAAGAATACGCGGGCGCAAGTTTGAGGAATTGGCCGACATGGAAGGAGTTAGGTGGACTGAGATGACTGGTGGGGATTTTAGCGATAGACGAGCAAATGATAATGGCCTTTTATGGAGGGTGAAGTTGAGCCTACAAGATTGAAGAGGGCTTCAAAGGAATCGATTAACTGAGCCTTCGTTGTACCGGATCTCTATAGGATCCGTCGACACGCGTTTGATCGACGAAGGCGCTTTACAGTGTTCATGGTTGCGGATAGCTTGCCAACGAGCAGCATGAGTTGGATGCTGGATGCTCGTTAGGTATTCTGGCCATGCGTTATGCAGAAAAAGACAATTAGCAGGAAGAACATCAGGAAAAGCCTACCCTGTCAAATCGCGCCAAATCGTTCAAATTCCTTCAAATTCCTTCAAATCCGCGTGGATGGGCATGGCAGCGGGCTAGAGAATGGCACACACCGGTACGGCATAGAGCGCGCAACAACGAACTGCAGCGCGAGCATGGCACCACGAACCCGCTATCGCTGGAGCGCCGGCTCAAGAGGCAGCGCTCACACGACGTGAACGTGAAGCCGCTTGGCGAGGGCGAGGGTGGTGTGGACGACCAAAACGCGTATGGACGTCGACATGCAGACTGACATGCAGATTGACCCGCAGGTACTGGATGATGACCATGATAAGTTTAGCGTTATCGGGTCTACGTCTTCGTACCGCTTCGCGACGTTCGTGTTGAAGTCTGGCGACTCGATGAAACGCAGGAAGGATTCGTACTCCAAGATTTCAAGATGAGCCAGGCGAGTTCCAACTCGGGTTCGTCCTCTTCGGGATTGGACGCGTCGCCAGTCGGATTGACTTGAGGGGGTATCGAGCGGAAGAGACTCGTTGCAACTGGACAGCAGCTCAGCACTCGGCGACTCAAGGAAAAAACTCAAGCACGTAGCTTCTTGACGAACAAGATTAACAAGGTCGACCATGACCAATATGAAAGGGGATGCGCTATTATAGTACGCACAAGGCAAGACACGTCAACAAAGACGGCTCCGATTCATTCATCTTGAGGAAAATGACCAATAAACACTCTCAGGACGCCAACTCCATCTAAAAAGGGCTGAACCCATTTTTTCCGCGATCGGGAGGGCGGCTGAGAGAGCTCGATGGCTTTCAATATTTTACTTCGTCAGCTCCTGAGTGGCCGTGCTACGTCAAGTTAACTTCGATCCAGAAATCTGTATTTTTATTTCAAGCACGAAGACGATAACAAGGACAGAGCATGTTATAAATTTAAGCGAACTAAGAATCGTAGTATCGAATGAATCTGATTCCAAAAAGAGCGAACTAGTACAAAACATGATAAGCACGAAAAGACCCATGGATCCTACAATAGAGGAGCATGTATAAGGCCATAGCCTATCAATACGTTAATGATTGCCACCAGGTCGAAGGAGGAACACTGCGCGAATCCGATCCATTACACGGTGAGGACCTTGTATCACTGCGATCGCGGTAGCTGTAAACGGGACGAGAGTCGCAGCAAGAACATACGGTTTCGCTGTGCAGACGACAACGAAATGAGCTTCCATTCTTAGGAGGGACGGCCTGAAAACGACTTACAAAGCAATTTCTTCGTTAAGTAGGAGATTTCTCTCATTACCGTGTAGATCTCCCTAGCCAGACGCCATGTAGCCCGCTCCTCGCGAGGTCGAAGGCGCCAGCGTGCGGAAACACCATTTACTCGTCCTTCGATGCGCTCGAATTGAATAAGTGCTTCTTCAGCTAGCAATCGCTTCGTTGGATCTTCCCGAGTCATAGCGTCAACGAGGGGTCTCATAAATTCAGCATTTGTGTATTTCTGAGGAGACAAGTTTATCATAAGCAAGTCGCAAAGCCGAGCGAGTTACGTTACATACGTCGAGAAAGGATTTCCTATATTGATTGCCCAGTGTGAAAACATCGACAGGGAATGGGTCATGGAACTCTAGATGTCCATCCAGCTCTGGAACATCTCTGTCGAGTCCGTCGATCCCATGGACAAGGTGAGGCTCGTTCGGGTCTTCAAAAATTGCCGAAATGCCGAAGTCCGCAAAATAGTACCTAACGCTAGGGACATCGCTGCGATACTTGTAATCCGCTATATCCGAGGCATCAGGCAGTAGGAATTGCCAAGATGGATTGGGGTGAAAACCATGAGGGTACATCGCATTCCCATCCATAAGGATGTTGTAATCAGATAGATCACTAAAGCCAGGACGAAATTTCTTCAAATTCAGATGTTGCTCAAATAGATGCAGCTTACCGATGAGCTACACCGCGCCTATGTATGTACACCAAGCCCTGAAAGGTGAATCAATCAGTAAAATTATGCATGTCAATATGTAACCTGCGCTCACTTCCAAGGTTTGCCGAGCAAAATCCAACAGTTCGGTCACGGAGTAGAATTCAGGACTATCAAAACTACGAAGCAGCGGCATGACAATATACTCCTGTTCGTTATCCGAGTTGTCTATGAGATGATCGATGATCGGAACACAGTGGTTCATAGGATCACTGAAAGATTCGGAGGTAGAAAACATCATCGCAATGCGGGCCTCTCTGCTGGAGACTTTCTTGATAGCCACTTGTACACCGTCACTTAACCGCGTCGCATCCGTGAGCACCCTCTCCTTTGTGAATATTAGGTGAAGGAAAAGTTATGATGAAGGCAGGGTCTTACCTTATTGTCGAGAACGTCTTCACACTCATAAACAGCCTTACCATTACTGTACCAAGACGGTGTCCATCCCGGCCTGAGTCTAGGACGAAGACGGTATTCTTTCAACTCCAAAAATGCCGAACGATCTCTCCACCAGGCTTCATGGGTCTGTAGGTCTAGAGGAAATTGAGGCGTATGCTTGTTCGACTTTGATGCGTGCGGGCCTGGAGACGTGGGCGTCCGAGGCTCAGACATGAAAGGAATGACCTGAGTGCATGAGGGAAGAAAGTGATGAGAATGATGGTTGGGACAGGCCTAATGGTTGCAACACGGGCGACGAGTCACAGTTACGTATCTAAGAAGACAAGGTCGGTCAAGGTCGGTCAAAGCCGGTATCACCACGTGTACTCATAGGGACCTATGCGCGTGATCGCCCTTGACCGTCAACAAAAACTCTGAAAACAGGTTAGACAATACAAAAGCAAATTAGACAATACACGTACTGCTTCGAGGATGAAACAATATCAAAATTTGAATTGCGTCTACATGTGTCCTGAAAAGTCACTGAAAATTACAAGATTGTATTCACCGTTACTCAACGGCATTTTTACTGGATAAAGATCTCCTTGGCAAGCGCACCCAACTACCGATGTTCCCATTCTCAGAAGATGAATTCAGGAGGTATCCCTATTGTGTGCTAAACTGGCGTTATCTCAGATAAATGCAGAAGGGTGGTCTCCCGAGGCGCACCTACTGATTTCTTCTTTATTGTCGGCCTCCGAGCTTTCTCAGTGCCTTGGGTCTTAGCTGCGCGGGTCAAATGCCATGGTCGACCTCCTCCGAGAGTGAAACTTGAGCGAGAGGCGTGATAGTGGTCCTCAATCTTGAGAGACGATCATCTTCCGAACATCCCTCAAGCTCGTACTCAACCGGCGCATCCCCGTCCACTTCGCTCTTAACCCACTCGCACGACGTCTCGCAAGTAAACCTTGCTTGTTGTGTATCCTTCAGCGCTCGGTTTGTCTCCCTCCCTTTTTCCGGTTTTACCTGAGCGACTCGGATGGGACGTGAAGCATGAGGCTGCTCAGAAAGAAGGGTTGGATTTCCAACAAGAATTATCTGCATGTATGCATTCGTATCGCTTTCCGCAGAGGATGGGCACGCACGGGGATCGCGGATGGACGGAAGAGAAGCCGCAGAACGGCGACGCAGGGGCGTAAATCCGCTCGTGGCCGCGTAGCATATCCCTGTGCGGAGGTTAGTCCAGGTTCACGTATGTACGCACAAGTACGTGTCAAACGCCTCTCGCGAATCACCCTGCCCCTCTTGGCTCTGCTCTATTTTCAGTCTACTGGCTCTGACGCGTTTTGTTTGAGCACTGTCCTCGAAGAGGCGCCGATGCCGCCTCCCTCATCTGATTCAGACGTGGAGGATTCTAGCTGGCAGAATCTCAGTTGCAGTCTTAGCTTGGAACACGCTAGCAAAGCCCAAGCCGACTACGCGCTCGAAAGGTGACGAAGAGTGCTCGGTCCGCCGACATATCGCACGAGCTTCTCCGAAAGTTGGGCTCATTTCCAGTTCCACCCTCGTTCGTAAACAAGTCCAGACTCGATATTTTGATTCAGTGTTTTCAGGGCGATCCATCCGACAATGCCTCGTCGTTGACCATCGAGCAAACACGAGGGAGTCGGACGATTTCGCAGAACTGCAGCTTCATATCGTGTCAGAGTCCCGGCTCGGTGTGAGGTATGCCTAATTTCCTCGTAATGTCCCAGCCATTTCACGTGTAAGTAGGCCGAAGTCTGAGTAGCACAGTTTTCGTAGGGATAATCAGACAATATCTTTTTCCTCATCAGAATAGAAAAAGCAAAGGCGACGTAACACTGTTGATAAGCTTGAAACTCTTGCGTTGCAAAATACTTAGGCGGCACTTGAGAGGCGCAACAGAATGGTGGGTCCTTGAGGTGCATCAGAATAAGCCATAGGAAAAGAAAAGGGACTTACCGACAGGAGTCTAGGTCCTCTGATTTGTATTCCCTCAGTGGTTCCGTGTCTATATCCAAATGTTCTGTAACACATCTGTATAAGTGTTGTTGTTGCTGTTGTCGTAGACGAGCTTGACGATGACGTTCAGCTAGTTTCCATTTTTCGCAACGAGCGACGGCCTGAGAGCCTGGAGAATGAATTCCAAAGCTGATCCAGCAGAGCAAGTTAATACAGCGATGCGAAGTAGTCGTCGAACGTTGGTAGGCGCGACACCGAAATCGTACGAGCACCCGAGATAAATATAGGACATCCGCACCAGATATCGTCTGCGCTGCAGATCTTGACGGCGGAAGTTACAGGAAGAGCGTCAAATGATGCATACAATCGGGAAAAGAGAATAAAAATGAAGTGGCACATAAGTGCAGCTCAAGCCGATGCGTACGACGTGCAAAGCAAGCTGCGAGCTTCGTGGCGACACGTGCCAACGTTACCACGTTGCGCCCGAGACATTCCTCGTTGTCATTAAAAGACTCAGCTTCATCTTCTTTCGCAACTCCAATATATTCTCAGCACAACTTCAGTGCCAAAGTCGTGACGGCGAATACGTCGAGGCTACTCTAAAGAAGTACATGTTATTGGCAATACCCAATATGAGAATTCGACGGAGAAATAGGACATACTTCTGGTTGGCTGACTCGCAATGCTTTGCGATCAGTGATGGCGGAGGGTCCCTCGACACTGTAAATCGGTTCAAATTGTTTCCGAGTTCTGGTACACGAGTGTACTCGATGCATGTAAAATGTCATGCTCGTTTGCGCGTTTGTACCCTTAGTTGTGAGGTAGGCAGTAGTCTGCAGTCATCGGCATCACGAATCGTTAATATATAAGAAGGTCAAGCTGGCTGAGCTGGCTGACGATGAGGCGCCGGCACTTTCGTATTCTTCGAAATCATAGTTGGAAATGGCCTCCCCGGCCGTGTCTCGATCTGAGAACAAAATTGCACTCAAAGCGTGACAGATATGTATAGAGCTTACCTCGATCATGCAACCATGCGATGCGTGCCATGCCTGCCAAATCCACGCATCCCGAGCGATGCTTGCGGAGGCGCCCTCTGTGTCTCCAAATTGCAACACCTTTGCAACCGCGTGGTTCATCTCGTGGTCAGCTAACTAGCATAATTCGTTTACCTATTAGACAAGCAATGTAGTCTGTAAACGAGAACGTACTTGTGCCCATGCTCATTACATAGTCTCGTAGATGTAACTCGGATTTAACTTGAGAAACTCCCAATCAACTTGTACAGTATTCTGTGAAACGAAAGCCAGCATACCTCAGGACATTCTAAAGCAAACCAACTGCCGTCCCTTGGCTGTTCGCAGACTCGCGATCTCGTCTGTGACAATGCCGACGGTTGCTGGCCGGCACGCCCTGCTGGTCTAAATGAGACGTCGCTTTGTCCGTGATGCTGTCATTTCATGTACATTAGACAAGTCATCGAAAGCACTGAAAACGGGCGTAAGACATACTATGGTTTCAGAAACCGCTCCCAGAAGTCGTCGACGCCATCACATACTTATGACATTTGCTGAAAAAGCCTGGCCCAAGCACACTTGCAGGAAGTCGTATTTTTGCACATAGAGCTTTTCCGAGCCTGGTACAAGGTCAAGCACGCCCTGGCATCTTATCTGGGGGGACGCTGTCATAGCGGAGGAAAAGAAAAGCAGGCGTGCAAGGACAGAGCAATGATCCAGAAGACACGCGTCAGACTTCGCCGACGAAGGTGGCTAGCTTCAGTTCCTCATATGGAGTTGTCGGGGACAGAGATGGCGAGAACGGCGACAGCGAAAACAAGGAGTTTGATGGCGAGCAAGAGGCCGAGGCGGGAGGGAAAAGGAGAGAGAGAGAAAAAAGGAATCGTAACTTGCCATGCGAAGCAATGGCCCACAACCAAAGTCATTACTCATCCGTGCATGCCGATCGTCTTGAATGGCGACGATTTTTTTCGCCTTCCTTCGCCAAATTCACCTTCACGCGCCTGTAAGAGCCAAATGCTTGCGCAGACAGTCTGATATACTCGAACGGCTTCAATTCATTGATCGTTGGTGTGTGCAATCGAATGCTCACACAGCCGCCAGCGTACTATCCCCTCGAAGAGCCGCACACACGCAACCTCGTGCTCGAGCCTCTCTACGAGCTCTACTAGAAGCACAAAATCAAGTTCCACCGCGTCATCTGGGCTTCACGTGCCGGAACAACAACTTCGAGACGATCATGGTCAGCCAGCCGAACGACGCCGCGATGGTGTGCGGCATGGATTGGGCCGAGCACAACGGCTTCTTCATCTGCTCTGACCACTGACGCACGCGCAACATGAACGACGACCAGTTCCGGCAGTCCAACTCGTCCTCCGCCGCCTCTGCAGGCCCGCCGCGCTCGTGCGCTACGCGCAGCACCTCCCGTTCCAGGTCTTCTGCTGCAAGTCCGGAATGCACGTCGTCGACCACGCGCAGACGTATTACACCGGCCTGCGCTACTGCGCGGGCGTGCATGTCGCGAACCTCAGCACGACGCGTAGCGCCAGCGGCCGCAGGGCGACTCGGATGTGAATATGGGCTCGACTTTGACGCGATGCCGGACACGGGGGAGGGCGAGGCGGACGATGCCGCGACAGGTGAGGACGATGCGCTGGCGAACGCTTGCTACATCCCGAACGGTGTATTCCGCGTGGCTCGGATCCTCGTGAACCTGCGGTGCGTGACAACGTATGCGGGGGTAAGCCATGCGCAGCTCGCGCTCGACCTGTTCGGTCCGGACAACTTGCGATCCAGCTCTTGAAAAAACAAGGCATCATGATCTGTTGTGATTCTCTCCCACATCTAAGTTGCGGCATACATGATGGCTCGTGCGATACCTAGTCAATTCCGAATCAGCGGGCATTGACTAAATGAGTATCGTATAACAAAAGGCGGCGTCCTCGATCACATTTCAGCTCTGACGCAATACTAAGAAGACCTCAATAGGCGCTTGTATGGAAGGGTGACATATCCTCAAGCCTTCTTTTTCTTCGTGGTACGATTGAGCTATCTTACATCGCGTCCTTTCCTTCTGCACCTAGCATTTCTTCCATGCATCAGCTGCTTCGTTACCGCAAGGCTCAAGGACCCAAGGACGAGCTCGGCTGTCTTCTCCAGCTTCCGGGAGAACCTTGCTCAAATTGTTTTTTCTCGATCTTCGAGCCACTTACTGGCTTTCTGTATCGATAGATCCCCGTCCCCACAGAGCTTTCCCCTTATACTTCTTCCGGCAGCAAATCTTGTTTCCATCAAAGCGCTTTGAAATGTGGTCTTGTTTGAATTTAATCAGAAAGTTTCTTCTCCTGCTCAGGGAAATTTGTGTCTGAGCTGCCTAAGAGAAGTCTCCTTGGCCGCTATCATCTTAGATCTCTTGTTTCCATGTTGTAGAATTAAGGTTTTACCAGTGATCCTTGTGGGCCAATACAGGTGGGTCCAGAAAGTGTCCGCCATGCCTTTATATGGCAGTTTGTTCCCATCCGCGCTGCAGCCGATTTACCGCCGGCATCGTCTCCACCCTCAGCCAACCTCTACCAAACATTGGCTTCAAATCACGCGAAATCCAGGTTGAATTTAAATAAAGGTGGTTTACTAGATACATGAGATAGAGATACAAACATGTGCATCAGAATTTGAAGCTAAGGAGTTGAAGAATGACTTGCTGAGCTGGCTGCAGCGCGGATGGGAACAAACTGCCATATATAGGCATGGCGGACACTTTCTGGACCCACCTGTATGGGTGCCCTGTTATCTACTTACATAAGGCAAAACTTTTCGGGTAGGCTTATGTACGGCTTATGTACGCTTATGTCAGGCTTAGGGACTGCGTGTCCCGCTAGGATCTAAACGTGGTCATCGCTTTTGACTGTTAGCTACGCCTTGACCCGACAGCTAGTTACTCTCGTCTAAATCACGAAGCCGGCACAACAAAAAAGTGAGGAGGACTCAATTGAAACGGCGGCGATTGCAACGGCATGATCATCGACTCATCAATGAATACCATTCCATCACTTGCGAAGATCAGCCTCGTTTTGGAGAAGGAACGTAATTCAGCAGCTCTGTCTGTCTAGCTCCCTGCTCTTGTCTCAGCGACTCAAGATCGCACTCCTCTGAACCTTTCCGCTCGTCCTCGGCCAACCCTCCAAGGACCTGCTTGTAAGCAAACCTTGAACAATGAAGTCTGACGCTCGATGACAAGACATCATTTGTCCCAGAGAATGGAGACAGTCAGCTCTGCCATTGGCCTTGCCGCACTCGTCAAAATATCCAAGGAAGTTGTGGAGCAAGGCCATCGGCTTTGTACCGCTCGCCGTACAGTGCAAAAGCATCAGGAGAAGTTACGACGTGCGGAAGCCCATGTCAAATACTCGAAAATCGTCGCCGATGAGATCTTCAAAAGCTCGTCGATACCTTCGGATAGGCTAGAGGCACTTAAATTTGACATCAAAATCACCGAAGAATTTATGCAACAGTATAAGGAGCGAGTGCGATCATTTGTACATTCCATTTTTGTTTCGCCAATAAACTGTTTATACTTCGATGTAGCGAAGGAATATCACGCCCTCTCTAGCACCAAAACACAAGAGCGTTAATTTCTCAGGCGGCATCCGGAGATACTAATCAGATATCAGGGGTCTGTCAGGAGCAAGTCGTCGCAGAGCAAAACCAAAGCAAAACCAAATTAAAAAACGTTGTTTAAACTAATCCATGTGAAGGAAATCCGCACAAAATATATGTTTCAAAGTAAAAGCAACACTAGTAGCAGCAAAACATGGGCGCGGGAATCTAACAATACGAACGGTTTAACCCAGCAACCATCGCTGCAGGCGTAATAGATACCTCCGTGGGCCGGTAAAGAGGAGGAATGATGCGACCGAGAAGGGGGAAAAAGCTACCGCTTTGGCTAGGAGACACGTTGAGCATTCGAAAAAGATACACCAGGAATGACAAGAAACATGTTGGTCATAAACTCACTTATTGACCCAAGTGATCTCGACAAATATGACAGCTCCCGGAAAACGGAGCGGATGTTTCGAGTGAAGCGCACCGTACTACGCTCATCGTGAGAGTGTAAGCACCAGCGATGCGCGTAGCCAGGACACGTTCTTATCAACTGATTAAAAAGCTCAAGAGCCTGAAGAGCAGTCAACCGTTCCTCAGGCTTCTCTTTTGTCATTTCGTCAATGAGAGGAGTCAGGACCAAAAGGTTCTTATATACCTGAGCGAAGAATGCATTATTAGGAGGGGGAGTACTAAACGCATGCAAAAACGTACATCGAGAAGATTCCTCTTGAAGGTCATCCCTAAGGTGAATGCGTCGACACGAAACGGATCGTAAGGGATAAATAAGCTCAATTCTGGAACGTCTTCATCTTGTGCCACATTACCAATCACCAGACGAGGTTCGTTTTCGTCTCCAAAATACGTAGAAATTCCGAAGTCCGTGAAATAATATTTAACACGTCCAACATCATTTCTCGATCGTGGTTTGGCTTTTGACAGATCTCGTGCTGTTAAGTGTTGCTGACATGGGTGAAATCCATCTGGATCGAAGAGGGAACGCCCGTCCATCATTATATTGGCATCAGAAAGATCCCTTTACACGAGTTGGAATAGCTTGCGTCAGACGCTATCGACATTTCAGAAGAAAAAAAAAGTCAGGCGCACCTATGAGCGACGTTTTGACTATGCATGTAAACAAGCCCCTTCGAGTACGTTGGGAATCAGCAAGGATGAAATTCTGCGCGAAGTGGACATACCTCTAACGCCTGACGCACAAAATCAAATGCTTCGTCTACATGGTCAAACTCTGGGTCGTTAAAACGTCGGAGAAGCGGCATGACAATGAACACCGTTTGATTGTCTTCCTCAACGAATGTGTCAAAGATCGGAACGCAATGGTTCGTAGGGTCCTGGAGTCGCTCTGATGAAGATACCATGAGACCTATTCGAGCCTCCTGACTGTCCGCTGAAAATTTCTTGATTGCCACAATTTTGCCATCCTGGACTCGCTTTGCATCCATGACTGTTTCTCTCTTTAGCAGATCAAAGAGTAATATATTTCAGATATGTACCCCAGAGGAATGAAGAAGACAAGGCATACGATTTGTTTGTACGCATCCTCGCAAGCGTACGGAAAGATGTCGGCCTCAAGCCAGGACGGTTTCCATCCAGGATGGTATCTCGGCCTCAACTGATAGCCACGAGAAAGCAAGAAATCATAACGATCCCTCCACCAGCACTCGGACCCCAGCAAGCTGAAGCTACCATCACTTTCAATTTCTCTGAAGTACTCGAGGTCACTCTGTCTGGTCATGTGCCACATCGGATCGGTAGGTAAAACGACAGAATCATAGTGGATAAGGTCGTCCATGGCTGGTGCCTGCGGATGGCAGAAGGGGCGGAGTCTTGTCAGCGCGGAGGCTTGCCTAACGGTCAGTGGGGACAGATGGACGCGGACACAGAGAGACTTACATTATGTAAAGCATAATCAACATAACAACGATCACGCTGCACAGCTATACGTGTGTCAACACTGGGTACGAGCAAGGTACGACACGCAAGAGACAAGCTTCGTGCCGACACGTGCTGTGTCGCGTCCACGCTCGCTCTCACTGTCAGAACTCAGAGCCAACATCGTCGGCTTCGCTACTTCACGGTCTTCAACACAATTTCAGCATCGAAGTCGTCGCCAACAAACGCGATGTTTGAGCCGACATTGACGTCCGAGTCTTTTCGACTCCGCGTGCGTCCGAATAGCCGCTTAGTGTAGCTGCTCTGTTGAGCCTGCTCATTTAAAGTGCGTGTAATTGTCAGTATAGAAACTCAACTGGAAAATTGACGGACGTACCTCTGCTTCTTTATTTCGTGCAATTGGTGCGAGCGGCGGTTTTTCGCCTTCAAATCAAGTCCAATTTATTTTCAAGATCTCATACATACTATAAGTACAACCGTACTTGTTACATGCATTACGTTCCGCCCATGCAATACGTTCCGCCCATGTAATACGTTCCGCCCATGCAATATATTCCGCCCAGAAAGCAACCAAGAATTAGATGTAAGGTAGGCGACATTCTATCTCGACCACTGTGACATGTCACGGTCACGCGGCCAAATCTTCGGCTTGGGCGGATTTTTTTTTTTGGGAAGCATAGAAATCAATCAAATCAGACGAAAACAACTTTTCGAAGACAGATTTACTGTATTTTGCAGTCATACATGTTGTAGCAGTACTATACAGTAGTATAAAAGAGAAATTAAAGGCTAAGCTAGACGTTTGCGTTGGCAATTTCTTCCATGATTAAGATAGGAACAACTCGGTGTCCACAATAGCGCTTTGCGGCACATACGGCTTGTAAGTGAAAAAAGTAAAAAGAGATGGCTCACCGGCAAGTCTGCACTAAGGAAACAGAGTCAAAGCACTCCAGCATATTCTTTTCCATAATAGCTAGTGAGGATGTGCGTGGTGTAGCCCGATAACGTTGCTTTGTGAATTCTGTTGAAATTACCAAATAAATGCAGTGGCTGATTATATTATATAATTACTAATATACAAATAAGGCAATGTAACGTCACGGTAACGCGGCCAAATTCTGGCAAAAACATTTCCAAACCATGCTCAAACGTGCAGAAACGACATTTAGAGTACAAATAAATCAATTTTTTTTTCGGGGTTATTTCTTCATGAAAACTTTTTTTTTCTGAAAACCCCTGCATCATTCAGTAGCTAGACACGATATCTTCATTATGTAGCTGTTAGAATGGTCCTTTGTGGAGTGTTGAGTGAGGAATAAAGTGAGCAAAAAAGGTGTCACACAGGTAGTCGAGATAGAATGTCGCCTACCTTATATGGAAAGGGAGGCTCACAAGTGTCCGACTTCCCCTTTCTGCGCTTAGCAGGCTCATACGCCACCCTCCTTCCGAGCCTTCCGCAGCTTTTCCGCTCTCCATTATAAAGGCAGAGACCGCTGGCGCGTCATACTATCAAAGGTCCTCGACGGTCCTAAAAAAACCCACTGTCTTTCATCGTGGAGTCCTCTCAGCTGATTCGGTAGAAGTGTCCTCAGCTGGCCTTGTGCGTGCGGCCGCCTCCTCGATTTCCATCTCCGTCTCGTCCTCCCGCTCTTCCTCTTCCTCCTTTGACCGTCGTGTATAAGAAGCAGCTTCCCAGTCAACTAAACGCAAAGGTCCTATCCGTGGGATTATCTCCTGCGCCGTGCCTTGCACAGACGTATGTGGACTGTTGGGCGGGCCCGTAGTCGAGTGTGGAGACGAGGCTGGCACACCGATCGTAAAAAACTCAGGGTCACGAAAATTTACTGCAGATGTCACGGCTTCGGGAGGCGACGGTGCGCGAGACCCAACGGCTCTGTCTTGAGGGCGCATCAAGCCGGATGATGAGGACGGCAGAGATGACTCCTGGTTTGGGACTCGGGAGTCTGCAAGAACCTGTGTCTGAGAGCTCCGCTGTCGCTTCTGTCTTCTTGGAGCTAATGGTGTTCCGACAAATTAGAAAACAAACAGAGCTTGGATGGAAATGACGAGACTTACTGCTCGTTAATTCCTGTTCGGAATCATCGGACTCGAAGACCGTGGCCTTGCGTTTCCCGGCACGCACCTTGACCGGAGCCTCAACCCCTTCAGTGTTAGAATCAGAGTGCCTGATGCCGGGAAGTGTATCACTGGCGCTATTGTCGCTGTCGCTATCGGTACCGTGTCTGCCATACACTTTATTATCTTCCTCTACCCTGCACCAGGCACGACGCGCGGGTTATCGTCAATGCCCGGTGTGCAGAAATGTTTAAAAATGGACGTACTCGATTTGCTCTCGCTTCGCAAGCAGCCTCTTCGTGATGTCCTCCTTCCGTCCTTTGCAGTTCGTGCCGACCTTCTACGTATGGAGGCCGCATCGATCAGCAACGAGCGGTGGTGATGATGAAAGGGAAGTGTGGCAGGCTTACTTTTGCAAGCATGCTCAGCTGCTTGTGTTTCCATTCTGCGAGAATCTCTTTAGGAGGGATTGACAGTGTGCCCTTGTGGATCGCTGGGCCCCGAGCTGGCGGTTTGATAAGAGCGGGCTTCCGAGGCTCGCCTGCGGATTTCTTTTCTATTGTTGACATCTGGGCTTTCTCAGCAGCTTTTGTCTTAGCTGCGCGGGTCAAGGTTTGTCTGGGGAACATGGTGGACTTCGAGGATGGGACTTGGGTGGAGGGACGTGATAGTAGCGGTTGAAGAAATAAAGGGAGCGAGACCGCGTATTTGAAGCCTCAGTCACGCGTGTGGCTACTGACCATATGTATCCGATCGAGCCACAGAACCCCGCCCCAGGCCCACATGAAGCATCATCTTCTAACATCAAAGACATAAATCGCAGATTGCAGTAATGCATACCTCTCCTGGACCTGCCGAGTATGATATTTTGCATGCATCTTGTACAGTTGTGTACGAGAGCTTGAAAACATTTTGAACCGTCGACGAACCGCCGCCAGCACCGATTGCAAAGTGCCATGAGTCAGCCGGCCAAAAGTATGTCTGTCTTCCCCGTCGAGCTTTCATAATGAGTACTGTCAACAACGCACTTTCAACCGAGTAGAGCAGTTTTAGCGTCGACCGAGACTCGGATGTAGCTGACCTTAAAAGCCTGAACTTGCTTCATCACTCGCTCTTCCTCCAGCAGATATCGGAGCCCCATTGCTTTTCAAGCACATTAAGAATCGGGACGATTGTTGAAACGCTAATGCCTCGTTAGCAATCCTATTCTTTTTGGAGAGCTCAGCCTAGAATCTTTCCTCGGTACAGTTGAATCGAAAAATATTGTATTAAGGTGAAACTAGATCCAAGGCTCGCAATGAGACCTGTTTGTCTCAATTTTGATATACATTCAGACTATGTGCACTCAACCGCCATTCTTACGATGTCGGGAATACATGCTCACAACCCAAATAGATGCAAATAATGCGTCCCACTCCTGGACCGGCCGGTCGGATACGATAGCCGGACTTGCACAATGAACACAATGAACATAATGAAAACCAGAGCAACACGAACAGAAAACCAGAACAACACGAATACAACCCAACAAACCAACATGTGATGTGTGGCTCTCTCCGTAGGCCTTAAATACGGGGTCTCAATCCCTTTCTCCTTCAATCACTACCCTCTACCACAACTACAATCCACTTCCACTTTAACTTCCAGCTCCACTTCGACATCCTACCACACCACATGCATTCGTCGGCGCTCCCATCTGAGGCCCATATAAAGGGGCTGGAATACCACGCGTTGAGGACGCTCGCAAGAGTGAGTCTCGCATCTCCGCCGCTGTCGCTGCTCGTTACTGATTAGTATGCAGATACACGGCTTGACAGCCACAGGGAAGCGGGAGGAAATCCGAGAGCGGTTGCTCCAATGGCGTGCGGAGTTCGGGTATGTTCTGGTTTTCCGTCTCGTGCTTATATATCGTATGTTGACGCCATTTTTATGTCCGCCGTAGCCTCAAGGACAGCGTGGACGCCCATGTCCAAGGCTCCGACTCCAGTTCCGGGTCGGGGGGCTCCAAGGAGAATGTCGGAGGTATGCCCCAAGAACCCACCGCGCGGAAGCGCAAGGCTGAGGAATTGGCCACAGATAGTGAGTCTCTTCATCAGCGTCCACAATACACCTGCATTTCTGACATGTCAATTTTCTGCGAGAAGACGTGCCAGAGGAACGTCAAAGGAAAAGGATCTTAGTCGACTCCGTTGTCATCAACACCGATGTGCTCCCGTCACCTTCGCCATCCCAGCCGGCGCAGCCACTTCCAACACTGCTGTCATCCTTGCCGGAGACGCCGCTGCCGTCATCGCCAATACTTTCACCGCCATTTCCGCTGCAGTGTCCTGGCATACCACAGCACCCACTACAGACGTGGGACACCATGTTCTTCATTCAGGATCCAGATGGATGTCTGGGGATTGTCAGGCCCGTTTCTGACTGGCAGAAGGGCCAGCGAACGAGTCGTCCGAGACGAAAGACAACTGATTACTCGAGACGATACCGACACTGAATAGTGCCAGTGCCCGCTATAAGCCATGAGGTTGTTGTTATATCTCCGTCTCGGTCTCCATCGCTCATTCCGAGCCATTCTAACAGCAGTTAAGAGATGGGTGGTGGGCGATAAAAGCAGTGTTTTTGTATATATATATTGTCATGTTGGTTCTTGTGCAAGAATGATTTAAGCAGCAGCGCTTGTTAAAATCAGATTGTGGCGATTCATGAGCATGGCCGGAGACAGATTAGCCACTCCATGAGCACTCGCACTATCATTTGAACGGCACAACACTCAAACCAGTCACCGAGCACCCAATGACTGTGTCGGTTGCACTCGCCCACCACTCGCATGCGGCAAGGTGGCCTCGCCCGAGAGAAGCAGCATAACGTTATCGTGCTATTCCACAAAGGTAATTGCTTTCGGAATAGCATAGGGCACCGGCTGTCAGTGTCCTTTGGACACCCAGGTCGCTTTCCCTTCAGCTCACGAGTCAAACGATATCCGCCTTTTCGACAAACAAAGAAATGACGATGGACTCTAGCTGAGGGCTTACCTACGCCAAATACAAGAATACGCGGGCGCAAGTTTGAGGAATTGGCCGACATGGAAGGAGGAGTTAGGTGGACTGAGATGACTGGTGGGGATTTTAGCGATAGACGAGCAAATGATAATGGCCTTTTATGGAGGGTGAAGTTGAGCCTACAAGATTGAAGAGGGCTTCAAAGGAATCGATTAACTGAGCCTTCGTTGTACCGGATCTCTATAGGATCCGTCGACACGCGTTTGATCGACGAAGGCGCTTTACAGTGTTCATGGTTGCGGATAGCTTGCCAACGAGCAGCATGAGTTGGATGCTGGATGCTCGTTAGGTATTCTGGCCATGCGTTATGCAGAAAAAGACAATTAGCAGGAAGAACATCAGGAAAAGCCTACCCTGTCAAATCGCGCCAAATCGCGCCAAATCGTTCAAATTCCTTCAAATTCCTTCAAATCCGCGTGGATGGGCATGGCAGCGGGCTAGAGAATGGCACACACCGGTACGGCATAGAGCGCGCAACAACGAACTGCAGCGCGAGCATGGCACCACGAACCCGCTATCGCTGGAGCGCCGGCTCAAGAGGCAGCGCTCACACGACGTGAACGTGAAGCCGCTTGGCGAGGGCGAGGGTGGTGTGGACGACCAAAACGCGTATGGACGTCGACATGCAGACTAACATGCAGATTGACCCGCAGGTACTGGATGATGACCATGATAAGTTTGGCGTTATCGGGTCTACGTCTTCGTACCGCTTCGCGACGTTCGTGTTGAAGTCTGGCGACTCGATGAAACGCAGGAAGGATTCGTACTCCATGATTTCAAGATGGGCCAGGCGAGTTCCAACTCGGGTTCGTCCTCTTCGGGATTGAACGCGTCGCAAGTCGGATTGACTTGAGGGGAAGAGATTCGTTGCAACTCGACAGCAGCTCAGCACTCGGCGACTCAAGGAAAAAACTCAAGCACGCAGCTTCTTGACGAACAAGATTAACAAGGTCGACCATGACCAATTTGAAAGGGGATGCGCCATTATAGTACGCACAAGGCAAGACACGTCAACAAAGACGGCTCCGATTCATTCATCTTGAGGAAAATGACCAATAAACACTCTCAGGACGCCAACTCCATCTAAAAAGGGCTGAACCTATTTTCCCCGCGATCGGGAGGGCGGCTGATAGAGCTCGATGGCTTTCAGTACTTTACTTCATTAGCTCCTCTGAGTGGCCGTGCTACGTCAAGTTAACTTCGATCCAGAAGTCTGTATTTTTATTTCAAGCACGAAGACGATAACAAGGACAGAGCATGTTATAAATTTAAGCGAACTAAGAATCGTAGTATCGAATGAATCTGATTCCAAAAAGAGCGAACTAGTACAAAACATGATAAGCACGAAAAGACCCATGGATCCTACAATAGAGGAGCATGTATAAGGCCATAGCCTATCGATACGTTAATGATTGCCACCAGGTCGAAGGAGGAACACTGCGCGAATCCGATCCATTACACGGTGAGGACCTTGTATCACTGCGATCGCGGTAGCTGTAAACGGGATGAGAGTCGCAGCGAGAACATACGGTTTCGCTGTGCAGACGACAACGAAATGAGCTTCCATTCTTAGGAGGGACGGCCTGAAAACGACTTACAAAGCAATTTCTTCGTTAAGTAGGAGATTTCTCTCATTACCGTGTAGATCTCCCTAGCCAGACGCCATGTAGCCCGCTCCTCGCGAGGTCGAAGGCGCCAGCGTGCGGAAACACCATTTACTCGTCCTTCAATGCGCTCGAATTGAATAAGGGCTTCTTCAGCTAGCAATCGTTTCGTTGGATCTTCCCGAGTCATAGCGTCAACGAGGGGTCTCATAAATTCAGCATTTGTGTATTTCTGAGGAGACAAGTTTATCATAAGCAAGTCGCAAAGCCGAGCGAGTTACGTTACATACGTCGAGAAAGGATTTCCTATATTGATTGCCCAGTGTGAAAACATCGACAGGGAATGGGTCATGGAACTCTAGATGTCCATCCAGCTCTGGAACATCTCTGTCGAGTCCGTCGATCCCATGGACAAGGTGAGGCTCGTTCGGGTCTTCAAAAATTGCCGAAATGCCGAAGTCCGCAAAATAGTACCTAACGCTAGGGACATCGCTGCGATACTTGTAATCCGCTATATCCGAGGCATCAGGCAGTAGGAATTGCCAAGATGGATTGGGGTGAAAACCATGAGGGTACATCGCATTCCCATCCATAAGGATGTTGTAATCAGATAGATCACTAAAGCCAGGACGAAATTTCTTCAAATTCAGATGTTGCTCAAATAGATGCAGCTTACCGATGAGCTACACCGCGCCTATGTATGTACACCAATCCCTGAAAGGTGAATCAATCAGTAAAATTATGCATGTCAATATGTAACCTGCGCTCACTTCCAAGGTTTGCCGAGCAAAATCCAACAGTTCGGTCACGGAGTAGAATTCAGGACTATCAAAACTACGAAGCAGCGGCATGACAATATACTCCTGTTCGTTATCCGAGTTGTCTATGAGATGATCGATGATCGGAACACAGTGGTTCATAGGATCATTGAAAGATTCGGAGGTAGAGAACATCATCGCGATGCAAGCCTCTTCGCTGGAGACTTTTTTGATAGCCACTTGTACACCGTCACTTAACCGCGTCGCATCCGTGAGCACCCTCTCCTTTGTGAATATTAGGCGAAGGAAAAGTTATGATGAAGGCAGGGTCTTACCTTATTGTCGAGAACGTCTTCACAATCATAAACAGCCTTACCATTACTGTACCAAGATGGTGTCCATCCCGGCCTGAATCTAGGACGAAGACGGTATCCTTTCAACTCCAAAAATGCCGAACGATCTCTCCACCAGGCTTCATGGGTGTGTAGGTCTAGAGGAAATTGAGGTGTATGCTTGTTCGATTCTGATGCGCGCGGGCCTGGAGACGTGGGCGTCCGAGGCTCAGACATGAAAAGTATGACCTGAGTGCATGAGGGAAGAAAGCGATAGGATGATGATTGGGACAGGCCTAATGGTTGCTACACGCGCGACGAGTCACAGTTACGTATCTAAGAAGACAAGGTCGGTCAAGGTCGATCAAAGCCGGTGTTACCACGTGTACCCATAGGGACCTATGCGCGTGATCACCGTTAACAAAAACTCTGAAAGCAGGTTAGACAATACAAAAGCAAATTTGACAATACACGTACTGCTTCGAGGATGAAACATTATCAAATTTTGAATTGCGTCTACATGTGTCCTGAGAAGTCACTGAAAAATACAAGACTGCATTCACCGTTACTCAACGGCATTTCTGCTGGATAAAGATACGTCAGGAATCGTAATCTCCTTGGCAAGCGCACCCAACTACCGATGTTCCCATTCTCAGAAGATGAATTCAGGAGGTATCCCTATTGTGTGCTAAACTGGCGTTATCTCAGATAAATGCAGAAGGGTGGTCTCCCGAGGCGCACCTACTGATTTCTTCTTTATAGTCGGCCTCCGAGCTTCCTCAGTGCCTTGGGTCTTAGCTGGTCGAGTCAAATGCCGTGTTCGACCTCCTCCGAGAGTGAAACTTGAACGAGAGGCGTGATAGTGGTCCTCAATCTTGAGAGACGATCATCTTCCGAACATCCCTCAAGCTCGTATTCAACCGGCGCATCCCCGTCCACTTCGCTCTTAACCCACTCGCACGACGTCTCGCAAGTAAACCTTGCTTGTTGTGTATCCTTCAGCGCTCGGTTTGTCTCCCTCCCTTTTTCCGGTTTTACCTGAGCGACTCGGATGGGACGTGAAGCATGAGGCTGCTCCGAAGAAGGGTTGGATTTCCAACAAGTATTATCTGCATGTATGCATTCGTATCGCTTTCTGCAGAGGATGGGCGCGCACGGGGATCGCAGATGGACGGAAGAGAAGCCGCAGAACGGCTAGGCAGCTGCGTAAACCCGCTCGTGGCCGCGTAGAATATCCCTGTGCGGAGGTTAGTCCAGGTTCACGTATGTACGCACAAGTACGTGTCAAATGCCTCTCGCGGATTACCCTGTCCCTCTTGGCTCTGCTCTATTTTCAGTCTACTGGCTCTGACGCGTTTTGTTTGAGCACTATCCTCGAAGAGGCGCCAATGCCGCCTCTCTCATCTGACTCAGACGTGGAGAATTCTAGCTGGCAGAATCTCAGTTGCAGTCTTAGCTTGAAACACGCTAGCAAAGCCCAAGCCGACTACGCGCTCGAAAGATGACGAAGAGTGCTCGGTCCGCCGCCATATCGCACGAGCTTCTCCGAAAGTTGGGCTCATTTCCAGTTCCAGCCTCGTTCGTAAACAAGTCCAGACTCGATATTTTGATTCAGTGTTTTCAGGGCGATCCATCCGACAATGCCTCGTCGTTGACCATCGAACAAACACGAGGGAGTCGGACGATTTCGCAGAACTGCAGCTTCATATCGTGTCAGAGTCCCGGCTCGGTGTGAGGTATGCCTAATTTCCTCGTAATGTCCCAGCCATTTCACGTGTAAGTAGGCCGAAGTCTGAGTAGCACAGTTTTCGTAGGGATAATCAGACAATATCTTTTTCCTCATCAGAATAGAAAAAGCAAAGGCGACGTAACACTGTTGATAAGCTTGAAACTCTTGCGTTGCAAAATACTTAGGCGGCACTTGAGAGGCGCAACAGAATGGTGGGTCCTTGAGGTGCATCAGAATAAGCCGTAGGAAAAGAAAAGGGACTTACCGACAGGAGTCTATTCACCGTCAAGTCCTCTGATTTGTATTTCTTCAGTGGTTCCGTGTCTGTATCCGAATGCTCTGTAACACATCCGTATAAGTGTTGTTGTTGTTGCTGTCGTCGTAGACGAGCTCGATGACGACGTTCAGCTAGTTTCCATTTTTTGTAACGAGCGACGGCCTGAGAGCTTGGAGAATGAATTCCAAAGCTGATCCAGCAGAGCAAGTTAATACAACGATGCGAAGTAGTCGTCGAACGTTGGTGGGCGAGACACCGAAATCGTACGAGCACCCGAGATAAATACAGGACATCCAGTACCAGATATCGTCTGCGCTGCAGATCTTAACGGCGGAAGTTACAGGAAGAGCGTCAAATGATGCATACAATCGGAAAAAGAGAAAAAAATGAAATGGCACATAAGTGCAGCTCTAGCCGATGCATACGACGTGCAAAGCAAGCTGCGAGCGCGAGGGTTTCGTGGCGACACGTGCCAACGTTGCCACGTTGCGCCTGAGTTCTCATTAAAGACTCAGTTTCATCTTCTTTCGCAACTCCATGATATTCTCAGCGCAACTTCAGTGCCAAAGTCGTGGCCGGCGAATACGTCGAGGCTACTCTAAAGAAGTACATGTCATTGGCAATACCCAATATGAGAATTCGACGGAGAAATAGGACATACTTCTGGTTGGCTGACTCGCAATGCTTTGCGATCAGTGATGGCGGAGGGTCCCTCGACACTGTAAATCGGTTCAAATTGTTTCCGAGTTCTGGTACACGAGTGTACTCGATGCATGCAAAACGTCATGCTCGTTTGCGTATCTGTACCGCTAGTTGTGAGGTAGGCAGTAGTCTGCAGTCATCGGCATCACGAACCGTTCATATATGAGAAGGTCGAGCTGGCTGACGATGAGGCGCCGCCGCACAGCGGCACTTTCGTATTCTTCGAAATCATAGTTGGAAATGGCCTCTCCGGCCGTTTCTCGATCTGAGAACAAATTTGCACTCAAAACGTGACAGATATGTATAGAGCTTACCTCGATCATGCAACCATGCGATGCGTGCCATGCCAGCCAAATCCACGCATCCTGAGCGAGTGACGATGCTAGCGATCCGGCACGGCGGCGCCCTCCGTGTCTCCAAATTGCAGCGCCTTTGCAATCGTGTGGTTCATCTCGTGGCCAGCTAACTAGCATAGCCCGTTTACCTATTAGACAAGCAATGAAGTCTGTAAACGAGAACGTACTTACCCTATATCCTGTGCCCATGCTCGTTACATGGCCTTGTCGAAAAAATCTTTATTTGACCTGCGAAACCCCCCAATAAACTTGTGCAGTATACTGTGAAACGAAAGCCAGCATACCTCAGGGCGTTCTAAAGCAAACTAACTGCCGTCCCTTGGCTGTTCGCAGATTCGCAATCTCGTCTGCGACGATGCCGACGTTCGATCACACACACCAACGATCGATGGATTGAAGCCGCTCGAGTATATCAGATTGTCTGCGCAAGCTTTTGGTTCTTACAGGCGCGTGAAGGTGAATTTGGCGAAGGAAGGCGAAAAAAGTCGTCGCCATTCATGGTGGTAATACTAAGAGACGATCGGCAAGTGCACGGATGAGTAATGAATTGCGCGAGCCTGAAGCGGCACGTTAGGGTTGGCTAGGGTTGATGCAGATCCTCAGCCTACGTAGTAAATCATTGGTTGTTTTTCTTGATATCAAAACCCGTAGAGTGGTCATAACTCATCTTTGGCATAGGCAAAACAAATTCCTAACAATTCCAAATTGATTTGCTTTTGACTTGCTACAAGAGACTTGTCAATTGAGCTTGTGCTACCTACCCCAAAAGTAGACGAATGCAATCCGGCATCTCCCGAGTGTCTTGCTGGTCCCGCCATTGTCGCGAGTCGAAGACCATTGAAGGCGCTTGTCGGCACACCCCGAAAGCATTGAGGTTGGTGCTTGAAGATAGAGTTGCGTAGAAGATAAAGCTAGTAGGACTTATATTTCGAATCGGCACACCCCGAAAGCCTTGAAGCTGGTACTTGAATATAAAGTTGCCTAGAAGATAAAGTATTTATATTTCGAAAAACGAGTCTCCAAGAAGGAACAAACCTCTAGTCCGATTCAAAGAGGAAGCGCTTAACTAATCTAATAAATAGCTACTAACTCGTGACCAGCGTTGCTTCTCGAGCTGAAACTTACCGGAGTATCAGCTGATCATCCGTAAATACATGGTACTTCTAGTGAATCCGACAAAACAAATTGACATTGAATTTTTGAGGCAGACCCGAGCGTTATTACTGGTAGCAGCTAGTGTCCAGCGAGCGATACTGAATGGATTTACGGACATGCGAGAGGGGAAAGTCCTACGATATGTTGGAAAGCTGTACATGCATGCAATTATAAGAATGGGCCAGTGGTAAATAAGATTCCACAAGTCAGGCTAAAATACAGCCACGGACCAATCTTGAGCAGCGGCTCGACTTTGCAGTAAGATTCGTATGGGAAAGACGAGGAAGAAATTACTTAAACGACAATTACTTCCGTCGAGGTACGCTCTTGAGATTTTTGATTCGCAGAATTGTCGGCTTGGATCACTTCAGCCTGTGCTTGCCTGGCGGCAGCAGCAGCGGCGCGCATCCGTGCCACGATAGTGTTGGCTTCGATAGCGTAGTGAGACTTCTTCCGCAATACTTCTCCGTACCGAAGGAAAATAAAAGGAATGGGAAGTAATCCCAGAGACAAGAAGCCAAACAGCGACACTGCATAGGGAAGTCAATAGGGAAGTCATCATTCTGTGCTTTTCGTTCTAAACTTACCGCCCCATTTTGTGCCTAGATGCGAGATGATGGAGTGCGATGCAACCGGAAAGATCGATGCCACTAGCGACCTCCAGAACGTATTGCATGCACTCGCGCTCGATGCGTAGATCGTATACGTTTGAGACAAGCTGCCGGTGACAATAGTTTAGCTTCGCGAATGAGTATGCGGCGGAGACAGGAAACTCACTAGGTCAAGAAAGTGTAAAAAATAATAAGAGTTGAAAAGCCGTATAGCGTGCCAGCAAGTGTCGGAACTATCCAGTGCGTTTCACCCCCACTTGACCTATAGATCTCAGTCAGAGGCATCCGATTAAGGCAGTAAAAGATTGAACAGTCTACCATGCGAACCAGAACATAGAAACGCGGGCATGAGAAGACTGTCGAACATTTAAGTTTTAGAATCTCTGAAAAGAAAGTACGACTAATTTATATTCACCAAGCGAAAACTGCCAGCTTGAGGGCTGATTCCGGGCTTTCCGGAGCCTGGTTACCTGGTTGAATAAATTTAGGAACCTGAATCCGAGTAAAGATCCGGACAAGAAATCTGTAAGGCCAGGCAGCGAGCTGGAAGCCGATGACCATGGCAAAAAATGGGAGTCCAGTGAGCTGAAGAGCAAAGTGATTCTGAAATGGACGATTAGAATTATGAGTAAAAAAAATAAAAAATATATACCTGCTCAAAGAAGACAACTGGGTATGTCTCAAAGAAAAAGCTGAGGTGTAGAATCAGCAGCGACAAACACAAATAATCTTGAATGTATTTACTATGCAATGCCATACGCCAAGGAGGTCCAGATCGCGGCACCTTGAATGATGGGTTCACGCAAAAACATGGCTAACAAGAGGTAAGTAAATGTTCGATTTTACGCTCGTTGCCGTGCCAGCTTACCCGCGGGCCTTCCAATATGCGACGCGAAGAACTGTCGATTGGATTCATGCTTGAGTTCATGAGCTGCATATGCATTCAAGTTGCCTTCGCGCCGGAGTTGCTTCGAACGGCCGGCAAGGACAGTCGGACCGTGCGACTCAGGCAAAAGCCACACAACGGGGAGAAGACATAACACATAGAAGAAGTAAACGCGTAGCAGCCAAATTCTACGCTAGTTTGAGAAGAAGATCTTAGAAAGAGTAAAACCGACACATACTGTGAAAAAGCGTTCGCGGAGACGAAAAATCCAAGTGGGAGAGCTATGCACGGTCCGGCTGAGATCGCTGCAGCACTAAGGTTGAATGTTTTGGTCAATGAGAACACAACGATTTATAATGAACGCACTATAGCGCAATGGCTTCATACACAATTAGATGCAGACTTCAGCGGAGAAGAAAACTGACATACCTTTGGCCTGCCCTTGCATGTCGACAATGTTGAACATGCTGGATTTGTAACATTGTAACAATTTATTGAAACGAATTAAAACAAAACCCACTCAGACATAATCCCTCCGCCACTAGCGAATACGCAGCTTGTCAGAAAATACGGAGCAGCCAACATTGAAAAGGACTCACTTATTGATGGCACATGCCGCAGCGCAGCCGGAAAAAAACCGAACTTGAACATCATATACGAAGGTGGCATAAGATTCTGCAAGAAAGAAAGAAAGACAGAAGTCCTCACAGACTATGATCACAGCGATATTATCGACCCATGCATCTATAGCGCACATCACTATGAAATTCGTTTTAAATGGATTTCAGTGACTGAAAACAACAATAAGCTTGCCTACAAGCATCGGCCAAGATATCCTATACGGGAGTTGCCTGCCGAACATCTCGCTAAGAGGACCTGTTTCGTTTCGATGTGCGCCTTAGTCTTGTCACGACGCATAGTGCTGAAGACCTTACCCCCTAAACATACTCTCAACTCGAAGCTCTGTCATAACAAAGTGGATGAAACTCACAAAATAAAGGTCCGAAAGAAAATCCAAGGACGTAAACAGTCAAACCGGAGCTGGCGGTAACAGCATTGACACCATAGCGCGCTATTATCTGTAATTCTGCTGCAGCCTATGCAAAAAAAATACCCGTCAAGGCGGGCGTCCTCAAATGTTGTACAAAAGCTCACGTAGAATGAGGATCCAAATACCCTGCAGAGAGATCAACATAAGACGCATGGAAAAGAGAGCTCAAGGACTCACGCAGAGAATGCCAGAAGGCAAATCAGGAGAACGACGAGCTTCTTTTTTCACGATGTCCAGTTTTTGGAGTCTTCCGGGTCATTTTTGGAGAACGTCACAATGTCAGAATTGAGAGGCATTGCAGTAATACGAGAGAGTGAGAGAGCAAATAAGGGTACGCCAGTAGGCGCGGTCACGCAGAGCACGTATGAGACAAATATTATAGTATGAAGGGCGGAAAGTCACAAGAGATTGATTCAACGCGCTTGCACCCGTGTAGTAGCTGGTGAAGTCGAAATGTCGAGTGCGGGCGAGTAGTTCCCGCTTGTCTAGAGGTTGACACAGGCCATCACTCATGGGCCATCACATCACTCTCTCGTCACAGACGCCTTAGGAGGTCAAACGTCGATTGAGTTGGTTTGATAGTGTCGTATAATCCTAGACTTGAATGAAATTTTGATCAAGTTCGCACACCGCTATATTTCTGTGGCTTCATTTAGAAAGGACAAAAGATCATGATGATGTTCATATTCTTCTTTATCTTCTTGCCGGTGACTTAATATTGGGAAACATGTCAACTGTTCGATGTGAGTGATCGGCCTTGGCACAGACAGTGCGGAGGCAGGCGCGCAGAATAGAATTGACACCTCCAGACCCCAGCCTCCCTGTTACGCGAGTTCGAGGGAAAGTTCTGGTCTCAGAGAAGCGAGATAAGTGCAAGAGATCATTAAAACAAAGTAAAATAGCCTCGTTACCAAACAGGGATCCTTTATGGAAAATAGGTACTGAACATCAAAGTTCCATTCAAAGACGGGCGTCCACAGAACCGTATTTCTCTCAAACTCAAAGCGGACGGCAAGGAGTATAAGTCAACCCAAGTCGTTAGGAAGGACGCAGTAAATTGGAAACTGAAGGACGTGTAATACTCATAAGGTCCCGCTTCGGCTGCCTGAGAGATCTACGGATCGTCGCCCATGAATGTTGCCAGGAAAAGACACTGAAGAAGCCGAAGCCGTCGGCCGAAATCCAAAAGACACTCTTTCACCCGGTGTAATCCAGATAATGACCACGCAATAATGGCTTTCATAGCGTGAAATTACTCCCTCTACTGAAAGGAATGTGTCGGCCTGCCAAAAGTAGACGCGGCTTGGTGCTGGTTCTTATACGTAAATTGTCGGGCTGCATCCCAGGAGTCATGCTCGAATAAGCTTGTAAAACTCGCATGTTGTTAATTTCTTTCTGCATAGGAACCTACAGTTTGATAGGCACTCGCGCAGCTTCTCCGAACGAAGCCGGGCACCACAGGTTCAGAATTGATATCATCCATGCTGCACGCTGGGAATCACCGCGTATCCAAGTAAAGTATTTAGGCGCCTATTTGAATTGGGGTGAGTATTCGGCGACCTGGGTGTCTCGGTGAGTAAGGAGAGAACTTTAACACGGAAAGGTTATCCTTTGGCTGAAGCTCGCCGTCCGGAGTCTCTCAGTGCGAGACTGTTTCCACTGATTTCGCTCGATGGACTGCGCTACAGATGAGTTGGATATAGTGCCGCGCTGGGAGCCCTCTGTGCGAGAGCACTCTCAAGACTGGGTTGTCAGCACGCACTACTTTGCATCCTATGCAAGATGGCGGACTTCGTCCCGCACAAAATCTCGTACCGAACCAGCCTCAGACGAAAGCCTCGCCCCGACCAAGCTCGTAGCTGTTGTGAACCGCTATATTCCGCGCAGTAAATCGCCCAGGAGTCCAGAGGAAGGAGGATTAACTTTAGTTCTCGCCCACTGGTTGGGTGGTCACAAAGAGGTCAGAATCAAAGTGATATAATTTTGTATATGACGACCGTAATGTCTACGCAGTGTTGGGAGCCAACGATCCGGCACCTGCTCCATCTTGACAAGGAAACGGTGTCCTCCCGGCTGATATCTGAGATATGGTCTTTTGAGCCGCTCCATCATGGTGACGCGGCGTTGTTGAACAAGGATGGTCTGGTGGGACGTGAGCTTCATCAACTGATAGAATTTGATTTTTGTTTTGTTTTCGTTACTGACAAACCTCGCAGCCGACCCGATGCACTATCCTACTGATCTTGTAGAGTTTATTCGGAGAAGAATGCCAGAGAAATGGAACCCTTCGCAAACATTATCTCCACTTCTTCCACGACATGAAATTCTTTTTCGGCCAAATGTAATCGGCATCGGACACTCGATTGGAGGCACATCCTTGTGCGTATATTATAATTCATAGCTATTTCGTATTGAGAGTGACTTTCTCTGCTAGTATTCACGCGGCTTTGCAAATGCCCAACGCGTTGTCTTCACTGATTCTTATAGAACCTTTTCTCGTCAGTCCAGAAAAAAACTTGCACAAAGCATATGAAGTCGTCAGTGCAGGTACTGCACGACAGCCAGATGTCTTTAAGTCCAGGTAAGCAAATAAATGCTTACTCAGGCTATATGTGATTGCTCAAACTGCGAGCCACAAGGGACGCTCTTCTAAAATACTTGAAGAAAAATCCAATTTCTGCTGACTGGGACCCTCAAGTTGTCGACACGTTCATTAAATTTGGAGTTTATGAGGATGGAATTGGGCAAATCAGTCTCAAGACGAAGAAAGCGGCAGAGGCGGTGAGGTTCTAATATGTTTTCCCGGCCTCTCGCGTTCTTAAACATGTAATACTGCAGCATCTCGTGGCAAATCGCTACATGTACGAATCAATCTGGTTCTGTTTACCCTCTCTACAACTACAGGTTCACTTTATCTATGCTAACTACTCATGGATCATGTAAGTAATAATCAGCCAGGTTCATTTGGTTTATACTTCAATGTGTATGCAGGTCAGAGCACTCAAGGGCTCAGACTAGGGCTCCGCACCGTACCGTATACGGTTACGACCGTAAACACTACCTCTGTATACGGTTACAGGCCGTATGAATACAGGCCGTATTAATGAGTATTAAGGTGCTTTACGGTACGGTACAGAGAACTTACGGCCGTATACGGCAGCATACGACATTACGGCTGGAGTTGTATGAATATAGTCTAAAATCTACTGTGTGTCGCCAACCCGAACGATGCACGACACGATGATGCGACACAACAATAGACAGACAAAACTAATCAGGAAAATCATGATAGATTATGTATCTACGCTGTAACACATGTTCCTGATGGCCCGAATATTTTAAAAAGCAAAAGCCAGATGTTGAAAGTGTCCAATTGAGCTTGACATCTTTTCGCCGACGGTATTCAGTTCTTTTTGCAGCCACTGCTTTCACGTACCAGTTAGCCAAAATCCTTTGTGACACATATTTTCGTGACTCACCAATTGGTTGTCCTTCAACAATTGGTGCAGAACACAACACCAAAGGCTCGTACGGGTGCACCTCGATACAATAAGAGGCGGGACATGGCAGATAAAAAGTTGCAGAAGCAGCAAAGAAGAAGCACTCACTGGCTCACACGTCGACTGGCCTTGCTTCATTTGAGTTTACTAAAAATGGTAATTTTAAACCATGTAAACCTATATATGTAATATGTAAATACCGTAAGCCGTATTTACGTCCGTATACGGCCGTAACATACGGTTATATTACGGATACGGATCGTACATTACGGCGCCGTACTTTCAAACTCTGAGGAGCATACGATACGGGTACGGGCCCGTATACGGTACGGCCGTAAACCGTAATTACGGTTACGGTGCGGAGCCCTAGCTCAGACCAGGCTTCAGCCGCCGAATGCGTCATCCTGCGATTTGGACGCTGGACATGGGGTACGCGGCAATTCGTTCGCTTTCCTCGCTATTAAGATAATATTGAATCTCCGCAGGTCGTTCAAGAGAAACCTCGGCTCCTTGGTAAGTCCTATTTGGGTGGTCTGTCAGGCCGTACAAAAGAAACTTAATGTCACATAGCGGAGCACATTATGGGCTACTTAACGCAACAGTCCGCTTCAGGCACGCGTGCTAAGCTGTAGGAGATGCAGTCGAATGATTATTCTGTCAAGCCTTGGACCAGCAGTTTTATTCGCTAAAAAATTAAATAACTCACAATGTATTCAATATGCTCTGACGTCGAGTCTTCTCTCCGCCAATTCGTGCCGTGCGGCTAAGCTAAGCTCCAAAATGCCTCCGCGTTCTTCACTGCCCGCGGACAGCAGCTACACGCGCTCGAATTCGACTATGCCGGTGAGCATATCTTCATCGATCCCGATGGCCACGCTTTACCCCTCTTCCTCCGTATGCTCGAAACATTACATCCAAAACTCAAACACCAGCTTCATAGGCGGGCGGTGACAGAACCTTGTGTGCATTATATTCACATACACACTCCCTAGCCGCTCGTGCACCGCGTGGTGCATGTTCAGCCTCGCGGGAATCTTTTGTTGGGACACCGTCGTTTTGTGCACGAGTGGGGGTAAAAACGAGAGTGCGGAGGAGAGGATTTGGAGCGAAGCAGGCGGGCCCAAGACGCTCCATATTTCTTATCAAGGGACTAGAAGGCCCCGTGAAGGAAAATACCTAGATTAAAGCGCAAAGTTCAAACCTTGCTTACGTCACCTTCCCAGAATTACAACTGCTTCGACATCCGCCTTCCATGCTCGAACACTGCATATTGAAGCGAGTTCTGGATAGCATTCTTTGATCAAAAGTCTCGCAAGAACTTCGTCGAAATCATGAAATTATTTTCAGTTCACACGACTCAGTAAGCCGATCTAAAATCATCAGGAGGGTTTTTAAGGCTGTCGATGTCGAGTCAAGACCGGTGCTGACCTTTCCCAGCTCCACCAGAATTCCCGCTTTGAAGTGATACCACTCACCACATGCTTGACGGCACTGTCACTTATCAGCTTGTACAAAAGAGATCGGCTTGACAGAGCTTCAGGGCGCTAACTTAAGATTTTGGTGAGTAATGCTGTGATGCACATGGAAAAACTGCTGTTCATCAAGAAGCTTCCGAGGCGTCTCGGTACTTTCTTCTTCCATGTCTCTTTGTAAGCATAAAAACTCATTGCTGTTCGATCACTAGTGTATTCGCCTGCCTGATCTAGGCCGAAGAGGAAGCAAGCGAATGTGACTTCCGACGACAAGCTCTTGTATATAAAAGTGGCTCATCTTCCAGCTGGCGAGTGAAACGACTACCCCTTTCTAGATAAGCAGCTATGACGACCGACCCCTGCTCAGGATTGCTTTGCGAAGCACTGGAACTCGCAGTGAAGACTACAGGAATATTCCAAGTAACAAAAATGCTTAATCGTGAGTCGTTTCGAGAGACTGAAGTGTGCGGTGCTCTCATTTCTGCGAGCTTTCAGTGGCCTCCATGGCTCTGTACATTTACCACTTTCGTAAGTTAGTCTTTAATTTTAGAAAGAAAAAAGCAAAGAACTCACTTGTTCGTCTCGTGTTTTGCTAGTGTCCAGTCTTGATCATGAGATAATGTACATGTGGGCAAGTAGCGAAGTCACAAATTCAGATGGAGCAAATACAAATGCGCAAAAATTTCCCGCGTCATTTAGACTGCAAAATTCGGTGCTGGTAAAATTATTTACTTCACGGTCAGCACACACCCACCTGATTTGTCCTTAAATTACAACTGACTCTCCTACTCTAACCTCTTCAGTTGCGCTATTATTCTCTTTTCGGCATAGTGTAAGTAGCTCATGCCAATGCGTTACAAAACGTTTTGCTTGACAAGAATCATACAGATATTTTATCATAGGTAAATCTACCATGTCAAAGATAATTAACGAGAAAATATATTCATCGCGAAATCAAATTTGTTTTCAGTTGATTTCATGCCTGAGGCCAGCCTCGAAGTAAGTCTAGTTAACTTTCGGTCTTGGATCTGCTCCTGATATTGTTTAATTGAACAGAAGTACGTATTCTTCTCTTGGTTTAGTAGACGAGAACACGGCTCTTAAATGTAGTTATTACAGCTGTTTGTATATCTGACGAGGGCCTTAGTTATTCGGTACTGACAGGAAGATCGCAGGCATCCGATGGATTAAGTTTCAATACGCAACTGCAATAATAATCAGCTTTCTCTCAGACTGTGCGTCCCGCGGATTCTTCTGTGGTTGGTCTCAAAATCTGCACTAAACCACAATCATCAGCAACACTTATACTGCGGATCTATGCCATGTACAGCAACAGCAGGAAAGTTCTGATCTTGTTGATCACAACACTTTTATCGACAACCACCAGTCCTATTGTCATCATTGCGATCATGTCGCAAAAGCAGCTCAGTGAGTCTTCATTTGAATGGAACGCTTAAGGTTCTTACTATGACTTTTCGTTTTTAGTCTTCCCGGCATCCTTTGGATCTGGTGTTGACATGCATATGTGTGTCGCAATCGACATTCCCGGAATATTCAGATTTGCTTGGGTGGCAAAGCTTTTCCACGAAGCTTTGCTTTGCTCATTTGCATTGTACAAAGGGATACAAAATTTCAGGAGGGACAGAAGTCCGACAGACCTTATGGCGCAGCTCGTGAAAGACTCTGTGTTGTACTTCTTCGTGTAGGTTTCTTTCTTCATCCCTTTCGATGTTAGGACTTATATGGTTTGATAGAGTATTTGCCGTCTATCTCTTGAATGAGATTGTGTGGGTCATCTTAGGTGTACGATTCTAATTCTCCCTGTTCATTTGAACTTGAACTTGAGTTTATACTGACGATTTTTATTTATAGGAAGATTACACGGAGGCTCCGATCGGATTTACAATGGCAACAGTGAATATTATGTGTCAAGGGCTGCTGGTGAACATCAGACAGCAATCCTTAAAGCGAGCCTTTTGTATTACATCCGCGGGCGAATGCATAACTACTCCATCTGTCAATACTGCTCAGCAGCTGTCAGAAATAGCATGGGCACCGGCGGCGGGGGAGGAAGAAGAAGAAGTGCTATGACCATCTGGGCCAGCTGTTTTTTTGAAGGTCTAGAATTTGATCTCAGACGCGAATCAAAAACTGACAACTGACTTTTATGTCTGCAGATTTGGAACCACAGACGCGGTTTCATAGCTATATAGTAGCGATGGAGGGAAATTTGATCAGTCTCTTTTCTTTATATAATCCAGAGCTTTTCCTCCTGTCTTCTGGAAATGTAAAATGTGTCGAACATTGGGTTTTAGTATATCTTGTACGATCTTTTCATTTGCTTTTGGCCAATGCGTGAACCATGCCACGGGACGCCGTGACTCGCCCGACATGCGCGGGACCTCTGGATCCGTTCTTGTGTTCTCCCGTCGCACTCGGCTCGCGCTCTTGTCCCTTTTCTCCAAGTTTGCATTCTGATCTACGCCAAGGCTGCGTCGTGAGGTCCTGTGCTGAAGAGATATCTCCGAGTCGACATGCGGGAGGCTCGCGCTGTGTTGTTTCCCGAGCGCCGCCTGCTTCGTGCTCCTGAGCTTCTGACCCTGGCTAGTGTTCTGGTTTTGGCTCTTCGATACACCGCGCACCCACTGAAAGCGCAGCTCCACGGCCTAGGTTCCGTTACCATTTTTGCTCCAGTTCCCTTTTCACCGTCACTTCCGGAGTTCTTAAAGGATGACGATCCGCTTATACCAATGCCCCCGCCGACCATCCCAACGCCACGCATGACACCGCCGAGTAGCCCACCACCACCTTTGGACGATCCATACGTAGCACGTTGGACGGCCCGCAGGCGGGCTGAGTGGTGCAATCAGCGTCAGTTAGTCATCAATCCCGATGGCCACGCGCAGTGCGGGCGTGCTTCTTTCGAACACAAGAGATCTTGGCGGCACTTGGGCACTTGAGAATGGCGGATCCTTGAGCCAACAAAAGAAGACACCGTAAGAAAAGAAAAGGGACTCACCGACAGCAACCTGTTCACTATCCGAGTCCTCTACCATGTATTTTCTCAGTGGTTCCGCACTGCGTTCCAAGGCTTCGTGACACATCCGTATAGGCTGTCGTCGCTGTCGTCGTAGACGAGCCTGGTGGTGAAGTTCAGATAGTTTTCACCTTCTGCAACGGGCAGAGGCATTTAGGCGGCTTGAGAGTCTGGAAAATGGGATCCATGCTGGCCCAATGCTGACCCAATCATGCAACAAACCAAGTTGATGCAGCGATGCGTCGTAGACAATGGAAGTCGTCGGGCGCGATACCGTCACAGCGCGATAGATACAAGGCATCCGTAGAAAATATCACAAAAGATCATCTGCGCCTGTAGGTCATTGACCAGGAAAGCTACATGAAGAACGCCAAAGCTAATGGATACAACTAGAAAAAGAGAAGTGGTACATAAGTGCAGCTCCAGCCGACGCGTACGAAGCCTTCGTGCCGACGCGTGTCGCGTTGCGCCCGAATCCAACTTCCTCGCTCTCGTCAGAGCATAGACTATTAGACTCAGCTTCATCTGCTTTTGCTCCTTCAAGACGTTCTCGGCACAATTTTATTGGATCAGTCATCGTCGACGAACGCGTAATCAACAACCATCAGCTACATCCGAGTCTCCTTCCGTCTTTGCGGCCGACGCTAAAGCTGGTCCGCTCAGTTGACAAGTGCGTTATTGGCAGTACTCATTATGAAAGCTCGACGGAGGAACGACGGACGTACTTTTGAGACGTACCTTTGGTTGGCTGACTCGCAGCACTTTGCAACTGGTGCTGGCGGCGGTTCATCGACGCTCTAAACCGCTTCAAATTGTTTTCAAGCTCTCGTACACAACTGTACGAGATGCATGCAGGTCCAGGAAAGCATGCATCGCTGCAATCTGCAATCCGTATATTGATGATAGAAAATGATGCTTCATTTGGGCCTGGGATTTCTTTCTTTTCCAATGATTTCGGGACGAGTCGTCAAGCTAGCTGAGGTACGGAAGACAGGTGCATATCCAAGATGACCTAACCGAATGTGCGGCGTACACCCTCGGAAGGCAACGCCGAAACACCTATACAAGAGTCACGATCAAATATGTCTTTCCTTCCTGCTTGTTGTCTTTTTTCGCGTAATGCATAACCAGAATACCTGACGAACATTCAGCATTCGGCTTATGCTGCTCGTTGGCAAGCTGTCCGCAACCATGAACACTGTAAAGCGCCTTCATCGACTAAACGCGTGTCGACGGATCCTATAGAGATCCGATTCAACGAAGGCTCAGTTTATCGATTCCTTTGAGGGCCTCTTCAATCTTCTCGTAGGCTCAACTTCACCCTCCATAAAAGGCCTTTATCCTTCACTCGTCCATCGCCAGGATCCCCACCATCCTTCGAGTCGTCCCAGTCCCTTCCGTGTCGTCCATTTCCTCTAACTTGCGCCCGCGTATTCTTATATTTGGCGCAGGTAAGTTCTCAACTAGAAACGACGTCTATCTTCGGCGCCATCTCTTTGTTGGTCGAAAAGGAGGTATTCAAAGGATTCCTGGGCGAGGGACTCTGACAGCGGGCCCTGCGCTATTCTGAAAGCAATTGCCTTTGTGGAAGGGCACGAAACGTTATGCTGCTTCTCTCGGGCAGCGAGGCAACCTTGCCGCATGCAAGCAGTGGAAGAGGGCATCCGACACAGTCATCGAGTGCTCGGCGCCTGGTCCGAGTGTTGTGTCGTTTAAATGATAATGCGAGTACTCATGGAGTTGCCAATCTGTCTGCAGCCATGCTCATGACGTCGGCTGAGATCCACTCAACGCGATCTAATTTTAGCAAGCGCTGCTCGAATCATTATTGCACAAGACATGACACGACAAAAGATATTACAAGACACTGCTTTTATCATGGACCACCTATCTCTTGACTACTGCCAGAACGGTTTCGGAACGAGCGATGATGACCGAGACGGAGATATAACAGTAACCTCACGGCTTATAGCGGGCATTGTCACCATTCAGGGTCGCTATCGTCGTCAGGTTTTCGGTTGTACTCTGCCTCGGACCACGCGTCCGCTGCGCCCTTCTCCCAATCAGAAACGGGCCTGACAGTCCACGGCCATCCACTTGGATCTTGTGTAAAAAACATTGTGCTCCATTTCGGTAGTGGGCGCTGCTGCCGTATTCCAGGACACTGCGGCGGAAATGGCGGCGAAAGGTTTGGGGATGATGGCGGCGGCGATTCCGGCAAGGATGACAGCAGTGTCGGAAGTGGCTGCGCTGGTTTGGATGACGGGGATGGCGGGGGCACATCGGTGTTGATGACAACGGAGTCGACTAAGATCCTCTTGCTTTGACGTTCAGCTGGCACAACTTCTCGCAAAGAATTGATATGTCAGGAATGCAGGTGTATTGTGGACGCTGATGAAGAGACTCACTTTCCGGATCCATTTCCTCCGCCTTCCGCTTCCGCAAGGTAGTCTCTTGAGGTGCTACAACGTTCTCCTTGGTACTTGAGCCAGAGCTGGATGCAGAGCAGGAGGCGGCTCCTTCGTTATCGACATTGTGGCCAACCAGGTTGCGCTCGGGTCTGCAGCAGACACATCCAAGTGTCGTCAGTGTGAGGTAAATATGAAGCGGTGAAACACAGACGCACCCGATCTCCGCATGCCATTTGAGCAACCGCTCTCGGATTTCCTCTCGCGGCCCTGTGGCTTTCAAGCCATGTTTCTGCATACTAATCAGTAACGAGCAGCGACAGCGACGGCGATGTGAGACTCACTCTTGCGAGCGTCCTTAGCTCGTGGTATCCCAGCTTCTGTATCTGGGTCTCAGATGGGAGCGCCGACGAATCCATGTGGTGTGGTAGGATGTGGAAGTGGAAGTGGATTGAAGTTGTGGTAGAGGGTAGTGGTTGAAGGGAGAAAGGGAATGAGCCCCCGTATTTAAAGCCTTCGAAGAGAGCTACACATCACATGTTGGTTTGTTGGGTTGTATTCGTGTTGTTTTGGTTTTCTGTTCGTGTTGCTCTGGTTTTCATTATGTTCGTTTTGTTCGTGTTGATCTGGTTTTCATTATGTTCATTGTGCAAGTCCGGCTATCGTATCCGACCGGCCGGTCCAGGAGTGGGACACATTATTTGTATCTAGTTGGGTTGTGAGCATGTATTTCCGACATCGGTTGAGTGTACATAGTCTGAATGTATATCAAAATTGAGACGAACAGGTCTCATTGCGAGCCTTGGATCTGGTTTTCACCTTAATACAATAGTCTTAGATCCTACTGTACCGAAGATAGATTCTACTAGTCTGAGCACTCCAAAAAGAATAGGACTGCTAACGAAGGCATTGGCGTTTCAACAAATGTCCCGATTCTTTATGTGCTTAAAAAGAAACGGGGCTCCGGTATCTGCTGGAGGAAGAGCAAGCGACAGGACGAGCTCAGACTTTTTAAAAGGCAGAAAATTTCGCCTTCGATGTGTGGCGTGAACTAGACATAGGCGTTCGGTATTAACATCGCGCTTGAATGCTTTGGAGGCCTATGGTGCTTATCTAGACCCTCCGAGTCCAAGACGGTACAAATGAGCGCACCAACACCCATAAATAAAATGAGAAAAAAAGAGAAACAATAGTAGTCCTGGAATATAGACTAGTATATATAGTAGTTGCAAAGTGGGATCACCGAATTGAGACTTCTTGATTATCGTATAGATTTGTTATCTTTAACAACTTCAGAGGCAGGTACTCTTTAATTCGGTTCAGCTAGCTTGAGAAAGTCCGAGAAATGGAAGCTCGCGCTTATCCAGCAGAGGAACTCGATACAGCGATACGTCGTAACCTGTCGAAATTAGCGTACGGGCATCCATTCGTCGCAAACAATTCGCACTTGCAAGTTATCAGCCGGCAGAGCTACAGGCGGAGTGCCAGAGTCTGCGACGCTGAATTTGTGTCTGATGAATGGAGCCAGAAGAATCGCTGGTGGGTGCAGTTCAAGATCGTTCGCTACTGTATGACTCACGACGCGCAGATGAAATTCAGAATTCAGACTGAACAAAGTGTCTCGGGAATGGAATTCATATCGGTCCAATGCTGATCCTATAGAGCAAGCTGATACGGCGATGCGTGATAGTCGTTGGAAGTTTGCAGGCGCGACATCGACACGTCTTTGACCGAGGAAGCCACGCGAAGAGCGCCAAATTGATGGATGCAGCCAGCCGACGCGTACGATGCTGCTTCGTGTCGGCACGCTCCTCGTTCTTATGTTCACGGGCACAACTTCAATGCCTAAGTCGTCGCCGGCGAACGCGTAATTTACAACCATCAGCGACGTCTGAATCTTCTTCCGTCTTTGTGGCTGATGCTGAAGCTTCTCTGCTCAATTAGAAACTACGTTATGGCAGTGCTCATTATGAACTCAACGAGGAAACGGCGGACGCATTTCTGGTTGGCTGACTTTAAACCGGTCCAAATTGTTTCCCAGTTCTCATACACAAAACATCATTCTCGTACAAGTCAGGGAGAGGATGTGCCACAATAATCTGTAGTCTATATCGAATGGTGTTAGAGGGGGAGGGCTCACATGTGCATGTGCCTGATCCCTTTGACACCTTCTTTAGGTGTCGCAGGCTCGCAATTGCCCTCCTCGGAGCTGTCCCTTTCCCACTCTCCTTTCCATAAAACCCTCGTCGTTCGCTCGTGCATCCCCCTCACAAAACATATATGGTTCCTGCTCTTCCCGTTTTCACATCCCCGACCTATACTTACTACTACCGGATCCAGAAACCTGTGCTTATATGGCAACTGAACTTAGGTGAGCGAGGTGGTCTCCTAAATTTCTCGTTCCATCTGGTTTTATTGGGCCTTCCTGCGCCGTCTCCGGAGATGTTGCGATGTCATATGGGATACAGTGGATTTGACGGCGATTGTCACGGCTTCCGACTGTGAAGCTTCCGACTGTGAAGGCGTTGTGTTGACGATACGCGAGTCTTTTAAGACACGCGTACGAGGTGCTAACCGCAGGCGTTTGTGCCCATGCGTATTTGGAGCCAATGTGATTGTAACTTTTTTTATTGGGTTCAATGCGTTAGAATGGTATAGACAGGTGTCGAATAGGAATGGGAACTTACTGCTCCCGGAATCTTCCTCCTCCGCCTTTCGTTTCTTTCCATGCTGCTCGTACTGCTCGAACGCATCTTTATTCTCCTCGCCTTCTGGTTCGGAGCTGCCTCTGGCGAGAAAATCGGTATTATCACCGATACTATCTTCGTCGTATGCGTTGTCGTCGTCTCCTTCTTTGTCTTCGTCGCTTTTCTCATCTCCGGCGACATACCCACTCGCTTCTTTGTCTTTCTCGAGCCTGGAGCAGGTAAAGACACGCGCGGTAGTCAGTACAGGATGGAAGCATGTCAGAAAAGCCGACGCACTCAAGCTCCGCTCTCCTTTTTTTGACGAGCCGATTTACGAGCTCGGCTTTTCTCGCTATCATCTTATTTGACCACGAGACGGACACGGAGGAATAGCTCTACGTGAGCAACTCCATGAGCGAGAAAGGAAAAGAGGAAGGGCTCACCTTGGTGGGAATGTCTAGTTCGCTTCGTGTCCGCTCTCTGGGTATGTATCCTGGCAGCGATGAGACCGTTGCGCTCGCAAATGGCGGTTCAAGCCCCTGCTCAATCCTGGCTTGCCTCGCCCGTTTCATGAAAGCTTTGGTAGCCTGTGCAGCTGCCCACGTATCAGATGCCGACGTCGTATAGCTCATAGCGGATTCTGTGTTGTGGTAGTGGTAATGGTAGTGAGAGCGTAGGTTGTAGTGGAGCGCAATTGTTGAATGAAAAATTAAGTGCTGAGTTCTATAAGAGATTCTGATAAGAAACTGTTGACGTCGCCCTGGTGTTCATTATGTTCTTTGTGTGAGGCCGGCAGGTTCGGACGGGCATCCGGATTTGGTCGAGCCACAAGCCACAATCCATTGGCGTATCGATATTGCTCCCATCACCTCGCAGTACTCTTGCAGTCTTCTCGACATATGCATATGAGATTTCTAGGCTCAATCCCACCGTGTTCGACTTATTTATATGGTTTAAAGGTGATCGCATTGCTCAGCATTTGCTTGAAACTTGACGATGCTTACTTTCCGATTCAACTCTGATCCTTGAGCTTCTCAAACATCGACACCGAGCTTTTCTTTTCTTCTACAATCGGAAAAAGCATCAAGATTACATTCTCAGGCTTCGAGTTAAACCGGTCTAACGCTTTATCGAACACCCTCTCTGGTGTACAAAAGGACGTCGAATATACTGACACAAGTCGTGACCGGTCAACATAAAATTTGGTCACTATATGGACGAATCTAAAATAGTTGAGAATCGACCTCAAACTACCGGTATTCTCAGAAAAGATCGAAGTCATCAATGTCTGAAACATTGTCGTGTCTTTTTGTATTACATCCAGACAGAAAGATTAACGAGAATATACCGAGAGGCTGAGGGATGTTCAGATCGATCTTACAGACTTACTCCCTTGCCTTTGAAGACTTATCACACGTATCTACATATTCCTTTACCACCGACATCTTTACGTGTGTTCTCATGAAGGGTTTGCTGTAGATACTGAGGAAACACCCCTGACTTGCGAGTGCTTGCTTGAAACTCAGCTCACTTCGACGCCTGCTTTCTTTTCTCTTCTCCAAGTTTTCTACATCCACCCCTTTCCTACGCTGCTTCCATGCAATGCTTCTTTGATTTATCAGACCTTATCATGATAACTCCTCTCTTCGGCTTCCTACGGCAGGCCCAGAAAGTAGACGGACAGACATCGATGTTCTATGTCCAGCTAATTTTGATTTTCCGTGAGCAAGGTACGTCTAATATGGCCGCGATTTGTGCCACGAGTCCGCAGGCATGAGTAAAAAATGTGTGGATTCTTTGTAAGACGCTTGTAAGGTCGCGTTCGCAAAGAATTACGTGCTATGAGAAGGCTGACCTCTAAAGCAGACCTTTAAGTACAGGCAGTTTGTTCAAGATTCTCTTCTCTAGCCAATTCTGACTCTAGACAGCAAGTTCCCAGACTTAGCTCTAGTATACTCGATGACCCACTCCGAAGCAAAGCTCTTCCAGCCCGTCCGCGTGGGCAATCTGTCCCTCAAACATCGCGTCGTGCTCGCACCCCTCACGCGCTACCGCGCGGATGACGCACACGTACCCACAGATTTGATGGTCGATTACTACGCGCAACGTGCAAGCGTGCCTGGATCACTGCTCATTACCGAAGCGACGTTTATTGCCGCTAAAGCGGGCGGTTATGAGTTTATTCCAGGCATTTGGAGCGACGACCAAGTAGCTGGCTGGAAGAAGGTATGTCCATCTTTCACGAAGCTTTTGTTAATTTGAACGTTTATTGACCGGCTTTTCTTCTAATCTGTTTTCTGAAGATAGTCGACGCTGTGCACGCGCGAGGTTCGTATATCTACCTGCAGATGTGGCAGCTCGGACGTGCGGCATTGCCGAAGGTCCTTGCACTTCCCGATTCGCGCGTAAACCCAGGTGGTCCGTATCCGTATGTCTCCGCGTCGGACGTGCCGCTTACGGGTGTCGACATAAGCCCACGCCCTCTTACACATGAGGAAGTACTTGAATACATTGAGCTCTTCGGCGTCGCGGCGCACAATGCGGTGCACCGCGCCGGATTCGATGGTGTGGAGATCCACGGGGCACACGGGTATCTAATCGACCAGTTCACGCAGGACGTGTCAAACAAACGTACAGACCAGTGGGGTGGGAGCATAGAAAATAGGACGCGCTTTGCGCTGGAGGTGATTAAGAAGGTGACGAGCGTCGTGGGCGAGGAGAGAACGGCCATCCGTCTCAGCCCTTTCAATCCCTGGCAAGGTCAGAGCGATAATCTACCGAGAAAAGCGACGTCGTGCTTACGTTTATTTTCCCAGGTATGCGCATGGAACATCCCCAACCGACGTTCGCCTACCTCGTCAGCCGCATCCGGGAGTCCTATCCTCAATTCTCGTACCTCCATGTCGTCGAGCCGCGCGTCGCAGCTGGGTTCGACCGCCAGCCGCTCGTGGGTGAGTCCAACGACTTCTTGCGTGCTATCTGGAAAGGGCCGAAAAGCGAGGAAAATGGGTCGGTGTACGTTACTGTGGGGGGATATAAACCGGAAACAGCACTCGAAGATGCCGAGCTGAAAGGGGACCTCGTCGCATTTGGGCGGTACTATATCTCGAATGTATGTTCTTCCCTCATTATAAATGCTATAGGAAACTAATGTTATTCAACATAATCAGCCCGATCTCCCTGCACGGCTTAAAAAAGACATACCATTCGTTCCTTACAATCGCGAGACTTTCTACAATCCTGGAAACCCTGTCGGCTACAACGATTATGCATTCGCGGATCCGGAGGCTGAGGCGAACTACAGAAGCGATAAAGCCGACAGCAAAGTATCGTGATTTTCGCAAGTTGCATAACTGCATAGGATGATTGTGCTTTGCGAATGAGCTTTATGTGGATTTTGTAGACGTGCTTTTCGCACTGACTTGAAAGTAAGTCAAATGAATGTAGACAATGAGAACTTAGCGCTGGTAACGGTTGCGTCAAGCATGAGCGTGAGTAGGAGAAGAAATTACTGCAGGCTGAGCTACGCGTCTCTGGGGTTGATGTTCGCGTCAACACTTGTGCCACTATAACCGGCACGCTTTGATACCCATGGCGAGGAAAGCGAGAAGACAGAAAAGAGCAGTAATCGAGATTCTGTCTTGTTCGCTGTGCATTGTCTGCCCGCCATGCCCATTGCCCGTTTGCAAATAGAAGGATGACACGTGATGTACTTACATAATATAACGATGGAAGGTCGACGATGTTTTGACTTCAACTCAACCGCAACTTGATGCGTTCAACTTATTGTCTTCAAATTGCAACGTACGCAAGTCATTCAATATACGCAGGATCATATATATGTTGACTCAGCAGGAGAATCTGATAAAGCAATGTATCACAACAAATTTAAGTTCAAATCGACAAGAGGCTCGCAATCATGATCACTAGCACTCGATTCCTTTGACGCTTTCCGACGCAGGCTCATACACAACCTCCAGAGCCTCCCTCTCACCATATTTATACAAAACCCTCGGCACTCGCTCATTCATCCAGTCGAGCTTCCCCCTCCATGTCAAGTGTCGTCTCCCACCTGATGTGAACGCATCCACCCCCTCGTGCATAATCTGTCAACTCCTCCCCTGGCCTTCCCGCATTCGTTCTCCTCAGCTCCATCAATCTCCCATATCGGATGGGAGCTTCCGACAAGAAATGTTTGAGCTGAGCTTGAAGCTCGACTCCGGAACGAGAGCCGACTGTATGAACCGCGAGCGAGGATTGACGGTGAGGTACTAAGAAAAAGCGGCGGGGCGCGACGGCAGATGAGCCCGAGTTTAACGCTGGCGCCATACGACGGGACGTAGCGTGGACAGGACTTCCTGGTTTGCCACGCGAGAGTTCACCAGGACTCTCCTGTTCGGTGACACGTCGGGCCGTAGCCGTTTAGCTGTATGCGAAGCAGACTCGTTAGGTGCGCATAGATGGACGTCGACGCCCTTAGAGACTCACTGTATGCGGGTTCGTCACCTTCGTCTGACTCGTCCACCTCTGCTTTCCTCTTCATCCCACGCCCAGTGAGCACAGTCTCTATTTCTTCTGCGTCAGCATCAGAGCTGCCTTTGACAGCGGGCGCTGGATCATCGGCGATATCTCCCTCGTCCTCTTCGTTTTCCTCGTCGGTATCCTCATCATATACCTGGTCTTCTTCTCTGGCATCACTCTTCTCGTCTTCTCCATCGTAACCACTCGCGTCCTCCTCTTCTTCACCCCTGCAGCGGGCGATGTCACTTGCGGGTTATCGTCAGTACGAAATGAATGTGCGAGAGAAAGGCCGACGTACTTGAGCTCCGCTTTCCGCTCCTTGACAAGCCGTTCAATGAGGTCGTTCCTTTTCCTAATTTCCTTGTTGTATTCCTACAAGCAAATAGGGAAAAGGAAGCGCTTCTTGAGTGGGCTATGTTGGCGAGCGAGAAAAGAGGAAAAGCTCACCGCAGTGAGGGAACATAGTTCCCTGTGACTCAGTTCCCTGAGCCTGTACCCAGGTTTAGACAAAACGCGGGACATCATTCTTGGAGACGGTGGCTCGGCCCTACGCTTTGCTTCGGCTTGTCGTGCCCGCTCACTGAGACCTCTAGAGGCCTCAGCGACAATGCGGTTTGCGAGTGCTGCAGGCATGAATGCAGTGGTCTCTGGACTGCGGTGAGATGCTATTGGTGATTGATCGTGGAAGTGGATGTTGTAGTTGTTGAAGAGAGAACGAGAGAGAGATGGTTCCTTTTGTCTAGGCCGGTGGCCGGCTCATTCGCGTCGTCCTGGTGTTCTTTGTGTTCATTGTGCAAGGGCCGGCTACTTCGGGCGGCATCCGAATCCGGTTGAGCCACTGATTGCAGACCACTTATGTAATCACAAGCCACAACTCGTTTTGCGTGTGTCTTTCTTTCTTTTCTTCTTGAAACGAAAGTCGCATTCCAAAAGCTTGCAGATAAAATGCACCGTAGTGGTATGAGAACAATCGTGACATTATACAAGTGGTTACGCGATACAGACGTGCTATCATCTACGAGGAAGAAGAAAGCGCCTGGTCGCAAAGTTTTCGGCACGTACGCATCCTTATATCTGTCTCCTCATTCTCTTCTCACCGGGAATTGTGTTTCTCACCATCTTCAGAACACTTTATAACCTCGCCTAATCCTTCTGGTCCTATTCTTGCTTGTTCGCGGAGATCCTAGAACTAGTTCTCCTACGAGAAGAACTGGAACCTGATCATGGTCGTGCTTTTGTTACATCTTTTGATGACATCGGGACGGAGGGTGTTCAGACCGGCTACGAGGTTTCGTCATAGAAGGGCAGAAGCAGGAACTCTCAAATTGGAGCCAGATGGCCCCGCAACTTCGGCCAATGCTACTCAGGCAGAACCTGAGCGTATGCTCGTTTTATGGCTGGAGCACATCGGTAAACTGTAAAGTTTTTCAATGTCTCGCGCAAATCCAGAGAATAACAAGCTGTACATGCCAGGGTCGTCCAGATATTCATCCTCCGCATAGTTGTACGGACGTTTTATTCGATCTGGGACAGAAATAGGGAATGCAGGCCTGAGCGGTGATCCACCGCTCTCCAAAATCCTATTCTGCAGTAAGGCAATGCGAATCATATCCTCTTGGCGATCCTTTTCCGTCTCATACTTGGGCAGCATAAGGGCTGTGATGTCGTCAAGACTTAACTCCGTTTCCTTCTGCTTGTCTGACTTCTGTTTTGCGACTCTTCCTCTGGAAGCTTCCCTACCGCGCCGCGGCGTCCTCTCCGGGGTTCGGGGCTCTTCTTGTGCATGAGCATCCGGAAACCGGCTGTCCGACGAGCCCTGCGCTGGGGGAGCTAGCACCGGGTTAGGAGCGTCATAAATCGCTCGCGTCGTTCTTGGAGTCGGGGAACTGGCTAGGTCTGGACTAGACGAGCGTTCTTCGTTCGTCAATTCTGTCGGGTTCTGCTGCACGTAACCATAAGCCTGACTAGAGGAAGCATGGTGCGTTTCCACTGCTCGAATGAACCGGTACTCAGAGGACCTATGGTATGCGGGGCTGCTCTGAGCTATTGGAAGCTGTGGAGGTATACTTCGCTGTCGGAGCGCTTGATCATACGCACTAGGCGAGTCCGAGTATTGGATCAAATCGTAAGTCGGTCTGGGAGGGAAGGATTCATCTTCTGTGTTGTTAGTGATCTCAAGGTCCGAGAAGTCGTTCTGGGAATAATCATGAAGGACCTGTGGCGATGATGGACCTGCCAAGAGCGCCTGACGAACGCGGGCTGCACCAGCGCTATCGACTTCATCATTGTTGAATGTTTGGGGCGGTTGAAAGAAGCCCGTCTCCGACTTCACACTGGTATGGTCGTCAGCGTCGTTTTGGTGGAGCCCAACCTCGTGCGGCCGCCGAGATGACGGGCGGAATGTGTGGCTTTTTTGAAGCCGCTTGTCTACTTGGGTGTCCACAGACGGCACACCGGATTCCACAGAAGAGCGTGTTACCGATCCTTTGTTGGGTATGCGCTTGTATATGCGTGGAGTTTCTTCGACTTGTACTCCTTGAAGGATAGAGGTTGTTAAAGACCGTCAAATGAAAGAGAAAGACATACTAATAAGCTCTTCAACCTCTTCGCACTCGACATCAGACTCAATATCCTCGGTCTTGCGCTTGCTTCTTCACAGGGCCCAAAGTCGCATCCTCCTCATCCTCATATTCGAGATCGTCGTATTCAGCAAGCGGAGGGTCGTTTGCAATCTCGATGTCCCCCTCGCTAGTAACGTCGTCGGAGAAAAAAATCACTATATTCATACCTGCGGAATAGCAAAGCATGCATTGTGGTCAAATACTGTATAAAAAATACTACGGGAGAACGCATACCAGATTTGAGCATGTTTCTGCGTGGACCGCCCGGTGAACTCGTAATGTTTCCCGAGTGGACGGGCCATTGAGTCGTGAGATTCTGGAATGGACTCCAGACGTTGCTCTGAGACAAATCTACGGATCTCCTCGTAAGCTCGCATTTGCGACACTTCGGCCTCAGCCCCAGTGTTGTAAGCCACATTCAGGTTATTGGCCATGGCGGGCTCTGAGATGTTAGTAAGGATAGTAGTTGAAGGAAGGGAGAGATCTCTCGTTGTTCAACCCTGTGGGAGTCCGGGCCACTCGCTAGTCGGCATGGCTTTGGAGTTCATTGTGTTCATTGTGCAAGTTCGGCAATTGGCTGCGTCCGATGTGCCTGCTGATGTGCCGTTGATCCCATCATTACGTAGACGCGTTATTTGTCTCTATTGATATTTCGTTCATACAGTTTCGCGTGAGTTTGGCGATAGACAAGACTTTTGCAGTGTTTGCTTATCCCTTGCGTATCCGAAAAAGAGACTGAAACACAGACATCGATTGAATCAGAGATAATCCGAACGTGATCACTGGGATGCTAAAATGTGGCTTGCACTAAGCTTACAGTTTGTCTGGATTTACTGAACGCTGGAGTACCGGCTCAACATTCGTGCCGTATTATCCTGACACCACAGGGCTCGCCAGTACAGCTCAATAATTTCGGTACTCACCAAGACCGTCGCGTCGCACTAGGCCAACAATAATAAACAGTTTTTAATCGTGAGTGTCTTGTAAGCGATCGACGTGCAAGTCGATCTTCCTTGGAAATTCGCTTTCTCTGCATCACTATTAAAACTAATTTGGAGTATTTCCGACTAATATTGGCGCTGGCTCACCTGCTCTTGTCTCTCGTTGGCCGAGTCCTGCTAAGATCTCAGTCACTCACACAGCAAACATGTACTTGTCCTCGATGGCGCAGTGTTCGCCGTGCGTTATTTCCGTTCACGACAATGTACGATGTATTTGTCGTCGTAAGCTGCCTTGCATGTGCTGTTTTCTGGCACGCATTAGTGAGAAAATCAATTGGCGACCGGATGTTGTGGTCTTCCTATCCGTCGACAACCGAAGGCCAGTCGTTGAGATCTAAATAAAGTTCCGCCATTCGAGTCGAGCCTGGAATCCATGAACCGAAAGCCTACGATGAAGATAGACTCCACCAAATAAGTGGGTGGCTTGGCTTGGGAGGGAATTGACCAACTGCAAAGTTGTGATTTGGATCTCTGGATCCAGATTTCGCAGAAATCATTGAAGTCATCGGAAACACCGGATTTCCTCCGGTACTTTCAGCTGCCATCCCGTGATATCAATGGACTCGAGCGATTCGGTGTTGTACTCCAGCATTCTTTATCTTATGGGGAAGAATGGCCATCATCGCTCGTCCCATCGGCCGTGTAAAGTACATGCATATGTCCTAGAGTCTACCAGAGGGGTTAACTCGCTTCTACGGAAAGGACCTGTAAGTGACTTCTACCGCAGTTTTTTTAGAGGAAGAAGAGAACCGCTATACGTACCCATAACCCGTCTCCCAGAAAAAAACGGCGTAGCTTCGGTAAGTATGACATGGTAGAACAGGCTTTATCCCAGCAATGATCTAGGCGCCCTTCAAGGCGATTGCTAGAGCCCATAAGGACCGTGTCTTCGAAGTCCGGGTGAGCTCATCGACTGCGGAATCATCAGATCCTATGACACGGTTAGAAGAAAGAACTGAAAGACCTAAGTCTTCCCTAGATTCCGCAATCATGGGTTTCTACAGGATATCGATCTGGTCAGCCTGCTCTGCCGATTTTCTCCCGTGTATGATGTGAACGGCGGAGGCGACGGGGGAGCACATCCACGATATGGGACCCACTGCCTGTAGAACGAAGTCGATAAAGTTGCTACGATAAATGGGTATGGCCTGCATCAAATGTCTTCGAAGAGATAGCTAGGGTGATCGAAGCGGCGAGACGCTCACAGTCTTTATAGATCAATACAAAAAGGACGCATTGTAAAAATACCGGCCGTTCGGTACCGGCTCGTTCGACGATCTAGGGTGTCGTGGTTTTTGCTGGCAAGAATAATAAATGATGATCAGAAAAGAAGAAAACCTCTTCTGTATGTCTGGCATGTACTGACTTAGGTTACTTTCAAGCTAGTTTATCGCGAGTCCATTTTGCTTGTCTGAGAATTTGAGAGCGTCCTCCAGGTCAACTGACGCAATATATATGAGCTTGACTCGGAGACGCGTGATCTTGTCTCCTTGTGTATCGACTTCAACGCTGCTTCTGCTGTAAATATGCAACAAATCCAACGCTATTGTTCGACTAGAATATCAAAATCGCCTGGCAACCACCGCCCGGTTCCAATGTACAATTGGAAGTCCTTCGAATTCTAAGATTGCGTCTCAGACCGAGCATCCGCCAATAAGTTCTAGCATAACGCGTCCACGGTCCGTTGGATGGGCACTGGCACTGCCATCGAAACAGATAAAAAGAAGCAGAGCTCAGACGAGATCCGGATCGCTTAGAGACCAACCACGAACTGCGATGTCCGCGTTCTCCCTCCTCGCTGTCGCGTTGTGCGCGCTCCTGGCGCGTGCACAAACACCGCCCAGCACTTTCCCGCACGTCTATCCGGGCCAGCCCAGCGGTGACCTTAGCCCGGAATGGCAGAACTGTACGTCGCGACCGCTCGTAACTGTAGGATCTAAAATGACTTCGTCGGAATGCCAGACTTTCAAGTGAACGACAGCCTTCCGAACGTCACCTTCCCGCTCACGCGTAGCTTTGCTGGGAGCATTCCTGTCAACCGCGCGGATCACCCGAACGACACGCTTTTTTTCTGGGCCTTTGAGAAGGAGAATGGGTCTCTGACGACGGATGGTAGTACGGATCCATGGGTTGTCTGGTTACAGGGAGGGTGCGTGTACTTGTTCTTCATGATTGGAAAAGAGATGCTGACCGACAGAAATGCTACCCAGGCCGGGCTCGTCTAGCATGGCCGGTCTGGTTCTCGAGGTACGCTTGTCAATTCTAAAAGGCTCGGTATCGTCTGAAACATCCCGAGATAGAATGGGCCTATACGTGTGCAGGACGATCTGTCCATGAAAGCAAATAATTATAGCTGGAGCAAACTCGTAGATCAATTCTGGGTCGACAACCCCGTTGGTAGGCGTGTTTTCATTCCTATGGGTTGTCTTCCTAATATATAAATGCGATTCTAGGTGTCGGCTTCGCAACGGCAGACAGCACAGGTTATGGTAAAATTTATGCTGCGCTATTCCTATGATCAAGTTTAACAGTCTCATCTCTGCCTAGTCTTCGACGATGACCAAATGAGCACTGACTTTGTGGGTTCCATTAGTATATGTTATGAGAAAACACTAATTTTATATCCTCAATTGGCCAGATCCAATTCCTTATAAATCTCGTCAAGGTTTTTCCCGGATTAGCGTCTCGTCCGCTCTACATCGCGGGAGAGAGCTATGGCGGTCGGTGGATCGTACGCGCTTTCCTTTTCCTCATCCATTTTAGACCTAAGACTCTTTTCTTCGGACAAAAACTCAGCCGTACGTCGCAAAGGCTATCTTTCAGACACCGAACCCGCCTGTCAAGCTCGCGAAGATCGTTATTGGCGACGGAACGGTCGGCGAGTTCCCGGTGACGCAGGACCTGCCCACCGTCTCAATCATAGAGACGTACCCGCAAGTCATCGATTACGACACGGACGTACTCCAGTACTTCCGCGAGCAGTGAGTTGCGATGTTGATTTGTCTGTAACTTATTTCTGATGATCCTTCACTGATAAAAGGGAACACCTGTGTGGATATGACCTCAACCTGACGTACCCGCAGACCGGCGGGTTCTTCCCGACTTTGAAACATGTCTCTGCCGCGGATTCAAACAGCCCGTATTCCTTCTCCGGAGCTGCGCCAACTGCACAGCGCAACCTACACTCGTCTTCAGCACGCTCTTCTGCGATGAAGAAGCGTTCCATCGTGGAATACGCGCGACGCACCGCCGGCATGAAGAGGCGGTCTGATGCTATTTTGACAAAGCGGGAGATCGTGCGCGAGGTTCGAAGACAAGTATGGAAGCGTGACTTATCGCTGCGCGCGAACGGCACGATCGACCCGTGGTATGCGTGTTTCCTCCAAGACGAGCTGTATGATTATATGGTCAACTATACTTTGCCATGGAGTGAGCTTTCCTTATTAGTTCTTCGTTTCGTGTGGCACATCTGACATGTTTTGCACGAAGGTCTGAGCCCAAACAGCTTAGATGTATATGACATCCCAGACGGATTGGAGGTGAAGCCTGCTACGTCGCCAGGCTCCACTTTGCCTCCAGTATTCTTCCAAGGTCGGTCCAAGTTGTTATCTTGCCAGTATCCTGGCTGACAGGGCCGATGCAGATAATCAGACCGTTGCTACGCTGCACGCACCGACGAGTGTGTCCTGGGTCGAAAGCGCACAGTATCCATTCAATGGCTCTTACAGTGTGGGTGACACTAGTGAGTGCCTGAGGTTTCGTGTATAGCTTCTTATTGTTGATGATATCGTTATGCAGGTCCGGAGTACGCCCTTTATTTCTCCCAAGTGTGCGTTCTTTGGTTACTAATCTACTTTATAGCCCTCAGGTGTTTTTGAACGAATTAGCTGCAAACGCCTCTGCCAAAGGCGTCAGTATCGTTTTTTACTCCGGCAACGATGACTCTCTCCTTGCGCACCGGGGTACCGAAGGTTCGTCGCTGCATTTTCCTAGTTCTTTGATTTTGACTCACTCCGATCTCTAATCCATGCAGTCACCATCCAAAACACCACGTTCGGCGGTATCCAAGGCTTCTCGCGGAAGCCTGCGACTCCATGGTTTGACGATGACGGAACGTTCGCGGGGATTGTACACCAAGAGCGCAATTGGACATATGTGCTCTTCGAAGGCGCATCACATCTCGTTCCGCAGAAGAAGCCCGCCGCGGCGTTCGTGTTCCTCCGCGAGTTCTTACTCGGAAACAATCAAACGGGGCTCGTCGTAAACGCCTCTGGCTCCTCGGGCGATGAGGTCGTAGGAGGCGAGGTCTCGAGCCTCGCGGGCGATTTCATCCCGGGCCAAAGCGAGATCTTCGCGGGGAGCATTGTGACGACGGCCACGATCACGTACCCGTCTGCGACTGTGACCGCATGGAATAAGTTCGTCTCGAATCTTGTCGTCGCCGACACAAAGGCCGCAACATCGACGGGAAGCGTCGCTGTGCCGAGATTGTCGGGTCGTGGGATTGGAGTCGCTGCGCTGGTCTTCATGGGTTTGGCTGTGTGCTTGTCATGAAGAGCATGACGACCACTTTGGGATAGGATGAAATGGGTATGATGAAATAGCGAATGAATGGTACTATCTCAGAAAAGGGCTCATGGATTCTTGTATTGTGGATATATGTATCTATCTAAACGTGTTATTAATATATTTATAATGTAGATGACGCTTCGTATTTATACAAGGACACTCAACTACTTTTACCATGCAAGTAATGATTAAAAATATAATTGCTATTTGTCAGAGGGCTGGAAGACAATAATTTAACCGAATCTCCTCAAACTCGCCCATGTTTCCCAGTTCGTGCATGCACATTCACTCATCGTAAGTGAATTACTAAGTGAATTTGTGCCGAGCGCATCACTAATTCTCATCAGAGAAACTCGCGATGAGATCCTCTGATAACCCATGCGTCCACTGAGCATTAGACTTGATTGATCACCAATATAACCAGAAGCTTCAACGAAGGGTTTAGGAAAAGCATGCAGACAAAGCTCATGGAGATATGTATATTTATGCATGCCCAAAAATTTATCTGTGTCCTACAGGCTTATTTCCTGGAAGAGACGCAAGATTCGTAGAGAATGGAATGTGAAGTCTGCTTAATACCATGCCGATATGCAAATAAATACAAGGGAAGCAATGGAAATCAGGAATGGTGATATCCTGGGCCATTAGAAGCTGAAGTCGTGTAGCCGGTTGCAAGTTGACTGAACCGTATATCTTTTTTTCCCGTAAAAGTGGTGATTTCCAACGGTGCGGCAACCGAATCGTAAGTCACGATCAACTCTTTTCTACACAATTGCTGTGGCGACCACAGCACGGCCTGTGCAAACGCCGCCACTTGTCTCCGAGACAAACCTCTTCATTTCTTCGTATCGGAGGATGTAGATGAAGGTGCGTCAGCCTTCGGTCGCACGAAGATGTTCTCGCGGTACCATTGAAGTTCTGTTCGGCCGTCGAGAACACAGCATACAGACGTGCGCGATGCCAAGAGAAAGTGTCGCGTATCGGTGACCATGATAAACGAAAAAAGGACGAAGAAAAAGAAAGGCGTAAGAAATGGAAATGATGCTTTTTCATAGTGACAACGGACCTCGAATAGAACCGTGAATGTCGTCGAGTGCCCTGTATGTCGAAGTAATTTACCACGTGCACATATTTGGGTGATACAATCAACAGTCTCTAACCTATGCGCAACGTTCTCTGCAACAGTTCTGGGCGCCATTTTTTCAGGATACCAACGGCGACACAATTCCTAGAAAAAAATAGATGCTTCTCGTCAGCCGTGAGGTTTACAAAGAAGTTTTTTACTCACCTTTATGCTCGAAACATCTTCGTGATAAAAGTATTAAATAGTCCGCTTTTTATGTCTATACGAGCATTTATGTCTCACCAACGATTCTGAGAGAAAAGAAAGAAAGGAAAACAAAGCCCGTGTCAATATAGCACCTTAAGCGTTTCCTTTTCCAGAGAGAACGGAGAAATGAGGGGAAATCGAGTTAGCAAGAAGGACTAACCGATAGTGAAGGTGCTCGACGAGGCTAGGCATGTATTCTGCAAGGAATGTTTTGTCGACATGCACGGAGTTTCCTGCAAGGACGCCTGTCATCTTCTCTGGTATGTGCTGCTTGATATAATTAAGAACGGCTGATTCGACAGAGAAGAGGGTATGCGGGGACGATAAACAGGCTTGCGTGAGACCCGACTGCGGAAGTACAGTACAAGAGTTCGTGATGGGAAAATCATCAGAACCATTTGAGATCGCGCGGAAAATACGAAAGCAAAGATTAAGTAGACACAATTTGTATCCTGTAACAAAAAGAGTAGCTCTAGGGTAACTTACAGATCCGTGTTGCGTAGTGCACCAATCATCCATCCTTCGTAAGGTGGAAGTGCGGCCGGTCCTGTCAGATTTTCTCACGCGGCAAATAAGCTAGCAATTCTACCTGTCAAGTTCTTCTTCGTTAACTTTAATAACGAATTGTATCCCGTCGTCGACAAGACCCAGACTTCCATCCGTTATCAGCACCTAAAATCAAAGGAAGTAAAATGTGTGACAAGGTTGGAGGTGAACATAACGTACCGCGATTTCCATTATTTTGTCTACTTTCGGGTTGAGCCCTGTCATCTCCAGGTCGATCCATACTAGTGGGCCTGAGCCAGCATCAAGTACCTGAGACGATGGATGTGCATCGGCCGACCACCTAGTTCGGGAACTTCGTGCACCGGGCGAGCTGAAGGTCGTGGGTGTAAGGTTCGTTGTTGATGCTGATGACATTCGTGAGATGATTGAGCAAGACCGCAGATCAGCGGAGGGCCGGAAGGAAGAGATAGCGCAATAAGCGGTCTTCCTGGGCAAGAACAGATCTCTCGATTTTATCGAGTGAGCTCTGTAGAACATGTGTTGTAAAGTCACGGACAATTTCGATCGTGGACCTGCCGGTTAAGGCAGCTGACCTTCCTTACCCGGTTATAGCACGCTCTGGCTTCTTTGTAAATCTAATTTTTCTTTATAAAGATCCATATTACTAATCACAGCTCAAAAGCCTAAAACTTTTTCTTCAACTCGAGATTCCGAAAGCATGTGAAATAGTCATTTTTCCAACGATTTTCCGCTGCACAGTAACTGAGAACACAGGAGAAACCGGCGTGAGCACATGACGATTATCAGTTAACAGAGATCAGTCTCGGTCCGATGAGAAGCTATGAGAAAAGCAAAGGAAGAGAACCACCGGGGTAATTAAGCACATGGGCTTCGTCTGAGGACATATGGTATCGTCACGCAAGAGAATGTCAAGTGCGATTGAATACAATGATATAGAAGGGCACAGAATTAGCTAACTATTTGGAGAGAGAACGATTGCGCAAAATAAACGGCTCGTCATCGGAGAAGTGCAAGGGTCTCTCGGACAGCTGCATGGAGATTTTTCTAAATCGTCGGAATAACAGCCATCAAGATGTTCTGGTGACGAAAAGTGGCGGAATACATTCCGAGAAGTCCTTTTAAAGATACGCGAATTGGTGTACAAGAAGTTGTTCGAGTTATATCGCGAAGCAAGCCTCATATTTGCGAGAAAAGAAAGAAATGCAGGGAAAGAGGTGAGTGAAAATAATTATCCAGGATGAATTAAGTTAGAATCTCCGGACTCGGTCTCGGAAATCGCGTCGCACGCACTGTGCTACCGTCTACACACGACAAATTTGAAGGGAAGGGAGGATAAAGAGAGAAGGACCGTTAGAAAAATAAGTTTACTGCTCCGGAAACATTTACTTGCTCCGGTAAAATAGATGGTGTTGCTCTTCTCATCAGGGCTACTTAATTGCACATCAGAATAAAACCGTGAAAAACGTGATTTGAAATTGCGAGCTAAACTCAGAAGTCCCAGAGTGTTCCCTGCAAGTCAAGAATGAGCCATGACAGCAAAAAGACATGATTGCGAAAGTAACTTACAAAGGCCGGGATGCCTTCGGTCGTGCAACCCTCCATGATCTCCTGGTTGCCCTGGTAGTTGCTCGTGATAAACACGACTTCCGCCTTGAATGAGTGGTATGCTTCCCGTACGAGCTGCATAACGTCGGGACGGCCGCCGCGCTGCTTTGAGTCCCAAAGGCATAGACGCTCCGGTTCAATGTGTTTATGAATCAGGCCACTGATCGTCGGTCCAAATGTCTTCTCTTGGTCGCTCCCGATCCAAATGAGGAACCAATTCGGGGATTGGATGCATGTGGACAGTGCCGCACCGAGTCCCGTGCCCGTGCACACACGCACACCGCGCTTGTAGAGCTTCGATGTATTTGAGACACCTGCAAACTTGAGCTGACGCGTCCAGATGTGTGATGGCGGGTCGTTCACGAGACTCCGAGTGAAGTCACCCTGAACACCGCAGATAAGGTAGTGGTACTTCGCATGTGTGCCTTCCGAGATGATACCGAATGCGTGATACTACAATATACGTAAGTTTTTAGCCGAGTGGGAAACTAAGACTGGTTTATCTTACCTCCATAATGGAAGACCGACTAATGCGCGCAAGAAGGCCTTGTTGCATACCACGCTCGAAGCGGAGGACGGCGACCTTCGGTGATGGCTAACACGTTTCAGTTAGCACTTGTTCCAAACTCGATGAGTAAAGGGGATGAGGATTCGAAAAGTAGGTGCCAAGAGGAGCAGAGGAGAAACGTAAAGTATATTCTGTACGAAATTGAAGAAAAACGTTACTCACGATCTCGATGTCAACCTTGACCTCGCGGACAGTGAACCACGGTATGATAATGAAGACCGTCATGCCAAATACAAACCAAAAGTCCTGTTGGCGGATGACGTGGGACCCGCTTGGATCCCATTTGTGCGATATCGGGTCGTAGATGTCACCTATAAGTTCCAAGTAACGGGAAAAGGAACCAGATGTGAGTAAAAAGAAAAGGCGATGAGAAACTGTGTAGCTGCGATCACTGCGCGGTGGAGAAAAGACTCACCGAGAACAACAAACACCCAAGTCCTATCGTGGGAAAAAGTATAGAGTCAGCGTCAGAGCTCTTACACAGCAATGGGCGGGCGGACAATGGGCGGTGTTATGGTGCAAGTGGGTGTGAAGACTTACGAGAGCAACCCGACCCTGTGAGGGAGCGCGCATCACAGGTAAGAAAATCATTTCTTGAACAGGAATAATCTTCGCGACTTACCAGCCTATGAAGCGATGGTGGCGCTCAAAGATGCTGTGAAGAAACGCAGCAAAGTCAATACGTATGTTTCAAAGCGTGAGAGAGTTGGGAGATGAGAAATGGCACAGCCCGCTTAATTAAAACATGAGGCCTGCGCGCCGGCGCGACAGTGTTTGGCGCTCGCAGTGGTAAAAATATGACGTAAAAGATGCAGATGACGAAATGCTGGCGTCGAAATCTGACTGATACTCACTTATGGTGCGTGTTGCGAACCCACGGGAATGCGCTCGCAATAGAGACGGCGATGAAGAAATTCGTCGTGACTCCAGTAATGAGAATCGCTTCGTGTGTGTTCTTGTGGTTAATGAAGATCAAAACGACCCGGAAAAGAATCCACGCGCAGCCAGAAGTTGCACAACCACTGTGGATCCCACCGAGGTGCTGCAGAGCTGATGTGCACGCTAATCTCCACCAGAGGGGGGCCCACTGAGTAGGAATGAGTAAACTAAGGCATTGTCTCAAGAAATCCAATCACCTTTGCGAAACAAGTGTTGACCACAAGGTACAAGAAACGTCCGAAAAGCTCGTTACGGACGAGTATTGCGGTGAGGAGGTTGCCTAGGATGAATGCACCAGTATATTGCCTAGGGTAATGCCAGACGTTGATAGCTGCAAGGAGAAGGCCGATGGCGTTCAACGTAACGACAAATGTGAAGAATTTACTGATGAATTGAATCCACAAAATTAGCAGTGAAGGATAGGCGAGGATGAAGTGAGGCTTACCGGTAAGTGTTGTACCAGAGTTTGAAGCGCACCCAAGGAGTTGCTCGCTTCCACTTAGCCTTAGGTGGCGCAGGCTTCTTCGTGCCCGATGCTGCAACCTCTTTGACGACTGCAACGACCGAAGTTTTCTTCTCGTCTTTCTCGCCTGTGGACAGCTTTTCGACAGAAGGGAGGGAAGGCGGAGAAATATTCTTCAAATCAGCGGCAGAGTTTATCCGGGTAGGTCCTTCAGACACTGCCGTCGGTGGAGGCGATGGCAGGTCGATGGTAAAGACGTTCTCGGCGACGCCAAGTTCGGCATCATTGTGAGCTTGAGCAGCGTTGTCAGACATTGCGGCGTAAGAGCTTTTAACAGCAATGGACAGTGAAGCGAAGTCGGGGGAAAGAAGGGTCGACTCGGGGAGAGTTTATTAAGGCGAGAGATCGGAGAGCTGTTCTAGTTTAGGGAAGGAAGGAGAACGGAGTCGTGGGGTGTATCCGAGAGTAAACCGAAGTCCTTTAAATAAGGGCGAAAGGAGGCTCCGAGGTGTTCGCGAGGAGACATCGCATTATTTATGTATACGTACCCTGACGCGTCTTGACCGTGACAGTACTAGCGGACACACGGAGCGCGTGGAAACGCGATCGCACATTCTCCCGTCTGAACGACAGGGCTGTGACACCAAGAATCGAGGATCCGTGTAAAATCAGAAGCATGTATCTCGGTGCCTTCAGGCGCAGTATTGCTGTTTTCCTTTACTGTTAATGAAACGAATTTAGTTTTCTCCTTCGGATTATCTGCCAGCTCATATAGGACATTCTGCCATTTCCAGCGGCATGTTGAACCCGGAAGAGGTTTAAGAAACTAGTTGGTAACAGCTCCTCGCCGAGAAAGGTACACCGAGGCCGACGGCCGCTAGGACGCTCCGATAGTCTCGAGTGAGTTATGACAGACAAAGAACGTCCGTCGATCGAGCAAACTTGCGTGGGAACACCTCATCTCCCATTATGTAACCTACACCTACCATCCCTTCTGCATCCGTCGACATGTCTCCAACATCGTAAAGCCCTTTGGACAGACGCAGACGATTACAGAAAAATGTATTTTTGCAAGATGTCCACTTCTACGACTTTTGAAACGTGTACTTTTCGACGGAGGTGCAGGCAGGTGTCATATCCCTGCGATTGTCGAGAAGAACCTGTGTCAAAAAGAATAGATCGTTGGGTCTTTACTCTCCGAAACACCGGTTTGTTCTCATCGCCTCACTCTGTGGAAACAGAACGGCAGTTTCGATACTAAACGCACCCAGAAGTGGGGATCGCAATCCGGCGACCCTTAGGCTCTATTAGACTAGTAAATATCGTCGGCTCTTCACGACACCGCCGACAGAGTGCCTTTTCTGAGTTGCCCCATCAAAAGGCAGCCCGAAACAGCCTTTCCCCCTGAAATTGAGAGGTCTTGGCGACACATGCCGCAGCGCGCACCCACGTATATCTTGGCCTAGGCGCAAGTCTGTCCCGCTACGCTCCAGCACAGCCAGAATCTTTCGTCAAGTTTCTCGCGCACCCTTTCTGCATCATCAGCGCGCCCTGACTCGAAGCGTAGTCGGTGCATCGCTAGGATCAAGTCGCGGTGAGAAGTGAATTAATTTATGAGATGCTGTGAACTCATTGGCCGGCCTTGCGACTCCGATCCCGAACCACAGCCACGGTCCAACTCGCAACTCGAAGTTACTCTTCCAAACCGCGACCGCCTTCCCATTCTTTTACGCTCGACCGCCCTGAACGAGGAACTTGAGGGAGGAAGAGGTCGAAAGGATCAAATTCCTTTAATCTCCACTACGGTCGGAGCGGAGGTTACGTTTATTCATATCTCGCTGCTTCCAATTGACACGAATGCTACAGGTGCAGCTTAAATTCTCAGGCACTAGGAATGAAGGCATCCCACAACACTGATCGGGGCCGTCGCCAGCACTTCGCAAAATTTGAAAGAAGCACGCCTGGAAGACTTGTTACTCTGTTAAGACAAAAGGTGAGGTTCTTTCAGACCTGTCAAACGCGTTCTTCTTCGTAACGACGTTAGACTTTACTTGTGACTTTGTTTCTCAATAAGGGTCTGTCAGGACGCTCCCCACTGGCTAAATTTACCTCTGTTCAGACGTTTTTAGTACTGCCATAACTCCTTTCGTGCTCACGACGCTTCTCATCTCTCGCAGGCGGGTGAGGCTCAAGTCCACAATCATGGAAATGTCAACCTTGGGCTTCAGGCACTCCAGGAGCACCATTGATTCCTGATTACCCGTAACCATTTCGCGCCCCGTGTGCTCTTCCTGAAAATCTTCTCATGAAGCAAGCCTGTGCCGGCGCACGCGGTGTATCCAAAACGTATGTGTTCGCACCATAATATCGCTATCGGGGAGATTCACTAATGGCGTGGATATAATTTTGACTAAATCATCCGACACAACTTTCGTCTGAATCTTGTTTTAGCGACTAGGTCATCGATGAGAGAAGAACAGAAGTACGGCTCGGATGGAACCGCACTTGCGATTTCTATCAACGTTTACATACTATCAAAAGCTGCATATTAGAGGAGTTCAATCTTAGTGAGGCAGAATTTCCTTCACACCGGTGAAGAGCTTGAATAACGAGTTTTGCCGAACTTGCCAAGCTACTGTAGAGCTTGATGTATTCGGGATATATGGGCTATCAAGACGCTATCACACAGTCCGCAGGATTGGAATTGAGATAGACCAGCTACTGCAGTCTTCCCATCGTATCGTATCGTCGCAGTCAGCCACCCATTCATTCGCACGGAGCGTGTAAAAGCGGGTTCCTTCACCGGACTAAATTGACATTATAAAAACGCGCAATAAAGTGGCCACTGACACGGTACGGGTACTAGTCCAAGATGCCGGATTGTGGTTCAAAGATGTCTATTCACTTATACGCAGATTAGTTAGCTCGCATCAAGTCCTCCGCGGTGTCGATTTGCAAATGTTCATCAGTTGACAGTCGAAGACGACAAAAGAAAAGAAAAAGGCTTACAGGCATTATCAGAACTCTGGAACCGTGTCTCTTCGCGCTCGGCGCTGAAATTTCCAGCGGGCCTTCTTTAGCTAGGCAAAGATGAAAAATCGCATATACAGACCATTCATTATCGTGGTCATGTATTCAGATAAGTCCATCGTTTCTTTCTGATCTTCTGATGTTTATTTACTGCAGACTTATGTGAAGCTACAGATGGATTCTGAGCGCTGAGTATCCAGCACTCGACCGAATTCAGGTGTCTACTGTCCACGATCCCAACCTACACCATTCATTCGTGTCTCCGATCCCGCTTCTGCCCGAACGTGCAGCATACGGGCCTCGACGCTCACTCCTGCTTGTTTCTGGTTGAATGGAATGGAATGTTCAAATCTAATTTTGTTCATGCTTCCTGAGCTTTACTTGATTTGAAGTGTATAGAATTCTGTCAGCGGCTCCGATAGCTTTTCATTCCCTACCTACAATCTCGGCCCTGCATTTCCGCACTTCTTATCTTCCAATTTTCGAGAACTTTGCTAGTAGTAATATGTATCATCAACTCCATAGTGGGTTGTCAGAACTGACTGGGTGTGCTCGACGCTGATCATGCGCACCGCCAGCGTCGGGATTGCGCTTCGAAAAAATAGAAGACCGGGACATTCGATGCAGAAGATCTTATGTAAAATTGAGGATAGGGTCCGTTGTGAAAGTGGCACTGAACTCTCAAGGCGGATTTCTCAACGCATAAACTAGGTTGATGGTAAAGATGGGCAAAAAATCTATATAACCTTAAACATTGTGCACTCAGACGCACTGGCTGTTAGCACCGATACCGATCTCGAGTGCGCGCTCATTTTGTGAGGCATTTACTCGGACGTATTCATCGCCCGCTCTGGAGCTTATGAATTTCCGACGGACGGAGCGGGCGGCAATCAATCAATCTTGAATTCGATGGTGATAAGTGCTGCACGGCGGGCCCGGAATTAGCTGTCATCATGCCCTTTGCTTCTTAAGAAGCGACTACTGGCGGTTCACGCCCATGCTTCAGGAGCGTTCTTTACGGCAAGACTTGTGGAAGTAAAGTGCGAAGATGCGGGCGCTCGGAATGAGCTTCCTCAAATTCCAGTAAGGACCGATAAGCATGCACCCAGGATCTTTCCGTTTCGCTAGGTGAGCTCTGAGAAGTATATGCTTATACTAACTAAATCATAGCGGCAAGTCAAGATTACATTGTAGTAAGTTGTCCATGGAGTCCCTTGAATACGAAGTTAAGCTAGTGGCGAGAGTATTTCGCATACGTGCCAGCGAGGTACTTATGGAATGTACAAGATGCTTTGGTGCGCTCGTGAATCTGACATTGACTTCAATCCCTGGAAAGACGCTTAATCTTTGATATCTGGACGCCTATAAGCTAGTTTCCATGAGCTCGTGTTGATTGCAGCGAAAGATAAGCCTTCGCGCCCATCAATCGATGTTAGCCTTTCTTCGTTCAGCCACAATGAGCACCTCATGCGACTTGCTAGACAGCGGATGGTATCAAAGCGTTGCTTCGCACTTACAGTGGTATACAGTCAGTGGGATATGGGATTACCTATTCACACTTCTAGCTATCGATTATCCGCTGCTCGTATGGATGCTGCGGAGCGGGAGATCGACTCTCCGATTCGTTGCAATTTGCGGCCTCCAGCCCTGGATAGGCACTGTGGTGGAACAAGAACGTCAGAAGTTAGAAGCTGCAGAACGATAAAAAAAGTGTGGATCTGCAAGGACCCTTCTCAGACACACGGAGATTCATATGCCCATCTGGTCAAACCTCGGACTTCAGACAAGGTGTCAACGCAGCTCCGGGCTTTGTCAGCGTCGGGGAAGCATTCAACTTCATCAAATGATGGTCGCTGCGACTGATCGTATGACCTCTGTTTGCGGAAGTTTAGAAGCCATTATGTGTCCAGTTTCTAAGACGGCAAGATACTGACTAGCCACATCCATATTCAATAGGTTCAAAGAATACAGATCAGTTGGCTATCTCGAAAAAGCGCTTAGTGAACTATGAAGACCTGAAATTTGATGACCCCGCCGCATTCTCCGTTCACATTTTCTTGATAGAACCTGAGAAACCCACTTTCAGATAGGTCTCGGCCCTCCGCAATGAAAAGGGTCTATGTCGCGCCACAAATAGTACCTCGAAAAGGATAGTGCCCTTCCAGAAGCGGACTTCTACCATGACGTCAGACATGATTTGCTCCGAGTCCAGCTGGCTCTCGCACTCAGTGCTCTTCAATTAGCCACCACCACTGCAAATAATCGCAGAAAATGTCGAACATTCAAGTAAGTGAATAAGCATAATAACGTGAATAATCTTGCTGAAATTGTGAGTAGGAAGGCGACAGGGTCAAATACGCGCCATTCCATCGCGTCGGCGAGCTCCTTGAAGCTCATTCTAAACTGACGGCTCATAATCATCCTTTCCATCAATAGCTGACCCCAAAAATGCAAAAGGCCAATCGACAGGCGAGGTAAAGCAGGTGAACGACAGGCCGACAAAGGACAACCCGGAGGTACGATTTCGAAAAAAAAACGCTTGTTACATATACTCCAGCGAGACGGTCCAAATGCTCATGCTCGGTGCTTTTCACAGCATAAAACATATATCATTGAGAATGACAATACTGGGAAAGAATCGACTTACGGGGTACGATTTTCTTTCTATTATGTTTAACTAGTCATTTACAAGTTCCGACTTGCACTGCAGGACCGATACATTACGGAGAAGCTTGAGGAATAGCTCGTTAGAACTCGGAGCCATACGAAGTGAAGCACTACATGAATGTGGAACTCCACGAAAGATTTGAACTTACACTGTGTTTATGAAAATAGTGTTATATGTATCACAACTAAATTCCCATCGTAATGTACATGTATGTTACATTCCCCAAAAAGGGAAATGACTTTCCAAAAGCAGATTTCCTCATTATTATGACGTCTATGACGTCACCTATAATTTGCCTCAGGTCTTCAGAGTTGCTCGCCCTCATTTTGTTCTTCAACTTCCACCACCACCACCACAATTAGCCACATAGAATGTCAGAAATTCAGGTGGGTGGTCAAAAAGCATCTAAATTGTAGGTATGATAACTTTGTTCGTATGCACAGGAAGGAACCGAAGTCAAATATGCACCTTACCACCAGGCTCGTAAGTTGTTAAACAGGGATTATAATTTATGTTCTGCGCCTGAATCACTCTGTCTCTCAAGCTGACCCCAAGAACGCGAAGAGCCAGGCGACGGGTGAGGTAACCCATGTTAACGAGAAGCCGAAGAAGGATGATCCAGAGGTAAGTTAGTCTTGTCCCAAGACTTGACCCTAGCGCTTACGCTCGCTCTACATTTATAGCATAAAACATACACAATACTGAATGACAATACTGGGAAAGAGACAACGTATGGGGTACGTGTCCTTCGACTTTGTAGCACGTTTTCTACGAACTTACCACAATAATTTGCAGAAGCGAAGCATTACGGAGATTCTTGATGAATAGCTAACAGATGTAAACAAAATCTATTCACCATGCTCCGAAATTCTCTAACTGTACGAGAGGCTGTCGTGTTCAATTTGCTCTTCAATTCAGTATACGCCCTGCACGGGCTCGTACACGAAGTCGCTGAAATATGCGGGCGCCGTCGAGTTTCTCCCGTTCCCAGTCGCATACATACCCACTAGTGTCTATGGCGATGCCAAATCGCCGGTTAGAGATCGGGTTCCCTGTTCGAATAGACAGAAATTTGAGGTGCTCACACCAGTAAAACCTCCGCTCACTTCCCTCGCCGCACCGTACCCGACGATCGTCCAATAAGGCGCCGATACAGACCGCGCGATTGACGATTCCGTGTATGAGAATGAGTACGTCGACGCGTTGACCGCCTGCACGCGGAGCAAAAGGCTGCCAGTATTATTCGGAAGCGGGAAGAGTCCGGACTGCGAGTACGCGTCCTCCAAGCCGTCCGCAGTTGCGTTCGCGTCGATTGTGCACAGGCGGATGTACTTCTGAAGCGCGCTGCCGTCCGCCAACCTTGCGGACGAATTTACATAAGTGTTGTTTAGTAGCACGACTCCCAAATCGAAGTGCTGATTGCGCTGTATGAAGAGCGTCATGCCCGCCTCTTCACCTTCCACCTCGGGTGCAAAATCCATCTTGACGCTCGCACTAAACTCCAGTGCATCTTGTCGCCGTGCGATGAACGTACTCGTTCCCACTCCTTCGGTGCCGGTGATGTTTTCCGCAGAGCCAAGGATCTGCAGCGTATTCGGATGCCCATCTGGAGAGACCGTGAAGCGCGAAAAGTCCGGGTAACGATAGTATACAAGCTGACGCGGGAGTATCGAGCCTGGGAGAAAGCCACAGTTTGGGAGTGCCCGACGAGCGGGTCTGATGTAGGGGAGACGGTAGGCTATAAACGACATTTCAGAAACTCAATTGCAGGACTCGGAGACTGCATCGACACACTGATTTTTTAGGCGGAAGGGGGCCAGTCATGTTGATATGTACGTGCCCGGGCTTTCCACCGTTGAATACAGGAAATTCACCTGAATAAAACAGGATAAAGCCTTCAAGTCAGACCCTTGGGACGGAACTGAAACCAACCTTCATCCCATACCACGGGAGTGAGAGTAGTCTCGCGACCCATCGGACTATACACGAGTCAGTCACCGATCCAAGATAGACGATAAAAGCACGTCTACTGACTAATTTACCGTCCCATTGCGCGTGGCTAGTGCGACAGCCCACCAGTTTCCACTCGTATCTTGCAAGAGGTCGGCATGCCCAACGGTCTGGACTATAGAGGCCGTGAGCGCCTGAAGCTAATTTAGCACTGAAGAACGACTTAGAAAGGACCTACGATATTCAGTAGTGTTCGCATTTGTTAGGACCGGATTATATGAACACGGCGTATATGGACCGGATATATTTTCTGCGCGAGCCATACTGTTGTTAAAGATTGGAAGCATTCAGCTGAGCATTTCTCGTTATTGAAGTAAGCATACGAACGTGACCATATGACCCAAGCCTGTTCCGCCTGTTTATCAAGAATGTCAAAAATAATATACTTGGCATAGAGTAAAGAGAAGATGTTCCTTCAGCAATGAGGAGATAGTATCCATCTCTCCGCCTGTAGAGATGCGGTCCTTCAGGAGCCTATAAATAAGATTGTCGATATTACTCACATTCCAGTATTAAATAAAGGTTACCCACTATTCCGCCTGTACCACTCCACATTGTCATTGGGTCGCCGCTCAAGCTCTTTCCTGTCTCCAGGTCGATCACGAACTGCTGTATAGCGGGATATACTTCCCAATAGTGCGACCCTTGCACATACACCGTCCCGTCGTCATCCCAGAACTAGGCTGGTGTCATAGCCCTGGAACGAGAAATGCACGGGATCAGACCATCCATTACCGTTGTTGGCGAATACGTCGGTGGTGGTGAAGATGATCTTTGTTGTTCCAGGTGCGTGAAAATTATATCGAAAGTCGAAGAAATGACAAACGCACATTGTCCCATCGCGCTGTCGAGTCTTCAGGCTCGTAGTCCAACACGAGCGTCGTAGACACGTAAAAGGTGTTGTTGTGGTGTCTTTACAGTGATTCAGGAGTGAGCCTTCTTCAGTTTTGATCAAGCGGTGAAGTCCAACTCGCCTGATAGTAGCAGCCCAGATCCCGCCTGTAGTAGTGTTCACCGTAGCTAATGCAGGGAGTTGTTCGGGCCTAGGATAGGACGTTGCCTATATGCAAAGAAAATACCACGTATTAATAAGTCCTACATAGGCATTACATGGGAATAGGCTTTCGAGACGCATCATACCAATTTGCTTCCACTGCACGAGGTCGCGCGAAGTGTACACTGGAATCCCCGGAAACGCACTGAACGAACTCGTCACGCAGAAGTATTGCTCGTCGATACGGATGCAAGATGGGTCGGGCGCAAAGCCGCTGATGATCGGGTTGTGGTACGCTGTGAGCGCTGTGGGCACCTGGGCACCAGCGCGAGGAATGATTGTCTCAGAGCATTGTCCCAAGAGGGTTTCTGTGCAGAGAGCTCGCACTATAAGAGAAAATACAGCTAGTTTGAACATCTTAGCCTGGTGAGTCCCAGGTTTCGGAGAAAGACAGCGGCTCAATTATGCAAATGTCTGTCATGGCCTTCATAAATATCTTCCAATAACTGTCATATGCGAGTGATCACGAGAGCAGTTCGAAGAGGCGAAGAAGCAATCAGGACCGTCGAAGAAAGAAATGACTTTGAACTTGAAGTTGGCGGGCCGTCGGAATATTGTCGAATCGTACTCACGTGGCCACGCGTCACGAGTCAAAAAAAGTACGGGTCAAAACAAAAGATAAAAACCAGATCTCATTAGGACCACTGTGTTCAACTGTTCGCTTGTGTGTTATGCGTAGCCAAGCTATTCACCCCCGCAAATCCGAGTAGCTCGGCGAGTCAACAAGGCCGATAGGCTCCATGCCCGACGCAATCGTTGCGGTGTATACGAGCTCGACGTCGGCTATTTTCGCTCCGGCCGCATCTGGAAAGGAAAAATAATTAGATCAGAAAAAGAGATTTACGTAGGCCGTCGATTCAATGGAACAGACATCGTACCTAGAGACCATATAGTGAAAAGTAGCTCATTACTTCCTTGATGGTTGAGGATACCTTCAGGAAGCTAGACGTAGATATTAGATTGAGCAGACGATTCGGCTCGCACAGTGAGCTTTGCCGTCTTACCGGGTAGACAGTCTGCGGACCATAGTTCGAGCTGAATCGCCCGAACTGCCATCCATTGATGTATATAACGGAGCGGTAATTGCTGCTGGGCGTCCTCTCAAACTGCAGCGCGACGGGTACATCGGCATTGGTTGGAAGGTCCAGGTCGAAAGTCGTTCGGTATGCTGTTATCCCAGCAGCTTCAAGGCCGACATAAGGCGAGCAAGTAGAATCATTTGTTGACGTTGACCAATTGGTAGTCGGGAAGCCAGGCAGGTGCGCGCCTAACATCGAACGAAGATGTAAGCGTAAAGTATCAAATTTTCGAAAAAGCGGATCCGAATACCGATGCGCTCGATAAACAAGCCTCCTTCGTTGAGAGGGCCGCGAACAACGTCTGGGTAGTCTTCGCCTCCGAGATTGCCCTGGATCTTCCAAACGTCGAAGTCGCCTCCGCCGAGCAACTGGTAACCTCTAATCCCTCTCGGAGTCTTTCGGTGAAGTCTATCAGCGAATCTGATCTACCACACTCGAATGTCCGCACCTTGAAGGAGTCGTCGCCACCATAGTCTTCTTCCAGACCAGTCTGGTCGAAAACGACCGTCACGATGTTTTCACCGCTTAGGACGTCGGTCGAGTTGAACGTCCAAGTAACGTTTGTCATATCACTGCTAGTGCCCTGGCTGGAACCCAAGAATGCCGAGTTCAGAAAAACGCTGTATCCGAAATTGGAGCCACTGTAGAGATATTAAAGCAAAGTTCGAGCTAAGATAAATCTTCTGGTGAGGTAGTAAGACACATACCCCTGGACAGAAAGCTCGACCCCGGTGGCATTTCCCGTGAAGTTTCCGCGAGCGATATGATTTCCTTTGAATGCCAGAAGTTAGGGCATGAATGGGCATGAGCAGAACACGATTGCCGACCTTGGTGAAAGCCATAAATATCTGCATAAAGAATGTACTGGAAACCATTCTACGTCAGTCTATGAGGTAGAGAAAGCGGTTGAAAGACCTCGTTACCTTGCCTCCCGTCGGCTGGTATGGTCGGTCCGTGCTCGTCACGTTTGCGATGATCCAATTACTATCATCAAATCCGTCCTGGATCTCAGGCAGGGAGTCCGCGCAGAACCACGTAACGTTCTTCAAGCTCGGCAACGACGCCTGCACACCGAAGTCAAGCGTCGCCCTCAGCGAGCCGATGTCCGAACTGCTCAGTGCTAACGCCTTGTCCGTTCCACGACACGCTTGTCACGGACTCGGGTGCAAACACATCCAGCGTCGTCGTCGCGTTGAGGTCGCCGGTGAGGAGGAGCGCGGAGCCGTCGCTCGAGAGCGTGGCGTTGCGCACGAGATACGGGCCGGCGACGAGCACAGCGGGCACGTCGGGCGCCTGGTCGTACTGCGTCGCGTTGCTGCTGGGCAGACGCGGCGCCCAGAAGGTCGTCGCCGTGACCTTGTCGGCGACAAGCACAGTCGCGTTTCCGAACGAGATCGCGCAGACGCCCGACGGCGAACCTGTGATAACAACAGTGCCGTTGGTCGTGGTAGCGTTGACGGACGAACATCCACTGATCGCAGGTGTACCGGTTCCGCCGGAAACAACTGCCTCGATAGACTGTCCAGCGAGAGCATAAAGTATGATGAAGTCCGTTGCATTCAAGGTCGTCCAAGTCATAACCTATCATGAAGGTGGGATTAAGTAAATAACACGGTCCCGGTAAGACCGCTTGTCACTGCACCTCAGCCGTAGAATAGATCAGTGTGTGCGAACCGAACGGGTATTCCGACACGATGATCTTGCTTTCCCGGCCATCGAGTGTCAACTGCCCGCCGAATTGAGGGATGGTGACCTCTCCCTGCGTCGTGTTTACTTGAAGCGTAAAGTCTGTGCTATTCGTAATCCTAGGCACCAACCCCTTCTGTCAGTAATACAGTAGACTGAACGAATCACACTTTTCGACTCACCCATTACTCGTCTGCCTGACGACGTAGAAGTTGACGCCAGTGCTCGATGTCAGCGCAGTTGTATAGATACTAGCGTTGTTCGAGAACGCCGTCCCACTCCCAACCGTCCCATTGCCAAAGCGCTCGGCGATGAGGAAATCGGGCGATGCGTGCAGGAAGTATGCCTGAAGCTTGAGTTCAGAATACTTTGTCGTGAGTGTGCGGTCTTCTCTGATCGGTGCGCCGTAATCGTATCTAGTCGAGCCCACGGTGTCAAACTCCGAACGAAATGAATTAATAAGGGCACGATTACGAACGAGGTGTAGACGGACGGCTCAGCGAGATTTCCCCAGTTCGTGCCGCCATACGTCTGTGGGCATATAGATCATTATATCAACTTCAAACCAAGCCATACTGTAGACTCACCATATACAACGATTGGAGAGTCACTTGGGCTGCATAATTATTCTTGCAGTGAACAATTAGTTAAGGGAAACTTCGCCGATCTCGGTTTCCGTACCTTATAAAACACCTAAAAGGCTCGTGTCGGTCAGCTCAGGAAACATGCCCATACTAAAGTTGTACGAACATTGGCAAATTGTTCGTTCAGGAGGTCATAACACATGTCGTAACCGTACTGCTCAGACAACGTTGTTAACAATAGGCTAGCAACACCGAAGTCGAAAGGCATACACCACCCCAGGGATCAAACGAGCCCCCTTGAAACTCGGCTGAGGCCCACATGACATCTGGATCTATTTGCTGCAGACAAATCAATCATCGTCAGTTTACGTAGGGAACCGGTGACGAAGCGGAAGGCAATCCTGTGAATAGAGACAGGAGAAAATCCAATATAACACTTACCTGGTGCAAATCGTTCAGATTACTGGATACACCACTCCATGAGCTCGGGTTGCTGCAGTCGAACCCGTTTGGGTATTGGTCCCAGTTGTATAGATCTACCATACCGAGCCCACTGGCAAAGACGCCAGACGGCGACTTGTCGTTGTGCGTGAGTGGAACCTTCGTGATGCCGTTCGCGCGGAGCGTGTTCTCAATGAGTTGCATGTACTCAGAGCGGCCAGGGTCGGACGGCGTGGACTCCATGAACTCATTCTCGGACTGCACCGCAATGACAGGGCCGTCGGGATACTAGAAAGACAGGACAGGGGAAGGCATTTGAGAAATTAAGAAGGAAGTACGGAAAGAACGCGTGGTTCTCGCCTGGTAGGGTGCAGCGAAGTTCGCGACCGAAGTCATGAATGGCGTCCATGCATCTGTAAATCCGGTTTGGTTTGTACGAGCCGTGGCCGGGTTATTCGTGAGCCACCCAGGAAATCCTCCGGCATCTCGGGGACGTCATTAGCACACTGATTACTGGTATAGTAGTGAGCCGAGCTCACTTGTTTCAGCCTAAGTCACAGTTATGTCAAGAACAAAGTTTTACCGCTCAAAAATAGCTCAGAAAACATACATTGATGTAGGGCTTCAAATAAGCCGACTTAGCATGACTATCCGAAAAGAATTTTCAGCAATGCGCACTTACCCCTGGACGCGCAATAACAAGTAGGCCGACTTCCTTCGCGACTTCATATACGTCTGTTTGTGACCTGTAATAATCAAAGTCGAGATTCCCTTGCTTTCCTTCCGATACTCCCCAGTGATGATACACAGAAATAGGCGTTCCAGCCTGCAGCCTTTCAACCAAAGCTTCAGAAAAAAAGGATCAATGAGACAGATGTCGTCGTACGCACCTTCATTTTCTGGAAAATATCCCGCCATATCGGCTTCCCGCTCGGCGCAGCGCCAGGCGTGAACCTCGCCGCTAAACACATATAGACGCTTGTCATCCAGAAGAGCGAATGCGCGTCGAAGGTGACCGATGCAGACGAGTTGCCATGGTAGAAGCCTGGAGAGCCCGGTGGAACCGTGTATGCCAGCACCGACAGGCAATGAGCTGTCAGAGCAAAGAAAGCCCACTTCATCGCAGACCTCATGGAGTTTCAAGCGCGATGACTGGACTTAGCGGAACACTTTATAGACAAATGTACGCGTTATTTATGTACGGAGATCAACAAGCGCGCGGACCGGCGTTCATCACGCGGAGACGGTAACATGAGGCCGAACAGAGAACGAGCCGGCGCGGAGCAGAATTTGAGAACAGCTGAGCAGGTTTCAAGGTCGCCGCACAACAGACAGGCACCACAGAATCCGAACGGTTGAACGGGCTTTCCTTATGAGTCCTTTCCTCATCATAGAATGAACTGATGATGAATGATGAGCTGGACGTTCTTGCGATTCTGCGGCGACGTTTGCCTCAAAAATAAGGCCAAAGTGCACGACGATCGGACGAGACGTGTCGAACAGTCCACAGTGATCGGCATTGTTCGGCAATGGTGCTTAAGTCCGATAAGGCAAGCTGTCCTTACCACGCCACAATTGAGATCTGCACGGTCTTTTGGAGCTCATCGAGGCTCATGGCGGTAACGACGAGCACGACTGTCGTACCCACTATCTCTCACCTCTCGAAACTGCATTTAATGCCATGCCCAGCGCAGGAGTCTGATAACTTCTCCAGTGTCATTCACGATGCTTACTCCCGACTCACCCACGATCAGCTCATCGTCTTCCTGACACTCCGTTCTCTGCCTACAGACGGCTCAGACACCGAGCTCGTCTCCCGTCTTACACATTTCGACTTGCAGACGTACCGCTCTACCAACGCTCAGGGGAATGCACCGACTCTTAGCCCGCAGTACCCGAGCTCTGCATCCCTCACACCGTCTCCAGTGGCGACCACGCGCGCAAGGCAGCCAAGACTGCCCGACATGCCTACGGAGATTCTCGCGGATATACTGGACCTGCTGGGCGACTGGGAGCTCTGTAAGGCTGTGGGGCTGCCGACATCGCTCCCCCGCCCTTCCCCGTGGGCACGCGCGTCTGACACAGACGAAGCCATGCTCTCCGGCTTCGTGCCGCTCATCCGCTCCGCCGACCCCGTGCGCAACCCGCCCACGAAGCTCGGCGCGACGCTCACCGTGCGCTTCGGCTACGTGCACGTCCTCGAGGTCCTCCTGCACTCGTACCGCTCGCACTTTCCCGTCTGGTTTAGAAACGACATTATTCCGATCGTCGCGTCCCAGAACGGGCGGACGGGTGTGCTGACGTGGTGGAAGCACGGCGTGGACGCGCAGATTCTGCCGAGGCCGGCCCCGTCGTCGATCTCGGAGGCTATTGACGGAGCGTGCCGCAACGGAAAGCGCTATTCGCTCGACTGGTGGGTCGCGTCGAGGATACCGCTCGAATACTCGGAGGCGGCGCTCGAGTCAGCGAGTGCGAAGAACCACGTGCACATCCTGGAATGGTGGAAGCGTTCGAGGCTGCCGTTGAAGATTGGCGGGTCATGGACATGGCGAGCAGCGCGGGACACGTCGAGGTGCTCTCCTGGTGGTTGCACTCGTCGCTCGAGTTCAAGTACGACCGGCAGGCTCTACACCACGCATCGCTCCACGGCAAAGTCGACGTGCTGCAGTGGTGGCTGGAGAGCGGGCTGCAGATGATTTTCGACCAAGACGCGCTGACGCTTGCGACGCGGTACAACCGGCCGGAGGTGCTCGAGTGGTGGGATCGCAGCGGGCTGCCTGCACAGTACCGCATCTGCGATATCGAAGAGGCACTGGAGGATGCGATTGGCGGAGGGGAGGCGGCGAGGGAGTGGTGGAGGAAAAAAGGCGTCAATTTCAACGCTAATGATACCGAGTGGATGAAGCTGCAGACGTTGAACTGATGGACTCGGTTGGGATTGTACATTTTAGATTTAGTGTTGATAACTTTGCTGTCTCACCGCGCTATGTCGCTTACTTATTTCTTGGCTTTCCATCACGTGTAGGCACATGTATAAACAAGCCAATCTATCCGTTGTATTTAAGTAATGTAATAGCATATGTATTGTTTTGAAAGGGCCGCTAGTACTTTTTTCTTTTGTTACTGTAGTGCGTGATTGCTCCTGCAAACCATTCTGATAATTCGTTCTGGCTATGCGCTCGATGACGTGCACATCGCTCTCTATCTACCAGTTCACGTTTTCCGCGAAAATGCCCTTATGAAGTCAAGTTCATCACCCATCATACCATCGTTCATCTCCGAAGGATTTTCTGCATAGCCGAATGAGCTTACTGAAAACATAAGAAACAATCACTCCAACCGAGCTTTCCTGCTGAAACGCAAGACACAGAGCAAGGTATCTGGGACCTTTATTTGTGTATCCTGGTCCCCCGAACGATTGACCACTGCAAAATATCGTGCCGCTCTTCCTTATACTTCACATTATTGAGGACTCGCTGGCCATGTTGTTTCTCTGAATGACTGTGAGGAACGGCGGATCATACTACGTTCATGAGCACGCACTATCCATATCGAAGGGAAAGGAGCGTGACGGAAGGAGACGAGCGTGATGGAAAGAGGAGAAGTCGCATAGGTAGAAGCAAGAAGAAAAGGAACGAGAAGCCTCGCCAGCATCCCCGATGTCATTGTGTCGATGTCGCGACCTACGTCTTGATTGGGTAGAGGTAGGAGTTGGGGAAGGCCTTCTTGATTTTCTCCTGGAGCCAGAAATACGGCGTCACGTAGGTCACGTCTGTAGAGTCAGTTTTGCCGGAACCGCCGGTGAGCAGACCGACGATGCGTCCCAGCCCGTCAACGACAATGGACCCCGAATCCCCGGGGGCGGAGAATGCGCCGTCCTTGTGGCTGTAGGGGTAGATGGCGATCTCCATCGACGTCGACTCTTGATACCGTAGTCGTCGTACTCCCGAACGAAGGACTCTATACCGGTTCCGCGACCGATGGTGACACCAGTGCTCCTACCGTTTTTGATGAGGATAAGGCACTCCTCTCCGTTTGCGTCGAGCGATTTCGGTTGGCGTATTTCCTCCTCCTCGACGATGCCCTTGACTTGCAGGAGACCGCCAATCGGATAATTGAAGGAGGAGTGGCCCTCGGGGTGAGGGTGCATCTTGAGACGAAGTCGGCTACCGAAATCTTGTTTCCTGGACATAATAGTCAGACTAAACGACCTTAGTAAGGTAGATCGAAACGTACCGATATACACGACGTTGCCCTTGAAATCATTCCAATCGATATTGTCGCGGATGAGCCTCGATCAAAGCCCAATCCTCGGTGAATTGCTTGGGCTCGGTACCGACGGAAATAGGAGGAGCGTAGACGACGTGACCGAGTACGCGCTGGCCCAACGTGCTCCAGTGCTTGGTAATGCCATCGTAGAACGCGTCTATGGCCACGATCGTCTCCCCCGCGTTCGCCAACTTGCGCTGAAACTTCTCGCGCGCCTTAGCTACCGTGGCGTCCTCATCCTCCCCCAACGCAGCAAGTTCCCTCTTGTAATGATTGATGAATATAAGCTCGCGCCCAATCTTGGCCATCATGTCCTCGAGGGCGTCTGAGAAGGCTTTGCTGCCGAGGATGAGAACGTCCTCACGAGGCTGGCTGGTCCTCTTGCGCTCATAGAGCACGTTGCGGTGTGCGCTCGGCGGGAGAGCGACGTGTCGGGCGGTCAGGAGGAAGACCCGGTCGCTCTGGCCGCCCTCGCAGAGGTACAGGGCACCAGTGCCCTCGAAGTGAGGAGTGTTTCGGGGAGCGATCTGAACACCGAGAGCGCCAGTGAAGGGGCTACCGATGTCGGCGGTGGGATCTAGGGAGATCACGTGCTTGAGAAGCTGCGGGCCATCGGACCTGGTGAAGACGGACTCTCTGAAAGCGATCTCGACGTCAGGGAAACTGAGCGGCGGCGAGGATCTTTTTGCAGCCGGCGGCGGCGGCCTTGGCGGCCTCGAGGGAGAGAGACCTAGGAATGACGCCCACCCAGAGATAGAGGGGACCGGCTTTCCCTTCTTTCTCGGCGAAGCGGACAGGATCGATGCTCGTCCACAGGACTTGAATGGAATCGAGGAAGTTGTACACCTCTTTACCTAGTGTGCGCCAAACGTCTCGGAGCGGGTGATTGCAGACGGGCCTGGCCTCCCTCGGCACGCGCTGCGCCTGCGGGCCCTTGGGCACTCGCCACTCGTCGCCCGTACGGTAGACGGAGATGGGGCAAGAAGGGAAGCCGTAGAAGTCGGAGAAAGCCCCGGAGTAGGAGTTGTCTTCCGGGACGTCCTTGGTAGTAGTGGGATAGACAGGTGACCCCGCGCTCTTTTGCTGAGCGACGGCAAGGCACGAGATAAAGAATTCGCTTCCGAAATCCACTGGAACGAGAGAGCAGAAACGAAAACGTGAGTACGAGGAGGTAGTAAAAAGCTAAATGGCTGACTGGTAGACGGTGGCTGGCTGGGTGAGAGGAAGAACGAGAAGGTAAGTACGGGAAGATAGGGGGCAGAGTCGACTGTGTAGTAATTTACCACCGTAGCTTATTCTCTAGTTAAGTGTTTATAATTACCTAATAAGTCAAGTTTCTCGTATCTTCCACCGATCCCTATGCAATATGGGAGGTTCGGCTGTAAAAGGAGGCGTGCTACGTATATCGAGACTTTCGGCTGTGCCCAAACTGTGGTACGAGTCAGTCTTGGTGGCGTCATCTACGCCACCAGAGACAAACAAATGCCAAACAATACCGTTTTGATATAGACTGCTCTGAACTGCCCTTGTCACTATCCTTCCTACCGTCACTAGCAGCAATCTTACCAAGCTATGCTCGCCGACAAAGTCAATTTTGACCGAAACGACCGCCGGACTAGACATTCCCAACATACAGTGTTCTTGTCAGCTATGAAGAACAAATCAGCAAAGGTGTCGAAGTCGAACAGACCACCAAACCGTCGGAGGCGTGGCTTCCTGAAGAGCAAGCAGCGCACTGGCCCCGAAGTTCTTCGTATGCACCGCGAGCGCCTTGCGCAGATCGCACAGGACACTTTTAGCACAGTTCTTACCGCGCATGGATACTTTGAAGACATTCATACTGACTCTGATGATGATGCAGACGCAGACTCTGAGTCGCCGACGTCGTCGTCGCAGGGCACCTTCCACGATCTTTCGGAGCGCATTACGCACACTCGACTGGAGTCATCTTTCTACCCGCACTACTCGCCTTTGCTTGCGAATTGGGAGGAAGGGCCCTGCTTATCGATCCGAGATACTACTTCCGATGTTTCCGATCCATCTATACCCATTCCCTCTTCCTCATCCCAAGTTTTTGCCACTCAATTCGAATTTACGTCCTCCACTGCTCTTGAAGCCGCTCGCAAAGCATGGCAATCCCATCCTTCTTTACAGTCCAATTTATACGGTTTGGGCGTCCTTAATCCTGCCACGCCGAAGAAACCAGGTGGAGCCAGCCTGAACGGTGGAGTCACGCTTGAGGAATGTCTCGCGCGCCAGACCACTCTTTATGATTCTTTGCAGAATTCTTCTGCCGGCGTGCAGTTCTACGCCGAACACCGCGCCAAGTCAGACGGCTCCGGGCTGCACGACCACGCCATGCTTTACAGTCCGAGCGTCACTGTCATCAAGGACGATCGTGGGCAACGGATCGCTCCGTACAATATCAACGTCATCTCGAGTGTCCCGGTACACGCTGGGACCGTGCGTGCTAAGTTCGACTATTGGCTGACACTGGATTTCCACACCGGCGTGCGCACCGTAATGCGCGAACGTATGGCCCGCGCCCTACGGCTTTTTGAAGAACGCGGCGACCGAGTCCTGATTCTGGGGGCATTTGGGGTCGGTCAGTTCTGTAACTCTCCTGATATGGTCGGAGAAATTTGGGCTGATTTACTATGTGCGAGAGGTGCGAAGTTCCGAGGCGTGTTCGACAGGGTTGTTTTTGCAATCCCTGGCAAGCATCTATCGGTGTTCGAGAGGGCCTTCAACGAGAAAGTATTGGAGGCCGAACTTTTCACGGAGGAATTTTGATTAGAGTTGAGTGTCCCTTCTTCGAGTCCTTTGCATCTATACCCTGTGTATTATCCATTGTCCCTGTCCCCCTTTCATCCCCTCGCATACCTCCTTCGGTGTTTAATTTACTATGGCTGTTACCTCTGTATTCGTTTTGTATGACTGCTGTATGTTCTATGATATGCTCCGTTATTTGATCTTATGATCAAACGCATTGCCTGATTAACTTATTTGAACTGAACACAAGACGAGATCGGCTGCCACCAGCGGGAAAATTAAGATGCGTTGGCCGATGCATGGCGACTCAACAAGGGGCGAGTGTCACGAGGGAAGCAGTGAACTAGTGAAGGCGTACTAAGGGCCTATGTGATTCGGGAACTACCAGGGTCATTTTCAGGTCGGAGGGGTCTTCTCTCGAATAGATACGGACTCAATGCCGGAGCCATTTACTCGTGACTTATGGTGGTGACCTCTCTTCGTGCATTTAGCAAGCCGTGGGCTCGAAAATCTACTAGCGTTCAAGCAATAGTGAAAAAAAAATCAAACGAATGATCAATGTTGACTAGAGTGAACCCGGATACCCATGGTGCTTCTCAGTCGTTTCGCGTAATAATAATGCTCTTGATCCTCATTTCCACTCGACTTGCCGCGGGATTTTGCAGCGGCCGTCAGCCAAGGTGAAGGCGGCCGAGCTTCGAATTCGATCGGTCGGTGAGATGGGGACACTAAATTATTGATGCTATGGACATAGCGTAAGACACGTTCTGAATTCATGGCGGAGAACTCTCAAGAGGAGACGGGAAGGCCCGTGGCAAGACACTTATAGATGTAATTGTGCGAAATGGGGCGTACTTCTTTCTATTATATGTAGTCCATGAGACAGTGACAGTAATAATAAAAAATGGTAAACGCTAGTCGTGCAGCACGCTGTAAAAGTCTTCCTCTTCTAACGGAAGAGGTTTTATAACTAAGTCTAAACAAATATGCAAGATTTCCTACTAGACTTGCCGTAAGCCACAACGCGGACGGCAAGAGGGGACTTTGGCGCCGTGGCTATGACTCAGAAGCTGTCTGATCTGCACGGTCCGATCCCGAACTTGTGTACGGCAGGAGTTCAATGAAGCTTGAAGTGTAAAAATCGATACCGGTCCTGACCGTCGATGACTGTAATAAGGACCGATGTACGAGAAAGAAAGCACGATGCGCCTAAAATCGCGCTACACTAAGGGGACGAGAAGCCAGCTTAATTCTGCCTCCAAACAGAGTATAAAGCGTGGGGGAAAGCAGTGGCGTCAGCGAGACATATATAAAGGACGAGGAGTTAGCTCGATAGGTGCGTATAAGTAGGCGGTGTCGCACACGTGGGTACAGTATACACAAGTATGTACTTATGCCAGCTCGAAAAATTACAAGTACGACATATCAAATATAAAGTTGACAACCGTGCCGCAGCTCCCAGTGGGGTTACTCGTCTTCATGCAGGTGTCTAGCGCCGAACGGTGTGTTATTCTCCATAAATGATGGTAACTGGAGGAGAAGCACGTACTGTCCTAGAACCTTATTCATCTTGAACATGTCTATTTTGTCGACGTTGAACACAGGCTTCATGCGGTCGTCACACAGGATCTCTCTCTTGTTGCTTGGATTCTGGAGATCGTTCGCCTTGATATATATCCAGAGCTGCTTGACGACTTGTGGCCGAGACAATCGATCCACTTCGAGAAGAGCGGACAACGGATCGCTAAGCCGGACGGGACGTAGGTAAATACAAGTCAGTTCCATATCACGCGTAGCAGGCAGGATAAAAGACCAACCTGAGTATGTACTCTTTTCCGAATCCCCCCTTAGCGCCCCCGCCGCCACTGCCCCCCGCCCGCTTCTTCTTGGGTTTCACTTTCACATCTGATTCCGAGCCGCCGTCACTCACGTCAGAGTCGTGCACGCGCTCCGCGCTCTTCTTGTTCTTCGGCTTCCTGCTCGCACCCTTCTTTGATGCACGGGCTGTCGGGGCCTTTCCCGAGCGTGAGCTGCGCGAGCGCGCGTTGAGCTCGGACGAGAGCTGGCGCGCGTACTCTTCGTCCGTCAACTCACGCTTCGTCCTTGCCGACTTCTTTGGTTTCTCTGGCAGCATGGACGGGCCACCGTCATCCTCATCGTCTGCTAGACTGTACGCATCGTCACCGCCGGAGTAACCGCCATACGCGCCCGTCGAGTCGTCTTCTTCCTTCGCGTCGGTACCGGCGTCGTGCGCCGGCACGACGCCGGCGCTGACGGCCTCGAACACGCTCGCGATGAGCTGGTTGATCTGTTTCTTGTTCGCCTTAACCCAAGCCTCGTCGACGCCCGGTTCCTCCTCGAGCAACAGGGCGCGTACGTCCTTGGCGGTGATGGTGCCGAGGTCCGCATGCGGCGTGGAGAGCAGGATCTGCCGGATACGCGGCTCGAGCAAGTCGACAGACATGACGCGAACTAAGAGAGAAACAGAACAGAAACTTCGCTGCGCACAGTGGCGAGGAAGCTGCGGAAAGAACGGCGGTGGTGGCGCCGACGCGGCGTCGGGGAAGTGGATAAAGAGCGCAACTCGAACGAGCAAGGAAGCGTAAACGGACTAGCAAGCCGAGCCCAAAGGGAGCACCACCGCCCGGTTCGTCGGCTTATTATCTAACCGAGCCGGACTTCTCGTACACTTCAACGCCGGGATAGCCGAGCCGATAACCCCAATGAGGCAAAAAGGCTAATATAAAAGGGATCGATCGATTCGAATTTCACGGGATTTTATTCGCTATATTCCAGGTATTTTTTACCCTTTTCTCTATAATTGATTGAAAGCCGTCGAGAGCCGCCCTTGCTGGCTACGCACCTTTGTCTCTTACTACCACCATGTCGAGCCCCAAAGTGCTGATCTGCGGTTGGTCCCTGCCATACCCGCTGCCCAGGTTGTACGCGCTCATCTTCTGCACTCGATGTTTCAGGCAGCGTCGTATGGGCCCATGATGAAACAAAGGATCTGCTCGGAAGCATTTCTCAAGTCATTGTGAGCCCATGAGCGTCCTTTTGGCAAAGAGATCTAGCTCATCGTCGTGCTCTCGAAGCAAATGGACTCGCCGAACCGCACGGACTTTGTCAATGGCCTCAAGCCCGGAGGCAAATATGCAGACATCGTTGGCATATACAGGCACAACAGTTCTGCAGACAGTATCGGTATCTTCGATGCGGAGCTAGTCGGACATCTCCCCCCGTCTGTTGGTTGGATAGCGCATAACGGTGCTGGCTACGACCAAATCGACATTTCAGCTTGCAAGGCGAAAGGTACTATATATTTCCTAAAAATCTCGACCCTGTAGGTCTTTAATATCCCTGTCGTTATTTTCCAGGGATTATCGTGTCGAACACTCCTGGCGCAGTCGATGATGCAACGGCCACGACCGGGCTCTACCTCATCATTTCTGCGCTTCGTCAGTTTGCGCGAGCGGAACAGAACATCCGCGTTGGGAACTGGAAGTCCGGCCTTAAACCCGCTCACGACCCATCTGAGAAAACTCTTGCGATTTTGGGTCTTGGGGGCATCGGGCTGCGCCTCGCGGAGCTCAGCCGCCCCTTTAACATGCGCGTCATCTACCACTCTCGCCGCCCGAACCCGAACGCGCCAACGTGGTGTGAGTATTTTCCCGCCGAGAGGCTCGACGCGATGTATGCACAGACAGATATTTTGAGCGTGCACGTCCCTCTGCGCAAAGAGACCGAGGGCATCGTGGGCGAGCACGCGATCCGCGCGCTCAAGCGCGGCGCTGTGCTTGTTAACACTGCACGCGGGAAGGTCGTCGATGAGGCGGCGATGATCCGCGCGCTTGAAGACGGACATGTGAGTCCCCCCACTTCTTTCTAGCCCTGGATGCGTCCAGCGCCGTCCCCTAAAATTTCACGCCGATCTTCCGGGAACTGACGTATGCTTTCTTTGTTTTACTTCCTTCGGTAATTTTACGTCCCCGCTGGTACTGACCTATTAGCTTTCTGCTATCGGGCTGGACGTGTATCCCGACGAGCCTGCGGTGAACCCACAGCTGTACAAGTTTCCTCAGGCGACTTTGCTTCCGCATATGGGCACGGAGACGGAGGAATCCCAGCGCAAGATGGAGGTCCGCGCGCTCACTAATTTGCGCAACTACCTGACGAAGGGCTCAAGTGGCGACGTTGTTCCGGAGCTCGTAGGCTTGAAAGTTAAGCCTGTTGCGCGCGCGTAAAGTATGTATCGCCAACATAGAGACGAAAAAAATAGACATGTTTACATCTAACTTAGTGACTTACGGGCAAGATTCAGACAGGCGGCTTATGATCCATGGTCTACGCACTTTCTTGATTACCCTTGCACGTCAATCATGATGATAGGATTTGATGTCGTTTGTCACTTTTTTCTTAATTGTATCTAGTGACCCTCTGCCGTCCTCGTCACTCTGCTGTCGCATTCGGCGCGTCTTGCAAATAAATCATTTCACAAATTTTCTACGACGCTGAAGTTTGCAAACTCAAATAGGTCTAGTGTATTATTTTTTGACTCAGAACGATATCCAATAATAATTTAGCGCCTAAACTTGAGATAGCAGGGGCGATCCTTTGTAACAAGAGAAGCAACACAACGGTACCAGAACTTTTAGACATGTGAATATCATTCGCTCTCACAGGAGAACTATACATTTGTGGCACATGCATACACGGTCGTCTTTTTCGAAGCACCTGCCAAACGTTATACAAAATACGAACTGCCAGCTACTGCGATAGGCTCGATGAGAAAAGAAGGGGACCGGGCCCCACGACTGCCGCCTCCCCGCCCTTCTTGTAGACAAGAAGTATCTTACCCGCGTGCTTTGAGCGCAGTCGCAGCAGACTCCATGACGGGGTAGACAGTGCCTGTCGGGTACACTGCAAAACCATCATTTGGCGAAGGTCCGGTTGAGAGTTGTGACCCGGCCTGCCAGATGAGGTCCCCCGTAAGTCCCGAGGAGAGGACCGCGCTGTACCACTGTTCATACGTAGAAGCCTGGTCACTTGTCACGCCAAATTCCTCTGCAGGCCGGGAACGGAGTTAGCTTATAGGCGATGTATGGGCTTCGTGATTTCGTCTAATCAGGAAGCGAACTCACCGAGGAGAACAGGTTTGTTCGCAGCGGTTTGGGCAGCAGCGTGGTCGGTGATCCATTGTATGCCCCAAAGCGTCTCATTGGCAGTTTGTCCCCACGACTGAGAACCAATCAAAGATTAGACTATACACCGCTTTATGCGGTATAAATTATGCCCCTCTCGTGACCTACCTCAGGGTAAGAGTGAAAGGTCCCGAAGTCAAGTGTATCAATAGACAGGTTGTCGGTGAAGTTAATGCCGACTCCTGGAGCATACGGGTACGTCGGGGGGTTCGCTTCCTGGAACCAGCCCTCGTCGCCAATCGCGACTAGGTGATTGCTGTCAATCGACTTGATATATGCGCTGATCGTGCCCGCCCAGGCTTTGATCGTCGAGCCCGTCGTATCGCAGGCGGCGGAGGGGGTCCCCGTCGAGCCCGAGCAGCGCGGCTCGTTCGCTAACTCCCATGCCATGATCGTGGAGTTCTCCGCATAACGGCCGACAAAGTTACTGATGTACGTCTCATACGCGCTGATGAGCGTCTCGTCAGTGTAGAACGTATCATGGGTTCCGCCCGGATTGAGCTGCGAGACGTAGACGTCCATGCCCCCATAGTCGGACCAGTTGTTCGTGAGCGCGATGACGAGCTTGAGCCCGTGCGCCTCGGCGGACGCGACGACTGCGTCGAAGCGCGAGATCCCGAAGTCGCCCGTGTTGAACGTCGCGACGCCGTTCGTCCAGAGCTGGTAGTATGCACCGGAGTTCTGTACGGCAGTCACGTCGTTGAAGCCCCTGCCCAGGCGCAAAAACACGAAATCAGCTTGCAAGGCCCGACGCCTGCACAAGTTAGGCAAATGCATTTACCAAGTTCGGACGGTGGTTAGGCCAGCAGCTGCGATGTCTGACAGCGCAGTGTCGATGTCCTCGTTCGTTTGCTGAGCGAGCCAATACGCGTTCGTGCCTGCGACAACGAAGTCCTCCCCGCCGAGCACGAACTTCTGGCCGGACGTCGACACGAACCCATCCGCGCGACGATTCCGCGCGACAGCCGAGGCGAAAGAGCAGAGGGCGAGCGCAACAAAAGCGGAAAGGTACTTCATTTCACCAGAACTCGGTGTCTCGCGGTCGTGATGGCCCCCGCAGACGCAAGGCGCGTTATAAACTGGAGAAACTTCGGAACGCCCGTCATCCATTCATGCCTCTAGAAAGACATGGCAGGGAACGCGCAGCCCGTATGACACGGTCCCGCGCCGTCCCCGAGCATATTGGATGATGACCACGTGTTCCGAAATGAGTTATCTGCACATACTCCGTTGGCTTGATGAGAGTAACATGAACGCCTCTCCTTCGCAAAGTCCGATGTTTGCAGCTAAGGAAGACTATGTGTGTAGCGTCATTCAATATGTTCTCGCGAGTGTCCCCATGGATCCTGTAGGCAAGGCCCAAGGGCTTGCAAAAAGGTTCCGTCACGGCCCGGAGGAAAACTGGGCACGCTAACAATTGCCGCACCGGACAGCGCCTTGCAAGCAAGATTTGATCGTAGCTGGCGGTAAGTTGAAGTCAAATGATAGGTTCCTTAAATTCTTTCCGCAGCACCTTACAAGAGTGGCGGTAGCGGAAAGAAAGAGCACGTAGTCAGCAATCTCGTGTTCCCAATGAGTAGAAGCCGTCCTTCCACGTCGCACGGTGACGAAGTGATATTTTCGAGCTCTGGGGTACTGCGGCGACGCCGGGAATCGCTCGAAATTAACCATCAAAGGCTAATCTTGGCCAATCAGGCACGGGCGTTTCGCGAAAGAAAAGAAAAGAAAAGAAAGAGAAAAGAAAAAAAAGCACATCATTGTTCACATTCTGCGACATATGCTACATATAAGCAAATTGTTCGCTATAAACGGATTCAGACCATCTCTTCATCCAACTCAAGAGCCCCTCGAAATATAGCCTCTTTCGTCCGGTCGCGCACCCCCTTCAAGAACGTCATCGCATCCGTGCCCGCCCGTGCCCTTCACCGTCGGGCTCTCGGTACTGGCCTGTGCCGGGGCAGCAGCAGCCCTATTTCCCGCGTTAACGCGCCGGGACGGGCCGATGATGTACAGCGCGACGATGCGCAGGTGCGAGTCACGGAACGCACGCAGCGCGCGCACGGCGGCGTTGTACCCCGCGAACAGCTCCGGGCTCTGGCCGTGCGCGGTCTCGGCCTCGACGAAGAAGCGCAGCGGGCGCGGGTTCGCGGCGAGGTGCCGCAGGAACGCGCGGTGGTGGCGCGGCATGTAGCCCTGCATGCGCGCGAGGAACGACATCTTCTCTCCGCCTTTCTCTTTCTCTTTCTCTTCTCCTTCTCTTTCTCCTTCACCTTTTCTGACGTCGGTTCCGAAGGTGTCGTTGACGAGCTGGACGAGGGACCGCCGGCGAGGAAGAAGCAGAAGAATGGCTATCCACGCCCATGAAAATGTCGATTGCGTGTACGAGGGTGCTTTGGCCTGCGCTCGGCCCGCTAAGCTCCTGGGCCGTCGGGTGCTTAAGATGTTCGTAACCCGCCTCGCCAACCCCTTCGAACACCCACTTCCGTCCGCCTTCCATCGAGTCCTGGCCCTTGAACCACGGGCGTACCGCATGGTAGAACACATCGGGTTCGCATCCCTTCGCGTACCGCCATAAGCAGATCCGTCAACTCGTCGATGATTTTCGCGAGGCGCTGGAGATAGAAAGAGATGCGCCGCACGGCGAGCGCGTCGCGGACGAAAACTTCATCCATGATCAGGGACATGAGGGCAAGTGCGGCGGCGCCGCGGAGCTCTATGTAAGCTGACGTCAGGTAGAAGTGGGCCTCCGAAGGGGTGGATGTGAACGAGGTCTGGACGGTAATATTGTTCGTGGTTGGCGCGATTGGCGTTACGCCAGGTGGAGCTTGGTATTTCCAGTTGTAAAGCACGTCGTCGGAGTAGGTGAGAAGAGGCGGAAGCGCCAAGTAGTTTGAAACGCTGAGAAGAGGGAGGGAGATTGAACGGGGTATGACAATGGGGGCGTTTGGCGGGAGGGTGTTGATGTAGAAGTGCATCGTCCAGGCGAGGACGTGATGCGCTCGTCGCAACATGACTTCCGATGCCTCCAGTTCAGAGGTAGGGATGACGGGAGCTGAATGTAGCGAGTTCACCCGTGTAAGCACACATACGAAAATGTCGCATAAAGGATGGAAAACTTGCGCACCTCCTTTACTCGCCGTCTCCAATCTTCGCTTTCAGCTACGTCTTCCTGTTTCAGATCCGCTGTGCTCTCCTAGCTTGAATCTTCTTTGAACCGCCTCGTCGAGGGCGGCCTCCCACGGCTCCCATTCAGCAGGGAGACGAGCGAGCGGCGGCTGCGGGGGCATGAAACCCGTGCTCGGATCTACGTCGAAATCGTGCGCCGAGCTGGTCGACGTGTCAGGAGTTCCTGCAGGTGGTCCGGTAAACGAGTCCGGGCGCGGGAGCGAGAGGAAATGTGGAGGCGACGACGAGGAAGACATTTCGTTTGAGTCCATTATGGGTGGCGTCAGAATTCGAACTGAAATTATTTGAGTTGCTTGAATATTCGAGAAGTAAACGGTCGTCGGAAGACAGCAAAAGATAAGTAGTAGGTGTTCGATGAGGGAGGAGGTGGGATGGGGAAGAATGTAAGTGTCGGAGCAGTGAGACTGAGTAAGACTTTATAAATGCAGTTGGGCGACCGTTACCACATCGATCACATCATCGGTCCTTCGGAGTCCAGTCGGGTCCATATATTATTGTTCCTGGAATTCAGAGACTCACGTTCCGAGTCAAGTCTCACCGGCTTCACAGTAGAAGAGAACGACAGGACACACTTTCCGCACAATTAAAATGACGTGGTGGCGCAGGCACGTTTGGCATTTGTAGATGGATAGTCCGAATTTCAATCGACACTTGCATCAATCCAAGCGAGATACCAGTATCTGCGAGATAGGGCTTGAGCGGAACGACCTAGACCCCCGCGCTTGAAAGGACTTTCTTCCACTCCCCGGCCTTTGCTTCATCACCATAGATGTTCAGTTCAGCTGGACAACCGATGACCGAGACAAGCCGCAATGCATGTCTCGGAACTTGAGTTATTGAGTTATCAAAGCTGGCTCCAAGTGCGTGACTACGTGGCGTCTGTAGCACATGGAAATAATAAAGAGGGTTGTGCATCCTGTTTTGTTTTCTCTGTCGTTGTTTGTCGTCGTCGGATGGATCATCAAGTTGATGAGGCGCCAGTCACCCAGTGACCAGTACCAATTAGTCAGAAGGCAAGTTATTGCTTACATACGCATGATTACCCATCTGAATCTCGTTCGCGAGCACGATAGAGTGACGTCAAGTGGTGAAACAAAGCCGGCAAACGACGTATGTACGTATCTTCGCCGCGGCGGGCCAACTCTCGAAGTAACATCGGATTGTCATCGCGACGCGAAAATGTCTGCTTCGGTGAAGGCTATTTTCAGAAAAAAAAAAAACTTTTTGAACGGTTTCTGAAGCGTCACAGACAAGCCAGCTCCGCCGATCCAGCGCCGATCATTTGAACTTTCTTGACGATCATTGCCAAAGCAGTCTCTTGAGCCACACTGCGGTGCAGACATAGCCTAGCTACATGTAAAGGTGCGAGCTAGCTCCGAAAGCCCTTGTGGGAAGACGCCAATAACTGTAACACAGAGCGATTGCCACTGATCAATAGCGATGGAAAGCGTCTTGAGACTTGCCGAGATCCTTGCCTGCCCACCGTAAGCAGCCTATCGATCCGGCTCTTCTTCCAATCCTACCGTACAACCTTACCTTATAGAGAGACCATTGAACTTATCCCGGGAGATGGCCGCGAATGGCTTGAATCGCACCCCGAGAATGAACACGCCCCTTTCCTCTTCCTTGAGGGACATCTCGGAGTCCCAGAGAAGATTCTCTACCAGTCCTACTTGCTGTCTGTCAAGACCCTCGGAGAACCCAAGAAATCTATACAGACTCTAGACGGCAGGAATTTGGCATCAAAGCTCACGCGAGTTATCCTCCTCGCGAACCCTGCGCACCAGTCCGTGCTGAATGCCAGGAAAAGAATTTTACTCGGTGAAGCCGACATTCAGCGAGCGTGCCACGACGAGCTCGCGTTTATAGCCTCTCTTCTGTCGGCGAGGCAATGCTCGAAAGTGTCTACGTTATGGCATCACCGACGAGCCCTTCTGTCCGTCCTTTCCTCGCAATCAGCCTCTTACGTTCTCAAGCCTTTCGATCATCGACTCGCAGACGAACACTTTGAAGCGACTGCCAACTTGCTCTCGGTCTCCCTCTTACGCACCGAGCTCGACGTCGCCGCACGCGCATGCGAGATCTACCCGCGTAACTACTACGCATGGCACCACCGGCGCTCTGCATGCGGGCATGTGCCGCAGCGGCTCGTGCGCAGCCAGGCACTCGCGCGCCAGAGATCGTTTCGCTTCTGAAAGACGAGCTCGCCTCGCTGGAGCGCTGGATCGACCGACACGTTTCTGACCACTCGGCGGTGGATTATATTTGCCTGGTCGTCGAGGAACTGCGTTCCCCCGGGCTGGGAGCGGACGCGGTTGCGGACTGCGTAGAGAGGTGCAGACGGCATGCGCTCGGCCTTGTCAGATCGTATCCGTCGCATGAAGCGTTATGGCTATACGTGCGCCGGACAATGGTCATGGAGGGTATGAGTCGAATCAGTGAAGGGAGCACCTTAGATCCGATTGAGCAAGCACAGGAGGGCGTGAAGACCATCCTTCAGGCTGCCAAACAGAGGTATGATCAGCCAGACAAACTGGATCCAGAGACAGAACTTGTGATCAGACATGCATTGCGATTTCTTCTGTGGAGTGCAAAGACCGTACGTTGGTTTTGACCAATGTGCACGAAACGACTATTGATGATCCGGAATTGCAGCATGGTAAACTAAATGTCAGCGGTGCAGAATTACGAATAGTCAATGGAAAGCCTTCGAACAAAGCCTTCGAAGACCTCGTGTTGCACTTGGCAAACGCGTGAGATAAAATATAGGTTTATTCCTTCCTATGTTACACGTACATCGGACATCATACCCGTCATCGCATCACAGCCCATTCGTCTCTCGCAGGATCACCGGGCGGGGGGAAGGCCCCGCCTGCATCGCCCGCGTTCTGCGGCTGGGCGCCGCGCGCCGCGCGTTCCTCCTCTTCCCTCCGCCGGCGGTCGAACCACCGCCCACGGGCGTACATGAGCACGGACACCGTGAGGCACAGCGCGACGAGGAGCATCGTCTCCGCGAAGTCGTCCGCATCGGCCTCGGCCTCCTCGCCCCGGCGCCCCGGCCCGCGTATCGCTCCGTCGAAGTAGTCCTCTGGGCCGAAGTCGCTGTCGCGCTCGTTCTCGGCGTTGCGCCGGTCGCGCGCCCACTGTACGCATACGGAAAAAGAAAAGTCGGAACGAGTAATATAGCGAATAAAGAGTAGAAAGACTGACCTGAATAGGATCATCCTCTTCGCGGAGTCGCTGCTGCTCGGCTGCTCGGATGCGCCTTTTGTGGTCATCTCGAGCTTTCCCTTTATACCATTGTGAATCATCAGAGGTTTCCAAGTATTCGTCTTCTGTCTGCTGAGTGGTGATCACACCATCATGATCCTCCTGAGCTCCGTCGAGGGTCTTCGGGTCTTTCTGAGGTTCAGAATCTGTAGGGAGAGTAGTTAGAATGATTTTTAAAGAAAGCCGATGTACAACTGAGAATAACCTTCTTCGGACCAGAAGGAAAGTCCATTCTTCCCGCCCATCATTGTATGCCAAATGCTACGAGCATGAAGCTTGATTAAGGATAAGACAACAGGCAAGTAAGCCTCGCTATTTGTCTCGAGGGCGAGATCGTAATGCCGCTTTGCAAGGTGAAAATCCTGTCCGGAATATTCGTGAACACAATGTAACTAAAGTATGCGATTTGCACGGGAGCACGAGACCCACCTGCGGCACGCCGACACCATTCTCGTACATCCATCCGAGATTCCACATCGCGAGCGCGCTGGCCTGCGTGTCGACAGGCAGACTGATAGAACGCCGCTGCGCGCTCCCAACGCATTTCGTCCGGCTCATCCGGCACTCCGAGCCCGTGGTAGTAGTAGTCGCCGACCTTGACCAGCGCGTCCACATTGCGCTGAAACGCGGAGCGCGTCCATTGCGTGAGCGCGAGTCGCGCAGTGTCGTTCGATGGCGTGCTCGGCGCAAAGCGCGTCAGGCGCAGGATGCTTTTATCTGGTCACAGGCAACAAAGGGAGGAATCAACAAACCTCCTTGAAACGCAGTCGGAAGTAAACCCACCTTGATCGAGGATGTATGCCAAGTTGTTCTGCGCTGTCTCGATGCCCCTTTCAGATGCGATCCACCATCTGAGCATCGCGTCCTCCTTCGCCCTTTCCGTCCCGATCTTCCAGCGCACCTCGCCGTCACGCACGGGATCGTCCGCCCATGCGCCGCGCTCCGCGACGAGTTTGTAGTACGATACCGCCATCGAGCAGGAGCTTTGCGTATGATGCGGCGGGCTCGCAGGGTTCTGCGCGGCCGCGGAATGGATCTCGGCGAGGTAGTAGTATGGCTCGAAGGGCGAGCCATGGCGAATAGCGCTTTCGAAGAATTGCGCGGCAAGTTTGAGGTCACCCTTCTCTACATAACCACATTGATCCAGTTTCAATCATCCGATTATAAAAGAAATAAATCGGTGAACTCACGGAATTGATATTTGCCTACGTTCACCTGGGCCTCTGCAAGCTCGAAGTTTGCCGCGGTACCAAAGTAAGCAAGCGCCTTCTTCATATCCTTCTTGCCATCAACGAGGCCGTCTCTCCAAATAATGCCAAGCCCATTATTGCACTCCTTCTCGCTATGCTCAGCGCCGCGCTCGAACCACATCTTCGCCATCGCCGCATCCTGCTTCACGCCCTCACCACGGAGGTACATGCGCCCCAAGAAGCCCGCGGACGCCGCCGCGAAGCTCAACGTGCCGTCGTCCTTCTGCTCCTGCTTCGGCGGTGGTGTCGGCACGCCCGGCGCGTCGCGCGGCCAGATCTGGCGTGCGATGCGCAGGAAATAAGCGCGTGCGCGCGTGTAGTCGCGCGGGATGGCCCCGACGCCCTCAGCACCAGACGCGGCCCCGCCGGGAAGGGCGTAGATCGAGCCCTGGTAGAATATCTTGCCCAGGCGGTACGCAAAGTCGATCTCGCCGCGGTCGGCGTTGAACTACGGCAAAACACAAATCAGTTCACAGCAGCCAACCGCGTGCACAATGTAATTATTTGCATACCATGTAGTACTCCAGAACGTCTTCCCATGTCTCCCCGGCTTGGCGTGCAGACGCGGCTTTGATCACTGGCCTGTGCGCGTTCAAGCCTGTGGATGCGACGCTTGCGCCTGGCCCGTACGCGCCGCCGTCGAGGTCTGAAAGCCTCGTGGTTGTATGCAAGAGCGTGCGGCCGCCTGGCGGCCCAGACAGAAACTTGGCCATCGCTGCAAAGAAATCGTGTAAGAACGTCGTCGTCGGATATGAAGCAGCGGGGGCTTACATTGCTCAGCGGCCATCTGATACCACTCGAGGGCGTGCATGCAGTCGTCGTTCACGCTGATTCCTGCCCAGTGTCTGTACCCGAGGGCCATCTGCGCGCCCTGGTCGCCGCCATGCGCAGCGAACGTGTAGTACAAAAGCGCCTTTGCCTGGTCGACGTCGACGATGTCGTTGTAGCCCGTCGCGTGGAAGAACGCAAGCACAGACTGCGAGGTCGCGTTGCCGGTCAGCGCTGCGTGCGTAGAGTATGCTTCATACGCGCGCGTGACGTTATGGAGCAAGGGGGAGAGATGGAACTGCCAAGTACACACTGAGTCCTGGTAATAACAGTAGGACAGTGGCGCGACGCACCAAGGAAATGTGAGCGAGCTTATACAACGCATCCATATGTCCCAAGTCGACGGCATGCTCCAGCAGATCGACGACCTTCACCGCCTTCCCGCGCAACTCCTCCTCCTTCTTCTTCCCCGCCGCCCAGCCATCTCTGCCCAACCCGATACTGAGGAAACGCGGCACCCACGACTGCTGGCGCAGTTTGTATATGATGCGTATCGTGCTCGCAATCGGCCCCTGCTGGTTGGGGAAGAGCGCTGCGAATATCGAGTTCGGCTGGGCATCGAGGAGGCCCGGGGTGTGCTGCGGAGGGTATGCAGCGATGGTCGCGAGCGTCTGCAAGGCTTGTTTGTAGGCCTTGTTCGCTGCATGTCGCGTCCGCTGTCAGTTGTTTTTCCGCATTTCAATATAACAGAGATTGCACTTGCCCTCTGCCGTGCTGTTGTACTGGGGTGTTGCTGTAACTGCAGCACCTTGAGACACTGGCGCCGCGCTTGGTGTGAGCGAAGGCGACGCGTCCTGTGTTTCTAGCAATCAGCAAGGGGCCGGCCGGCGTCACAAGCATACTTACTCACCGTCTCCGACAACGCCAGCGACTGCCCGCCCGCAACATCCCCACTTCCTCCAACCGACGACAGCGTTGCGAGCACGACAACGCAGAAGCCGATCCAGCTGGCCTTCCGCCGACTGGTCCGCGAACGCGACACCGACATCGCTCAAATTCTCAAAAGACGCTCCTAAGGTAACTGGTTCTTCAAAAGAGAGGTGCAGCAGCGTTTTATATGTTACAGATGGCGGACTGCAGGTGCAGTGGGTGCAAGCAAAGGCTCGCTCGCGAATTGCGTTCGACACGTAGTGCTTTCAGGCAGTCACGTGCATTTGAAAGGCAAGCGCGATCGCCGATCATTGCGCGCAACACCACATGCTCAGACATACTGAGTATATCGTATAATGATGGAAATAATTCTACTAGTGTGCCAACAGAATTTTAATCTATATAAAGTGTTTCAGGGCATGAAAATCTCTGTCAGACCCAAGAAATACCTTGTTGAAAGGCAATCTCTACAATATCAAGAAGCAAGGAACAAGGTCAAAGACAAGCAAAGCAAGGGCAGGGGGAAATGGTTACAAAATAAATAAATCAGTTGACATGCTCAAATAATGTCCCATATCCCTTCAGAGAAACTCCCTTATTTTTGAGCCATTTGGTCAAATAATTATGTCTATAGGTGCTGTTGCCAGCATCCCTAATGGCTTGTAAAGCCTTCTTCACCTTTGCTCTTGAAGGCGACTCCTGCATGGAAACAAGTAGCTCTGATGTAAAATTAGCAAGGACTGAAGCCCTAATTTATAGAAACTATGACCCACCAGCCCTTATTTCCTCACCTCTCTGATTAAGGTGAAGTCTTTTCATGCCAGCCATATATCACCAAGTTCTACATCATGATGGGATATTTTATTATCATCATTATCCTTTGGTCAGCTGCTGCTACTATTGATGGATGAATCACCACCACTCACAATATGTGTGATGCTCACAGTCCGCAATGTGATGACTAATCCTATGACCGATAATAGCCTTTTATGGTAGGGGTGCCTTCCAGCTGTCCAGCCTATGGCTTGGAGAGCAAAATCAGAAGGATACTCCTTTAGATCTCCTCTTAAGAGACATACCTTGTATATATGGGTCAATGAGTGTGGTGGTTGGGGCTAAGACCCTCTGTGCCGTCCCAAAAGGGTGGTGCATCTTCAGCCCTCCGCACGTGCATGAGCCATATGCAGAAAAGGCAATGGCATGGACCTACAGAGGGTGCGAAGCCCGTGGCTATGCCATGTGGCTGTTCACAATCATGGAAGCACTGCGGGCATTCACTTAGAATATAGTATACTCAAGTCATAAGAGAAAGGCAGAGACACTGCTGCAGAAAAAAATAAGATAAAAGTGTGTCCTAATGTCATGGGACAGCCTGGTATTTTTTAGAATATTTTATTAGATTTATTTGGGTTTATTTGAATTGGGAAGGTGTTTCACACACTCAAGTTTACGGTTGCGTTCAGAACCGAAGAGTACCAAAGCTTATGTAATGCACATGCGGGAACATTCTCTGCTTGCATATAATCAGCCTCTAAAGTTGCTTTCTAAACTAGTTCAGTTCTTCTAGTTCTCGGGGACGGACAAGTTTGCTGTAAGCTATACAATCTTTCCCCAGGACTTGACGAGAACTATGATCGGGTCGGGCACACCTCAATCCACATCGGAAACACGGGCAAATGACTTTTTTTTTGATAAAGAAAACTGCATAAAGTACATGTGTGCCAAGAAATACAAGTTCACGCATGATGGCTGAAATAAACTGTGCATACACAACTGCAGCTGTGGAACAAACTGTATGCGCTCGAGCGCTGCAAGACCTTAGTCCCGAGATTGTCCGAAAAAATCCGGGGGTGGGGATAGCCGAGACGACGGATTTGCGGGGGTGAGGAGCGCGGTCGGAGCAGGTTGGAGCGAGCGGCCGAACGCAGCGGCAGCGGCGGGGAGAGAGCGTTACCCGGTAGAAACGGACTCGACCGGACATAATCACAAGAAAAGCGTCATCCGGAAACGAGAAAAATTTTACAGCTCAGTCCGGCTTGAGAAGACGATCGTTGTTGGGAGATAGATAGCTATGTAGCGGAGAGCAAACAATGCTCGAAGAAGAGATCACTGTTCGTTTTTCCCCGAGGACAGCGGTGTGGAGGAGGTTGAGCGGGGGGAGCAGGCGGATGCGGAGACAGTGCGGGTCTTCCCGACGGAGGCCCATCCGCACGCACAAATCACGCGCAAGCGCGTTTCCACTGCCCCGCATCCTCGGAGTCGGAATATCTGCTAGTAACCTAAACGAAGCCAGGGATGACTATAGGTCCACGCAATAATATGACGGAGCGTGCTTATAGCGGTCCTGTTCGAAACCCTGTCCTCTCTTCTCCTCCCCTCCCCCCTTTGCTTTTCTCTTCCCCGACGTCTGCAACCACCTCAGGCGCGACGAAACGACGACGACGACAACGACGACGACGACGGCTCGCCGAGACTAGCGGACCGCAGAGTTTGACACCGACACCGGAGGCGCCCAGCGCTTGCCATGCCGCGGACCGACAGCAAGAAGCCCGTCGGGTTTGCCACGCACATCACTGCGGGCGGCCTCGCCGGTGCGATGGAGGCGGTGAGTAGGTGCCCGTCGTTCGGTGGTGCACGCACGCGCTGGATGGACGTCGCTGACAGCTCTCCTCGTTCTCGTCGGTGCTGCCGCCGCCCAGCTCGCCTGCCAGCCGCTCGACACCATAAAAGTGCGCATGCAGCTGTCCAAGTCGGGGCTCACGCCAGGCGTACGTCCCCTCCCCTCCTCCCTCCCCTCTCTTTTTCCTTTCGCGCCGCGCCGCCGCTCACCGCTCACCGCCCGGCGCATAACCAGACAAAGCCGCGCGGGTTCCTCGCGACGGGCGCGCAGATCGTGCAGCGCGAGACGCCGCTCGCGCTGTACAAGGGGCTCGGCGCGGTGCTCTCGGGCATCGTGCCCAAGATGTCCATCCGCTTCGCGAGCTTCGAGGCGTACAAGGGCTGGCTCGCGAACGAGGAGGGCACGACGAACACGGGCCGCATATTCCTCGGTGCGCTCCCCCGTCCCTTTCTCTCATTACCATGAACCGTGAAGACGCTTTGCGGGGGTTCCTGACACTGACACACGGCAATGCAGCGGGCCTCGGCGCGGGCACGACGGAGGCGGTCGCGGTCGTGTGCCCGATGGAGGTCGTCAAGATCCGGCTGCAGGCGCAGTCGCACTCGCTCGCGGACCCGCTCGAGACGCCGCGCTACCGCAACGCGGGCCACGCCGTGTACACCATCGTGCGCGAGGAGGGCCTCGCCACGCTCTACCGCGGCGTCTCGCTCACCGCGCTCCGCCAGGCGACGAACCAGGGTGCGTGCGCGCTCTTTCCCCTTTCTCTCCGCGCTTAAATAAGTCCTCTCCGCTCAAATAAGAAAGTATACTGATTTGATTTTTTTTTTTGATTTTATTTCGTCTCAATTTCTTGGTTGGTTTTGGTGGACGCGCGCAGGCGCGAACTTCACAACGTACCAGGAGCTCAAGAAGTTCGCGCAGAAGCACCAGCCGCAGCAGACCGACCAGCCCGAGCTGACCGCCCTGCCCGCCTGGCAGACGATGCTCATCGGCCTCGTGTCGGGCGCGATGGGGCCCTTCTCCAACGCGCCCATCGACACCATCAAAACCCGTACGCCTTCCCTCCCTCCGTTCCCCCCCAATAAAATCAACATCTGACCCCCCTCCCCGTCTCCCCAGGCCTGCAAAAAACGTCCTACCCGCCGGGCACGTCCTCGTACGCGAAGATCGCGTCCATCACGCGCGAGATGTTCCGGCAGGAGGGCGCGCGCGCGTTCTACAAGGGCATCACGCCGCGCGTGCTGCGCGTCGCGCCCGGCCAGGCGGTCGTGTTCCCCGTGTACGAGAAGGTGAGCAGCGTGCTCGAGCGCGTGCAGGGCGCCGAGGAGCTCGGCGATACGTATTCGGAGTGAGGCGCCCCCGGGCGCCGGGCGTGCGGAGATGCGTAGACTGGCTGGCTCTTTCTTTCGTTAATTGGATTTTCTTTCTTTCTTGAGCTTGAGCTTAGAGCGTGTACGGAACAGAGGAGTTTGAGGAGCGTGACCTGCGAACATGGAGAACGGGGGATTGTATGCGCTACATTTGTAAAATGGCGCTCTGTTCGCAATGAAGATGTGGGCGAAAATAACAATCGCCACAGCCATTCCATTTCTCTAAGATGTAATTTATCTCTCACGTCCTATACACTTCAACATCTTCTTCGAACACAAGCTGTCAGGCTCTCAGAATAAAGGAGCCAACGCGAGTCAGGCGCTCACCTAACAAAAAACAGGGGGAGCCGTCAGAGATTACTAGCACGCGCCCCCTCCGCCTCCACAGGCGCCGCCGCCCCAGAAACCGGCGCGCTCTGGGCCTGCGAGCCCGCCGCCGCCGCGGCGGCGGGTGACACGGGGGGCGCGGGCACGTCGCCGAGCGGGTCGCGCAGGTAGTCGCGGAAGAAGTTACGCCACGGCGCCTTCGCGGGGACGAAGTGCCCGCCGTCGTGCGCGACGACGCGCGCGTTGGCGGAGGCCGCGGCGAGCCCCGCGCGCGCTCGGGGGTGACGACGACGTCCGCGAGCCCGTGCACGTGCAGCGTCGGCGTCGTGTAGCGCGGCGAGAAGAAGGGAGAGCAGAGGGGCGAGGAGGGGAGGAAGCCCGCGATGGAGACGCAGAATTTGCTGGGGTGGGGGGTGGGGGTGAGGGGCTTGGGTTGGGAGAGAAGGGGAAGGGGAGGGGAGGGAGGGGGGGAGGGGAGGGGGACGTACAGTGGTGGGTGCGGCGCCTGGCCGTCGATGAGGAACGGCGGGTGGAGGTTGGGTCTCTCGAGCTGTGTATGTGTGTGCGTCGGGCGGGTCAGTCGCGGGGCGCGGAGGGGGAAAGAAGGGCGGGGCGCTGCTCACCACCGCTGCCAGCAGCGCGGCCATCGCCGCGCCCTGGCTGAAGCCGAACACGCCCTGCGCGCGCGGTCAGCGTCAGCTCCTTATCCGTCGCGCAGGGAACGCGGAAGGGAAAAGGAAGGGAAAGGGAAGGGAAAGAGGGGAAGACTAACCTCGAACGTGTCCTGCGCGAGGACGTCCCGCAGGGCGGCGAGCGACTCGGCGACGCCGTCGTAGCGCGTGCGCTCGGGGTTCGTGCGCCACCAGCCGCGCGGGGTCTCGGCGGGGCTGGGCGCGCTCGGGGCGTCGCCGGCGCCGAGGGCGCTGGTGCTGAACCCCGCGAGGTCGGCGGGCTGGAGGACGTGCGGGGCGTCGACGAACACTGCCGCAAAAGAAAGACGTGGGATGAGAGAAGGGGAGGGGCCGCGCGCATATACATGAGTCGTGTATGCGCACCGAAGTCGATGTCCTTTGCGCAGGCCTTGCGGATGGCGCCCATCTACGTAGGACGGCCGGCGGGCACTCAGCTCAGTGGGGGAGAAAAAAGAAAGAGAGAGGCGGAGGCGTGGGATGGGTGCTGACTCGCTTGGAGAATATGGCGGCGTTCTGCGCGTATCTGTGTGGGCGGACAGGGATAAGGGATGAGAAATGAGGGATGGTGTACATGTCGGCGCTTACCCGTGCAGCATGAGCACCTTCTTGGTAGACATCTTGCGAGTGTGTTGAGTGCAGGGGAGTTTCAAAGTCAGCTGGCTGGCGATCGTCAAGACGCAAGAGAACGGAACGCTGCGCCAAAAATAGACGCACGCGGGCCCCTTCGACGTGTCCAAATTCGATCCAACTTGCCTGACTACTCCGCCCTTCCTCATCCTCCATCCTCCATCCCCATCCTCCCCGCCGCTGCCTCCGGGCTCTGTCTTTCCTTTGCTCACCGCCATGCGCCCCGACATGCTCTGCCAGCTTCTGTTCCACGTCCTCGTACTGCTGCTGCCCCTCGGCGCCCTCGCGGCAAAGGACAGCAAGAAGGACGGCAAGAAGGACGCGAAGAACGCTACCATCGACAGGGTGCGTTTGCTGGCCTCTTTATGTCTCGACTTATGGCTATTTTGCTAAACGAACTCGCCCTGGCTTCATGTTTTTACTGTGTTCTGTGCTACTGCAGCTCATCAACTTGCGCACGCATTCTCTGTACGCGCCGTACATCGACCAGGACCTGCAGAACCGCTGGTGGGACTTCGGCGCCGACGCCATCGTCGTAAGTCCCCGCGTCTCCTTCCTTCCTGGGCCAGGCCATACACTAGCTGACTGACGCGCCCTGCCCCCCGCGCAAAGAACACGAACAAGCACATCCGCCTCACGCGCGCGCGGCCCTCCCAAATGGTGCGCTCCTCTCCTCCTCCCTCCGTCGCACCCTACATACGTACATACAACACGCTGGGGCCAGCCCCGTCTGAACTGATGCACACACACACACACGCTTCTCGCTTCTAGGGCTGGCTGTGGTCCCGACTCCCGCTCACCGCGACGCACTACGTGATCGAGGTCGAGTTCAAGGTGCGTGTGCGTGTCGTGTCGTGTCGCGCGAGCTTCTTTTTTTTTCTCCCCTGCTGATGCGCCTGCGCCTGCGCCGGCTGTCCGTCCTACGTAGATCTCGGGCGACTCCCCGTCGTCGTCCTCCCATCTCCACGGCGACGGCCTGGCCATCTGGCTGGCGCAGGACCGCGCGGAGCCCGGTCCCGTATTCGGCTCCAAAGGCGCGTGTCTCCCATCTCGCTCAAATAGTGTGCGGGGCTGAGCTCTCTCTATTCCCCCTCCTCTCCTGCTGTATGTACTAGATAAATTCACGGGCCTCGGCATCTTCCTCGACACGTGCGTACCTGCGTGTTTGTTGGCTGTTGACTTTTCGTCAGGCCGGCGCAGCTGACGGGAATGCGCGTGTTACAGATACGCAAACGCACGCCACGCGTACTCCTTCCCGCGCGTCGTCGCGATGCTGGGCGACGGCGCGACGAGCTACGACCACGACCACGACGGGGACACGACGAGCGTCGGCGCGTGCTCCGTGCGTCTTCTCCCTTCTCCCTTCTCCCTTCCCCTTCTCTATCCGGTCCGACCGTATAAAAACAAATGACTCAAGCCGGGCACGGCGCAGGCGAACTTCCGCCGGACGAACGTCGCGACGAGGCTCAGGCTCACATACGTCCGCGACAAGTTCCTCGACGTGAAGATGCAGTTCAAAGCCTGTGCGTCCCCTCCCCCTCTCTCCCTCTCCCCCTCTCTCCCTCTCCCCCTCTCCCCATCCCCCCATCTGTCTCTCTTCCTTCCCCGCGTGGCCACGTAGAGCTTACTGAACCGAAACAAAAAAAAAATGTGCAGGGGACGACTGGACAGACTGCTTCCGCATCGAGGGCCTCGCGATCCCGAACGCGCCGTACATCGGCTTCTCCGCGCTCACAGGCGACGTGTTCGACACGCACGAGTACGTCCCGTCCCGTCCCGTTCCCCATCACCACCCCCCCCCCCCCCTCTTATCCCTCTTATCCTTCTTATCCCTCCTCCCCTCTCGCTCACGCGCACGCTCACCGCACGCAGCATCATATCCATATCGACCTCCTCCGCGATCCTGGGCGACCCCAGCCGGCCGCGCGACAGGCTGCAGGGCGCCGCAGGCGCCGCCGGGGGCGCGGGGGGCGCCTCCGCGTCGTCGTGGCTCGGCGCGCTCGTCAGGCTCTTCCTCTTCGCGGGCGTGTGCGTCGGCGCGCTCTACGGATACAAGGAGTATGCGCGCCGGAATAATGTCGGATTTGGAGCGGGCGGCGGCGGCGGGTTTGGGCGCGGCGGTGGTTATGGGCGAGGCGGGGGGTTTGATATGTGGAGGGATGGGAAGAGGTTTTAGGGCCTTTCGCTTTCTGTTTTGTCGAGTTGTGTTTTGAGTTTGTTTTTACCTGTGGGTACCCTCCCTGCGGAATTAAAAAAAAAAGCGATATCTATGCGTCGTACATACATACACGTACATACAGCGGGAACCTCCCATACTGCATAAAGGCCGGTCGGTGGAAGGGGTCGGCTTATGGCATTGTTTATCCAGAAGGCTACGCAACACGAGAAACTCGACTTATTATGTAATTAAACCCCCATGAAAAGTAGAAGGAGATAAGCTGCGAGATGGTTAACTCTCTGTGTGCTCCGCCCGCAGTTTCATTATGAGTTCTGAGTTGTGTGGACGTGGCCGCCGCGAGCTGAGCGAAGGGGGCGACAGCAGCCGTGGGCCCGTGGCCCCCGTTCGAGCGCCGTGATAGTTTGACCACGCTGCTGCGGCGCTGCCGTTGAGTCCCCTCCGCCGTTAGCCTCGACTGCATTGTCACGGCATCAATAAGTGCAAAAAAAAGAAGAAAACGCGGAAGAAAAGGAGAGAATAATTGGTGAAAGTCGTCACAGCCTGACGGCAACTGACCTCACACAATGCATATCGATATTTAATTTACTCAAATTGGCTATGCATTATCATATAAGGATTTTTTCTATCTACCGACCCGGTGGAAACACGGATCTATGCAATATGGGAGGTTATGCGCTATGAGAGAGACGCAATATGGGAGGTGTGGCGACCGCGGCGATCATGGCGTGCCCTAAAAGGGGAAGGGGGCGTATGTAAGCACACACGTCGTCGTGAACACGTCGCAAGAGCGCTCGCTGCACGCACCTCCGCAACGGACTCGGGGCTCGCACGACACACGAACACACGCATCCTCGCCCACTCGTTTCCCGACTCGCTCGCACGCCGCACGCCCCCGAAACGCACGCGCTGGAGGGCTCGCACTCGCATCGCCGCCCGTCACCGTCATGAATATCTTCCGGTTCTTCGGTGAGAGCTCCAGGCAACTTCTTGAACTCCTCGAGGGCGTGCGCTGAACGCTGGCACCCCCCCCCCCCCCCGGCACGCTGATGCGGACGCGGAACCGACAGGCGACCTCTCGCATCTGGCGTCCATCGTTATCCTGCTGCACAAGATACAGTCGTCGCGGTCATGCAGAGGTGCGTCCCCCCGCCACGGCCACGACGCGCCTTCGGCGCGCGCGCGCGCGCACGGACGGGAAGTATCTGTGTATGTGCGGAACACGGCGCTGACCGCCGTTTGCTTTCTTTCGTTTTTATGTCTGTGTGTGCACGCGCGGCGCCAGGCATCTCGTTCAAGACGCAGGCGCTGTACGTGGTGGTCTTCGTCGCGCGCTACCTCGACCTCTTCCTCGGCGAGTGGGTCTCGCTGTACAACACCGCGATGAAGCTGTTCTTCATCGGCAGCAGCTGCTACGTGCTGTACCTCATGAAGAAGCGCTTCAGGTGAGCGTGTGCCCCGGGCTGCCTTCTCAACACTCAATTTAAAAAATGAAAAAACTCACGCCTGTAACTCCCATCTTCCTCCCCTGCGCACCGCACGCGCGCACATACATAGACCGACGCACGACCCGTCGATCGACACCTTCCGCGTCGAGTTCCTCGCGGGCCCGGCGTTCCTGCTCGCGCTCGTGTTCAACTACAAGTTCAGCGTCGTCGAGGTGCTGTGGGCGTTCTCGATCTACCTCGAGGCCGTCGCGATCCTGCCGCAGCTGTTCATGCTGCACCGCACGGGCGAGGCGGAGACGATCACGACGCACTACCTCGCCGCGCTCGGCGCGTACCGCGGGCTGTATATCCCGAACTGGATCTATAGGTGCGTGGCGTGGCGCTGCGTTGCGCGTTCGGCTCTGCGTGTCTTTCGCTTTTTCTCTTTTTCTGGCGTGGCGTGGTGGGATGGACGAGAACGCGTTGCTGATTGGCTGTTTTTCTTTTGCTGTGATATAGATACTTCTCCGAAGGCACGGTGGACCCGATAGCCGTGATTGCGGGCTTGGTCCAGACGATGCTATACCTCGACTTTTTCTACATCTACTTCACAAAGTAAGTCACGACGCCCTTCCCCCTCCCCAAGATCGTTCCTGACTCGTTCCTTTCTGTTTGTCGCCGGCCGCGCAGAGTTCTGCAAGGACAGAAATTCGAGCTTCCGGCGTGAAGCGCGGGAGAGCGAGACGGATCATGCACTACACCTTAATGCGCGCGCGCGTTTATTCCCCCCCTGATTTTTGTACGGCGCCGACAGCGTCGGCCTGAGAGATTTCTGGCGGTCATTGGCAATAGATCCTTTCATTATCAATTCTTCCTGTTGTGCGAGCGGTTTGCGGAGGGCTGAGTTCACTCGTGCGTGTTATTCTACGATGGCTCGGCTCCGCGAAGTCTATATATGGTCTTTCACGGATAAACGGTTGAGAGCAAACTGCACCACTTTGAGTCCTGCTCGATTTTAGTTTGTACATGGTACATCGACACACTGAGCATGGCTGAAGACTCAGAAGAGGACGTTGCTTTACTCTGGTCACTTTTTTTTTCTTTTACGTTCCTCGTTTGGACAATTCAAGCACGCTACGACAAATTACGTAAGATAATCTAGTTTTCTTCTTCGAATCAAGTACTTGTACGTCTTACAGCATTGGTCGTATGCTATATATTTATCCAAGGGAGTAATCCGGCGTCAAGCGTTGACGATATTCTGACACTCCTTGCCCTCCTCTAGGTCACTGAGGTTTTGAATCGTCATGTCAGCGACAGGCGGTAAGGGCCTTATCGAATAACGTCAACGTTAAGTAGGTTTCAGCTGTATACACAGACAAACGCACCGCCTGGTGCCCAGTCACGAAGACATTTATGGAAGCTCAGCAGGCGGCTGAGCACGTCGTCGTCGTGCATGATCGAGCCGCGCCCGTCGCGGAAGAAGTGCTCCTCCTCGCGGCACGTACACGTCGAGCGCGACCGCGACCGCGCCGACGTGGCCGTTCTTGAGGAGGCGCACGAGCGCGGCGGTTTTGACGAGCACGCCGCCGCCGCCGCTCGTGTTGGCGAGCATGACGCCGCGCTTCGTGCACGCGAGCGTCTCCGCGCCGAGCGGGCAGTGCAGCGAGAAGACGTCCGCGCGCGCGAGCAGCTCCGCGGGCACGGTGCACCCGAACCCGCGTGCGACTGATCTTCCCGGTGAGCATGCCGATCTTGCCTGTCCCGATGGTCCCGACGGTCTTGCCTGAGAGGCTTAACCCGACGAGCCCGAAGAGGAGGAAGTTGCCCTCTCGCACGCGGTTGTATACTTTGTGGCTGCACGGAACGTGTTCAGACGATCGACACATGTCATGAGAGACGCGACGCACTACTTCCTGACGACGGTCAGAATCATCCCGATCGTGAACTAGCACGCGATAATCATCTCGTCAGATCACGCCGGAGCATGACCATCTACACGAACCTCAGCAACTGGGTTTTATAAGCTAGTCTGACTGAAAGACGCGCCAGTTCAAGGACAAGACGCACTTGCTTCTGGAGAGTACGCAGGTACACGGACGACTGCGATCCCCAGCTCCGCAGCTTTCTCCAAATGGACCTAATCCAACGTGTATCGCGTCAACATCTATATCTCGACACAGAGATCATATATTTATGCAGTTGGCACGAGCATTATTGGAGCCCGCGCACTATTCAAACAAGAGCGTCAGCATTCATCCACAATGCTCGAGATCAATGCTCGAGATCAATGCTCGACAGACGCACTCGCAGCGCGATCGTCCGCACGCCGACGTCGTGGAGCGCCTGCAGCGTCGGGGCGTCGCCCGAATCGTTCACGAAGATCAACCTCGCCTGGACGGTTTTCGCAGGGAGGGAAAAGGAGCGAGGGAGGGTAGTCAAGACGGACGATGCCCTGCCTTTCTCGCTTAACCTTCGGTGCGTTCATAGAACATTAAGGTGCATAATTAAGTTTACAAGATGAACCTTGTCTACGTCTCTCCTATACACCAAGCCTTTCCTTCTCTTATACACGCGGTTTCCGGGTCTTCGAGTCAGAGTCTCTACGCTCTGAACACAGACCCTTTGTACACAGTGGGACGGCGTCTGAGCTTAGACAAGAGGCTTTCAAGCGCGTCGGACTCTGTCCACATTTCGTCACCTACGGCCACGTTTCTGGTACGCGTCACATTTTCGCGACCATTGTCGTACTACGCAAATCATGTCAGCTAATTGCGCGGAAACGGCAGGTTGAGTTGAGGAGCGACTCACAGTACGCCTTCCATGTACCGGTGGGCAGTCTCATTGCCGCCGTGTCGTAGCTTTCGTAACCTTCGAACTTCAAGTTCGTCTCTACGATACATAATGCCTTGATAACCGCTACTCCCATGAGCATGTCGTCGAGATGAGAAGATGCTGAGGCCCACTCACCGGATTCTGTCATTTTTGTTGGCTTGGGTAAGTTGACTGTATGATGATTTTTCGATGCTCTATACGTCCTTTATATAGCTACGTACCGGAAAATTTGTCCCCACTTTGCAACGGGGCTTCCGAGACTCATTTGCAGCAGTTTGCGCTTCAAAGGGACAAAGCTCATGGCGTGAGCGGAAGCTAGAGTTATCAAGTGGAAGCAAAGCAGATGCATAGGCCCCGGCGATTCTGATAGGCCTTTCCCGTATTGTACATGTACAAGGCGCATATGAGCGTAAAGTTAGTATGTATTTTAATAATGCGTAAAGTCCATCCCCAGCTTTAATTATGCATTAGTTGGTAATATGCATTAGTATACTAATATAATTAACTTATAAGCTATTTATTTAATACTTACAGCCACTTCAGTATGATAATTAATGTATGACATTATTTATCGTTGGAAAATTGAACTTTCTTGGCGAAGGTTCTACACCCTAGTTCGCACAGCCGAAAGTCGTAGGTTCAACTCTCAACTTTCAAGATCGACATCGGTTAGCGAAGTGTCAACAACCTATTTTGTACATCTTACTAAATTTGATCAACCATGGTGTGGTTCGTCTATGGTACACTGTGGTTTTTCTGTAACTCTGTGGTTTTGAGAAAACCATGTCGTGGTTCCATGGCTTGCTGTGGTTTCTTCTGTGGTTTTTCCTTTTTTGATGATTATGAGATCTATCCTGCAGGGAGTAGGGCTCCGCAACGTACCGTATACTGGTACGTACGTATTTTCGAAACCTGAATACTGGTACGTTCAGTATTAATACGGTCCGTATTTTGAGTTTTCGTGGGCACATACGGTACGGTACTGGTACGGTACTGACCGTATACGGTGATACGTCGTATACGGGTTATGTAAACATAGAAGAAAGTTTCGTTTTGGAAATTTTACAAGAGTTTGTCGCATTTTGCCTTTTTCCGGCATCAAAATCATATTTATTTGTTGAGAAGAGCAAACGGCAGGCAGTGGCAAGAAAAAAAAAAGAGAGGAGGGGGGAGGGGATGGCGGCACCAAAGTCCCACTTTTATTTTTCCAATTTCATTTGAATCTGCTCTATGACACACGTATGATGCAAAAAAAAAAGACTGGAAAAGGTAGAAAATTGAGGGAGATAGTCGTGCTCGTCGTTCGACACGACGAGCACAACTATCTCGGTGTCGCGCGCGGCGCGGGAAGCCAGCGGCGTGCGTTGATGGCGATGAAAAGTCACGTGGATTGCCAACACGGGCAGTGCCGACGATCCACGCTGTGGTGGCACGGCCGCGGTGATGTCAAATAGCCGGCAATCAGCATTTATTTGAAGTATTATTTGCAGTTGGGAGACTAATACCTAATTAGAGGTATGTACCTCACGATCACATGCTTCTAGTTAGATAGTATGGGTGTAGGGTCACGTATCACGTATTACGAACGTATACAGACATATTATACGGGTTCAATACGTGTACGGTCACGTAAATACGTGACCGTATTTTAGACCCTCGGAGAGCATTACGATACTGGTACGTGACCGTACCGTACCGTACCGTATTTCGTATATACGGGTACGTTGCGGAGCCCTAGCAGGGAGACAGGGACAATCGCAATTTCCACCTCGCCCTCTGCCTAACCACTGACCTCTGCAAAACATAAAGAATTTGCTGTCCTTTCTCATTTCTATCGACTTTGCTGGGTGCTTGGCCTCTAGCTTTGTCGCTCTCTTTTACTCTTGCTTGTCACACACTCTTTTTTGTTTGCTTGTCAGGCAACCAGTTCGTGATCACTCACTGGGGTGTTTCCCTTTGGATTGAACCTTTCTGGATTGACTTTGGCCCTTCGAACTTCAGTCATCTTTGCATAACATGTCTATGACGTGTCAGGTTCTTCGCCTGAATCTCTCCTTCACGTCACTGTACAATGCCGACACGCCTGGGATTTTCGACCACCCGCTCGAGGACATGAACACGATCGAGATGCAAAGCATCACTGCGCTTGCTCATCTAAAGGCTTGCGTGCTCTACTTTATTGATGCGAGTTTGAGCAGTGTGGGTACCCTATCCAGGTGCAGTGCAGCCTCTTCCATTCGATCAAGCCGCTCTTCGGCGAAAAACCTGTCTTGCTCGTGCTCAACAAGACGGATGTGTGCCGCCTTGAAGACCTAGCGCTGGAGTCGCGCACACTGATCGATGAGATAATCCAAGCGGAGGGCGTACAGGTGTCGTGCTACTCCGAAGAGGGTGTGATGGACGTGAAGAACATGGCATGCGACGCACTGCTAGCACATCGTGTCGACACGAAACTTAAGGGCAGCAAGATCAACACGGTCATCAACCATATACACGTCGCCCAGCCAAAACCTCGTGATGATGTCGAGCGCAAGCCGTTTGTTCCAGACGCCGTGCTGACAAAAAAGAAGCTCGACAAGAACGATCCGGATCGCCGCAAGCTCGAGAGGGATACCGAGGGCGCGGAGGGCGGCGCGGGTGTTTACAATATCGGTCTCCAGAAAAACTACTTGCCGGAAAAGGACGAATGGAAACTCGACACGATACCAGAGACGTTATCGATCTGGGCATCGAGGAGAAGCTTGAGCGTGAAGAGGAGCGGCTCGCCGCGGAGGGTTTCTACGACAGCAATTCGGACCTGGAACTGGACTCGGAGGACGAGCGTGATGCGATCGAACAGAAGGATGCGCCAGCTCACGAAGAAGGCGATGAAGAGCCACGTACGGCTGCCGCGTACCGCAGGCTTGCGCACGCTGACCGAACTGACGGATGGTCTGACGAAGGCGGGCCTCGACCCGAGTCGCATCCAGGAGCGAGCGGAGATACTTCCGAAGGTGCAGAGCGCGAAGCGGAAGCGCGGCGAGGACGCGTACAATGCCAATTTCGATGGTGATGAGATGAACATGCAGTAGGTTTATTCTATGATGTCCTTAACCATCATTTCTCAGCTCTTTGTAGCATTCCTCAGAACGAGAGACGCGAGCCGAGCTCAGTCAAATAGCCTGGGTTCCGAGACAGATCAACTCTCCCCAAGCGAATAAGCCGGTCATGGGAATTATGCAAGATACGCTCTGTGGTGTACGGAAATTCACGCTCCGTGATAGCTTCCTCGACTGGACGCAGGTGCAAAACATACTACTTTGGGTACCGAATTGGGATGGATCTATCCCGACGCCAGCAATCCTGAAACCGAAGCCGTTATGGACCGGAAAGCAAATCCTCAGCATGACCATTCTGCGCGGTATTAATATTTTCAGATCGCCCGAGCCAAAATCCTCGAATCCCGTATTTGATGACGGCATGCTCATCGAGAACGGTGAAATCATCTTCGGCATCGTGGAAAAGAAGACGGTCGGTGCGTCTCAGGGCGGTCTGATTCACGTCGTCTTCCGCGAGAAGGGACCTGAGGCGACTCGGACGCTCTTCACCGGTCTCCAGCAAATCGTGAACTATTGGCTATTCCACAACGGGTTCAGTATTGGTATCGGCGACACAGTGGCGGACAAGAAGACGATGGCGTACATCACTGAGCAGATCAAGATGCGCAAGGCGAATGTCACGCAGGCCATCGAGGACGCGCACAGTGTTCGCCTGAAAGCCGCGCCGGGTATGACAATTCGCGAATCGTTCGAGAGCCGCAGTTGAGCGCGAGCCGAATTTGGCGTGTGATCATTCCGGTCAGTACGCGCAGAAGAACTTGAAGGAGGACAACAACGTCAAGCAGATGGTGGTGGCCGGCTCGAAGGGTTCGTTCATCAACATCTCGCAGATGTCTGTGTGTGTTGGTCAGCAGTCGGTCAGCAGTCGGTGGAGGGCAAGCGCATCCCGTTTGGTTTCAGACATCGCACTTTGCCGCACTTCACGAAGGACGACTTCAGTCCGGAGGTGCGAGGCTTCGTCGAGAACTCGTAGAACGGCATCTGAAGGCAACCCTTCCCTTCTGCTTCTCACCTACCGAAATCCATGTATGTGTTGTTATGAGCATAGGTCCATTTACGTATGCACATATACATCTATTGCATTCTCTGGCGCTCGGCTTTGTTTATGTCAAGTCAACCGACTAGGCGATTGGTGTTAACCCGTGTGCATGTCCTTGATACCGTTTCGTATGCTTATTTTGTTCTGTTGAGTATGTTAGTCTTGCCATATGCCTTTTCTACGAAGTCATCGTGTCCAAGCATCCCTCGGTTGTGGTGAAAAAATAAGAAGTAAGTTTTTGAGACGATGCTTGATCCCCTTCCTTTTTCCTGGACTTTTCGTGAGTCAGTCAGTGAAGCATTTCAGCCTGTGTGGATCCTATAAGATAACTCGAGTATAATAATGAAGAGAAATTGCGCTGCAATACTTACATATGCCAAAGTTTTGTTCGATTGTTTCGTCCTCCTTTTGATTGAAAAAATGTGGCGCAGGGCGTTTTCCCTTTTTGGTCCAAACGCGTGGCTGGTGGACGGATTTCCTCCTTTGCTGAGCGCGTCGACCTCGAGGCCTGAGTTCACTGTGTCCGAAGTCGAGCGCGATCCTTTCCTTACGGCGAGCGCCATTGATGGCGCCCAAGTGTGAACCCCCTTGCCACTTCAACGACAGGTCAGCACCCGTTGCTTTGTCCAAGCGCCAGCTAACGTGTTTCGTGCGCTCGTAGACTCTACTTCACGAATTTCCCCCAACCGCACCCGCGCCCCACACCCTCAACCGACCGTCTGCAGAAAGGGGATCTCCCCCCGCCGTTCGCCCGAGGTCAAACAACTTTTGGTTTCCCAGTGACTCCCGACGAAGATGCAACGTACTACTATTTCACGATCGACCACCCGCTCTTGTATCTCTACCTTTTTCAAAGACTGGGGACCCCTCAACCTCACGACGCCGGGCGCGGCTCTTCCGACTGCAACCTAAGCATCCAGGACTGCCTTTGGGGGATGTGGAAGGCGATGCAGAATGGGCTGTGCGACATGAACGAGTTCAACGTCGACGACTACGAGTACTTCGAGAAGGTCGAGAACGGCGATTGGAATTGGATCACGCCCTCGTTTATCGCATTCGCGGGTCCTGTAGAGCACGCCTGGACAAAAAAGATGAGTCCGACATCCGCGCGCAAGCTCCCGACCTCCTTTCAAAGCTGCCTCGACTATTTCGAGGGGCACGGCGTCAAGCTCGTCGTTCGGTTGAATAATGTGTTGTACGATAGACAACATTTCATTGATCACGGAACGCGGCACGAGGAAATGTACTTTGACGACGGAACGAATCCCACCGACGAGATCGTGCGCAAGTTCATCAACCTCGCCGACGAAGTCGTCGAGGCTGGTGGCGCTATAGCGATTCATGTGCGTTTACAGAGAAAAATATGGCATCATGTTCACTAATTGTTAACTGACGTTCCAAACATTGCAAAGCTGGACTTGGTCGCACCGGGACACTGATCGGGGCTGGAAGTACGGACTGCACACGAGGCGATCGCTTTCATGCGCATCGTCCGGCCAGGCAGCGTCGTGGGCCCGCAACAGCAATGCATGTACTTCAAACAGATGGAGTGGGCAAAATGGGCTGCTGTAGACGAAATGCGGCGCACGGAAGCTCAGACTGCTGCCGCAATTGCTGCGGCCTCGGTCAGAACCCCAGCAATCCCGCCTGCCGAAGTCGACGAAGAAGAGAGAATGGAGGTCGGAGCATCCGTGGAGACCGTCGCAGTGGCCGTCGCCGTGATTCCTCCGTCCACGCCGAAGTCGAAGGCGATCCCACCCGTCACGCCCAGCAAACATGTGTCGGCAGCCATCGCGTCGTCGCTCGTTCCTCCTCTCCTTTGTCGTTTGCAGCTGCACGCAGCAGCACTTGATGTTCAGACCGAAGCAATCGCAGTTCGCTGCGAAAGTGGAGGTGCATGGAGTTTCGACTCAGTGTACCGTGCTCTGAAATAAAGTGCTGTTCGTCGTGTACCCTGAAATGTTCTGAAAAAAAAATTGTAATGTGCCCCCCTGTCCCCATCCTCCGAGAAACCTCAGACCGAGGACGAGCTGCTGGTCTCCCTGCGCAGTGCCACATTGGGGCGAAGAAAGCAACGCGTTGGAAACACTGGCTGGACGGATTCACCTCATCAACATCAGCAAGACGTGGGAGAAGATCGTGCTTGGTACGATTCCTTCCTTCCTTCCTTCCTTCCCACCCTCTCTCTTTTGTCTTTTGCAGCTGCACACAGCCGCACTTGATGTCAGACCAAAGCAACCGCGTCTCGAAGCGTTGTGGAGGTGCACCGAATTTCGAATCGTGCACCGTGATCTGAAATTGAGTGCGGCTCGTCGTCTGCGTTCTAAAATGTATGCTCTGAGATATAAAGTGCAATGTGCTCCCTGCCCCCTTCTTCAAACCAACAACAAGATCCAGCTGCTGCTCTCTGCGCAGTGCCACATCAATGTGTGGAAAGGCCGGCCGGACGGGATCCATCTCATCAACATGGGCAAGATCTTGGAGATCCCAGAGAAGACCGTATTCACCACCATGCTAGCTGGGATTTCAGCAACGAGACGAGCAGTGCATACAGCGCACTGAGGCGATCCCCCGCGCCGAGCCACCACGGGCCGAACGTGCAGAAAAACGGCTCCACAAAAAAAAAATAGAGAAATATCTGGCCGAACGGAAGACGTTCCTGCCTCGATGTAGTGCTTTACGACATCCGACGTGCTGCTGCGGCAATTTCCCGATGACAACGTACGAGCTATCAGCGACGGGCACAAGTGGCACAACATAGCAAAGGTGTACGCGGGCTTCTACATGTACAACAACAACACGGTCGAGCGGTCAAAGCAGCAGCACGTGCCAATCGTGCTCGTCGCAAAGTGCGGGAACCCGCTCGAGCAGGGTGATGCAAAATCGCCATTCCTGATGAGGAAATTGAGTCGGGTCTTCATCTCCAGTCGCCCTGGCTCCTTCGTCTTGAGCTTGATCGTTCGAACTTGAAGATGCTTCACAGGAAGTTCACCGTATGCGACGTCTCCCTTCTACAACCGTGCAGGCGCTACTTCGCCAACGTATTCGCCAATGTCACCCGCGCTCAACCTGACTTCTCCGAATTACTCACCTACGAGTCCACGGTACTCACCTAGGTATCAAGTCGTGGATCCTCATGGAGTTTTTTGCCCCTTTGTCATTCCTCTTCGCCTTCCTGCGCGCGCCCCTCGCCTCCGCTGACTCAATTCCGGCGCGCGCCCCGTACCCTTCTCGCGCTCCTCTTCCTCACGCACTACGCGAAGCGAGCACTCCTCTCGCCGCTGCGCTCTCCGCCGCGATCAAAGGCGCACATCAGCGTCCCGCTCTCTGGGATCACCTTCAATCTCATAAACGGCACGCTGATGGGTGTGTACCTCGCCTCGCCCGTCTGCGCCGTGTTCCTTCTCGGGCGCAGCTGGGGCAGCGCGCGCTTCTGGATGGGCATCGCACTCTGGGCGGCGGGCTTGGCTGGGAACGTGCTGCACGACGAGGGGCTCATGGACATCCGGCGGGATGCTCAGAGAAAGAAAAATGATGCGGGCAAGGAGGGCGGCGAGGCGAAGCCGCACTACGGTATCCCGCGCAGGTACTTCTACCGCTACGTCTCTTACCCAAATTACCTCTGCGAGTGGGCCGAGTGGGCCGGCTGCACACTTGCTGCTGCACCGCTGCCCTCCTTGTCTCTGTCTCCGCTCTCGAAAGCAGCGCCGGCGGGCCTGGCAGGCCTATTGGCAGGCGCAGCGCCGCCTTGGCTTTTCTTTGCCTCCGAGATCTTCCTCATGGCCCCACGAGCGTACAGAGGCCACAAGTGGTACCGAGCACGGTTTCCCGATTATGCGACTGAGCGCTGCGCCGTCATCCCTTTTGTATTCTAGTTCCTCTTCGTCTTCGTCTTGTAGTCTGTCTTAGGTCATGTGTGCCTTGCTTTCGTCTTTCCGTCAAAGCCATGTGAGTACACAATATTGAATCTATCTTACGAAAAAAGAAACCGCATATTTCCCCTCCCACCGCGCATCAAGCATAGAAATCTAGGCCTGCCGCCCGCCACATTTATTTTTTCATGCCACACTGCCCTCACTTCGCACCATACTGCACCTTCCGCCTGAAGTCGAAGGGGATGTATTTGTATTTGAACATGTGTCTATCCAGGGAAATGGTCAGAGAGCGGGCGAGGGAGAAAAAGGCAGAAAGGAACGTACTGGATTTGCCAGCGCATGGTGAGCGCGAAGAGAATACAGAAGTAGATGACGAGGATGGGCCAGTACACGGGGATATCGAATAACTCAGAAAACGTGCAGAACAGCACGATGACCGTCGCACGAGTACTCGACAGCCTATACGCATAGCCGCACGTGAACGAATGGTTTGTATGCCAACTACCATCATCTCGCTCTACTGTGCGATCTCATGACTCACCGGGTACCGTACCTATCGCATAGACATGGGCGCACTGATGAGAGGAGACTGTCGAAATTCCCATGGAGACTGCAGCTGTCGGCGAGAAGGACAATTGTCATGGTATTGCGGAGAACGTGATGTTTGGTCGAATGACACCAATGGGTACTGGCTCCTTTGAAGTTGCTCTTAGGAAGCTGCTCTTGACATGGACATGCTCAAGGACATCATTGTTGACCACCGCTTGCCGGTACAAAACATGTTGGCAGCTCAAGCTGACGGAGGGATGACTCCTGGACAAGTCGCTATGACGCCTTATGACAATAATTCACCGGTGTGAGCGAACAATATGTTGTTCAAGGGCGAGCAGGCCACCTTTTTGCCGCTAGCTGGGAACGGTGGAGATGATCCATCGACCTTTTCTCTTATATCAGTTTTGGCCAGAGTCCAATGGGAGCAGGGGGATGTCGCTCGGGCCGGGGTATAGCTCAAGCTCGCCCAATGTCTACTCACCAATATCGCCTTACGTCCCGCAATCACCCTTTACTGGCGCGACCTGACACTTTGGATCATCACCGTATGCGATGTCTCCCTTCTACAACCATGCGGGTGCCACTTCGCCATTGTATTCACCGACGTTGCCCGCGCTCAACCTGACTTCTCCGAACTGCTCATCTACAAGTCCATGGTATTTACCTACTTCCCCTTTATTTTTGCTGCGTCTTTCAGCCCTACATATACATGTTACTTTCCTACAAGTCCCGTAGTCGGCGAATGGATTTGCCAATGTGAAAATCATGTATTACAATAGCATGGTAATTAATGGTGGAGAAAACAAACTTTCAGTAGAGCAGCAGGGCTGTTGCGAGAGTTTCGAAAAATGCTGATTTCTGAATCGAAACTGTATTAATAAACTCAATCCTTCCTTCATCTGTAGGCGAGCCTTAATTTGGGTGCGGCGAGGCGAGTAAAGGCTGCTCTGTCTGAGCTTATATCCACATCCTTCCTCAAATGACAAACCGGACTTCAAGATGATTGTCTCCTTCATTCACAAAGGCTGAACAACACAGCTGATGAACAATCTAGTTCTTGGATTGGCCGAACTGGTCCTCCAGAGCATTTAAACGAGGTTGCTCTTGATTCACCGAACATGCCTATCACACTGGAGGAGCTGGTCTACCTGAATGATTCGCTGCAAGCATGGATTGGTAGTGTAGAGGACAGTGTCATTAATGCATTGTGGAGCAATGCTCTTGCAATTACTAGATCAATGTATGGACACTCATTTTAATTTGTATTACTGTATTTGCTGCGAAGTCGCTCACAGAGTGCATACAAGATTGCTTAGTCATAGAGAGACCAGCCTGCGAGGTGCCACGAACCCATTACATCATCAACCACGTGAAACCACAGCCAAACCACAGCCAAACCACAGTCTAAACCACAAAAACCACAGTGTTGCAAAAAAAACCACAGTGTTGCAAAAAAAAACCACAGCCAAGGAATACAGGGAGTTGGACTTTCTGTACAGCACCTTAAGTGTTCGGCTTAGACACTTGATCTCTCGACAATTGTTTTTTTGTATTTAGACTAGGCTCTATGAAGCATAGGTAAAAATAAGTAGGAAGTACGATGTTGCGACTACAAAAAAGTTGGGTGTTGAGGAAAAAAGTTGGCAAACGAGTTGAAAGTTGGTAAAAAAAGTTGAGTCTTCGATTAAACAATGAAAAATACACTCATAATTGTCCGATGCTATATTCCATGCATAATTTGGCTGGGACGAGGTCACTTCTTACCTTTTTCTATGCAATGTGAGAAATCGTTGCATTGCAATGTGGCGCTTTGTAATTACATAGCGGAACTTTGTCATGTAGGAACAATTTCAATTGCAATTGCAATTTGGATTACAATCGGCTTACAGCAGAGATTACATAGCAAACTACGTACGCGTAAGTTGCCGCCGTGGGCACTCTTTGAGGTTCACCCTGGCCGTCGATCATGGAGAAAAGAATATGGTCCCGCACTGACGTCATAGCAAACAACTCAAACTCCGTGTTTCTATGTAGAGACTTGAGCTGGTGCATTCAAGACTTCAACTCCCACTCAAGACGATGACCAGCACCCTGCCTCCCGTCGTCCAGGCGTTCTCGGGCGCCCTGGGCAGCGCCGTCGCGAACGCGACGTCCTACCCGCTCGATCTCGTCTGCACCAGGCTGCAGACTTCGGCGCAGGGCCGCGAGGAACAAGGTCAGCACACAAATCGTGCGGAAATGAATCGCGATGACCAAGCTTCGCTGCTCTCGAGGTGTTTTCCAGATCCTGAAGAGCGTCGTCAGCGACAGAGGCGTGTCTGGGCTGTACGACGGGCTCGAAACCGACACCGCCGCCACGCTCGTCTCTAAGTGAATCTGCCCAATCTGCCACGCTGCCTTTCTCTAACGCGGGGCACGCCAAGTTTCTTCTACTTCTACGCCTACTCCTTTCTGCGCGCTCTCGGCTCCAAGCGGAGGGCGGCGCGCACCGACGCCCGTTCTGCGACGAGCAACGCGCTCTCTGCGCTCGAGGAGCTCGGCGCAGGCTTCCTGGCAGGCGTCGCCAGCCGCGCAGTCTCCGCGCCGCTCAGCCTCATCACCGTCCGCCTGCAGAGCGAGCGCGAGGCGCCGACGAGCAGCAAGGACGACTCGCGCGCGGCTGCGGCATCGGCCGCGCGCGTCGTCAGGCATATCTACGCCGAGGGCGGGCTCTCGGCGTTCTGGCGAGGTCAGGCGGCGTTTCGCTCTGACGATGGTTACTATAAATACGACATGAGTTTTCTGACGCGGCCGCGGTGGTCTACCAGGCTTCAAGACGACGGCGCTCCTCTGCCTCAACCCGGCCGCGACGCTCTTCCTCTTCCAGGCGTTCCGGCGCGTCTTCCTGAGAGGAAAGGACCGCCTGCGGCCTTCGCCTCGGCAGGCGTTCGTCGGCGCGGCGCTCTCGAACGTCATAGGTCCGCGCTTCCATTTATTTTTTCTATTTTATTATTATTTTTAATTGCGCTGCCATTTACGAAATTTAAACCCGGGCTGGCTGATTCGGAATAGCCGTCGCGCTGCTGTATCCGCTCGTGCTCGCCAAGACGCGCCTGCAGAGCGCGCGGACAAACGCGCGTGCGGCGTCTGCTGCGCCGCGCCCGCGCTCCATGTGCGACGTCTGGCGCGCGGCGTACGCCCGGGAGGGCGGCAAAGGCCTGTATCGCGGGCTGGCGGCCCAGCTCGTGAAGGGCTTCGTAAATCAGGGGCTGACGATGATGACGAAGCAGAGGTATGTTCGCGTGCGCGCGTGTGTGTACCCGGAGGCGCTTCTTGATGCTTACTGAAAGAATATTATTATTGTTTTTTTGGTAGGATTGAGCAGCTGGTTGTGGGGCTGTATCTGTACCGTACTCGTTCGCGCGCTGCTGTCCGTCTGCACCCGGCGCCTGAATGACCAGCGGAGACAACTGTTCTACTGTGGTGGTGCGTATATGCATAAGTAAGTCATCAACCGGCTGGGGGCCGAGATTGCGGATTTCCGGGGAAATAGGGGGGGGGGGGGGGGGCTCTTTTTCTTATAAATAAGCAAAAATTTCCAATCGCATGCGATTTCCAGATTTAAGGATAAATGTCTCCAACGTTCAAGGAAAAAAAAAAGGACAAGAAAAAGATAATAAACTAAAATATACTGTCAACCACGCACATAATGTACAGCAACGACTCACCTCACGCACAGACCAATCAAAACAGCACCGTTTCTCGAATAAATCTGCACATACTCTGATACGTATACGGAGTGGCACGCTACATACTAAGTCTCAAGCCAATTGGTCCTGTATCTGTCTTGAAAATGTCGAAATACATGGTGGATTTCGGCACTTTGTCTCGGACTTGAATATTTCTTTCTGGAGAATTTGCATTGGTACGTCAGAACTTGCTACGTTTCTCTGAAGTAGAATTTAGTAGTTTATAAATGTGTTTCGGGCCCTTGGCTGCGCCTTCATTGAAGCTTAATTGAGGATTTCTACTATTGTCAAAGAGGATCGAGTTCCGAGCACCGAGCATGATGAGAGAATGAATGCACCTTGGAACTTCACATGAGACAGTATAAATGCTCTACAAATTTCCCGTGTATTTCAGACTGACATTCTCAACTCAAAGCCCTGCATATATGCAACCAACGAAGGGTTTTGCAGTTTTGCTTCTAGTAAAGAGTAGGCTATTTTATCATAATCTGAGAGGCCGAAGAAGAAATGAAAAATAGACAACTGAGAAATCTGAGATACGAAGCCACGTACATGTACATGCTAAAGTTGTCGCAAGGTGAGAATGAAAAATCAGTCGGAGCTTTCCATCTTGTCATCTCTTGCCTTCACGCTCTTCGGTCAAGATGCAGGGCCACCATCTGAGTTCTTCGACATCTATTCGTGTCTTGATGTAATCAAATGAGGTGTGCCCTCGTTGGTGCCCTCTTTTCGCCCTCGGTCTCTTCTTGCTCGGGGGCCTGTGCTTCCCGCCCCTTCCTCCCCGCCCGTCGGGAAGTGCATTCGCCATTTCTGCACGAGCGCCTTCGCTATTTCCGCCGGGAAAAAAAACTGGACCGAGTGGAGAAAAGGATATTACAGCTCCTCTTCGAGAAGCTCAATCTTTCCTGATTCTCACGGTCTGATTAGGTACCTCTCTCGACTATGGACAGCCTGCATGTTCAAAGGCGGCGCCTGGCGAGTAGCCTCCGTAATCCCTGGGAAGGTTTGCGTTCGGCAAAGGAGAAAAGAAAGGCAGGGAGACGTCAATGAAATGCTAGTACATTTGTGAGTCTGCTTTCGGTACTTGTGATTTAGGAGTGGGTACGCAAAAGCCAGATGCACTTTAGGATCCAGCTCCACGGCATCCGCAAGTTCTACATAATATGGCATCATGGGCTTAATCATTGGCACGCCGACTGAAATTGGACCCGTGCAAGAAGTATTCGTGTACAGCAAAGGAGACTCGGGAGAGGCAGTCAAGACGACGAAATTTGTACGTTTTGGTCCGTGCCCGAGTTGCGTGTATTTGCGATTCAGAAATTCGTTTACCGAGGACGCAGGTGTTAGATCCGCTACGGGCTCCAGCTCCAAGACTTGGGAAACTCGCCAGCCAGCCAAAGCTGCGGAACTGAGGTGTGAGGGATCCTTGGGTTATCATAGACCATCTTACGCCCATGAGTCATGACATATTCATGGCCTTTTCCGCTGCTTCCACAGGGAAATCACTCGTTAGTATTGATCTAGACTATTTAGCCTTCAGGCGAAAATACCCAGATTCAATTCCTTCTTCGCACTTAGCTCCTATTGGCCTAGGAACGAGTCGCTGCCCGACCCTTAGATCCGAACGAACTCCTTCGCGTACGTGTACGTCTCATAATCGCATGCGCAATCGCATTCCATACCGGCGAGCGTGCGACGACAAGATGGCGATGGCACCATGGGCAACTCCAAGCTTCGAATACATCTAAACTGTTAGCAAATTGGACGTGCTCGACTTCTGATCATGATGAGGCGGAGAACGCCTCGAACCATCACCTCTCTTCCCGACTGCTAAGGGAAGAGGTGCTCTGAGGTAGCGGACTGTGATGATCCAGACGATATCCACGATTTGGCCATAGAAACGGCTCTGCAATTTCACACGGGGCGACTTCGCAATTGGTGCTAAGAATGTGTTCCTCCAATCGCAACACCCGCCGTCGCAACAGCGATAGCACTGGAAATGACGTTCAGCATTTCGACGCGAGTAATGGCTTCGACGGCACAGCGCCTGGACCAAGTCAGTGCCTGCTAAGCTCAGAATCTGGACCTGCTTTTTAAAAACGAATGCTGCCGCCGCACCAGCGTGGCGCACCAACCGGTGTATCACGCATCTCTAAGCGCAGACACCTCCGCACCGCTTGATTCCCAGATCTACCCACAATTCGCTCGCAAAGCAGCTTCGTTTGGTCGCGTCATCACGCTACCGCGACTTCCCTGAGTAGTATCGGAGGGAAGCCAGAACCAAGTGGATTGGATCAGCGGAATTGGGTGCGTTGCCAACTGCGGTAGATTGAGGGCCAGTGACTATTTCCGTCTCATTTGCCAGTGGCTAATCAAGCCTCTCAGAGTGCTGGGCGCTCGATCGCAGTAGTCAACGGTATATAAGTGGCGGAAGGATGGGTATGGGGAGGTCATTGCCAGGTGCATCCTTAAGACTCTTCTTGTCCAGACTCCGGGCTCAGTTCGTCCCTGCTGCATTTGCTATGTCCCAATATGCATCTTACTACTCGTCGTCCTTAGGGCCTCTCAGCGTTGCACGAGTGCTGATATGCAAGCGATGTCATAAGTACATCGCTTGTATGGATGATCTGCTTTCGAGAGTACGAGCTTCTCTATCCACGTCAAAAGAATGCGGACTGACTTGCTTCTCTCTTAGGCAGTATTGCGGTGCTCAGAGCCCTAAAGCTGGACTCTTCGATAATGCGTAATTATTCCGCGGCAGCCGGCTCCCTATCGATGCTGACCTGTTTTGTAACGCACGCAGCTCGAACGTTTCGCTTGGCAGACGCCAGGTCTGGCTGATGCACACAGGCGCACACACGGTGCGCGAGCTCGCTTGTCTCGGGTGCAAGGCATACGTCGGGTTCCAGATCGTGCACGCGCACGAGCACGCGGAGCGCTGGAAGGACGGCGCATACATCCTCGAGCGGCAGTTCCTCTGCATCCACTCTGTCTACGAGTGCACGCCTGATGAGGAGGAGGAGGAGGACACAGCCGGCGTACAAGTGGCCGGGCACGCCGCTGCGGCTGAAGGTCATCGAGGATCTGCGAACGCCGCGCCGCGGCAAGCGGATGACCGTCCTGTCGACGGCGTCGGCGTCGGATTCTATGTGCTCGGGCGCGCTGATGAAGCCGCTTCCTCGCATACCGCTCCCCGTCGAGGCGTGCTGAGTGCGCTTTTCTTCGATCATGCCAAATTGTCCGACTGGTCCGGCTTTGCTCTTTTGATTTTGTTTTTGAACTCTTCTTGATTTCTCTTATTTGATTATTTTCTTGATCAACGCGCTCACGGATTTCATCCGTTTCATCATTGCCGCGTTGACTCCGTGGCCATTTTCTCCTTTCGCTTCAGCTCGTTCTCCGCTATCTTGCGTCATTTCGTTTTGGTTCCACGTTGAAAGAAGAGAAAAGAATTGCTGGATGGGTTAGTGCATCAGTGATTTGCACGACTCTGTATGTATAATCAAAATCAACCCTTTGTATCCACTTTCCCCCGTTCCGCGTATGGTGTACGATAGCCTGTAGGAACAGATATTTGTGTCATATTTAGTCAGACATAGAGTACCTTGAGTCAGTGTATCTCAAGCCAGTCGGGCCAAGCAGAGAGAAATAAAATGTCTACAAGCGCCAGCAGTCGTCTCCAGTTCAGTGGCACGGACATCATTTGAAACTGTCCTAACACTTGCAATATGATTAGGGTACCAGGTGGACATCTTTAATGGATGAGTTTCTCCAGATGAAGGTGGGGCAGAATCTGAGCTCGTGTGTACAGTATATCTTTGGAGATGAGCTTCGAGAGTGATTTCTTTGCCATGCATCAAGTTCTTCAGCGCTCCGGGAGTTGGACCGTACAGGTAGGTTGGGATGCGATCGAAGCAGAAGCCAAGTGAGAAGGCACCTCGGAAAGACGAGATCATGGACCCCTTTCTGCTGCCAACAGCCAGCTTGCACTGATTATGAATTCGGTCCGACTAGTTCACGAATTTGGTTGGACTTGAATAGCAGCGATTCCTTTTGATACGTCGGTTGGAGTATGCGACGAAGAGCGAGCGAGAGAGCTGAGTGTGACAGAACGTGACGTCATTGTTGTCACGGTAGGTTTTATTCGATGCCTTCACGTCCGAGTCGGATGTACATATTACATGGAATTTCTCACTGAAGAATGCGCTGTGGAAAACTCAGGAGCTTGATTCAGTGTACTTTCGACATGAATTGGGCCCCGGATAAATATCGGATCCATTACTTCTTCATCTGCTGACAATCTGGTAACAGGCTGTTGCTGAGTTGGTTCACATCGAAGTATTTCGTCCGTCTCATGATCACTGATGAGAAGGAAGACATCCCAGTTACTGATAAGAGATCATTTATAGCATTTTGATACTGCTAGTAAAGTTGCGATTGTTGTTAGTGGAACTGCCTGTCCGAAGGTTGCGCGCGCCAGCTCTATTTGGATCATTGATATGTTTCCGAGTGAGTACTCATGCAGGTTTATCTTACATGTCGAGGCTCATTACTACTAGTGGGCAACATGCCGCACGCCTCAGGCAATAACTTAAAGTGCAAACTTTCCGAATCTCAGGCGAACTTAAAATCTGTTTTGTCGCCCTCAGATGCCGCCTGAGAGCTTCAATGAATGCAAATTATGAACGTTTGAACTACCGCAGTTCTGGTGTTACAGTTTGCCAAGACTATCTCTAGGCTCACGGGATTTGCTGTATTAAGTACAAGCCGATTTTTTCCTAACTCGCCATCCAAACCTTTTCAGGTGCACATCGCCTTACAAGCCACTTTTTTGTCGCAATTTGTACCACATCGTCAACTCACAGTCATGATGGCACTCAACATTATCACCATCATCCTTGCTGGCAGAAGTTTTCATATAGAAGGCTTTTTACTCCATCCTTCTTGGAAACGGCTCTCCTTCGCAAGTGGCTTCCAACCCGATATCTCTGGCCTTCAACAGAGATATAGCTCTAAGTCAGATATCTACACGGGTATTATTGCTAACCCTACTTTAGTTGCTGCAACGCTCAGCCATCCCATGGCCGCAAATCCAGATAGATACCCGTGGTTTCGTGCTGGATCAAGCCCTTCCAAGCTTCTGCATGGAATTTATTTCTGCAATTTTTCCTGTCGTCTCGATCATACGAATGTTGCCATACTAATCTCAACCTCTTCACAAAAGTTTTTTTTGGTGTGCTGCGGAGTAGCGTTGTAGCTACCTTCGTATGGTGACCGTCGCAGCTCTGTTGTTGGGGGTCTTCCACCTTACATCAAAAGATGAAACTCGGACCCTAAGTCGGGACTACGTTTTCTGAACGCGTCCTACCCGGTTGTACTCTACCGTACCGTGGTCCCAGACTGGCGGAACATTGGAATTCTTGCCAATATGTCAGACCTTCTTTCATAGGTGACGATACCCACGTAATATTGAAGTCGGTGTATATAAGCGTTCTCCCATATTATCAGACAATCGACAAGTGCTTCTCTTGCCCCACAACCGGCAAATGGAATGTAACTTTCGTGTTTCATTTTAAAACTTCCAGCTTCGTAATTGAATGGGCGGATAGCCCTGGATGTCTCTGACTTACTGGATCAAATCTTATATGCTAAACCGCCAGTGTAACACGGAGTCACCAGGGACGTCCATAAACTGAAGTCTGCAAATCATGAAGCGGAGTCACTTCCATCTTCTCGTTGAATGGGCAGAATTCGGGCCTAGATTCCTGATGCTTTGATACTAGCCAAGCATAAGTCATCGCCAGACATACAGTTATCAAACTTGACTTCCTCTGTTTCACTAGTATCTATCATTGAGGAAGGAATATTTCCCGCGGTCGGCGCTGTCGACGTTCTCGGTTCCCTCGCAGGAGGCCGGGCTGCGGTAATAGGGACTTAGTAAGGACGTTTGTGTCTCGGATGACAATGTGTTGTGAATGCTCTAACCGAGTATGTACATGTACAGGTCCCGCCACGGAATATATTGCAGATCGCAAAAAAGGACTTCCAAATGTCAGATTTATGTAACATAAGAATCGCGTACTCATCGTGAAGCCACTCTCATCCATTTGCCAATTTTCTGGGGTGGGTAGGTAGGTAGGCCGTAGGGAGGGTATATCATTTTGTTTCTGTTTGAATCCGCCGAGGGGAAACAGTTGTGCCGAAAGTGGGTTACAAATACATAAGCCATCGGCAAGGACCGAAGAAGGAACCGAGACTGGCGGACTCCCACAGGTCGTGACCCGATTCTCATGCTCTGAATATTCTCTACTTAAGCCTTTTGACGTCGAAGTCATTGCTGCGCTGCCGAGGACGATTCGACAGCGCGAGCCTCCAGCGCTATGCCCCCCGACATCGTCTACGTGACCCAGCGCGATCCGCTGCAATACCGTCCCGGCGTTAACCGCACGCGGAACGTAAAGGACGACGGAGAGGGCAGCCATGCGAGGGAAATAGAACTCAAACGTAGTCGGGGCGAGATATCTTGTGCGGAATGTAGAAGGTGGGTACCCACCCTGCGAGCAAAGGCCTTTTTTATGTGAGAGCGTAGAAGCTGAAGGCGGCTCAGATTGAAGATTAAATGCGACAAGCAGCTACCGTGTTCGAGCTGCTTGCGCAGAGGGTGCGCGTCATTATGTCCGAACGGTGCGTTTCGTCTCACAAGCAACAAAACGCTTATGCTGATATACCCATGGACGTTACAGGAAGTCTCTCGACTGGCCAAGGAACGCGGTGCGTACTTCCGCTCATAGTGTGTTCGAGGATGGTCAGCGCGTGCTAAGGTGTCTTCCGAATAGATTTGTACTGGCAGCGACGGATCATCTGCACCGAAGGATTGCAAAAATGAGTGAGCGTATTCGACAGCTCGAGGATGCCCTTGCTATCCTGCAGACAAGCGTGACAGAGGAGCCGCATCCGTTGCTGCGAGACGAACTGCTTAGTTTGAAAGTGGATAAGTCCGAAGAAGTGGTGGATGTAGAAGGGACGCAGGAAATACAAGAAAGTATAGATGCATTTGGAACGCTCTCGATCGGCGACAAGGGCAGTTTTCGCTTCTTCGGGGCATCAGGCGGATCAGAGGTACGTGTTTCTTTTATCGTGACCCAATTGCATCTACATTGACGATGTAGATTCTTCTCCTGAATGACGATGGCGATGAACCCTACTCGTCCCCAAGCGCGAGCGCGAGCAACAGTGGAGATTCGCCTCCCTCGGTTCCGCTATCCACGAGGGACTCCAAGTCACCGCGTTTACATCCCGAACTCGCGCTCTTCTCAAACTCCTTTCCATTCACTCCAATCGGTCCAACTCGTGAGGTGCAAAAGAAGATAGAGACGTTTCTTCCGCCTTGGGAGAACGGACTTGCGCTCGCAGAAACGTATGCTGAGCAGGCTGGATGGCTTTATCGCGCAATCTCGCGGCCGCAACTTTTCGATGAAATACTGCCGGCAATATACGGGAGAACTCCAGCAAACCGAGCGCATGAGCACGCCATATACAAGGGTCCACATGCACTTTCCTTAGTCCTTATGGTTTTCGCGCTGGGCACGCTCGTTGATCTCAATCGGGAGCCTTTCAGTGCGCAGGCTGACCACTACTACCAACTTGCGAAGGCGGCGATCACTTTGCAGAGCGTGCTCGAACGGCCTGAGGTTGTAACGATTCAAGCGTTGCATTTAATGAGTGTATACAATGCTATGCGACAGCCGGACGTTCGCGACGAGGAGGGTGAGACGAGCATGGAGATGTCGTGGAGTTTGATACGGTTGTGCCACCAGCTCGCACAAACGGTAAGCCTCAAAATGAATAATTCGGTCTGAAACTGACATAATTGTTTTTTCTCTTACATTCATGAACTTATTTATTTATTTCCATTTTGCCGTAGATTGGTCTGCGTAAGTGGACTTCTTCGTGCTGTCTCAAAAATCACCTTTAACATGTTGGACAGATCGTGACAGCTCGAGATGGGGACTAAGTCCGTTGGAAGTTCAGAGACGGCGAGCGCTTTTTTGGGACCTCGTTGTCGCTGACTCCTGGCAGGTAAGTTCCTCACTTTGTCCTTACGAGCGTTTGATGTAAAATTATATAATAGTCTTTAGCAACAGGCCGCCCGCCGTCTATTACTATGCCGTACATTGATTGTGAGTTTCCTCTGGACGACGAAGCACGTCTGAACGACAAAGGCCAACAAGAACCTGGTTGTGAGTTTTTTTTTCAGCAAAATACTTCCTGCTTTTCATAACATTGTTGAATCCACTATGGCTCGCTTCATAAGTCGGTTCGTGGGGTTTCCGCTTCGCACGTGATTGCGTCGGTCCAGTTGCGGCCAAGACACTTACTGCGTCTGTGCCTTCATACGCGACCATTCTCGAGCTCGACGCAAAAATTCGTGATTTCTCTATCCCGGAGATTCCGAAAGATATTCCGTACGATCGGACGAAGCCTTCTGAAGTCATGACGCGCTGTGTGTTAGCTCATTCGCGTGAGACGAGTTGAGTGTCGATTTAGATCTGCCCTCTAGAGCATATCACTGATCAAGTCGTCTTTTTTCCGCAGTCTTGCTAAATCTTCATCGGAGCTTCTTCGCCCAAGCGATGATTGACGACCCTGTAAACCCTCTGAGGAGTCAATATGCCCCCTCTTTCCTCGCTACGTACAGGAGCGCCCTACACATTTTGAAGTCAATTCGTGAGGAGTTCGGATTATTGCCAGAGTTGAGTGCGCGGTTTTGGTCTCCGTGGACGTATGCGTTCTCGTCCGCCGTAAGTTATACTTCCGTGTACAATTGAATCATCTAAAACTTAATTAAATTTCTTCCAAGGTGGTATTCGGTTCGATCGTCACTCGTGGACCAAGCTCTAGCATGGCCCCTTCTTCGCTTGAAGAGCTTGACTCGGCGTGCGAGCTTTTCTTCAGAGCGAGTCAGCATAGCAGACGGGCTGCAAAAGCTCTCGTAAATAATTATTTCATGCGTCATTTTATACGATATTGACTCTCTTTGGCGTAGACTATTTTGCAGAAGCTACAAACAAAGGCTCATACTGCGTACGATCGTGTCTACGCATTAAGGCCTCATCAAATTCCACAAGCGGCGAGGCACAGCAGCTCCAAACGGCTGTGGAGGAGAAGGACGACGAGCTCGCACTATTTAGCGGGCGTGTGCGTCTCGTCTCGTCGAAGCGCGGGGGCTCGTCATCGAGTGACTCGCCACCATACATGCAGGGCGTGGAGACACCTGATGGCACGGTTACTTTCACACCACCGCCGTCTCAACCACGGGCCGTTCATCGGGTCTCTGAAGGGAAGGTGCCTGTTATTCGCAGGCCGAGTGTTTCCGAAGTATCCACACTCTCCCCGTCAACCAGCACTGTCCATCAGGCGCATCCCTGAGTGCAACACGTTCATCAGACTCGAGCGATGATTCGTTCTACCCTCCAGCATGGGCAGGCTCGGTCGCCACCGATTACCGCGGCCTGTATCCCGAACGAGGGTCTGGAACATATATCGCGAGCTCGCCTGAGTATCCAGCCAACATGAAGTACGAGTGGACGACGTCGCCGACAGTAGAGGCTCTGGCGGGGCATGCACAGCACCAGCACAGTCTCCCGTCGACCCCGCGCTACCCGCACTCGAATTCGCATTCGTCGCATCCCGTGATGGGAGGGATGGACGGAATGGAATACGGGCATAGTAGTAGTAGTGCGGGCCTCCCGCCATATGTACCGCAGCACCATTCCCACCAACACTTCCCTCATCACATTCCCCACCCTAATCATCACGTCCAGCCGCATCCACAGCGTGTGCAGAACCAGAGCTCGGAGACGCGCTACGGTTATGCACCTCCGTCGTCGTCGAGCCAGTCGAACGCGAGTACGTACTACAGCTCGCCTGGAGACACATCGCCAAATATAGGTGGTCTCACCTATGCAACCGCACCGCGAGAGCTCGCAGAGATAGGGCTTGCGTCTCAACATTCCGGGTTGGATCAGCGCTGGACGTCCTTCATGCAGGATTCTGGGTTATTCTACGGCCCAGGGGGCCCAACATGACCACCAATTATGGTGTGTGATGATACGTACCGGTCGGATTTTTTCTTTTTCTTTTTCTTTTTCTTCGCCTTTGTTGTCGCTGCCCTTGTTCAAGTGTGGAAACTGTCTAGTGATCTCGCAATTCCTCTCACCTGTCTTCTTTTATACACCTGTGCTTGGTCTGTGTCTTCTGTGCTTCCGATTGTAGGTTTAAAGTCTACGTGTATCCTTATTGTAAAATGTTTCTTTTATCGCTCGTGTTGTCAATCATTTTTCTTTCTTTCTTTGCGACATCGTGAAGCGCTTACCCAATTTTAGAGATGCCCTACAAGACCTGCCAAATAATGTGTGTGATTGCGATGGGGTGAAAGCGGCGTAGACTTTGAGTGGGGAGGGATTTGGGGCGACGTTGAAGGAAGCGATGTAGGGGGGAAGGGAAAGACGTGATGGTTGCAAGAAAGGAGGAGGGGTAGAAGGGATGTTCCGTTTATCTCGTTCTCGTCGGCATTCAGCTCCTGCTTACGCCACTATAATCCACTCATCAGGGATAACCAATCAATTTCCCGGTGCATCGTACACAACGTGAAAATAGCGCTTCGAGCACGCACAATCGCCATGTTCGACGCCAAAGGGGAATCACCGTCAGTGATTCAATGGCGTCAAAACATGGGCGGGCAAGGACTACCTAGTTCCGAGGGCCGGCGTTTAGGAAAGTCCTCTCAGAGTGCAGACGCTGAAGCGAAAGAACGTGTTCTGCGTACGTGCACATGCTTCTCTTCCATTGCTTTTGAGGCATGGTATGGGTGAGGGCAGAGTGGGAGGTCAAAGTAAACCTTACACGTGAGGGATAAAAAAATAGAGCCCCAGTCCACCAAGGACGAGGGGGAAGGCGGGGACAGTGTTGAGCTAAGGGGTATATACTGGCCATTCATTTCACAGAGTGTCGTCGTAAACTCTGTGTTCTCAGGCCCCTAGGTATCGCATTTTGACCACCACCGAGCGCCGCGCGGAGAAAGAGAGAGACGTCCGTTTATTTAATATTTCAGTCTGTCCGCATCATCGCACAGAAAGAGTCGTGTTATAATTAAAGGCGTATCTCTTGATCGTTTGGCGAACCTGTCCGCGAGCACGCGGACGAGTCCGAACTTTTTTCTTTGAATTAACTGTGTGCATGTGTGTTGGCTTGGCATTCTCGTGTTTTCTGATGCTGGGGGGCGTGTTAGCTTCGCAGCCGTTTTATAAGTCCTAGTGTATATAAACAATGCTCGAGGACCTACTCAAAAATCGAGAAGTCATTATGTTTCATATTTTCCCGCCCGTGTAGCACGAGTGCTTTGCCTCCGTTACACTAAAACGGAAATGCTGTCGACGGGAGGCTAGTCCATATTAGGACGTGCTCGACCGATGTGGATTTCTCGGAACGTCGGCCATTCTTTGTTTCTGTCGCCAAATTTCAAGCTACATGTAATCCGACTTTCTTACGCAAAACAAAACTCGCTATGGATATGAATATGGAATAGACCATGATTTCGATTGTGTAGCTGCCACGCTCATCGACTTTCCCTCGCTTGGTTGGGCATATTGTTAATGTTAATTTTGATAATTGATAGATGGCATATTTTTCGAGCTTTTCCTGTTTCTTCTTCTTTTCATTTTATCGTTCTATTTTCATATAAAGGAAAGTCAGCAGTATTTTACAATACCCAGTCCACCGGGCGGTCGCATTTTCACTGTGTGAACAACGGCGTCTTCTTATCTTGCCCATTTCTTGAGTCCCTTGTTTCAGTCAAGGGGTGGAGCCAGTACTGTGCAGGACGCCTCTTTGATCTGATCAAAGAGGCGGGACAAGATTTCAAATTTCAATTGCAGGTTCTCTTTGATCTGTGTTTCGTACGCCGCACATTTCATAGGTGTGGCACGAAGCACCTAGCGAAGCTCGAGTCTGGCGAAAATTTACTTCCCGCGTCCCTTTTACCGTATACACCTGAGAGAAGATGTGAGGAGATTAGCTCTTCTCATTCGCTTGACGAAGCGCGACGCTGGTTTTGTACAAAAGAAAAAGATTTGCGTCAGCATGCGACAATCATGCCGATCATTCTGTGGCTCGGCGCTCGCACGCCGGCACGCTCGGCACTGCTTCTCCTCCTAACCTCCTGAGTCCGGATTTACAGTCGATAAGCGCCAGCGCACCTAAATCGCGCGTGCTAATCCTGCACGATCAGCGTGGGCGTGGTGCGGATGGTCGCTTCACTTCTTGTCTGGATGTTGCATATACATATTGCCGAAGTGTGTTGTTTTCACGCCGGGAAGTTAAATTTGTGTTTAGACCGCTGGACGCTAGGCTTCTTTAGAGGTGTCACTCCCAGGCTCATGCGTACAAAGAGGTGCTTCTTGCGCACTGGAGTGTCATATCTCTCTGAAAGAGTGTGCATTCCGTGGCAGGAGAAGCGAAGTTTTCTTTTTTCAGTGAATCGTGGCCGACGGTGGAAAGAAAGAGGGAAAGAGGGCCGCCGCGAAGTCCTGTGCACAACGGTCATCGCTACAAGCAGGACGGACTTCGGATTCGCATACGACAAGTCTGGAGCGGACATGCAAAGTTTTCCGTCGCGGCATCCTCTTGTATTGCTGGATTGGCACGCGTATACGCCGTCCGCGGTTTTTAGAGGCACCTCGAGGCCGACTCGAGGACGCCACTCACGCCTCGAGGACGTGCGTGCCTTCGTTGCTACTCCTCATTATTGCCGAGGTCCGAGCTAGCTACTGTACGCCGAAATTAAGGCCCACGGGATGTGCATAGGAGGTTTGGGCACGTCAAGGATGTGATGATGTCTTTATTTAACCTTTGCAAGCGAACAACGCGCTAAGACGAGGAGATTTTGGACCTAGTACAAGTGCCTGACCTGAGAGCCATTATAAGATGACTATAATGTACTAAAGTAAGTTGGATGCGTACGATAGCAATTGAAAGGAAGGATTGCATTGTGAGGAAGGGGGTGTTAGGTAGTGGCAGTTTATCGTTTTAGGAATGATCCGATAATACATGTAAAATACATGTAAATGGGTCTGAATACTATATGCACCCTTCCTCTGCGACGTGTCCGACGTTCGTTACGCCCTCGTCGCTCGAATTTCTGGAGGGAAAGCTTGTTTCGCATGTAGTGCTCCAGTTATGTGAAGGTGTGTGGACGCAATTTCAAGAGGTGATCCCCCAAGTGCGATGCAGAGCCTATCGAGAGATCTAGAGATTCAAAGATTCGGTTCAGTTCAATTCAGTTTTTTTTTCTTCAGTCCACATCTGAGATAATACATCCCGCGGGTCGACCCTGAGCGCGGATGAAAAAAGAAAGTGAAGTTCGGAAGTCCGGAGGACTCTCCTTGCGCAGGTTGCGATGCATGCACAGGCTGCATAAAGAGTTATGATTGGCTGGAAGGCCGGCAAGAACGGGGACTGTATAGGTATAGGTATGCAAAGTCGAAACGAGCTATCTCAGGCACACCACGAGGATTCCATCAAAGATACAATATATGATATCAGATATCAAGTAAGTAAATGGGCAGAGAATAACAAAGCTGTATACATTTCATCAAATATTATTTGCACGGGATGGTTTGCGGCTGGCTCGGAGTTGAAAAGCTTCCATCGTTGTAAGGCACGGATATAGTACCCTAATCGAGAAGGGAAAGTTCCAGATTATCTTTGACGAGGCACTGGGTAAGGATCGAGCTTATGGGCAAAGTTGGAAAACGTCCGTTGTTGGGAGTGGCTGAGTGTATATATTGAGCTGAAACGACGGCAGACAAACTGGTGTCCTGAATTTTCCTTTTACCGCTGAATGCAACATCAAACGCACGTGAGAAACGCACCTGTAGATCACTGCCGACGGCCCATCATATGCTCTTTTCCGCGAGATATCGACCAAATTCATTCACTCACTTTTCACCCTCTCAGATACGAGCGGGAAGCAGAGACTTATAGTAAGATAACTATACTAAAAGACAAAAATAAAAATAAGAACAGAACAGAAACAGAAACGGAGCAAGAGAGGGAGATACGAGGATTGAGGCACAATCAGGGGCGAATTCTTATGTAAGATGGCCAGCCATCTTGGGCTGATTCCCAGCTCGCCCAATTCCACTTCTACCATCTCCCCCCACCACAACTACCACCGTCGTCGGCGACGTCGACGACGACACGCGAGACCTCTCCCCGCCCTCAGCCACCATTCCCCGCCATTTAGCTGGCCTAACGAGGGGTAGTCGAGCTCGCCCTCTCCCCATCATTGCTCATGTCATACCCCCCAGCCGACCCCTCCTCCTCACATCACTTCCCGCCAGGGCACGACGCGGACCGCCCGACAACCGCACGTCCTCCGTCCAGCCCGGGGTACTACTACTCCCATCACGACCCACAGTACACGTATTCCCAGGAAGACCAACTGGAAGAGGACGAAGAAGAGGACGAAGAGAGTGAGGACGAGGATGTCTTTGCGTATCAGCCCCCGACGACCGCAGAGCTCCAGGGCTCGCAGCAGCATCACCAGCCGTTCGGCCATAACTTGGAAGCAGAGGACGACCGCCCGCAGACTCAACACGGCGCTCGCTCGCTCGTTGGGTCGTTAGGCCCTCCTGCCAACCCCGTTTCGCCTTTAGACTTCCACCGTCACATGCAAGCGCACACGCATACCGATTCCTACCCTTCTACTGTCCCTCCGATCACACCGTTTTCGAACCTTCGTGTCGACACCCCGCCTTCGACTGACTCTCAAGGCGATCCAAATGACCCTTATCGCCTGCGCCGTCGCTCGACAACGACGATAACGGAACCGCCCATGTCCATGATCAGCGGGGGAGCTCGTTCCCGGTTATCCGTTTCAAGGAGCGGCTCGCGCGGGGTACGTGTGGAGCTACCGTCGCCAATGGCGCAGTCGGCGATCCCGGACAACGAGAAGTCTTCGGTTCTCGATGAGGTTCAAAGCAGGCACCGAAAGACGTTTTCGGACATGGACATGGCCAAAGAGCGGCCGACAAGTATGGACAGCACGAATGCGAGCGCAAGCATCAGCATGACGCCTAGCCTAGCGGGTTTCACAGATGACTTGGAGAGCCGGGAGTCGATCAAGTGAGTGTTTCACTACTACTTTCATCATCGTCTTAATGTTTTACTGTGGATACAGAATGGGCTTTGATTTCGATGCAGTGGATGAAGAGGACTCGCCCTATCCCGAGGTCCGCGCATCGGTGTCGAATGTAGACGACCCCGAGATGCCTGCGCTGACGTTTAGGATGTGGATTATCGGGCTCATACTGTGCATGATTGGCTCTGCGATGAACGTGTTCTTCAATTTCCGTCAGCCGGCGCCTCAAGTTGTGCCCTTGGTGCTCGTGCTGGTATCGTATCCTTGTGGAAAGCTTGCTGCGTTTTCACTTCCTATCAAGACCTTCTGTCTTCGGCTGCCTATTCCTTGGCCAAAACGTTTTGGTGGTCACGGATGGAAGGGCGTCGAGTACAGATTTTCTCTAAATCCTGGCCCGTGGAACATCAAAGAGCACGTATTAGTGTACATCATGGCAAACGTGGCCGTTGGAAACCCCTACGCGCTCAACGCTGTTGTCGTCGCCGAGATCTACTATCATATCAAGCTCGGCTATTGGTTTAACCTTGTTATCACACTCGCTACGCAGCTCACTGGCTTCGGGCTTGCGGGTCTGTGCCGCCGCTTCCTCGTCTGGCCTGCGAGTATGGTCTGGCCCCAAAACCTCGTCGCGTGCACGCTTCTGAATACGCTGCACGCGGAGGACGATTCAGATACTGGCGGCTTGTCTAGATACAGATACTACGTTATGGCGTCAGCCGGCGCGTTCGCCTTCTTTTTCTTACCCGGGTTTCTCTTCGTCTCCCTCAGCGTCTTCAGCTGGATATGCTGGATCCTGCCAAATAACATTCCTGTCAACCAGCTGTTTGGTGTGACTAGCGGGCTGGGGATGAGCGTGATCACCTTCGACTGGACGCAGATCTCTTGGATCGGAAGTCCGTTGATGATACCGTGGTGGGCGGAATGCCACGTCTTTGCTGGTGGGTCCTTTAGGCATAATCTACTCAGTTGGAAGCTAATCGCTTGCCGGCAGGTTTCGTGTTGTTCTACTGGATTTTGACTCCCATCTTGTACTACAAAAATGTCTGGAGTCTTGCGCACTTCCCGATCTCTGCCAATGAGCCGTACGACCGGTACGGGCACATGTATGATGTAACTACGATCATGCAAGCAGACAACAAGTTCAACCTCACCGCGTACGAAGAATACTCGCCGCTGTATCTCCCCGCGACGTACGCGATGACCTACCTCCTTGCTTTCGCGCTCTCGACGTGCGTCATCGTGCACACGCTCTTGTACCACGGGCGCTCGCTGCTTAACGGAATCAAAAACCTGAAGCTCGAGAAGGATGATATCCACGCGAAGCTCATGCGCAACTACCCCGAGGTCCCCGACTGGTGGTACATGACGGCGTTTGTCATTTTTTTCGCGCTCGCGATCGTCGCAGCGGAAGTGTGGCACACGGGCGTGCCTGTGTGGGCACTATTGTTGGCTGTGCTATTGCCGATTGTGTACGTTCTACCGAGCGGGTTTATCTTCGCCATGACTGGGCAAGGAGTGAGATTTTTTATATTATCTTGAAACTCGAATTTTGGTTGCTGATTGGCTGCCATGATCTAGATTACGCTGAATTTGCTCGCGCAAATTATCCCGGGAACACTCCTCCCAGGAAACCCACTGGCGAACATGGTGTTCAAGGCTTATTCAGTGCAAACGCTTACGGAGGCGACAATGTTCGTCCAGGATCTGAAACTCGGACATTACATCAAAGTCCCTCCTCGTGCGACGTTCATCGGTAGGCGCATTTTCCCATCAAGCCACGTTTTAGCACGAGATTCTAATGCATCGCTTTTCTTTTAGTGCAAGCCACGGCGACTATTTTGGCAGCCTTTGTGCAGGTCGGTGTCAAGGAGTGGATGTTCGCGAACGTGAAGGATATCTGCAGTCCGGATCAGAAGAGTAACCTTACCTGTCCACATAACCAAGTTTTCTTCACCGCGTCTGCCGTCTGGTGAGCCTCCTCTCTACGGTGTTTTCGCGTACATAGTTGCTCATGCTGTCTCCTCAGGGGACTCATTGGACCTAATCGTCAGTTCGGGACAAGCTCGATCTACCACCCTCAGCTGTACGCGATGATTATAGGCGCGTTCCTCCCTGTGCCCTTCTGGCTTTGGCAGCGCCGCCACCCAGACTCGTGGATTCGATATGTCAGCACGCCGATCGTCCTGAACGGCGTGTCGTTCATCCCTCCTGCGACAGGAATCAACTACTCGAGTTGGTTCTTCGTTGGCTTCATCTTCCAGTACCTTATTCGACGCAGAAATTTCGGCTGGTGGAGCAAGTTCAACTACGTGACGAGCGCCGCGCTAGATAGTGGAACGGTGCTGAGCTTGATTACAATTTTCTTCACCCTTCAGGTAAGAATGTATTCTACTACGTCTTGAGAGTTGTGTGTTGACGGTTCTCCTGCAGTTCCCAAAGGAGGGGGTATAAGCGTAAATTGGTGGGGCAACACCGTGTATACTCGAAGTGAGCTTCAAGCCTCCCGATCGTTTTGAAACACTACGTACTAACACTCGAACTCCAGCTGCCGACTATAATCGCCTACCTCTACGGGCATCGCCCGTAAACGTTTTATAACATTGACGCTCTTTATACTTTTCTTTCCCTTTTCCCTTTTCCTTTTTCCCTTTTCCCTTTCCATTTCACCCTTCTGTCGCTCCGTCACCTGTTACTTTTTCTCTGCGTGATCTATCGTCATTTATTTGAGACGTGTCCGATCTAGGATCCCCTCCTGCCATAGACCTTACCCTTTGACTCGCCCCCTCACTACCCAACCCTTCTAGCTGCCCACAATCATACTGGACTACCAACCCATCCTACACTTTCCACCATCCCATTTTCGAGTCCTACGGTTCGTCCTAGACGTCGACACATCCCTTTGCCTTATATTTATCTCTATCCCCTTTTCGTTCGTACCCCCCTTTTTTTTCTTCTGTTGTCGATTGCGGCCGCAGCCACCTGCCACGACGCGATCTTGCGGATGGCGTGCGCGGGGAAATTAGGAGCTCGGGGGCTATCGTCAAAGTGTACTGCGGCGTTCCAGTAATGTCAAACTAAGTGAGGCTTGTACCACATACTATCGTTTCTTCGGTTATTTCCCCCTTTCCATTCTCGTTTCCCTCCACTTTCCGCAGCTCGTTCTCTCCATCCGTGTTTCGTTTTTCACGTTCTGTTCTGGTACCCGACAAGAGCTGTTGTTAGGGAAAATATACAATAATTGTATAGTTCTTTACTCGAAGACCGCTTTCTTAAGTAAAGCGAATGGACAATAATCCCACCGTCAGTATGGGCGCTTTGTACATGCAATAGAATTTGAAGTTCGTCGGTTCTGTCGGCGGATCAACCGAATGTGTAATTTGGGAGTCGTGGTTCGGACCTCCTGATCCTTTGAGGATTCCGCATCTGGCGAGAACCAGCGCAAGTAGTATGCGAGAAGAAGCACGAGAAGAACAATATAATGGCACAAGCCGAGCCTGCAGTGTGAGCCGAATCTGTATTGTGTAAAGTGTGCTTTGAGGCCGTGACGAAGGGATCCCATGTTCAACGAAAGAAGGTTCGACAGTAGATTTCCCAGAGTGCGGACGTAGACAAAAAGAAGAGATCTGAGAAGGCGGAGGGAAGAAATAGCAGGAGATTCATGTATACAAAAAGAGGCAGGTAAAACGAGAGAACCGAGAATGTCTGCGCGTATTGAGTGAAGATTATGCGTTTTATAGTGAGTCTGAGTGACTACAGTATTTCTTCTGCAAAGTACCGTACGCGGTATATCCTCGCTCTCAATTCCACGCCTAATATCCAGTCCCTCTCCTCATTTCCGAGTCCGCTTCTGCGCTCGAGGCCTCCACGGTGTCCCCGCTGCGTCGGTGACTGAGCCGGTGATCGTGATACAAAACTCGATCGCGGTCCCATAGTTCTGAATAAGTGTCTGCGTGCGGCGCGGCCTTGCGCTGTTCTTCAGCTCGCGGCTGGCTCACGTCGCAATTTTAAAGAACAGTGACCTTGTATTTCCCTCACAAAGGAAGCAACTTGCTCATTCCAGGGCCACTGACCGACGGAGGAAAGCGGAGGCTCTTTTATAGCCTTGAACTTGCTGAAGTCGATCGAATCTAAGATTCCGGCGAGATGGCTTTGCTCGGGCAGCAGATGTTTTCGCCGCCGATAGCGCCACCGCACTGTTACCTATCAGTTCTTCCAATGAATGACCACATAGAAGGGGTGCGTGTAGGGCGGCGGTCGCCCGGGGAGTTTAAAAGAGAATCCACGCTCAGACAACTGGAATCTTTCAAAGCAATCTTTGCTAGAGATGGATGGTCATTAGGAATATGAAAACAGTCGACACCAATAGTCTGCCGACACCGCTTGACTATAAACAATATGAGTGAAACTGAGGGATGAGCTTACCCCAGTCATCGAAAGAGTCTTGAGACTTGGGAAGTTGGAGAGTATCGTATTTCGAGACATATAGTAGACGTAGAGCGGAAGGACGAGTGGATTATGCGTGTCTGCGCGGAAGATGATCTGGTTCTTGTCAAGATATTTCGTTGAGCATTGGATGCTCCTAGATACTTGTAAAGGTGTATGATAGTGAGAGCCTCTTTACTCGTAAGATCGTCCAAAATCGCAATGCTCACTTTCGCAGGGTAAATAGGACGTTTCATGCCACGCGCTTCAACTTTAGGTGTGCAAATCTCGTCAAACGATGACGCCCTTAGGTTTTGGGGGAGTGCACGAAAATTGGGAATCGAAATGCCTATCCGCAAGGTAAACCAGCAAGCGGCACAGGCTTGAGTTCGCTGTACCATGTACTCGGGAAAGAGCAGCCCATCGTGATTACAAGGTCCTTGAGATTTGGAAAGCAAGAGAGTAGCGATGCACAGTCAAAGGAACGAAACGAGAGTTTCACCTCAGCGGAGTTAACCTTGCCAAAGAGACATATCAAGCACTTTTACTTATGATGCGTTTGAGCGACTTTTAGCTATTTTTGCTATGAAGGACTTGAGGCTATCCATTTCTCTGATGCGATAAAACCCGTATTTCAGAGAATGAGCACAGCGAAGATCTTGTCGATAGCAGCTGTAAAGCTTCCCTCTAGGTTCTTCCTACAGATAAATTAGATTAACTGCGCGCCAGCTTTGCCACGTAATGCGCATTGGAACGCTCGCGCCTGATGTTGCAGAGGATGACGCAGTCATAGAGAAGAGGCGATTCGAAGCCAGTGCGTTTGTTGACGAGTAGCATGTGCGCCATAAAGAGCACATTTTTTACAAATGCCGCGCATGAGCGCGAAAAGGCATGTTGAGACATAGAGGACTTATGGAAGGATGCTTTTATGAGTCCGACAGGCAACGTGTTAACGGATGCCACCATTGTCAAGCAAGAAGTTTGTCCGTAGAAATTTGTACGTGTGGAATTATTCCACACGTACAAATTTCTACGGACAAACTGGAATTGTTGTCCAGTTGCACGATCACGTGGGACAGCTCAAGATGCGCAGGTACACGTCGAACACCTCAGTCAATAGGGACAAAAAAGCCGCTCGAGGAGTCTTAACACAAAACAACCAGGGGGAAAATGCATAATGACAACGCTAAATACATAGTTATAAACAGTCTAGTCGGTCATAGATTATTTCTCTTGACAATTATATGGATTTCTCCTTCTCACCGGCGCACGTCCCAAGATCGGCTCAATGCGCCATCATCTGCGCCCCCGATGCTGCGTACGAGGTCTCCAAGGTATTCCATTCGCATCGGTGATTGTGATTCCATATCTCTGAACCAACGCCTCTGCGCGTCGCGGCCAAGCACTGTTTTTGAGCTCACAGCTAATTATCAATAGAGCATCCAATGAGCGACTTCGCATGATTTTCTTAGTGATAAAATAGGATGCGCACTCCTGCCATGGCCACTGATCTACAGAACGAAGTTGGAGTTCCTTCAAGGCCTTGAACTTGCCGAAGTCGATCTGGTCGAGAACTTTATTAATTCGACCTTCTTCCCGCTGCAGTTCTTTTCTATTCCTGAATCAACGAAAATATACTGGTTTAGAATAAACTTAAACGACGAGTCCAGAGGAAAAAAACGCACATGCCGCATGAATCAAGAATGCATTTCTCCAAACTTCCATGTTCATTAGCAATTTGAAGATACTCGACACGGATTGAGTCCTTGAAAAACAAGTCGATTTAGACGAGACAATACAGGCCAGAACCCATAGACCAATACATACGCCAGTCATAAGGAGAGTCTTGAGGTTAGGGAAGCTAGCCAAAATCATGCTGTCGTTATTTGCGGAATTGTAAGCCTCATAGAGATATGATTCATATCGCACTTCGAGAGTATCGACGGAAGGAAAACTTCATGCGCCTGTCAGATCTGATGTGAAAAAAAGGCAAGAAGATAACCGCGGGCTTACTCGCAAACCAGTATGATATCGTTTGTTTCCCCAAGGATGGCGCCAGCCAGAGTTACCGAGGTAACGTTCAAAAGGCAGACTCGTTCGGGTGCACTATCCATGTTGATCCTGGGTTTCTCTTGATTAAAGTCAGTGTCGAAAATCAAAGACCTCAGATTCGGGAAAATCATCAAATCTCGTGGGCGGAATTCGCCACCATCGGTCTGAAGCTTAAGGCACCTCAAACCCATCTGAGCCTCATGAGCGATCTGAGGAAGAAGCTGCGAGCATGACATGAAAATAGAGAGATCTACTAGATTTGACATGCAGCGGAGCAATGATGCGCAATTTGAGGTAACTTCGTACAAATCGGAGTCACGAGCGTCTTCAGCGATAACGAGTGTCTTCACGTAGGACGCCAATTGGGTGTTCTTAGAGAACTTGTTCGCGAGATACGTTAGATCGTCGGGCTCCCAAATCCCGATAAAACGGAATGCCAGGGGAAGGGTGATTGCCTAAGAAAACACGTAAGAATCTAGCAATATTACTTTGAATAAAGCAAACAAACATAAAACAGCTTAGAAACAAGCATCAGATTCATACAATGCCGCCTGTAAGACGACTCTTCGGAGAATCTTATGTTAGAAGACATATCGAAGGACTGCAGACTTGCGTCCACTATTCCCTCATAAACGTTTTCTGGTAAAGCTCGTGCTGGCCAAGGCTGAGAGATTGGGGACTGCTTTATGTTTCTTGAAGTATCATCAGGATTAAGCACAACGAGCAAATGGAGATGAATGAATTCCAACCTTTGAAAAAATCGGACAATGTGCACGCATGGGTCATCTGAGAGATCACTCAAAAGACTCTCAACACACTCTGCGGAGGACACGTGAAGATGAATGGCTTGCAACGAAAGGCTTCTTCCTATAGCCTTCACAAAGGAGACGACCTTTTCATCATCGAAAAGGTTGAGGTTGAAAATGTGGACGACGACTTTGAGAAGATTGGGCGCTTCAGAGAGTGCAGCAGCAAGGCGTCCAAGCCTCATTTTCTCATTATCCAATGTCCCATTTTTCCAGGAGCAGGTTAAAGGTATATAGATTTCAAAAGTCGACTGGATGCAAGTTGAAGATCTACGTTGACTCAGGAGATAAATAGTCACATACGAGAGTTTTCCACTTCCTTATCCCCTCGCACAAAGCGTTCGCCATCTCGAAGGAGTTTTTCCAAAGACTTCCCTGCTTAAAATTGAAGAAGACGCGAATCGGGCTAAGCTTCAATAAACCCTGGCAAATGCCGTTTACTTTTTCGCCCGCATTGCATGGTTGCGTCAGGAAGAGGTCCGTCACGCCAGGAAGTGTCGCAAAGATTTTGCCAATATCAGCCCCGAAACAGCCCTCCAAACGAATCCTGCGAACAAATCGTGTGAGCTGCGAGCCTGCCTTCCCACGCAGCACCGCTCTAAATGCCTGCGTCTGGGGCGTGTTGCGCAAAACCACACATTCGTAGAGGAGAGGAGATGCGATGCGAAGCCAGCGCTTATTCACGAGCAGGACGTGGGAGGAGGGAACTGCGTCGCGCCCGAACTCTGACTTGGGACGAGAAAATTTATCTTGCGGAATGTGCAGCACATTCTTGAGGATGTCTTTGATGAGTTCGTCCGGAAGATTGTTGGCAGACTGCATGGTCGGCCAAAAGACGTCGAGCAGTTGGCGGGAGGAAGACAGAAAATGTTGGCCTAAGGCTACAGTAACCGAATAGTCCAGCCGCGGGATTTTATATTTATATTTATATAGCGCGGACAGCCTAATTGATACAAAGGCGCTCGTATCTACGGAGAACTTCCAAAAAACCGCGAGAACATACAGAGACGGCGTTTGAGTCGAATCTGAGTCACGAGTAAGTCGGGAGATAAAATTAGGTGATACATGAAAAGGTAGAAAACTAAAGCTACAGCGGAACGCGCGTTATAAATCAATATGGAGCCCAGTGGCCCTTAAAGATGATGTGCTTGAAAACTCAAGCAGTTTGTCGTATCCCTTGGATGTAAAGCAAGTGGTTTCTTCTATGGGAGATTGGTTTCTGCCAGGACGTGCGCCCGCACCATGTCAGCAACCGGACAGTCCACCAGAAGTGGGTGCGAGAAGCATCGCAGATGTATCGGGCGCGTTTGTCGATTTGAAACCACTGGAAGGACTGGCCGAAATGGCCGTGCTTGGATGTCAATACGCGTCCTGTCACGGTCACTTGACCTGCAACTCGTCGAGTCAAAATCTAATGAACTTTAATCAATCCTCCGACGCTATTGATATAATCATGCAACATTCGGCACGACATGTTTTTATTCTATCGACCAACTGACTTCTACAGAGCTTTACGCGCCATTTCATTACTTCAGGACCTTTTAAAATACACCACTGGAGAAGACAGATCAGCCAAAACAACACAGGTCGGACCTGATGAGCGAATTTCCAGAAGATGCTTGTTCGCACTTTCTCTAAGCTTGCCACGCGAAATCGGGGGCTTTGCTTGAGTACATTCGTATTACATGCAATTCACATGGTAAATTTGCGAGTGCCTGATTGCGAGATCTTTAGAGTCACATTTCTGCCATCACCTTTGTAGACGGGGCTTCCACTGTGTCCCCGCAGCGTCCGCTATGAGCATCCCTTGGCCTTGGGCGAGCGCATGTACGTAGGTCGGCCATCGGCTCCCATTCAAAGCTAACAGTCAAGTCAGCAAATCGCCGAGAAATCATAGTGAAAGTAAAGGTGCGAGATCATAGTGCAAATGCACTCATGCCATGTCGTTCTTCCAACTCCACTTCTTTCGGGACCAGACATCCTACCAGGCCAAAATTGTTGAAGGTGCGTCCAGTTCTTACTGGTGGACCAAAGCGATTGCTGTGTTTCAGGAAATATATAGACCAATTTATCGCGAAGGAATATTCAACGTGGCCAGACGCATTGTGCACTCACTTTGTCACTGTAATAGTCTCCAGAGAGTCGTGAGCATCGAAAACCTGAAGAGACTTTGGATCCGATTCCTATATCGATTTTGTGATGATCTTTTTCCTGCGATGTGCATTTACCAAGAATCTCTCTTGGTTACAACCTGTACGGAAGAGGAACTGTCAAGAAGCTTTCTGATTCAACTTTTATGCCCATCTACCGTGGTTGCGTGAGTCACAGTAGGAAAGCTACACAAATCCGTAATCATTGATCAGAAGGCAAGTCAAGGAAAGCTTTGCGAAGACGGGGAGGGCGTCTCAAACGGTGTCGAGTGACTGTATCACTGGTTTCCAAAAGGTCTTGTGTGGATGACGTAGGAAACGAGAGCTCCTCCAGATACGATAGGCAGCCGAGAATCGCCTTGACATGCGATAATTCAATTCTTAAATAATGTCCGAGTATCATAAACCTGATATTACCATACGCGGTTCACTAGGCCATTTCCCTCGATAAGACTGGAGAAACTTTGTAGGGTCTTTGACACGAGAAACGCGGTTCAAACAGCGCCAAATTACTTTTTAACCAAAGGTTAGTTTAGCCCGGGGAAAGAAAACAGAACATCGCTCACAGATAATTATTTGAGACAGCCATAAAATTAGATGACGGAACTTCTATACAATCAAAATCAGAAAGTTGCCCAGATATTGATATCTTGGACGGTGACAAGAAGAAGCTCGGGCGCTGGATAGATGCTGGGTTCAGAAATAGAGCATCCTTTTCCACGCCGGGACAACTATGTTATCGCTCAGTCAATATACGAATGGCCAGTGGTTTACTGGCATACCTATCGAAGGTACGAAGAAGTGCAATGGAAAGACCAGTTGTCGTGTTAACTAAGCCTTGTTAAGCATGTTAACTGCGATTGGTAGTTTGAAAGTAGCCAATCTTAGGGCTGGAGCTCAAACGTGTCCTGAAACTAGCGCTCTTAATATCGGAAACGAATTTGCAGAGCTGTGCTCGTGAAACTCACATAGTAGTTTCCGAGTCGTCAGCGTTTTGGCATAGTATGTCTATATAGCCATTGGCAAAACATTGACAGGTCCAATTTCCTCGTCGGCGTAGCTTCTTTTTCCGAGGGGGGGGGGGGGGGGGATTAAGGAAGCAACCCATGATATCAGGGCAAAAAAATCATGTTGATCGAAGATTCAAGACTGCCTTCTATACCGACCTCTTGCGAACGTTGTCGCGCAAGACGATCAGAAGCACTTGGGCATGTGCTGAGTTTCTTGAATAACAAGTTCATAGAAGAGAGTGGAGATGCAGTCATGATACTCACGAGCAATACGTCGGATGCATGAACGACGTCGTGGCCAAGTTTCAATGTAAGTCTCCGTCAGAAATGTAAAGACGGCGCGGCTTACATAAGACGCGCCGACTCCGCTTGGTTTGCCGAGCTCGCCGGTCGAGTCGCTCTCTGCCAGCTAAAGGGATGTTCTCAGACCACAACCACCTTTCAGGCAAGTCATGTCCTCTTTTTTTCTTCCTATCGGCGACGATGTTCTAGTAAAAGGTTCGACTCTTGCCGTTCTTGCCCTCTATCCAGTTCTCGGGCGCCCTGAATTTCGTCTGTCACTCTCTATGTTTCCCAAAGGCCAAAGGAACGTATCGTAAGGCCAGACGAACATCGAAAGTGACTCTTTACACTTTAGGCTGGCTCGCCTTCGAGATCAAAGGCTAGCCAGCAAAGGCAGAGTCCGACATGTCCATCCTGCATCCTGTACCCCGCAGTGGGTTGGAGTTGCAGACGTGGCTAGTTGACAAGTCAAGCCTTGCCAGAGAAGTCTCATTCTGGTCGAGGTGGTCGCTTGCAGTGGTTTCTTTTTAATTTTCAACACAAATCAAAGCGTGATTATAAGCAAGCGCGCTAGAGAACGACGTGTCGCTTGCGTGGTGTTACGCGTACAAAGGGTTAGCACGGACATCGATGGAGCGCGAGTCTGGCTGGAGAAAGAGGACAAAATTTATACTGGCATTCATGTCAGCCTGAGCCGACTTCATTTCATTTACTCTTTATGACTCACTAGCCGTAAAGTTAAAATAAACTGACGAAATTTTCAATCCTTGCATAATAGATGTTGTCGTCAACAGCCTCCGCGCTTCTCCGCCTCGGAGGCTGGTCGTACCTCCCAGACTTTGCGACGCGCAAGCTCCTTGCTTTATATCACCACCTTCTTCGATCCCACGGCATTACAGTCCCACAACCAGGCACTCCGCATTGGCAGAAGCATTACCGCGTGGCGTTCGCCCTCTCAGTCCTTACGTTTCTGTCTTACAATCTCGTTGAGGCAGCACGCGACACACCTCCCAACTTCTTTCAGATCCTTGGTGTAACTCCGCAAGTGGACGATATTGCACTGAAAACTGCGTACCGCACGTTTGCAAAACGTTATCACCCCGATCGTGCGGGTCCCGCAAGCGAGTCTCTGTTCATTGAAGTGCGCGACGCTTACGACGCCCTGAAGAATCCAGTCAAGAGGTTCGCATACGAGAGGTCAGTATGACCAAATGTCTTTGTTGCGAGTCTGGAACCCGAATTATGTGCAGGTTTGGGCCAGACAGTTTAAAGTGGCGGGACTGTTCGACTCCGAGAGAGTTTCTCCAAAGAGGCTTGTCGCAGGCCTCCGGATTCTATATTGGCTCAGGCGCCATTCTCGTCGGCATGTCTGCTGTTATGAAGCCCAGTCCGGTTGCTTTCGTAAGTCAGACGAAAAACTACCTCGCTCTTACAGGCAAGCTGACCAGCCGCATTATAGTGGCGTTACATCCTTCTATTTGGCCTTTTCGCAAGTGAACTCTGTCTTACTGTTGGATATCAGTCTGCAGGAATTCTCGGGTATATATTCTCAGACAGAGTTGGATTTCAACACATCCTCTTCCTGCACCATCTTTTCGTCTTCCTCTCTATCGCTCTTTCTCGGGTCGTACCTGTACTATTTCCTGACCTGCCGTCAATACGCCCAGAAGACTCACGAACGTACGCTCCGTTCCTCGAGCACCTGAATACCTTGGCAAAAGCTGCAGATGGTGAAGGTAAGCTGCATCTTCAAATGTCATACGAATTTACCGAAAGTCGAGCGCCTAATATCTATGTACTTCGACCTTTTAGTTTCGCGTCTCCTTCACTTGGAGCTACATTCCATGAGCAGCGACCCCGACACTGCTACAGCGATATTCGGCGACATCAAACCTTGCCAACCATCGATCACTGTGCTAGACACGCTTACACGCGAAATGGAAGATATAGTTGTCGAGCAGCAGGTGCGTGCCGAACCGCCGCTGCGTGCTTTATGGGACTGTGGCAGTGCGACGGAAGACGGAGAATGAGAGGGAGCGGATGGCGCATCTATCGTCTGCTGATAATGGACCCGCTTCTCGTGAAGGCAGGCCTGAGATCGTCAAGGCAGATGAGAACGAAGGTCACAAGAGTAAACTACGTGCACTGATCACGACGATGCCGGCCATGTCAACCTCGCCGGAGGTGCGCTACATAAAATTGTCTCCGGAGATCCAGGCGACCGAACATAACGACTCAACGGGGTTGCCTTCTCCACGCTCGTCGCACTCGTCTTCGACCATTTCTAGCGCGCCAATACTGCGAACTGGTGAAAGCTCCTATATTGGGACACATCACCGCTCGAGGCGCAAGTCTGATGAGAGCTAGGTTTCGTGGCTGCGGCTGCGGTTTGGAATTGTATGTATAGTGTATTGTGTATTTTGTACTGCTGTAGACTTTTTGTACCACGGGTCTTTTGCGAGGTCTCGAAATCTATAACGGTCAAACAAAATTTCAACAAACAGAAAAAAGTGCCGGCTATAGATTCGACCGGGGAGAATCGAGGACTAAGGACTGATTGATAAATTGATACACCGAGCATCGAGCAATGGAAGAGCTATATTTACGTTGCTCATGGAGAAGTAATTGAGAATGACATTGATTCGGATGATTGCAGTGGTGTAGTCGTAATCAGCGTTGGAACTTCCGCGGGGGTACAGAGACAAACAAGGGGGGTAAAGGGCGAGACGGGGGATAAGATCATGCTGGTCGAAACACAAAGGAGCAAACAGAGAAACGAAAGGAAAGATCGACGGAAAAATGGAACGAAACGAATACGTATTAGATGGACGAATGGATGAAGTGCTATTAGTCAAGTAGCAGTAGCCAGTAGCCAAGCAGAGTCATCGCATGCCATACATATGAAAAAGGGGCGGCGCCTGGATCTATACGGTGTCGTCACCAGGCGATGCGACTCAGACGCCATAGCGCTCGTGAAGGCGCACTTGGATACCCTGCGGGAACGTCGTCACCTGCGCGTTCCACGCGCTCGGATCCCACTCCTTCAGTCCGCGCAGGATCTCAGAGAACGCATGGTTAAGACCCTGTGACGGATTCTGCCAGCGTACGATCGCGTTGCAGAACCAGAGCAGACTCTGTTGTCGAGGAAAGCAAAGGAAAAAAAATGGAAGACAGTCAGTTCAGAGACAGAACCAGAACAAATGAATACTGGATGAGGACGTACCTTCCAGATGCCTGCAGGGTTTACCTGCACAAGCTGGCACAAGCCACGGAACGCGGAGTCCTTCTCCTCGTTGTCGCGGATGTCGTGCAAAGCCTGGCACCAGGCCTGCGCGAACTCGTTCAGGTGCGGCGCGACGATCGACGGGTGCATGAGGCCAATACGTCCAATCGAGACGGCGGCGTTCTCGTGCAAGCTGCGCGGCGCCTTCGGGTGCAACAGTATGGGGATCAGGCGCGTGATCAGCGGCTGGACCCACTGTGCAAACTCAGGGTCGTCTGCAGTAATTAATATCAACGAATAGAAAAGAAATTCGTTGAGAAGTTCATCAATATTCAAGCACTGAATGTAGGAATGTAAGGAAGAGATACGTACCAGTTCCGTAACGCAACGCGACTTCACCGACACTCCAGGCTGCATTGTTACACGCACTGATGAACTCGACTTTCGGCTCCGGGTCAAGCTGGACGACGAGCTCCTGCATGATCTGCGACATCTTCGGTCGGAGCAGCGGGAAACAGTGCATCGCGAGATCACCGACGAGCGCGTACGCGGACTGTCGGACGGGCGCCTGCGGGTGCTTCAAGCACACAGTGAGCAGGTCGAGCAGGTTCGGGCTCGAGGCGTTGATATACGGATCGAGTGCCATCCCCAGGCCCTGCGTCAGCCCCGACAAGAGATCCAGCGCGACGACGAGGAAGGATCGGTCTGGCTCGTCGAGGTCCGGATTTTGTTGGTACGCCTGGTAATTTAGCAAAGACGAATGCACAAGGGACATGCAACGCTCGAAAATCGGTGTCACATAGGGTAAGAATGCAGGTCCGATGGCAATAGTCACTGACGACAGACACTGTAATTACAAGTTTGTTCATAACCTGAGTATCCATGGATCTTCAAACAGCAGACAGACATACCTCCAGTAAGGGAACAAGGTCCTCATCCGAGTTCTTCAGCTTCTCCCAGCGCTTTAACAGCGGCGGCATGAGGATATCGACGTAAGCCGGGATCTGCAGAGCGGGGCCGACAGCGTCAGCAAGGGTCCCCACGGCATCGTAGAGGATCAGCATGTTCTTGTGCTGGTATTTTTCGAACGCGAAGACGAGGTTCTTGAGCACAGGTTCGAGATAGGGGATGAGCTCCGGTCCAGCATCCTCTTCTAGCGTCGCGAACGCGCTGCACCCAGCTTCCTGCACACGCTTGTTGTTGTCAAGGACCATACGCAATAGCTGCGAGAAAGATGAGCACGAATCGCGTTCTACAGTAAGATATACACTTACCCCCTCGAGCGTTGGTACGAAGAACTGGATTTTGTGTTCGGGCGATATAGGTTGAGTGCACCAGCTTGCATATCTCCCCAGTGTCCAGCATGTTATTGAACGAACCAGAGGCTAGATTTCGAATAAGCGTCAAGCGGGTTTTTTCATCTAAAAGACGTACCTTTGGATCATTCAGCATATTAATAAGATAGGGGATTAATGTTGGCAGATGTGGTTCAATGGCATCAATGCAACCTGGCGACAATCATGAGTAACTGTTCGAGGACAATCATTACAGGCCGATCTCACCTTCGGCCATAGCACCCAGGGCAAGAATACCGCTTTCCCGCTGCAACCATTCCGAGCTCCAGAGCTTCTCTTTAAGAGGCGCAAGGAGCACATTAAGAAGGTCTGCGCCGAAGCGCACAGCAAGGACGTCAAGCGCCGCCGCCGCACACTTGCGTAAGTTCCATTCCGTCGACATCTCATCATCAAAATCATCGCCGTCGTAATCTTCGTCCTCGTCGTCCTCATCATCCGCAATCTCCTCTCCATACGCACCCACGCGTGTTCTGTTTTCTTCTGATACGTCTGCGCCACTTTCATGGGAATATCCATGCGACTTTTGACCGTAGTGCCGTGGTTTGATGTCGGTTTCTTTGTCGGGTATGGCGGAATCGTCTGCGTCGCTGTCGAGCCAAAGAAGATCATCTTCTCCGTAAACCATGCACTCAAGTAAAACAGGCGCGACCTTCGGAAGAAGCGGCTGAAGATGAGTCGAAAGATCAGGATCCTCTGCGAACGTGAGCCAAAATTCGCAGGCCTCCAGCGCGACGACTTCGTTTTTGTCCCGAGTCGAATAGAGCATGTATTCCGCCACGTTGTTCATTTCGGGCATGAGTTTCTCGGGTCGCGACGCGAGGAGCAACACGAGCGATTGGCAAACGTGACGACGCACGGCCGGGTCATCGTCTGACGCGCGCTTGAAGAGGGTCGCGATAAAGTTGTCGATATGCGCGTAGAGTGACTGGCTGCCGACGGGAACAAAGTATGAGAGACACGCGATCGCATGTGCACGCATCTTTGCGCTGTGGTGCTCGGCGAGCATGAGGAATTTGGGGATCATGAAATCCAGCGGGCGCGTCCCGGCAATTTCAATATCCATCTTTCGCGGGTAGTCCTCACACGCCTTCTCGAGCACGTTGAACGCGGCCTACACACAACGTGGTTAACTCATTTAGCCGTGTCAACTTATGTGGCAAAAGTGCTCACCTCCTGCTGGTCCTCGCTTGGAGCGTCGAGTGTCTGGACAAGATGCTGGAGACATTCCGGCCAGTTACGTGGTTCGAGAATGCCGAGAAACGCGACGATATCCTGGCCTGCGGTGTTACGGATCATCACTGATGATTCGTTGAAAGCCTGCAAGATGGACGCCTTGACAAAAACCGCGACTTCAGGGGGACTACGGAGGATGATACGGGCATTGTTCTTGAGGAGATAGCCAGCGATCGTGCGGATTCGTTCCTCCTCCTGGGGCATGTAGGCGAGAATGTAGGAAAGGTATGCGATATAATCGGGCACTTTCGTGAAATTGTTTAATTTCTTGAATGCACAATAAGCGACTATTCAAGCGGGTGACGACAAGGAGAGCTCACGAGCGTGATGGTACGCTGCACTTCTGCATTGTTCGTGTCCGTCGACTCGTGTATGGTCTGCAAAATTTCGTGCAGACCGGCCTGCTGAGGGGCCCATGAAGCCATTATGGACGAAACTACCTGATCAAATACGCGACTGCGCGAGAAAACGCGACTTCCCACTCGTTCTGCGAGGTCTTGATGACGCGACGAGGGCAAAGAGAGGGGTGGTAGCGGGAGGAAACAAAGCAAAGATCAACGGTCACCACAATTTCTGAACCGACTTTCGGTGGTGACCACCCACCGCCATTTATGGATACTATTTACCACGCTCCCATTCAAACTCAATGGCTCTTGACTGGCTGTTACTTTATGCATACAGCCACCGGTTCCCGGCACGCTACGCACATTTGAAATTGAAACCTTTAGCCCTCGGAGACTGAGTTCGTGCGTCGCGCGCTGAGCTCGTGTCCGCCAGGAAGAACAGAAAGCTCAGACCCAATTGAGAACTGGATCTGCCAGCTTAGCTTCTGCGTCATCTGAGGCAGACGCGCATACTTATCCGTGTACATTGCGTTCAATTGCGGCGCTCAAAATGCATGCGCCCTGCTGTTGAGGACCAGTGAAGCTCCGACATGAAACCATCGAGGTTGAAGTGCGCTCATCAAGTTTAATACATGTGAGATGCGTTTATCCTGCGGAGAACTCAAAAGAAATGAAGAACCATGACGTTGTTGTAATCACTTCCAATCTCAAGATGAGAAGCAGGCACATATGTTGTATACAACATGCATGATAAGTGATGATCATTGACATCTCAGTATCATGAACGACGGGACCCAGCCACAAGATTTTTCTCAACTGCGGACAGTTACGTTCTTGCACTTGATGTTGTTTTGATAAAGCCCCTCACAGAAAGACCACACTGATTCATCGGTATGCGCTGCCGAGGCGAATGTTATCCTCGCACTCCACATTCTTGGGTCGAACCTCACTTCAAGCCACATGGTTTGGAAGTGAGGAACTGCAACCCATCGTAGACATCCATGTTTATTGGGATCAAGAATATCGTGGTCGGCGACTTAGAACTCAACGAAGTAAGTTGTGATCTCGCAGATGCCCGGCATGATATAGCGCACAAGTTGATGGCGTGAGTCGTGCTGACGAACAAATCCTTTGAAGGCCCTGGATTCCGTATCGGACTCGAGCAGGGCGTCAAAGTTGATTGCCTGTCGTATGCGCGCTGGTGAGAATTGGTGATGCCGAGAAATTTTGTGCTGAGAATTTCTACATTTCTGCTTGCTGACACTCGAACAGCAGACTAGCATACGGAGCCTATAGATTTGCAAAGAAGACTGTAGAAACAGGGTTTTAATATTGTCTTTGAAATGAGCTGGCAGACGGTCCTGGCAGGCAACAACCCCGAGGGGGCCACGATTCCTGTCTTCCAATATTAGAATGGGCGGGGTTCGTCGAAAAAGTGCATGTTTAACTTGTGGGGGGACACATCAATAGATCGATGACACCGCTCATGAACCAGTAGGGTTGTAACTTCCGGCGCGTTAAGCATCTGTCAGATTGTGTTATCCCTTCATCATGGTGTAGAACCGTTCGCCTTGCGTACAAGCAGACGATACGAATGCAGCATGTACGACTCCTGTGCCACCTTCGCCATCAGCCCTAGCGTCACGGGTAGATCCACCGCGGGCTGTCCTATGTCCCATCCGTGGATGTTGACGGAAATCGCATTGAGAAGCCTCCCGGCATCAAACGCTATGATATATCTGTCGAAAGGAAGAAGTTCGATCCAAACAGATATTCGAGATGCCTCTTGGAGGAAACGCGCTTTATTTGCTCTGTTTCTGCATGACTAAGCTGTATGAGTTGAAGTGCGATGGCGTCTTCGTAATTGAGCAGAATTTTGGCCGGTTTGCTACACGGTAAACTGTGTTGGTTAATGCGGTATATAGTATTCAGAGCTTGCTCGACGCAAACGATTACAGGTAAAGGTTTTTCGTTGGAGTTTCCAATGTTCTGTGATATCATCATGCGATGTATATTTTCAGTCAGATGGAAAAAGCAGCATGGTCTGATATGGCCCAGTTGATCAAATTTGTGACAGTGTCCGAATGTCAAATGTCCGAATGTGCTGTGGCTGCAAGTTGTACAACACATGCATACAGTCGACTTTCTAATAATGCATAAGGTAATAATGCATATGAGCTACTAATGCATATGAAATGGCGGAACCGACTTCGTCCCCGCCAAGATATGCATAAAATCCAATATCGGATACTGCATACGAGTTTTGGTCATATGCATTAATAAATATGCCTTTTTGGGTAAATTTTTGTCAAGATTTGATGCATCTTGTACCCCGATGGTGATCCCGACAGGACATAAAATATGTTTGACAGCTAGAAAATGTAAAGAAGAGAAATCAATGCTCTTTCGAATTGCTACACAAACGTTGTTATGTAAGCAAAGAAAAATGGAGGCCTCGCAACAATCAAGCACATACCACCCTCAAACTCGTAAGCCGAGAGACATAAATTCACCAGAGACATCTGCTATATCAACTGTCTCTGCAGCTGGTGGAACCTCCGACACGTGGATTTGGCAACGCATAAACAAGTTACACTCCATTCATTCTTTCCTGTACAATTTTCAGTTACTATGAGCACATCTCAGGTTTGCTATTGTCATTATCTTTTGATGCTTTTTAATTCAATTATTATCATTATATCGGTAATTTATATTGCTTCTGAAAGCACGCAAATGTCGGCGCTAACTGGCGTGACGAGAGCAAACTACAAGGTCACACATTGTCACGATAAAGTGACATCTGCTACTGCATATGATCTACTAATGCATACGAAAATTGGGAACGAACCTCATGCATTATTAGATAGTCGTGTACTTCCATGGAGAGGGTTGAGTCTGCCAGTGAGTCGATTTGACCCTGAAGATGCAGGGCAATCGTTGGAGGTGTTGATTTCTCGCACATAAAACAGTTAATTTGCGTGTCACCGTGAACATATGAGTTATGATCGGTTGAAGATTTCTGCGAGCGGCTAAAACAACTCGAACGCGTCCGGTCACGTGATCCGCTGGCCTGCCGCCGCCGGCAACAGCCTATCTGGCAATGCTCACTCATTCCTTCTAAATTTGTTTTGCACGCTTCATCATCGACGTGACACTTGGACTTTCAGCCGCCATGCAGCCTCTGGGCAGGGCCGACAAACATAATTTAACCTGCGTCCGTACGCATAAGTAGCGCTCGGATTCTTGTCTTTTTGCGACGACTTGAAGTTATCAAGATGCCTTTTTAATGTCTTCGAGATTGATCTAGCATTGCAGTCTCGTGCAGGAGATAAGGAAGAACCCGCCAGCGCCTGTAAAGATAAGGCTCGAGCTGAGGAGCTTATCATACCTATAAATTTCAAAACGGCGTCGGGAGATATATGCTTTATGCCCGTGTCGACGACGTTCACCGAATAGCAAAGCCGTTTTCTCCCTGCTTCAGCGTATCCGCTTGGCCAGTTCACTCGATTTTTTTGGGGGGACGATTCTGAAGGCATGTCCGACTCGAAAGTCGGCCGCGTGCTCAACAAGTTGGCCGTGGAGAGCGAGCTAGGCCTCACTACGGCCCAACTTATGCTAGTCAACGTTGACCTGAAGCCAGGTGCGTGTTTGCGGCCACGGAAGCTACTATCGGCTTGCATTCACCTCTCGTACCTACAGTTGAGCCGGAACGCCGACAATGGGGACCATGGAATTTCGTTGCCTTTTGGATCGCCGACTCATTTAATATTGTGCGTATGACTGGTCAACTGGTACCCATCTCGATAGAACTATCAACCTGAAGAAACTTTCGCCCGTGACAGAACACCTGGATGATTTCCTCGTCCATGATCGTTGGTGGCCTGACATGGTGGCAGTCCTGGCTGTGGTATGTACTGAAAGTTTCTGGTGAATAGCTCTGTTCTTTATCATGAATCTCTTTCAGCGTCTGGATTGGCTATTTCATCTCTGGCTCTTTTATTTGCATGACCGGACGTATTGGCGCGACTTACCACATTGGTTTTCCTGTTGTCTGTCGATCATCCTTTGGCATATGGGGGTCGCTTTGGCCCGTTTTCAACAGGGCAGCCATGGCTTGCATCTGGTACGGGGTTCAGGCATGGATTGGGGGTGAGACAACTGTTTTTATTATAAGGAAATCGTGAAGCTAATCATCAACAGGTACTTGCGTATACCTCATGATTCGGAGCATCTGGCCCAGCTTTGAGAACGTACACAATAGTCTTCCAGTATCTTCTGGCACCAATACGCGCGATTTTGTTAGCTTTTTTCTCTTCTGGTTGTTTAGCCTTCCTGCCATCTGGGTGAGTTATCACAGTTAACTCGAGTGTCGACGGTTTGATTCTAATCAAATTCTCGTGACCTTAGTTCCCTGTACACAAAGTCAGACATCTCTTCACTGTCAAGGCTTACGTAGTGCCGGTGGCTGGCTTTGCCTTCTTCGTACGTTTAGCACAACTTTTATGACAAAAAACTCATCATATTTCAGATCTGGGCAATTATCAGGGCACACGGAATTGGCCCAATTGTTCACCAGCCGAGCACCGTTCATGGAAGTGGTCTCGGATGGGCCATGGTAAAGGGGATCATGTCCTCCATAGCGAATTTTGCAACACTGATCGTGTAAGTTCCTCCATCACGGTGCTTTGTACTCAGCTTATTTTCACTTTTAGTAATGACCCGGATTTCTCGCGTTTCGCGAAAAAGCCTAAGGACGCGCTATGGTCTCAGCTGTTGACGATTCCGATCGGTTTCGCAATCACGTCCTTCATCGGCATCATCGTTTCATCCTCCTCGACCGTCATCTACAACGAGACGATATGGTCCCCTCTTGACCTGTTGACGCGCTTCCTCGACGAGGGCGGACACGGCACGCGGGCGGGTGTCTTCTTCATCTCGTTCGCGTTCGCGCTCGCGCAGCTCGGGACGAACATCGCCGCGAACTCGGTGTCGGCTGGCACGGACATGACCGCGCTGCTCCCGCGCTTCATCAATATTCGCCGCGGCGGATTCGTGTGCGCCGCCATCGGATTAGCTATGGCGCCTTGGCACCTTCTCTCAAGCTCCAATAACTTCACTTTATATCTTTCCAGTTATTCGGTATTCCTCTCTTCAATCGCAGGGGTGATTGTCTGTGACTACTACGTCACGAGGAAAGGATACCTCCAGGTCAAGGATCTCTACAGTGCGCGCCGGTCTGGTCCATACTTTTTCTTTCATGGGATCAACTTCCGAGCCTATGCGGCTTACATTGCTGGGATCCTGATAAATGTCGTGGGCTTCGCGGGTGCCATTGGCCGTTCGGTCCCTATCGGTGCTCAGTATATCTACAAGTCAGTATCCAAGCTTTTTACGGCTTCTTTCTTTTTCTGACGATTCCTGTCGTAGTGTCAACTTCTTTGCCGGCTTCATCGTTTCGTTCGCGGTATATTGGGCTTTGAACAAGCTCTTCCCCGTGCAGGCGATGAGCGATCACTGGTTGGAGGTTGGAGACCAGATTGTGGATCTCTCGTTGGCGTACGAGGACCCCGAGATTTACGATGAAGAGACTGGATCTATCAAAAGTACGACAAAGCAAAATTCTGCCAGCGATGTAAAAGAAGTATGATCGATGTGAGGGTCATTCTTATGTTGTTGTACCAAAGACGGAAGATGCTTACTGCCCTTCCTGTAAGTGAGTGCTTTGCAGTTCATTGCTCCCTGTAAAAACTTGAAATTCTTGAAAAATAAAGTCTTAGGTCCAAGTTTGAGTATTGCACGACATGTCTCCTATCGCAGGGCGGTAGGCATATAATGCCTTGCTTTCTCACGTAAACAAAAGCGTCTGAAATAAGATCATACTTGTGATTACTAACAGGCTCCTTCCAGTCCATAGATCGAATTTATACTTCGCTATGTAACGTTATGACATCTTCTGGCACCGCTCGTTCGCGCAGACGACGGCACGAATGATCGACAGCATGATTGTCTGGGCTTCCAGATTAGATTGGTATCCTTCTCGACGGAGTAATCATGAAATTAAGGGAGCCTCCTAATCTCCTATTTCATTTAGTGAATAAACGTGAGAGAATATCATTTAGTCTTGAAGCTAGTTCCCCAGGCCTCTCATTTATTCCGTTTCTTGTCTCGCGTTTGACGAATAAATCGGAGTTGCTCTGCCAAGTCCCGAGCGTTTTGATGGAAAGCCAGGCAAACGCCTGAGCTTAGAATGTGGTCCTTATGTCTTACCTAATGGCTGAAGTCTTTGCCTCCCAAACATCGCTGTACGACCACTTTTTGGAATTATGGACTTTTAAAAAAAAAAATCGAGATATATTATTTCGCAGTAACCGTTTCGTTTATAAAGCAGCCCTCGTGCTAGAAGCTAGAGCTGGATAATATAATTGATATGCCAGTCGTAAATCTTTAGCCTCCAATCAGTTTCAAGAGCTCCTGAAGAGTAAGAAAGAAAGGTTTGCTGGTAGCTGGAGTTGCCTCTAAATCCGAGTGCTGCGCGACGACGCATGAAATATCTTATAAGCCACTCGTCAACTTAATTTAAGAGGCTTTTCATTATAAGGTTCGTCGTAAGCTTAGCAAGTATGATCGACGACGACGACGGTGACGGCGACGGCGACGAGAAAACAAGGCTGACAAGCATATTTGTGGCTGGCAACCCGGACATAAATATACTTCCGTTTATGGAATCGGTAAGATCGGGCCGACGCGTGATGGTATTAGCTTTCGAGATCGTGACGCTGAAAGAACAATACACTCTGGAAACGTTCGTGTCGTCGATCAGCTGTTGCTTTCCGCCTTACCTTCCTCCACCATCTTCCTTTTCATCGTTGACTTTGCAAAATCTGCCTACGACAATCACTAGCTAGCGAGCTCATCGAACGTGATCTCTCCCCGTTGTGCTCGACTTGCATCTTGAATTTCCCCCGTCCTCAATGGCCATGGCCGATGCGCAACCTCTTCGTCAGTCCACAGCCCACCAAGGAACTCCGACTTCGCCCATCACGTCGGGCGAGTCTTCCTCAAGCCTCACTCGCCTCAGTATCAGCCGATACGGGTCCATCTCAACTCTCGCGACCTCAAACGCCGTCGAAAGTTCAGATTGGGAGGACGACGAGAAAAGGCGTAGTGCCAACGATGATAGCATGGAGTATGAGCCACAGGCCAGACTCCCTACAAGTCAGCGACCTAAAGGCCGCTACAGTCTGTCAGATTTCACGCTCCAGCGCACGCTCGGCACGGGCAGTTTCGGGCGCGTCCATCTAGGTACGATCAACTCCCTACTCTTACAGACATTTAAATACTTGCTGACGGGCCTCATTTAGCTCGCAGCAAACACAACTTGCGCTTTTACGCGATCAAGGTGCTGAACAAGGACAAGGTCGTCCGCACAAAGCAGGTGCAGCACACGAATAACGAGCACGAGATGCTCTGGAACGTGCAGCATCCCTTCATCGTGAACCTCTGGGGCGCATTCCAGGACCCCCGCAACTTATACATGGTCATGGACTTTGTCGCAGGCGGAGAGCTCTTCACGCTATTGAGGCGGTCCAACGTTAGTGTCTTTTTCATTGCGATGCGTAAGGAGACTGACAGACCTGACGGTTGTAGCGGTTCCCAGACCCGGTTGCCAAATTCTACGCTGCCGAAGTCGCCCTGGCGCTTAACTTCCTGCACTCACTGAACATCGTCTACCGCGACCTCAAACCCGAAAACGTGCTGCTCGCGCAGGACGGGCACATCAAGATCGCCGACTTCGGCTTCGCGAAGTACTGCCCGAACATGACCTGGACGCTCTGCGGCACGCCGGACTACCTCGCGCCGGAGATCGTCAGCCAGCAGCGGTACAACAAGTCTGTCGACTGGTACGCGCTCGGCGTGCTCATCTTCGAGATGCTCTCAGGCCTCCCGCCGTACCACCAACCCGAGCCAAACCCCGTCCTGCTCTACGAGCGCATCGCGCAGGGCCCCGCGCACATCCGCTGGCCGGCATTCAACCCGGACGCGACGGACCTCATCTGCCGCCTCATGGAGCCCGACCCCTCGCGCCGCTATGGGAACTTGCAGCACGGCGCGGGCGACGTCTTCGCGCACGCCTGGTTCCGCGAGGTCGATTGGACGAAGCTCCGTGCGCGAGAGATCGGCGCGCCGTACATGCCGCGCATCGACGGCGACGGCGACGCAAGCGCGTTCGAGCACTACCCCGAGGGCGACGAGGTCAACACTTACGGCCGCGAGGGCGAAGACTCGTGGGGTCGCCTCTTCCCCGATTTCGACTACATGCCGACTGTGCCATAAGCGCCTAGCGATCCTTCACGACTATTTTCAGGTTTGGTATTTTCTTCTTTTCTTTTTGTGAACAAAAGCGTGATGGGGCCGCGCACGGAGTTCTCATCCTCTTGCATGTATGTTTATTAGACATCTATGACCATCGCCCCTGTTTCTTGCAAAGCCTCCTCTATCCCCCTCTGCGCCCCTTCCCCCCTCCCCTGGTACTTGCCCCATTACCTCCTCTTTACTTCGTCACTCATAAAACTACTGCTACGACTTCTTACGACCATTGTTGTGCTCTTCCTTCGTCCTTGCTATCATGTTTTGCGGATTTTGTCCTTGCTTGTTCTGCTCTGGTCACGTGTAGTTATCTATATCTGAATCCCAGTGCGACTCTGATTATACTTGGCTTGCTTTATCTCAACCAACTGGTATTCGTGTACGGGAGAAGGTTCGGCAGACAGTCTTGCGCCCGACCTAACACGCTTTGGGGCTCCGCGTTCGAGCGAACAGACTCTTTCTGGCGCATTACCGACACCCTTTCGTATCTGGTACCAACGCCTCCGGAGATACAAGTATTGCGGCAGCGCCAAACCGGTGTTCGTATTCTAAGTCCGTCCCACGAAAGTGAACCTCATGCATGAAGATACGCGTTTTACCGGGTTGCGGAAGATAAAATAGAATGCGATATTATTATTGTAGGTGATAATAATCGAGATACAACACTGAATGCAATAAAGATGGACACGTAAATATCCTAAAAACGACAAGATGTAGGTAACACGCAAAATAAAGACATTACACTACGTCAATTTCCATTCCCTGAAAAATTCGCGATCGGAGCGAACAAATTTCAACATATAGTCGATGGTGGTGCCTCCTTCGCCGTCATCGTCCTCTGCAGGCTCTGGATCCACGCCGTCATCGACAGGTGTCAGTATTGCCTCGTTGCCGTTAGGCACGGGTGCAGACTGTGATTCCGGGACGCTGTCCGCATCGGCGAAATCCGCGCGGTCCTCACCCTCCAGAACGGCTTCCTCGTTCGCAGCCACTTTAGCAGCATGCGCGTCTTCAAAGTCCTCGAACTCGACCAAGGCCTTTTGCAAGGCGCTTGTACTAACCGGCTGTCCGACTTCATCCGGCCGGAAGAAATTCGTCCAGTCGAACTCGCCTTGTTGGATGACGAGGTCGTCTAGTGAGCGTTTCTGGTTGGCCTTGTGAAGCATGGCTTCTTCAACTGTATATTGTGAAATAAAACGATAGATGTGGACATCCCTAATCTGGCCGATACGATGTGCCCTGCGCCGTTCGTGTAAGTAACAATTGCTTCTAGAATTGCTCGAACGTACCTGTCTTCACATTGCCTATCCATCTGCGGATTGAAATCACTATCATAAAAGACGACAGTGTCCGCGCCAGTAAGACTATTGCAGCAAATGCATTAGACAACGCCAAAAAGAGATAAATATATACTTACTTTATGCCTACGCCACCAGACCGAGACGAGGCAATGAAGGCAAAAATTCGCTCGTCAACATTGAACCGCTCTGTGATGTATTGCCGATCCTCAATTTTAGTCGCGCCATCGAGCCTAAGGTATAAGTATCCATGAAAATTCAGAAACATTTCGAGTATATCCAAGATCTTCGTCATCTGTGTAAAAATGAGCACGCGATGGCCGCCGCTCTTCCGTTCGCGGAGGAGACGTGCGAGTTCTTGGAGTTTGCCACAGTCATATTGGAGAAGTGAAACATCAGGGAAAGCAATTTGCAGTTTCACTGAGGCCCTGTGTAGCACCGAGTCAAAATCAGGGCTGCAACGCTGTAGGGCATCTTCGGGTAGGCCGCGAAGCACAATGGATGGGAGATCACGAGCGACTACTGCCGGGGTGGCAAAGGCGAATTTGTCGATGATATTTGCAGCATCCTCTGCACGAGCAGAATACGACTTGACCAAAGTTCTGGACAGCTGACCGTCACTCGATAAGAGCTCGGCCTCACACGCGGAGGTGAGAGGGTTGCAAAGCCGTCTTGCGATTTCGATGGTCTCCAAGCCATATATTGGAATTTGATCGCAACGGAGTCGATTAAGGTAGACCATCTGTGAAAAACGCGCATAGGTCGCAGCACGAAGTTGATAGCGCCTATATGTTCGATAACCTTCGATTGTGCGGGTATCGCGAGGCGGAGGTTCTCCAGGGTAAGCAGCAATGACCTCTGCCGCAAGAATCTCTTCCAATGAACGTGTTTCTCGAGCAGCGACTGACGACGTGTTGCAAATATGTGTGAATTGCAGGCCAAGGACGTCAAGATTGACGTGGGAGAACCGATCGTCGTCCTGGAGAAGCATACGACGAACCAATAACTCCTTAATCTCAAAATCGGCAATTGCAGACCTGTCCATAGCGAAGGACGTGACAACTGGTCGCACTTCAAACAGATCTGGGTGATTACAGACCTTCCGCAGCTGCATGAGGATGTTCGCAATTTTCTGGTAGACTCCCGACTTGAGATCTTCACGCGTCTGGTTCCGCGACATGAACTCGTCGTAAAGGAACCGCTGGCGCTTTGACAATCGGCATAGTACGAGATGGTCGTACTTGCTCGGTAACTCTTTCTCAACATCGCGCTTGAGACGACGGAGCAGATATGGACGCAACACAGTATGAAGCTTCGTCACTTGTATCTGGACTTCCTGGTCTTGGACATTTCCTTGCTCTATGGCTTTCTCCAGTGGACCTTTAAATGGCATCAACAACGTATTCGTCTTTTCAGAAGCTATAAATGCCAGACTCACTCGCAAACCACTCTCCAAAATCCTTCAAGTTCGCGAAAGTTGTGCCCGACATGAGGAATTGCAGAAGCGCCCACAGTTCAGTCAGATTATTCTGTAATGGCGTTCCTGTAAGAAGTAGGCGGCGGAACGACCGGAACATGAGCAAAATATTCCAACGCTGCGACTTGAAATTCTTGATCATGTGAGCCTCGTCGAGGATCATATAGTACCAGGCTTTGCGTTTGAAGATATGCTGGTCTCTGCTCGCTAGGGTATACGACGTTACACAGACATTGAAGGCATGCTTAGTATTCCACCCTTGACGTAGTTCCTTGCGCCTCTTCGTAGTGCCATGGTAGCTTAGAATCTTGAAACCAGGTAGAAATTTTTTGAACTCCATTTCCCAGTTAAGCAGCACGCTCGTCGGTACGATGATGAGGTGCGGTCCCCAAATACCCCGATCACATGCGAGATGAGCCAGCAGCGAGATGGTTTGAATTGTTTTCCTAAAATTTGCGATAAAAAGACTAAATTAAAAATCATCAGTAAAATTCGTCCGAAGAGATAACGCACCCAAGGCCCATTTCATCTGCCAGAATTCCATTCATCTGATTGTTATGAAGTGTTGCTAGCCACTCGAGTCCGGATTGTTGATAAGGGCGAAGTGTCCCTCGAAGAAGTAAGGGAGGCGCAAGCTTCATCTCAGGTGACCAATTAACTCGGGCGACAGCATAGGGCTGCAGCTCAGGCGGAGCTTCCCACTCGGGCTCGGGCTCTGGAGTAGGGCTTGATTCAGGGAGGGCTCTTTTGTTTTGAACCGTAATGACTTCAGATTTGTGTGCATGCGATTCTGCGGACTGCTCTCCGTCATCAAGCCCATTAGACAAAATAACATTGTCCGCTATGATCCCTTCCTGGTCTTGAGGTATACTAACTTCTGAGAGTGGGTGTGTCTCTGCGGAAGAGCCATTCAGTGTCAAAGGTTTGAGACTTTCAACTACTTCTGTCGAATGGTTCTCCGCAATCTTTGTAGGTCCGTTGTTAATTGCGCCCTCCACCAGAAACTTCGAGCGGGTAGCAGTAACCGTGTCATCCGTAAGGGGTTCTTTGCAGACCCCAGAAACTTCACTGCTATCTATCGTGGAAACAATTGTGGGCAGCGACTTTGATATTAGCGGGAGATGCGGCAAGCCCGACCGCTCTTCTAGCGTCGGCCCACTTGGTATGATTACGTTATCATTTCCGAAGTCATGCGCGTCGTCGCTTGCGGGGGAATGAAGGTCTTCCAAATGCGGATCCATATTCAAGTCCAGGTGAAGTTCGTCACCCCCATGCAGGTGGATATCATCGAAGAATGGCGTTGATTCAAGAGACGTTTTCGACGACCCCATATCACCAAAGTCGTGTACTTCTTCGTCTTGGATATGGTTATCCCGGACCAAAATAGACTCGGTTTCGACGAAGACCTGTTCGCGGGCCGTTTCCTCGTCTTCGACGTTGTCTACCTGAAGTTCGCTGCGCACGAGATCTTCTTCATTCTCATCTTCGTCGACAAGTGATTGACCATCCTGGGTACCGTTCTCATATGGTAGATTAACACTCTCTTCCATGTCAGCATCGACGTCGTTGAGAGGGACACTGAACTCGATGTAATTGTCACTTTTGGGAGTTTCGGGAGTAGCCTCGTTGACCAGCGCGAAAGAGCCTGTGTTGTCGGCATCTTCAATATCCGATCCAGCATCACTAGCATCTTCATCACCACCGATATCAGAGCCCTCTTCATTGGATGATCCGCCTTCGTCTTCGTCCTCTTCATCTGTTGCCTCGTCATCGTCTACGCTGACGGTGCCTGATCTACTTCGAGCGACATCTGCCCTCACCAGCTCCATCTGTTGCTTATTGAGGATCTGTCCGCTCTGGTCTAAGATCGCGTCGAGATGTTGTCTACCGCGGCGCTTTTCCTCTGCATCCAGTACACGCCGCTCTTCCTCCCGCACATGGAAGACGACCTTTTTCCATTCACCGAGTACAAGCCGAAGGATTGTCCTCGCGAGCGTGCGTAGTCGTTTCTCCTCGGCGACGACCTCGCGTTCCTCGCGAGTTTTCACCGTGTCCCAGTGCGCGTGCAACTTCGAGCTCACGCTTGAGGCCAAAGCCCCGCCTCGAAAGAATCGGTGCCTCGGAATGGTATTCCTCACTGCGATTGCTTCCGACACGACGGCTGCCCAGACGTCATGCGCACGATTGATAGGTGCACCACCATCTAACTCGCGACTCACATTAGTCATCAAGCGACCCCTTTTCCTCAATGACTCTGCCTTGTGCAAAACACGAGCATCGTTAACCGCCTTGCGCTCGAGACCCCCCGGGCTGTACTCCTGACCATCGATCTCACTGTACGAAGTCAAAAGGGCAGGTAGAGAGCGATTGAATCGAGGCAGGCGTGGCCTTTGAAGAGGGGAAGAGACGGTCGGAGGCGGCTCGCGCACAATGAGCCGGACGCGTCTAATCGCTGGACGCACTACGGGTGATGAAGTAGGAAGCGATTTACCAGCTACAGTCTTCCCAGCTACGATAGGCCGAGCGGGGGCGGAGGATGCTGGTGATTTCGAGGGCAGCGGTGGGATTGTGATGTGAAGATGAGGGTCCAATTTCTCTTCTTTACTCCGTATCCTCTTGCTTGCTCGCGGAACAAATTTGTCGTCGTTCCGCTTAGTCTGATGGGTAGACAGGCTAGCGGCGTCGGTGGAAGAATCGTACTCTGTCAAAGCAGAAGATTGCGATCGAGAGATACGAGAGACGCGCGAGGTGGGGGCAGGACTTTGGTCAATAGCCTTTCGTTTTCCTCGAGCCTTTGAACTGAGTATCCCTGAATGTTCTGAGTTTAAAGTCATTGCTTCCGATCCTACTTCTAACTCTTCATCGGAGACGCTTTCCTTCTGCTTCCCTTTCGCAGCGACACTGGGCTTCGGCATGTTCGTCTTTTTTTGATTGCGGCTCTTTAGTGTAGCACTCGTTGAATCCGGAAGGCGCCCCAATAGGACAGGTGCACTGATAGATTGCGAAGGCGTAGGTCCGGAGGCAATCCGCTGCGGCCGACCTTTCAACGCAGAGATGCGTTCTGCCTGGGCACGGCGCGTTGTACGTGATGGGCCTGCACCCGGCGTGTTCATAACGAGATCGTGTTTCTCCTTGTACTGCAGAGAAACGATTAGACTCGGTAAATGACGAGGGAAAAAAGGTGTAAATACCTCGAGAAACACGGCCGTCTGGTCCGTTTTCGCCACCTAAGCATTCCTAATTCAGTGCTTGCAATAAGAAAATTCAAAGATTGAGCACGCACCACAGGATCATAACGCAGCATCGTAATGTATTTGTCAAGGTGAAAAGCTTCACGGACCTAGAACGAAAATGAGCTGTACTTCCTGGTAGAGAGGGAAGGCGTTTGAAACGTACGAGGTCGTCGTGTCTATCGAGCACCTTGTCCAGTTCACCCTGCCTTTCCAGAATCAGGGCCTCCCGCACCGGGTTTACAACAAGCGCATTTTTGAATTCTGCTGACGATGCTCCTGCACGTTGCAGTCCAGCGCTCGACGAGTTCGAAGACTGCGCGTCGGTGACGTGCGTTCTCGCTCGACCGCGCCCCATAGCAGCACTACCGTTCAAAGTCAAGCAGCAGCGACTAATAGCACTTGCGAACGCGCGTCACGACCTTAATGCCTCGAAGGAAGGAGGTTTCAGGTTGTCTGTGCCCTCCTTCGTGGAAAACTGAGCCTGAGAGCCAGATCTTGGAAGTTGGTCGATCTCGCCGATTTTTCAACGGTTTCGCGTGCTTCTTTGATCTTCTGGACGGTCGCGACGTGGCGCTGACAGTGGAAATACGATGAGCGAGCGAGAGCGTTGTGGTCGAGGTCAAAGCGGTGAGCATGGTAGGTTTTTTCGGGCGACATCTTCAAGTAACTCTCCTGCCAAACTCGGCGACGGCGCTGGGCGGCTCACCGCGGCTGCTGTCAGCAGCCTGAATTAGCAAATTTCCGCGCATCCGACGTTGCTGAAAACCCCTTGAGCAAGATAATCCACAAGTGAGTTTGGTCAACCGCTTTCGTGGATAATGTACATTCTGATGAGATTTGGATATGCAGGGAACATGTAGACCCGACTTGAAAGCGCCAGAAAAAGTTCGCCTTTCATCGTCGACTCGCTCGAGCACAAAGCTGCAGTTATAAACTGCATCGTCATGCTATCGGGAGATGATTTGGTTCGAGGTTTCCCATTAGCTTCAGATTCGAGAATTCTGGGCCCGACAGCATTACGACGCAAATCTTCATGCTATGTATCAAAATCTGCGTTGTATCCGACAAATAAGCCATAAAGCTGCTCTGTCAGACTGCAATATGCAGTTCAGGCATAATCGTATTAAAGTACCTTCTCGCCCTCCTCAAATCTCATGGGACCTCGAGCAGATCGAAACCCTCTCATCGTTCGTTCCCCCGCCTTCCCTTCTTTCGTTTGCGCTGTATCTGCTGATTTTTTATTATTATGGTCCGGTTACCAACGAAGTGATATGCTCCTTATGCAGATTACCGACGTGTCTGTACGCTCTTCCGCTTCGATTCAAAGCTCTATCCCTGGGCTTTGGGGGCCGCATACCGCAAATAACAAGCAGAGCAGTTACGTCCGATAGAACAATCCATCTTAACGTTAACTTTACAGCGTGAACCGGAACAGGAGGAGCGGAAGGCGACAAAAACATTCTGACTGCGATCCTTGTTTCCGAGAGCCCTCTTGACCAAGCATTCTTTCCAACGAACAATTCTAGGATACCTCAAATCGCAGCTTGCTTTTGCATTGATTCATACGAAGTTTCTTTTTTCCCCCAGACTCAGACTTCATTTCTGGTATATCCTGCTATCATGTTTCCTGCTGCTATGGCCTCCTTCTACGATGCACTTCTACATTCTGCGCTATTTCTTACTTTTCTATAGAACACTGACGTCGAAGTACTTGAACACAGGACCCCTCAGAACGTATTGATAGGGGTCCTATTGCTTGCGACATTTCTTCGACCTCAAATTGCGATTTTGCAATGTCGTCCTTGCTCGCACGCCAGCATCGGACCCTCAATAAATCTCACATCAAGGTAATCTGTGCCTCTGTTACATTTTCTGGACCTATACAAACTTATATTTCAGGTATTCATACGCTAAGGCAGACAATCGAAGGTCTTCAAAGCTCGAATGCAGGATAAGCAATACGGAGAGACGACCTTTCTGCAGTTGCCATTGCAGCCACGTACTGGCATAATCGAACTCGTTGCTAGTAACACTCGACGCTACTTCAGAGTTGATTACTTAACATCCAGCACTTGGCGCATTGTGGTTTGATTTACCTGTGTCACTTTTCACTAAGAGTGATCAACCTTAGTCCTTTGTGTAATCGCCAGGCTATATTAAATTGAAAGAAAAAACATAGAGTTGATTGCAACAGACGCTCTTTTCTGACTTAAGAATCCCATCCCCAAATTGAACATACAGAACGCCAATGAAGATTTGGTCTGCGAAGAGCAAATTCTGTAGGCTATATCTCTGCGCTAATCAACACGATCACCATCCGGACCGACGACGAACCAGCCGAAATTCAGCTCAGCAACGCGGACGTTGTTCCATTTCAACTCGTAAAAGTTGGTCTTGCAAAGGACGTAGTATGTGTTTCCTTCGAGAGGCATCGGAAACCCGTTTCGATCGAATTTCTTCCCACCGACGGAAATATCGTAGCATTCGATGCCTTCGGGCTTCAGGATAGGAATGTCGTTGATGTCGGTGAATGAAACATAAGACAGCCCGCGATGGTACTGCTTGATAACGACTTTGACAGTGTCGCTAATGGGAAAGGTGACGGTGGGGTGTTCGCGATACATGTCGTGACAACTGTTCTGAGATTACTGGGTAAGCAAACAAGACCTCTTGCGATGGACGACGGGACAGACTTACGGGTTTTGAAAGCTGAGGGTGCGGGTAATACTGGAAGGCAGATCTCGCTGTCTCTTTTATACGCAACGCAGCGGTGTGGTGTTGAAGTCCAACGTGTTTGTTTTGCCGATCACTTACGCATATGGTGATCGAAGTGTCATGGCCATCTGACTCAAACCTTGTATTTGGAAACGTTGTATTCGGGGTCGTGTTTTTTTTTTTTTTGAAATTGTTCCTCTACACAGCGCCGCCATCAGGAGGACTCTCAAGATCAAATAATCTGGGGTTCATCAGGCCTGGCAGCAAAGGGTCCCAGAGACGGTTCTACATATCATATACTCATCAAAACATTTGGGTTCTAAGTGTTATTATGACTTGTTTTTGGTAACTTATTGTTGCCACTCAGCACTCAACTTAATTTGGCATAAGAGCGACATCACTGGGACCTCGGCAGTGAGGTACCTCATCCAAGGCCTTGAACCGCACGGATGCCGTACGTGCTAGAAGTGGAGTCATTCGCTAATCAGGATGAAGATCATCTTGCTTCTGGCTATTTGTGTACCACATCCTAGTACCACACCTTATGCTAATCAGGTGCTTCGAAATCAAACTGCTGTATTTGATTTTTATGTGCATGCCCTCTTCCACTTGAGTATATTGTAATACGGCTATCAAATCCCAGCAGAGAGCACAATATATAGATGGGTCAGAAAAGTCTTCGCCCTCCCTGAAAAAGGAAGGCGGTTCCCGCCTGCGTAGCAAAGGCTGCCGCGTCGTCGAGTCTTCGCTCACCATTGCTTACGGTGTACTGCCAGTTCACCACATCTAAAAGATAGTTAACAAAAATGTATTGTATGCTTATAATATGTATATAAAGCAAAGATCATGCGCAGTCAAACAATATTTGATACCGTCTTTGTGTCGACAAGGCGGGCGGGAACTGCCTTCCTTTTTTCGGGGGGGACGAAGACTTTTCTGACCCATCTGTAAAATGCAACGAAAAGCCTCGAGTGGAGTCATTCGCTAATCAGGATGAAGATCATCATGCTTCTGGCTATTTGGGTACCACATCCTAGTACCACACCTTATGATAATCGGGTGCTTCGAAATCAAACTGCTGTATTTGATTTTTATGTGCATGCTCTCTTCCACTCGAGTATATTGTAATACGGCCATCAAATCCCAGCAGAGAGCACAATATAAAACGCAACGAAAAGCCTCCTCTCTTCTCATCCCCGGAAATTTCTCAGACCCAGCTTCAGCTACAGAAATTTGCCATCATATACCGCAGGCAAGCAACACTGAAACTGCTTCATTTACAAAACAGCTGACCTTTGGGTATAGCAACTGCCAGTCATGCCACTTTGGAGCGGTTCCTTTTCGTACAAATTCGATGCGAACCCCAAACCTCAATACCAGTTTTACTGGAACATGACCCGCGTCTTCAAGTTGACTTGTATCGCTCCGGGAGTTGCCCGGATCACGTTCCACGTTGTCCATCCTGAGGAAAACAACCAACAAAATATCTTGGACCGAATCGATCCGGCTAGACTGCATCCCCCGAATGCTGCCAACATTTTCCAGCTTTTTATTATGGAGAACCAACCCGGACAGGATTTTCAGCTGGTTCATGTTGAGCCAGAGGACGTGGGCGACGTCTACCATATCATGTGGACTGAGGACTACACTATGCGTGTCGAAGGAGTTCACAACTCTCTCATGCTTTACCAGCAGCACCAAAGCGCTAAAAGCACACGCTAGGCGCCCTTCTGTGACGTGTAGTTTTTTGAACAGCCGTCCTCCGGCACCGGAGGCTTTTGTTGGTGATGTCGGACGAAACACTTTCCCCCTATATAGTTCATTTTAAAGTCAACTTCTCTTCCCCAATACCTCCCACTGTTGGACATTACTTTTCTTGTATGCGTGCTTACTTTACAACTTGAATGCGGATGTAATTGATGACTCTGCGCTAAGCAACACGATTACCACCCGGACCAACGACGAACCAGCCGAAATTCAGCTCAGCAACGCGGACGCCGTTCCATTTCAACTCGTAAAAGTTGGTCTTGCAAATGACGTAGTATGCGTTTCCTCCGAGAGGCATGGGAAACCCGTTTGGACCGAATTTCTTCCCACCGACGGAAATATCGTAGCACTCGATACCCTCGGGCTTCGGGATACGCGTGCCATTGATGTCGGTGAATGAGACATAAGACAGCCCGCGATGGTACTGTTTGATCACGACTTTGACAGTGTCGCTGATGTTAAACGTGACGGCGGGGTGTTCGCGATACATGTCGTGGTGACTGGATCTTAGTGGGTAAGAAAATTCAAGTCCTCTACCTACGATGTTGATACGACAACTCACAAATTCTGAAAGCCGGTGTGCAGGTAATCCTGGAAGGTTGTCTCTTTTACACGACGTACGTCGGTCGGCAGTTGCCGTCCCAGCCACAAACCACGTGTCAGATTTAAACACTGTCTGGCTCTACACAGCACTAGAATGCGAAGTACTATCGCCTTATTGTGAGTGAGCAACTGATTGAAGCGTACGCCTTCTACTCTCGGCTCGTGACTGATCGCTACGCTGGTATGAATACCAGCTGCTTTTCAGCCCATCCAAGTCTTTCCCCCATTGTCCATGTTTCTATACATGAGCCTATTACTCTTCGATGAGACGTGAAAATAGATACATTGCAGCAACAACTTGAAAGCATACGGACATCGATGAATTTGTGTCTACAACGAAAAAGTCTGATGCATGTACGTAGGATATAGCTCTGCGCTAAGCAAGACGTTTTCCATCCGGTCCTGTAACGAACCAGCTGAAGTTCAGCTCGGCCATGAGGATACCGTCCTGTTTGATCTCGTAAAAGTTGGTCATGCAAAGGGTATAACGCAAGTTTCTATCATAAGGCATCTCGAATCCGTGAGGACCAAACTTCTTCTTGCCGACGGAAACATCGTAGCACTTGACGCCCTCTGGCTTCTGGATACGCGTGCCGTTGGTATCGTTGAATGAGACATAAGATAGTCCGCGATGGTTTTGCTCGATAACAACTTTGACAGTGTCGCTGATGTTAAAGGTGACGACGGGGTGTTCACGATACATGTCGGGTGACTGTTCTGCTTGAGCTAAATTGGTAAGCAGACAAATTCTCTACTTATGATGAATAACAGGACAAGCTCACATATCCTAAGAACTGACGTGCAGGTAATCCTAAAAGGCGGATCTCGCTGTTTCTTTCATGTCTGTCGGCAGTTGCCGTTCCAGCTACCAACCTTAGGGATCACGAGCCATTTACTACTTTATTAATGCTCGGAAGCTATCAGCGATTTAATCCTGGACTCTGTCATGGTACCCGAATGCGAGCCCGATTTAACCACCTTGCAGCGCCTTGCAAAATCCAAATAAGACTTTAAAAAAAAAAAAAAAGTAAAATTACGTTTCGCTGATGGGCCGGTAATCACTTTACTATCGACGAGCAACCGTTTGAAGCGTGCGAGCCTTCTCTTCAGCCGATACGATGCCATCGACAGCGTAAAACGTAAGATAGGATAGTCCACAATAGTTCTAGTCGATTATGACGCTATCTGATACCGGGATTCTCGCAGTACATCACGTCGAAGTCGTTCTGTTTGGTCGAGGAAATGAGTAAGACATCCTTCGTCAATGAGGAAGAATATACAGCAATTTAGTGCTGGTTATATAATTGAGAGATGCAGATGATGCCAAAGGCAGACCTAACTGTCTCTTTTATAACTTGTTGAAGTACTTCCAGTAGTAGCTATGTAATATGACGGTCGCTATCGGACAAAAAACATTGGACTTGGGGATTTTGGACTTTGACTTGGGAAAGTCATCGATGATCATCGATGATCATCGATGATCACTAGTGATCACTGGTGAAAACCAAGTCCAACAGCTATTCATTGATGATCACTAGTGATCACTAGTGATCATCGATGATCATCGATGAACGGAGACTTGGAATTCACTAGCCATCAATGATCATCAATGAAAAAAGTTATGTTTTCATTGATCACTAGTGATCACTAGTGATTACTAATCATTGATGATCATTGATGATCATCAATGAGTAATGATTTTTAAAAGCCAAATCTTAATCATTGTTCATTTATGATCAATGAAAACGACTTGAAAGACCAGTTTTATTACAAATAACATCCTTTCCGACCAGACCCGATGTCCTTATGACACATCATTTCGAAGCTGCAGTCGGTGGCACATCATAGGGTAGATCCCGGAGCTCCATTCAAGCCACACTCTTGAACAATCCATTATCTAGTTTTCTTTTCCAAACAAACATAAATTAGAGCGCCCCTCAACACGTTACTATGTCTTGATTACACTTTTTTGCATGCTAAGCCAACTCATAAATCATCCAAGAAGATTGAAATGCATCCGCCACGTATACAACAAGCACTGGAAGTACAAGAAGGCAAAATACGTGCGATGCTAATTGGCAATAAAATGATAGCGAACAGAAGTGACATTACGAGTAATACACGGGATAGTTCAGCACCGGCGGGCTCCCTTCCAGATTATCCAGCTCTGCAACGATCCTGCAAAGCAACGGACGGTCAGGTAAAATGTGACACAGAGACATTTATTCTCGCCTGAAGATCTGCATATCCACCTAAAATAGAGTAAACCAAGTTGTAATAATAAGAGACACAAAAACTTAAAGCACGAGAGCACAAAGTATTCACCGGCACCTTGAAAACATAGAAGAAATGGGTGCGATTGTGCGCGTGCGAATTCAAGTTTTCGCACACATCGCAGAGATCCTTCGCGCAGTACACACAACGGAACCACACGCCTTTGATGCGGTCCATGCAGTGATCACACAGCGCCGCATTGTGGTAGAGTGTCGCGAGATAAGCTGGAACAGCAGATGAAACCGCGTCAGAAAAAGAGGACTGGTTTTCCGGACACGGAAGGGCGTACGGACCTTTGGGATGAGAGGAGTTGAGTCGACCTGCTGGACCTGAGGGCTGCCTGTACCTAACATCCGCGAACAGACATTAGTTTACGGAACACGATATGTGAAGGAAATGCGATGGGGATGTACAGGATTGGCAGAATGGCAAATTGCGACTCAATCGGACGGTCCACGGGTCGCAGTAGCTTAAAGAAAATATGCATTGGGTCGTGAAGAAGATGCGATCGCTGCTCGCAGTTGGCGCACTGAACGGAACAATACAAAGGGTGAACAACAGCTCCAGTCAAGTCCCGCACCATTTTGCTTAATATAGGGAAAACACTACAAGCTATACGACTGGGTCTTCGTCGCAGGGCACGTCGCACATTGGAACCGCACGCCGACGTTGCTCTGGTTGCATCCCTTGCACGCGATGCAGAGGTCGAGCGCCTTGCGGTCACAGCAGCCGCTGCGTGCATGTTTTTAGCCGGACCCGATGATGGTGATTGCGTCGGCCTCCCGAAACGAGTCCGCGCGCACGTGTCTGTTGGGTGTGCGCTGTACGTACAGTGAATCGCAATCGGTCCATAGCTGCCGCGCGCGTCTGCTCGCTGTCTGCACTTTGCTCGAATTTAAGGGGATGGGAATCTTCGGTAAGATGAGTTGGTCAGTTTGGTCAGAACTTTGTTTTATTTGTCGAGGGGATTTACCATGATCATGATGTGGGAGGTATTGTGACCACCATCATCAGCATCTAGGTTTCCAGGCAAGCCAGCAGCTTCGCAATTCGAACATTCGCAACTCGAACATATATCCACCGACTCGCAAATTGCGCAATGGAAGCGAGCGTATACTATGTCCATAAGACAACTATCAAAATTTTGTCAGCCTTGCTTTAAAGAAAGTCAGCAGTGAACTTACTGGGCGCACTTAACATCCGGACGCGGGGTGCATTAGCGCTGTTACGGTCCGCAACTCTGTCAATATTTCTTTCATTTAGAGATACGAACAGCCTACATTTGTCGCCGAGCCCGTCATCATTTAGAATATTCGTTAGTTCCAGGTCAGGCTCGCTTCGAGAACGGTGCGGCCTGTCGGGAACATCGAGGAAAGCGTGTGAAGGATGGGTTTCGTGTACTGTAGCTTCGGCGCGCTAGTCCGCGACGCGGTGGCTGCCATGCTCGTCGATGCCGATGTCGTCGTGAACAGTTGACACGGAAACGGCAGACGACGAGCTCCCGGAGGTGTACGTGTAATACTAGCAGGCGTTGTCCTGCGGTCGCATGGTCGACAGAGCTCGTAGTCGTTGTTCTTCAGCGAGTGGTAGCGCACGGGCGTGCAGTCCACGCCACAGGTGTCGCACGAAAAGCTAACGCCTCTTGAGCTCTTGAGCCGGGGTGTAAGCAACCGTTTGTATGAATGTAGCTCCAGAGAAGTGGGCGTGGCACCAGGACCGGTATTTGCGGTGCTGAAGCATCTTTTGGTGAAGGTCAAGTACCAGAATGCAGAGACTGCAGACCACGGGGAGTGTCGAGAACAACGCGAAAATGACCAGTGAATAAAGGAGCCAGTGTTGCGGGTCGCGCGTCGGGATCAACCTGAGCAAAAGGTTAGATTAAGACCTCTTTAAAGAAAACTTAGAGAGAATACCTAGTAATTAATGAGACCCCATTGCTCAAGGAATACATGGACACGCGTGATAGCGCAGACATCATCTGCGAAGTTTCTTCGGCAGGCGGCATATGTTAAATACTCGCTTGGTCGTAGCCTGTATGTGTTGATCATGAAGTCACAGTAGTCCTTGTATATGGAAGGCGTTTTAGAGCGGTTGCAAGAGTTGAAGAACTCAGGCAGCGCTCGTCGTTCGACAGGGCGCATTTTGGACATGTCGAACCACGCAGAATAGGACGGTATAATGATTTTGTGTGTCTGTGCGGCAAGGTATTTGCGAGCTTACTCCTAGGCAGCGGGCGCGGGCACGCGGCGGGTGCGCGAGCGGGTCGAACATCGACATGTCGACGACGACGTCGGCGCGCGCCTTGCACCTCCCGTTCGTGTGCCCGTTCGCACCGGGGCTCGCGCGCGGGCGCGGCATGCGCTCCCCGCATGTCGAGTACACGTAGCGGAACGCGTCGAGAAAACGCCACACGCGGAGCAGTCCGTGCATGCGGTCGGCACGAGCTGCCGGACCTCGGGCGGGGTGTCCGCGGTGCGTGAAAGTGAGTCGGAGGTCGACGAGGACGTGGATTGGCGATTCGACAACGAGGAGGGGGAGGGGTAGTCGGACGAGCCAGACTTGGACTGGGGCTGCGCAAGGGTTCCTGTCGGCCGAGCGCGCTCAAGCTTGTTCTCGACAACGTGCAACTCAGCGACGAGGCCTTAGGACCAGCCAAAAGAAAATGCCGCTTCCGTCGTGTTCGACGCGTTTGTCAAAGCGCGCCGCGCAGAAGGCCGGCCGGAGTGCGACAGCATGTTCGCACAACGAAAAACCCATCTTGAATCGGTACAGTCGAATTGTCACTAGGCCGAAGGACCAAGGAGCTAGCCAGGTGTGTGATTACTCTGCTTGATGCATGTGAACTGTGTTGAACGTGGTTCTGAAGGTGTGTGTTACTTTCACGGCGTAGAGCTGGGGTTACTGAACGAGGCTCGAAGGCCATGCTTTACGCGACGGACGGCGTAGACTCGCCAGAAGATCTGGTCAGCGCGACCGAGGAGCCATCGGAGACGACAGACTCGGGTGTCATGATGCCGTTGATAGCGCGCGACGTCTGGTCGCGCAGCCATTGTGTATTTCGCTCGATGGACTTGGAGGATTCGACAACTTCAGCCGCTCGAAAACTGCAGAAGGATCCGCAGGGTACCGCTCTTTTTTCTACATGTTAGAACAAAACAAAACAAACCAGAAAACGAAACAGAGATTTGGACACCAAGGACGTACCATCGAACGCGCTTGCATGAGACTCAGACTCCAAGCCGTACAAGGTGTGGAAGTCCTGCACTGTCGACCCGCTCCCGCCGTTCATGACTGTCTTCGTTTTTTGCACGAGTAACCCGGTGTCCCTCGAGCTGACAGTGACGCTATCATCCTCCGGCTCGGTGTGCGCCGCCGATCCGAACGAAAGAGACAGCGAAGAGCCGCTGCTATTGCGGTTCTTGTATTCGTCCAAGCTCACGAGCGACGAGGTGTCGGACAAACTTAGGCCGACGTAGTCGACGCATGCGCAGCGTTATGCGCCTGCTTCCAAAGCTGCGTCCGGAAATGATAGACTGTGCAGACGAGACGGGGAGATTAGATCGAAACCTCAGGAGCTGGGTTGGACGAGAGCGTGGGAACGAGGGCGAGTGTCCGCCCGATATCGCGTACCAGGACGAAGCAGAACGTCGATCACAGTTTGCGGCTGTGTTACTACTAAATATTAAATTAGTCTTTTTTGTCGGATGGTCTCGGATTCGAGGCATTCACCACTCACCGATGAGTGGTGAACGCCAGTCAAGTCCATTCTCTGATCATTGCTCATTGATGAGGCTTTTTATTAGACTTGAATAAATAGAATTTCACTGTTCATCAATGACTGGTGAACACTTAAGTCGAAGTACAACATTCATTGATGATCACTGATGAACAGTGAACCCAAGTCCCCATTCATTAATGATCACTAGTGATCACTAGTGAACGATGAAAACCAAGTGCCCATTCATCGACGATCACTAGTGATCACTAGTGATCATCGATGAATAGCTCTTAGACTTGGTTTTCACCAGTGATCACTAGTGATCATCGATGATCATCGATGATCATCGATGATCATCACTATCTCAAGTCTAAGTCCACTATTTTGTCCAGTAACGACCGTCAAAATGTAAAGGACTTAAATCACATTGTACATGATTATCTACATGCTTGATTGCAAACATGCAGCTCTTTTCTGACTCAAGAATTCCATGCCCAAGTTGAACATACAAAACGACAATGAATATTTGATCTGCGAAAAGCAAATTCTGCAGGCTACATCTCTGCGCTAAGCAACACGCTTACCACCCGGACCGACGACGTACCAACCGAAATTCGGCTCACCCACGAGGACGCCGTCCCACTTCAACTCGTAAAAGTTGGTCATGCAAATGACATAGACCGCGTTTCCTTCGAGAGGCATGGGAAACCCGTTTGGACCGAATTTCTTCCCACCGACGGAAATATCGTAGCACTCAATACCCTTGGGCTTCGGGATACGCGTGTCATTGATGTCGGTGAATGAGACATAAGACAGCCCGCGATGGTACTATTCGATAACGACTTTGACAGCGTCGCTGATGTTAAACGTGACGGCAGGATGTTCGTGATACATGTCGTGGGGACTGGAGCTGGATGGGGTAAAAAATCAAGCCCTCTACCTACGATGGATGATACGACAACTTACGAAATTTGAAAGCCGGTGGTGCAAGTAATCCTGGAAGGCAGATCTCGCTGTCTCTTTTACACGACGTCGGTCGGCAATTGCCGTCCCAGCCACAAGCCATGCTTAAGCCTCAACCGTAACGTATCCCGATCCTCGAACCTCGAACTGTCTGCTGCTGGTTTGGTATTTTGATGATGTCGCGCGTTTAAGCCTGGTTCTACATAGCACTGGAACGCGAGAACACTGATTATTTTACTGACGAGCAATTGATTGAAGCGCGCGCCTCGTAACTGATCGCTACGCTGGTATGGTTTTAATACACTACCCATTCAAGTCTTTTCCCCATTGTCCATATAGCTATACATGAGCCTAATATTAAATGAGACGGGAAAATATATATATTCCAGGACATTGAAGCGACAACTTGAAAGCATACAAAACATTGACAAATTTGTGTTTACAACGAAAAACCTTGAGGCATGTACGTAGGCTATAGCACTGCGCTAATCAAGACGTTTCACATCCGGTCCTGTAACGAACCAGCCGAAGTTCAGTTCAGCCACGAGAACCCCATTCCATTTAATCTCGTAAAAGTTGGTCGTGCAAATGACATAGAATTAGTTACCTTCGAGAGGCATCGGGAACCCGTTTGGACCGAACTTCTTCCTGCCGACGGTGAGATCGTAGCAGTTGATGCCTTCAGGCTTAGAAGTAGGCTTGTCGTTGATGTCAGCGAATGAGACATAAGTCAGGCCGCGATAGTACTGCTGGATAACGACTTTGACATCCTTGCTGATGTTAAATCTGACGACGGGGTGATCACGATACATGTCGCGGTGATTGTTCTTCTTGAGCTAACTGGGTAAGCAAACAAGCCCTCTAATTGCGATGGATGATAGGACAAACTTACAGGTTCTGAAAGCTGAGGGTGCGGGTAATACTGGAAGGCAGACTTCGCTGTCTCTTTGGCGAGCTTCTCCAAAACATATCACGTGACCAGTCGCGCGTGGCCAGTCGTGCGTGGCTGTGTGGCCACCCTTCCGTGAGAACTGGTTGTGATGGCCCTTAATGCTTGGCGGCAGACTCCAAAGGTATGAGCTGAAGATTATCGAAGGAGGAAATACTGCAATCCAATTTCGGCCGCAGCGTATGGCTTCAAGTCTTACGACTGAGCCCTTTCCGTATTGACGGAACTTGAAGCTTGAGGCTAACTAACACACAATCGGTAAGTACCATGATATCATAACTTAATCATTTGTCTAACTGAATGTGTATCGATCCAGCATGCGTGTTACTAGTTGTACAGGGAGAATAAGGCAATAAAGAGGCGCGAATGCGCAATGATTAGAGAGCAGTAGCGTTACGATTTCGAACGAAAGCAATGCATAACGATGGATGCACGCAAAGTTGGATCGCTCGTGATGACCTTGTGAGTCTGCATCGCAAGTCTACAAGCGCGTAGAATTTAGAGGTTCGCAAAGAGCTCATCGACGATCCAGCTCTGACCCTTCTCGTCTGTCGCATTATTGAAAATGACAAGGTTCGGCGTGCCTACGGGGAGCGTCTGGCCTGTAAGCTTATCGGATGATGCAAGCGCGATAAGCGCCTTCTTGAGCTGTTCGGGCGTCAACGGCGTCGGGATCGGGGCAACCACCTTCTCGTCATCATCGAAACCAAGTAGCGATGGCGAAGGCAGTACGCGTGCAACCCAGGTCGGGAGGTACTCATACGCGAGCGCATAGCTCTTCGCAAGTGATGCGGATGACGCAACGAGAGACGAGTCAAGCGCAGGCGGCACAAGAGAGCCAAGGGCTGGATCGAAAGTCGCTGAGGGATAGATGGAGAGGAGGTATGCCAGGATACCAGCGGTGTGCGGCGACGCCATACTCGTGCCAGAGATGGTGTTCACGGAATACGGACCGGAGTTCCACGTCGAGAGAATGTTGAGACCGGGTGCGAATATGTCAACGCATTTTCCATGGTTCGAGAAATAGGCACGCTCGTCGGTAACGGTCGATGCACCCACGGTGACAGCGAGCTGGGCGGAGGCAGGCGAGTAATCACACGCATCACGGTTATCGTTACCAGCAGCAACAGCAAAGTGGAGACCGGCTTTAACCGCCTTGTTAACTGCGTCATCAAGAGCCTGGGACTTTCCACCACCGAGCGACATGTTCGCAACGGAGCCCTTATATTTGGTCTTGCCAGTAGCCTTGACCTCTGCCTCCGCAGCCTCCTTCGCCTTAACGGCATCGGTGGCAGCCCAGATAACACCAGCAACGACGTCAGACATAGTGCCACTACCGTTAGTGCCAAGCACCTTGACAGCGGTGATTGTCGCAGCCTTGGCAACGCCATATTTGCGGGAGGCGATCGTGCCAGCGCAGTGGGTACCGTGGCCATTGCCGTCAACGTCAATATCATTCTTAGGAATGGTCTTGCCCCAGCGAGCGCGGCCCTCAAACTCGGTGTGGTTGATGTATACACCAGTATCGACGACGTAGACATTCACGCCCTCGCCACCGTGCTTATCGTACTCGTACTTGGTGAAAGTGCTGAAGTTAAGTTTAGCGCGGTGGCTGATACGCGCAAGACCCTTTACAAATCACGTCAGCTTCACTTTCGCCCACGTAACTATGGGGGCAATATACACACCCAAGGTGCAGACTTCTGAGTCTCTAGTGCATGGACGATCTGGTCGTGCTCGATGTAATCAACCTCTGGTTGCCTGCGAATGAGCTCAACAACGTCACGAGTGAAGGAGCCCGCGTAGCCCTTGATGTGCGCGTCCCAGACGTGCTTGAGTCCGCTCTCCTCGCCACTAAGCGGATCGGATTCATGGACGTTCTGCAGGAAGTTAAAGTGGTTGCTCAACGCGCCAGGGTGGACTCCGTCCTTGAACATGACGATGTATGAATCATTAATGATCTTGTGAGCGGGTACGCCCGGGTGATTGAGCGGGGCAATGTAGGAAGGATTGTAACGTTGGGCAGGGACATTAGGCGAGGTTGAGAGCGGAGAAGCGAACGCGATAGCCGCCACGGCGAGCAGCGACAATGTAGAGAGGGCGGACATCGTGAACGATGGTGGAGGAGACTCAGGAGACCGTGACGCATGTGTTTTTTTCCTTAAATAGGGCTGCTTACTGTTGTTTGTATTCTGTGGCGCGTGCTTCCGCGACGCTGCGGTGGGGCAAGATTCCGTTTCCGGCCAGCTCAGCTTGCAAGATCACGCCTGGTTGTCCAAACCCCGCTTTTCAGCACACGACTTAAGCAAAAGAGTTTTTAGACATACTATCATCGTGGGATCGTGAGAGCGCCATGGCCTTCCACATGTCCGTCTTCGACCTCCTCCATCGCGCTGTCTTGTTTGGGCTTGTCGGAATGGGTGCCGGAGGCCTCATGCTTGGCTTCCAAGTCCATAGAGATGTCCTGAGAAGAGGGAAAGGTGCGTAGCCCTTCCACAAATCTAAGGAAGGAAAAAACTCATATACCTGTAGAGGTAAGGTGTTTATATTTCTCATAACTCAAGTTCTCTTTCTTCACTATTTTTCCTTTGAGCTCGCGGAAGAAATGGAGGTGCAGAAGAAGACAGCACTTCGCGATGGGAAGGAGGCACGTTTTTTTTTTTCTTCCTGCATTTTAAACTGTTACTTTTTAACATTGGATTTATCAGGTTGAAGATGAGAAAGCCCTCGCGAATGCTGCACAAGCAATCTTGCGGTCTCGCAACCCTCCGCCTTCGTAGCCAGCCTACATGTCCGTGAGCTACCGACTTTCTAGATATCTGCGGTTTGTTTACTGCTAATCAGATCATTTCTTATATCTTCAAACCTTTCTCGGTCTTTCCCCATGCGTCATCTATAGTATGCCAGTAAATTTACTGCCTAAGCTAGACGCACTGGAGAATCCTCAAAACTTATCCCTGGACGAGACCAAACAAATCATAATTCTAGCCCAAATACTTGCTTTACCGTGGACGATGGCCCTGAATTCACCTTTGACGTACCAAATGCTCTATCGGCTACACTTTCTCCCGCGTTGAGCTGAAATCAGACTCGGGCTTGTCCTCGGACTAGCATTGTAGGACGCGCAAATTCACGCCAATATGATGCGCTTCATAAAGCGGGCGAGGTTGGAGGTGATGAAAATCGTAGGGGTTGACAAGCTTCAGACTTAGCAATTCTCGGCGGATGGTTCTGATGCGGTTTTCTTCCAATCTCCTAGGAACTTTGGATACGGATTTCCTGATGTTCGCTATCCCTGAGATATATATTCCCGTGTCGCGTGTAAGATATGAAAATCATAGCCTCAGTAGGACTGGGACTGATTATCGGCTCATGAAATTGAAGCACCATGAACTGATATTATGCGAAGCCTAAAACTTGAGAATATAGGAAACCCAAATGTTTTTAAACCTGCCTCAGCTTTCCTTTACCTAAGCGGAGGATTTTTTATGACGACGTTTCCGCTTCTTCGACGGGGGCTCGTCGCCCCCATTTTCCGCGCTGTCTTTAACCTCCTGTCCAGTTCGAGGAAGATCGTCATCCATTATCGTTACTGCTAACTTCGCCTTCTGGCGCTCCTTCTTCCCCTTTCTTTTCTTCACAGGCCCATCACCCTCCTGTGCGCCTTCTCCCTTGCCAGCGCCCGCACTCACGTCTCCAGCCACCTGCCCTCTCTTATTCTGCAGAGTCTTCCTGAAATCCTTCAGTTTCTCGTTGCGCTGCGCGTCCCATGTACGGCCCTTGTCTCTGCGATACGGCGCGAGCGCACGAAGGCCGACGACCGTGTTGAGGTCCGCATCGTCTGCGAGTAAAATCTCCGTAGCGCTGAGTCCGTACGCTTGAGGAAGCACAGGCGTGTATTTGAAGCGTGTCGGCAGGTCGCCAACTATGTCGTTGAACTCAAGCCCATATACGTCATCCATGTGCGCACCAAGGCCCTTGCGACTAAGCTTCGAGGAGATGCCGGTATTAGCGAACTCGAAGTCGGCATCCATTATGTCAACGTCTACGCCATCGTCTTCATCATCGTCGCCGCCCTTCCTTTTCTTCTTGTCTTTCTTCTTCTTTTTGTTCAACGACGACGGACCTGCTTCGTTTTCTTCCTCGTGTATGATATCCGCGATGTCGATGTCATCGTCCCAGGTGGGCTTCTCCAGGTCAATGCCCTCGTCATCGAACTCTCCGGCGTCCTCTCTGCCGTAGATTCCCACCATTTGCTTGTCGTGAGCATCCGGATCCCAATCACCATCGAGGTCAAGCTGTGCAAGGGCTATTCAGGGGAAAAAAAAAGAGTATATCAGTATTGAAGTGAGACAAGTAATAGAAAAAGGAAACCTTCATCGTCCGCGCTTTTGCCTCCCTCTTTCCCTATGCGTTCCAACTTCTCGCGTATCTCCTTCATCTTAAGCGCCTTTAGACGCTTCACTTCCTCTCTTTTCTTCAGCAGCTTTTCCTCCTTTCGCTCCTTTTTACGCTCACGCGCTGCCTTACGCGGGTTCTCCTCACGTCGAACAGTCGAGGCAATCGTACGCGGATGAGCAGGGATGGATGCCGCATCGCTATTGGGAAAGCACCCATGTCAACAAAATGTCAGATAGTCATGTCAGATGAAAAGGGACGCACGGCTCCTCGTAGCGGAAATTATACGAGCTCTCAAACGTGTCTACAACGTCATCAAACTCCTCTTCGTCGAAATCTTCCGCAGCATCACTATCGCTTTCCCCAGCCCTTCCATGACCCGAGCCACTCGCGCCGACATTATCCACTTGACTACTGTCATTATCGTTCACGCCTTTCGGTTTTTTGTCCTTTTTGTTTTTGGACCGCGTAACCTCGTTGTAAGTCGGAACGTGATGCGAGGAATGGTCTATCCAGCCGCGATTGAGAATATAACTGCCAGATGAGTTTGAGTGTTCATTGAGTCAACAAGAAAAATTATGATTAGAGGGCGCACTTCATCAAGAACTCGTGGTCATTCTCTTCCCTCGTCTTCTCCTCCTTGCCCTTTTTCTTTTTCTTTTTCTTCTTCCCCTCCCCTGATTCCTCAACAATTGCGTTTGTTCCCTCATTTTCGTCTTCCTCCATTACCCTCGCACCTTCACCTTCCTCCAGGGTCACGAGCCCACTGATGTCCTCGCCGACTTCTCTTGCCAGAAACTCGCGGTACTCCTCCTGCTCCCGCTCAATTTCATCCTTTGTCTTCTCGCGCGGTACCAGAAGGTCATCGCCTTCATCACTTCCCGCGGAATCCGCAGACACGGCAGTATGAAACGCGGATATAGTCTCCTTTTGTAGGGTCTCTTGCTCCTCAAAGTGCGTGAGTGGAACGGGAGAAGGCGAGCGCGAGGTAGACTTCAATGTCGAGTTGAGTACGTGTTGCCGCATATGAAGAGGCTTGGACTGATGAATAGACATGACCGTCACTTGGAATAATAATATGAATTAAAAAGCGGGCGTACTTTGTCTTTATCCTTCTGCGCGTTGAACTGAAACCGTGTTGTCTTCGTCCTTTGCTGCTCCTCTGCCTTCGGGTCATTAGAATCTCACAAATAGACTACGTCTGTGGGAAGCTACGCACCTTCGAATACATCTTTTTCTGCGTCGTAAATGCCAGGATCTTTCCGTTTGATACGCGCGAGTGTGCGCAGGATGGCAGCGTCGAGCGCGGGAGTCAGCTCCTCCCCGTCCTCGTCTTCCGACGTGTTCTCCTCAGAGTCTTCGCTGTCTTCGTCATCTTCCCCGCCGTCAGAGCCATACTTCTCTTTTACTAGCAAATACGAGTTTGTCAGTGGAGATCCTTCTGTATGCAGTTTTAACAGCAGACATACGCTTCGAAAGCTCCTCGCGCTCCTTTTTCCGAGCATATGCTTTCGCGAAGTGCTCATTGACGGTGAACTGCTGGACATTGTCCACATCAGATTCGCTGTCAGACAGCATTCGAGGAATTTGTATGAAAAAGAGGCAATAGACGGGACTGCGATTCCAAGAACTTCACAAACTCGACAAATCTCAAACTTGCCTTATGTAAGCAACTTCCGCATTTGTTGCGCTCAGCGCTCAGCCAACGCATACATTCCGCTCATAATACTATCTTCAGACCTTCCACTAATGCAACCATAATCTTCAAAGAAAGGGCGGAAGCCAGTCTACGGGCTTGGGGGAAATATATTATGTAAGCATCGACTCTGATCCTGCTTCGAGAGACAGACTGAGACTTTTTATCACACCCCACGAAACCGAGACCTATTCCCGCTGCTTCGCCGCTTCCCTATGCTACATAAGTCTAGTGCAATCTCCGTCTACGCAAGATTTCTGGCCTCTCTGATGTAGCACTGATGCTCTCGACGCCGACGGCGCCTTGACACGAACTACCCGCATTCGCGAGATCACCGAAGTCGCAGAGGCCATGCTTGACATCTCCAGTGCGTAAAAACGACCGGCTGCACGACTGGATGGCCGAGGACGGTAGCATTCCTCAGATCACGGCTGGACTAGCTGCTAGTACGACCAGCAACTGACAGGAGAGCTACGGAAATCTTAGTACGCACGCAATGGGGAAAACTAAGCTATTAGCATGAAAGCTTTTCTGACTATGCAAGCCGTATACTAACCACCCCCGGGGCAAGCTTCCAAGAGGAGGTATGACTGCTGATTCCTGGCCCATAGAGCCTGGCAGCCTTCAGATAGTTGCAACCGTCATAGTTCATGCACATAGCAAGCCTTTTCCATACTTAAATCTAAGTTAGCTTTCAGCGTATCCGGAAAAGCTTGTCGGTGTGTGTTTTCGTTTTTTTTTTTTTTTTTTTTTTTTCTTGTACGGTTTTCCCAAAGAGAAACTCCTCATCCAAAGTAGCAATACCTACCCAAAATGGAATTCCGTACTGAATGCGGCCAACGCCATATCCGGGGATGATCGATGCATGTAAGCCAGCCGTGTCGTGAGGAGGGCAAAGTACTCAAGGAGGACATCAAGCAATGCTAAATATGGCTTATGATAATGGCTATCCCTAATGATATCTATACAATTCTTGAGCTAGCAAGTAAAATGACACGACATGCACAATGTCGACGATTCTCGCCTGTTTTTAGGTGTCCGCATTCATAAAGAGTTCCATTTCGGGTAAGGATATCTACTTTGGGTAAGGAATTCCCTCTGGGAGAACCGTACAAGAAACGAAAACAAATCACACACTGACAAGCTTTTTCAGGTATGCTGTAAATGATGAGAAGTTGAGCCCCACAACCCCGACCTATCTTATAATACATGTATAATCTGTCAAAAAAATATCTCCATAAATCATGCTCCACAGTGTTTGTTGCTGCTGATTATCAGAACTTTCTGTGAGAAAAAGAAGCTCATTCAAGGGACAATACAGTTCATACTTAACCTTTATTTGTGCATATGAGTCATTATCTAAATAATTTCCGCCAGTTTGGTTTCCAGGGCTCTTGCCATGAGGTACATAACCCCCCTGCCCTTCTCTCCCTCTCTTTTCCTCCCTCCACCATCATCCCTCAATACCCCCACCCCCTCTTCTCCCTTGTGCTGAGGGTTCCCCTAAGATTCACCTAGGACATAGCTGATCAGTTTGAACCCCCATCTATCAGTGATTAATCATCAGTCATCAATTTCCCACAACTTCTTGACATTTTAGTGTCTTCCATCTCCTTTGTTTTCCCTATTCCTGGATCATCTCCTCTGTCTTTTCAATACCCACCATGACTTCCTCTCATCTTCACTTCCAAGCAGATACAGCTGACCCTTCTACTATACCCCTTTCCACTTCCAATATACCATCCCAGCTACAAGAGACACCTTCAGCCAGTGCTCAGCTGGCTGGCCCTGAACCCAAGCAGCAGAAGCAACAGCAGCATGCTAGGCTGAATGACATGGGAAAGAACATTCTGGACAGTGGGCACATTTTTTGTTCTTCTTACTGTTTGACCTAAAGCTGAACATACACTATGTAGACTGGCTGGACTGCCACATCACAAGCAAGAATGACAGTGCCAATATCCCACGCGAAGCCAAGCACACTGCCATCAAGCAAGTGCAGGATGCAGGGAATGAGTGGTTCCAGAATGTCAACCTTGGATACTACATCAAGAAAAAAGCTGCAAGTCTGCCTGACCCTGTTTTTGCCACTGCCCCATCTAAGGTTGCTGCCTGGATCAACGAGGAAGCGAGCTGTAAGCAGCAATTACTTCCATATGCAAAACATCATAGATCATCAAGTATCTGATGTCAATATACAGTGTTTGGCCGAATAGCTATTGAAAAAAGGCAGGAATTGCGCTGGTATTTCAAGGAGAACATGGCAAAGGAGCATAGTCTGCCTTATCTGTCTTATAAAGTAGGACTTAGGATTGAGGACACTCAGGCCTATGTTGCTTTTCTTCACAACATGGGACAAGACTGTAAGTTTTGGTTTTTAGCCATTATCAGCTCCAACCCCTCATGACTTCTAAATTGGGCAGTGTATGATTTCCCAGATATACCAGAGAAGATCAAGGTGAACATCCAGGACCTGCTCAGAGGCCATCCAGATATAGACCATCATGCAATCAGGAACTGGGCAGCAATGGTAGGCATTGATTCATTGGATATGAAGACATATGTTCTCCATTTGCAGGCTATTGGTGATGGGTTAGTAATCTTTGAGACTATTCTGAATATAAATACTGATACCAGTGGCCAGCGAGGGAACCCGTTCACATCTCCCTACACCAGTCTCGTTGTCACCGGGTCCTTCCTTGTCGATAAGCTCAGCTGCATCTTCCTGCATCGTCTCGGCTTCCTCCGCTTCAAGCTATGTCAAGCAAGAAGCACCGGCCTCCCTTGACATACTATTCCACCACCCACTAAATGCGATTGATGGGCGCATTGATCGCATCAAGAGCGCGCTCGCAGCCACGGATGCGGGAACAGTCTCGGCTACAAGTTCAAAGAGGAGCAGGACGAGCACACCCCAGACGGCGCGGTTACCCGCTTTTGCGGAGCAAGACGAGGTGAAGCAGTTGGGACACTCGCAGATTCAAACACATGTCCTGAGCCGGAGCAACCCACAAGGGAACTCGGCTGCGCTCGAGCATCATGATGGCGAAGTTGCGATAGCAAAGCATTCGACCGATCGGCTTACACTTACACCGCATCTCGCAACTGCACAGCCTGCTGCTGCGGACCGACTTCCAGGCACTGTTGAACGTGCGGGGAATGGTACAGGAGCCAGTCAGGGGGATACCGGAGTCGATGTCAGGACCAAAACCAGGCCTACATTCGTCAGAGATGACTTCTCGTCGAGGTCGGGGAGTGCGAGAATTCATGTGAATGCTCCGCAGGTCTGTGCCGATGAGACCACCGCACCCGACAACGAATCCCGAAGGTCTTGCGCCCCGCTGCGCAGCAGTGAGGGGACCGAAACGCTCATGCCGACTTTGGAGAAGTCGGATGCGATGGATGTTGACAATGGAACGGATTCCTCAGAGGAAGAAGGCGAGCTCGTAAGTTTTGTTCTGGTTGCTAGCGCGAGAATGGGACTCACCTTCATTTCAGGCTTATCCTGTGACTGAGAATGATGACATAGACGACATTGAGATCGAGTTGGCACCGGTGAGTCACTAATTCCGGCCAGTCCCCGAATAAGAACACTCACTTAGGGTATAGTGCACTGCCACGCCCACACAGGGCTCCGCCTCCAACGCTGCAAACTTGCAGGCAGACGAGCTACAGGACGAACAGGTCCCCGATAATATCCAATCATTTCTGGAATGGTTTGAGCAGTACAATAAGCCTATTGACGATCTGCTTGCGCTCGGAGAACGCTTGGCAACTGCGGTCGAGCAGGCATAGAACGAGGCGGATCTTGTCGACTGGCGAGACTTTGCATTATTTAGCTGTACAATAATTATGTAGCTTGAATGAAGCCCGAACATACATTTGAAATTTTCAATCGGCGTCGAGGACAAATGGTGAACGAAATTAATGAAAATCAGAATGATGGCGATACACTGCACTTTAAATTCGGGGAATGCTGATAGCTAAACACGGGCACGTGATCTAACGCGTCGGTTGTTCTTTCCAAATGTGACAGTGTGATGCTTCTTTCCCTTCAACCTTATCCTCGCCTCTGCAACGCCCATGCCGCCTCCGCCAGGCCGTACACGTTCTGACGCGATGAAGGACAACATCCTTAAGGAGTCCACCGCCGGCTGGGCCAACAACATCACGCCTCTTCGCATTGCTAAACGCGATCCAATCGACCCGTCGTCGCCAAGCCCGTCTGGAGGGGCGACGAAGGCCATCGCCCGACGTTCCAGTAACAGTTACAAACACATGTTCAAGAACAACCTCGTTTCCAACTCACCCTTCAAGTCTCAGATCCCGACTCCAGCACGCAGCTCTCCGAGGAATTTTGGTGGAAGGGGAGGGGGAGAAGGAGGAGGAGGAAAGGGAGGGGGAGGTCCCAGCGCATCGCGCAAAGTCAGCGGCGAGAAGCGGCCTCGGCCGGACTCACTTGTCGCTCAGGCTGAGCGCGAGAACGATGATCGTATACGAGAGCTCGGGTATAGACGGCGCCAGTCGAAAGCCTATCTGGGCCTCAGGGAGAAGGAGCCTGTTTCCAAGAGTCCTTTTAGGCGGATTGTGAGTCCGAATAACGTGGATGACGACGACGACAGCGACGACCAGACCAGGCCCATTGCTATTGATCTGCCTATGAAACACCCGAACGACGGTGCGACTAGCCCCGAGACGACGGAAACTGAGTCTTCACTGAACAGCAGGGATAATGTGTACTTGCCGCCACCCGCCGCCAGGCCAGTTACCCCTGAGCGATCACTCACGCCCCCTAATTTTCCTGTACAACAGCATTTGTCAACACCTCCCAATGTTGACCGCAGATCTCCTAATCCCTCTGCGCTCCAGCCATCACCAGGGCGCTCGTCATTGGTTCAGAAACAGCGCCTTATAGGCCCCCGCTCACGCTCTTTGTCTACTGGCTCCCCCGCAGATACACCTACGCGCGAGCGCAGGAAGACGGTCACCTTCGACGAGCGTTGCGATGTCCTGGAATTTGACCGTGAGAGCCACGAGGACGCGGTGTTCGAGACGGACGATGAGGAAGTGTATGGCGCACCCGAGCCCCAGCAGGGTGCGGCTGCGGATTCCTCTCCCGATTCATCCAATGCAAGCGCCGAATTTACGACACCCACGCATGAGAATTTTGATGTCGGCGTCAATGGCAATCCAAGCGTTGGCGACGATAGCATCAGCGGACTCGTCGACTCGATGCTACAGGAGCAGTCCACGTTCAGAGGCGAGCCGTCAACCCCAGAGACTCACTCAATATCGTTCACTGCAATCGCGCATGACCTCGACATGATGGCCGGCGGAGATGAAGCTGGCGTGCCGCATGGACGGATGCACCACTCCGAGCGTGCACGATTACACCAGCACGAGATGGACATGCGGCTCGACGCGCAACCACCGCTATCGAGCGTGTTTACAAACGCTAGTGAGCCGCAGGATATGGCCGAAGATGAGCCGTCGTTTTCTTCAATTTCATTATCCACTCCACCGAAGCCGGCGCACGCATTGCCCCAGACGCCCCGAGCACACACAGCGCAGCATACCTATGGGCAAACGCCGCTGCCGCCGCTTCCGCATGATACGGAGTGCACGGAGGATGGAATGCCTCTTGGACGCACACACCACGCAGAGCGCGCGCGCGCTGCACACCAAGGCCGGGACGATGTGGATGTGGAGCATGATGTGGGGATGCTCCCGCCGAGCCCGAGCCCGATGAAGAAACTTGCGAGCAGCGAGCAACTCCCGCGCGAACTGTCGGATTCGCTTGTGCCCAAGCTCGAACTCGGCTTCAGGACAGGCTCGCCTGGGAACACAAGCTTTGAAAGGAGCTTTGCAACAGACGGTGCGAAAGAATTTACATTGATATTGATATATGCTGATAACACTACAGATGTGTTTACGACGCCAAATGAGAAACTCGACGTCTTCGCGAGCCTCGAGTTCGAGCACGCCGATATCGACGAGGATGTGCTCTCGTGTACGTCGATTGCGAGCTTTCACGAGTTTCCACCGCAGCCTTCCTTTGAAGCGCGTATAGAGGAGGAGGATGAACACCAGATGCATCGGAAGAAACGGGACGTCGAACGCGGGCGCACAGAGCGGCGGTCGAGGGAATTGTCATTTGGACACTCGGACATATCCCTCGACGCTTCAGTGGTGAGCATTGTAAACGATCTCAAGGCTCCCCATGAGCAAAAGGGCGATGATCCAATAAATGCGGCCGAAAACTCGACCGACGAATTAGAGCCAGATTGCGCGAGAACGCAGGCACACACTAAGGACTCGCATAATGACCATGCTAAAGAGGACCCGATCGCGAGGTTTCCGTCCCCTGTGCATACTCAAAGCCTGAACAAAAGCATTCCGCACCTCCAGTCACGCGACAGCTTGTATGCGTCGGCCGAGGGCGGGGAAAGCCAGGCGAGCCTGACTGGGAACAGGAGCCCGCGCTCCAACAGGGAGGATGCCATACGTCGCCCAGATAGACAGCGTTCGAAGGACGACTTCAGTTCGCTCGGCACGCTCGCACTCTCCCCAGCGGTGTCGCCTATGACCAGAGTGGAGGAAAACGGGATGGAAGCCGATGTGGAAGTAGAGATGGCCTCGCCTCTTCATCCCCAAAGTCCTCCACAAAGTCCTCCCTCTCAATCGCAGAGGCAGCCTTTAAAAGAAAGGCTGAAGCGAGCGTTCTCTCCCCCGCTTATAGCTCCTGCGCCCATACGGCCTCCTCTGACTTCGTCGGCATCTCCAACTCCTGCTTCTCCGGCACCTGCGTCCCCGTCAGCCGCATCACTAGGACTGACTAATTCAATTTCCGCATCTGCTTCAGGGACCCATATCCACGCCCCCCAGCCCCAGTCATCATCAATGTTCTCACGTCCCGAGCTACATGACCGGGCGCACACGGTGGACTTCGACGATGAGTTCCCTCCTGTACCACCCCCGCCGTTAGCGTCCACTCCGCTCTCCGCGACATTCGACTTCAGTCAGCCCGGTGTCGACATTGCAGAGATGGATATGCGCAGTGCACTCGATCGCCTCGTCGACGATGTAAGCATCGCTGGCGGGGGTGAGCGCGTCAACACTAGTGCACAGGGTGACCGCTCAGGCGCGACGACTTCGGATGGCGACATCAGCATGGCGGAGACGGAGCTTATCACGGAGGAGAGCACTGAACTGCTGGCGAACCTGCGTGGATCACTGCGCGCCAAACCGAGCACCGTACCAGTCCCACAGCGTGCTGGCGCGGCACCGAGCCCGGCACGGCCGGAGACGCAGCCACCCTTTCTGTCGCCTCAATCGCGGACCGTCTCGAGTGCCTCGATCGTGCCACCCCCACCTCCGCCAAAGTCACCAGGGAAGAGTGCGAGGCAGGCACGGGAAGAGATGATCAAGGAGAAGCGGAAGCAGGCGCGTGCTCGTGATTCGGGAGAGTACTTCGTCCCGCCGCGGCGCGATGCCGCCGGCAATTTGATAGAAGAAAGCTCCGCGCGACGGAGGTCATCCGGAAGGCCGAGTGCGCGGCGAAGCTTGAGCACGGGCGATGCTGAAGATATACTGGACGATGTGAGTGTGTCCTGTGGCTGAGGTGTGTGGTTGGTTTGATTGATGTTTGTTCTTGATTGGTCAGGGGCCTGCTTCACAACGACGCGTTTCTGTCCTCAAGCACCAGCGTGGTGGCGTGCTCGGCATGACAGTCGATGAGGCCCCACTGACTGAAAGCATCGAGCGAGAACTCAAGAGTCTGGACGACCCTAAAAAGAAAGTGCGTTTTTTCATACATCCAGCATTAAAAAGAAAATGTAGGGCTTACACGCACACAGAAATCATATGAACTTCGGGAACACGACGTCGTTTATGCTTCATCTTCCACGGAGGATCCCATTTCGCACATGAGCCAAGTTGGCGACGTCGATGGTAGTAAGGCATGGAGGACTGTCCGGAGACCAAGCGACATGGTCAGCCACTTCGCTCGCTAATCCAATCTCGTACTGACCGATTGAATGTTACGACAGAACGAATATGCACGTCAGATAAAGGAATACCGCGCGCAAGAAAAGCCAGGAAAGGCGCACGGCAGGGTGTTCGTCAAAGGTACGGGAATGAATTATATATCGCATCGTCCAACGTGCTGATCTGATCTTCGTTATCAGTCCAAAGAATAGAAAAAATGAGTATGCCCATACCGGCTCATGTAACTGTGTTCTCTTGTACTCTCAACAACGGCATTCACTTTGTGACGACGCCTGAGTGTCGACTGACTCGCAACGCTAAGATCGAACAGGAGTTTGAACTGTGAGCGTTCCACTTTTTTTCGTTCATGAACACAGCGTTGATCTGACTGGTATTTAGCATTGAACATGGAAAACTTGAGTTTACTCTGACTCTTAAAGTTAGGCGAGATCCACACATAGTGCAACAATTCAAGGCGCTCGCACCGCCAGCACGCCCGCCTCCTACACCTATTGCAACACCGTCTCATCGAAGCGGAATGCGCAGCTTCTTCGGCGGATCGCCCAAGAAACCTAAGGCGCCGAAGCATGTGCGCTCGCAGACTGAACCGATTTTGCCTTTTGTAATGGAGGAGAACCTTGCGCGGTATCTTCAGCAAGATGGGACGCTTGCGCGTGCATTTGTCGCATTCAAGGACATCGCCCCGCGCTGCGACATGCGGCTTTTTGAAACAGCGTTCCCGCTCATTGGACAGCGACTAGAGGCCCCTGGTGAGGGCGGCGGTGTTGGCGGTACGATGGTCCCTAAGCAGATTGGCGAGATCGTGCTTCAGGTGTTTAGGCTTCCGCCATTGCCTGGTATACCCCAAAGCGAACTTCCCCAAAGCCTGGACGAGTGCCATCGTGGACTTAGGCATATTAGCTGGCATAAGAAAACCTACCACGAGGGCATCTTGACGCAACTCGGCGGTGACTGTTCGGTAAGTCTTGTTTTCTTCGCCTGAACCTTTCACCGACATTAAGCTTGTGGATGATTTAGACCTGGCGACGAAGACAACTGCGTGTAATCGGTGGCAATCTGGTGGCCTTCAACGATGTGACCAAGCGCGCAACTGCGACGATCGATCTTAAGAAGGCCGTTGCAATCGAGGACGATCAAAACCCTAGCGCAAATACAAGACGCGACGTAGACGATTTTGACGCCATGTACGGCGTCGAACGCTCATTCCGGTTGGTCTTCCCGCACAACCAGGAGATCACGTTCTTTGCAGACACTGATGAGGAGAAAGCCAAATGGTACGTAACGATTCAAATTTAATAGTTGAATTCAGTTCGATTGTTGTTCTCTACAGGCTGGATGTCTTCCGTGCGCTTGTCGGGCATATTCCTCCCCACTCGCTCTGGGCCGAGCTTTTATGGCAGAAACAGAACGAGCTTGCAAAAGCAGTTTCTTCAAATACCGATGGAGACCGCTCACGGAAACGGCGGTAACAAGCGGTCTTCTTTCATCGTGGTCTCTGATTTTCCATTGGACATTCGTATAGGTGTACCTAGTGCGATCTTCTATATTTTCACTTCTCCCTCTTCACGATCACTTCGAATAGTACAGTCGTTTTAGTTTCTTTTTGTGTCTTCTTCTCACGATCCCCCTCCCCCCCTCTCCCCCTCCCCGTCTCTTTGCTACTTTTCTTAACTCAAGTCTATCCTCGATGGCAATTCCTCTGAGTTTTTTGGCACCCCGTTTTTTCGACATGAAGGTCTCACGAGCATTGTTTGTATTTATGTATATGCTCAATTCCTCCGACTCTCTTATGATAGCTCATGTACGCTATGTGCTGATGAGGCAATATAAAATGATATATGATATTCATTAGTTGTTACTTTACAACTCTTTATAATTAGACTTGTCTTATTGGTGAAAGACACTCAAGGATTGCGCGCAGGAACGAAGTGTACAGCACCCATAGATGCCAGTTAAAGATCCTACTAAATTTTGAGTAATGTTTATATCGTAAGAAGATACTCTTATACACATTATAATTCGAGCTCATTATACAGACGTTATAGATCCGATCAGCATTACTGATTCCACAAGTATACAAGCCAAATCGGAGAGGAAGAGAGCACGACGATAAATGACACAGTCAGATCGAGGTTAGGCCAACACGAGGTAATGAGAGTGATCGAGAAAACACGGAGACAGAGCTCGCCATGGTGGGAGAAAACGATAGAAGGGGGAAAGCAACAAAGAGTGAGAGAAAGAAGTCGTGAATGATGGTTTCGTAGAGAAGGACAGGATGACTAGTCAGACGCGTCGGCGGCAACTAGCAGCCTTGCTAGGGATACATCTAGGCAGGATAACGAGAGTAGAGATACAGCAGCGTTAGCATCATGTCATCATACTATGAGACACAAATGCAGTAAAGGTCAAATAGACGCGCGACATCGCGACAAGAAATAGGTAAATATAGCGAAAAGCAGAAGCGCATAAACAGATCGGGACGCCCGAACAATGGGGGGAAATGAACAGAGAGAGAGAGAGAGAAAACAGATAAGGGACCTCGAGCCTAAACCCCGCTCAGAAGCCAGGACACCAGGCTCAGAACGTACAGACTCCGCACTTACTTCCCTGCGCGAAACCAGTGCCCGTCAGCGCGCAGCTCGTCAGTTTCTGGCTCGCACACAGGGCCCCTGGCAGACTTCCACTCAGCGCCGAGTTGTTCGCCAGCGACAGGATCTGCAGAGACGGCGGGAAGGCAGCGGGAAGCGGCGCCTGTAGGTTCGTGCCATCGAGGTGCAGCTCTGCGAGCGCAGTGTACGTAGAGATCGACGCAGGGAGCGTGCCATTAAGCAGGGTGGAAGTGACTGAGAGCGTCGTGAGCGAGGCGGGGAGCGAACTACTGTTCAAGAGGGAGGAGAGTGAAGTGGAAAGAGGTTGACCGTCGATCACACTACGTCCAATTCAGGAGTTAACGGCCGTTTTTCTTTTTTTAAAGTAAGAGAGATTGGATACGTACAGGCTCTTCAGTGCTAGCCTGCCCACGTTGGGAAGTGCGCCGCCGGAATTGGCGTTCTTCACGAGCGTGAGCGCCGTCACTTTGCTCAGCGCGCCAGACGTGAAAAGCGCGTCGGGAAGCGCGCCGAGCGCAGTGCTCTCGAGGTGCAACGAAGTGAGAGCGGTGAGGTTTGAGAAGGCTGAGGGAAGCGAGCCGGCTAGAAGGAGCGAAGAGCATAGAAAAGGTTAGTAACTAGTGTTAAATGACGTAGCATATGCCATAAAATGAGAGAAGCTTAACCTCGTCGGGTTTTGAAAGAGGAGCAAGGAGGTTGAAGGACACGCGATGAAAGGAGAGACGAACCTGGAACTGTCCCGTCGCCTATGATCTGCAATGTCTGTAGCCCGGTGAGAGCGCCGATGCCGGAGGGAATCGCCGTTGGCACGGCTGGGAATGTGAGTTGTCTATCGTTGAAAGTTGGTCAGCTTCACGGACATAAAGCAATACATAACAGATGGCCAGATAAATTACGAATAACTTTGGGGGAGACTCACAGAGACGCGACTCGCCCGTCGTTGCCACACTGCACGCCGCTCCACGCACAGAACTTGACGTCCTTCACCCATCCACCTCCAGCGAGCGACGTCTGCGCGGTCGAGCCCGAAGAACCAAACAAGGATTGCAGGCCGCAGAATTGTACGCTGTTCAGCAAAGTCTGAGCGTCGTTGTCTGTTTCGGACGAAAAATTGCCGGGGATGGATTGTAGAAGCGGAAGACATGTGGCACATGGGTAACCCGTCGCGTTCGTCGGTGCGTTCACGGAAAATTGGGTGAGACAGGATTCTTGCTCTGCAGAGAGTATGTACGAGCTGCCACCGGCGCTCGAACGGCCGTCTGCGTCCGAGGTACTGCTGGTGCTCGAAGAGGTGCGTAGAACACGCACATTGAGGAATATGGTGTCCGCGAGGAGATAGAGCAGGATGAGGATGAGCAGGATGAGCAAAAGGCGGGTTCTTTTCTTCCGTTTCGGGTCCGCGCATCGGCATTGAGCTGTTTCCCTCTCGCTACCCCCGCTCGCGAACCGTTTCTCTACATGCAGCGGTGACCACTGGTGTAATCCGACTTCCGATCCTGACGGAAGCCCAAGACCTATCGCGGTGTTCGTCGGTGGACGTGACTGGATGGGCATGACGAGCTCGGCTTCGGATGTGCCAACGCGACGCACACGGTCGAGGAGCACTGTGAGGCGTCCTCGACGCGGAGACTCGAGGCGACGGACGCCTGTCCCGGCCTCGAGGCTGCGTGGCGTCCGCGATGGAGACGGGTGTGAATGTGAGGTCGAAGAGGATGGCATACTGGGTTCACGTGCAAGTTCATGCCCATGCGATGCTGCCTCGGAGAATCGGTTGGAGGAATCGGAGGCGGGCGACAAGTGTGATCTGCTGAGTGGCTTTTCTGTCCTTTCTGTAATTTCACTAGACAACTGTGACGCTGAAGGGCGGGGCGGAGGGAAGTGACGGTCGAGGTCGAACTCGATGTTCGACGAGGTCGAGTAGAAGCTGGTACTCGCCATGGCTATCGGGGCAGATATAACGAAAGACGGTGGAGAGAGGCTCAAGGAAAGAAAGAGAGTGATGGTAGGTAAGAGAGCCCATCGTTGCGGACAAGCGGAGACTATAAGGACAGCGTGAACAACAGCCTTGACTTGAACAATAATGTCCGAAAGAGAACAATGCAAGCCACACACGCAGAAATCCGCCACCACGCCCATATCCGGATGCTGGTCTCGGCCCGGGCTTCCGTCCATACCTCCGTCCCGACGGTCATCGTCATCCGCGCCTCCCCGCCGACATCGCGCGCGATGACCAGCAACACGCCCGCTGTCACCGACGCGCTCTACACAAAAGCAGCTCGCGCAGAGCTCGACGCCGACTTTGACACCGCCTTCACACTCTACCTGTCCGCCGCTCAGGCGTATCTACATCACGCGCGGGCCCTATCCGCGGACAAGGATCGTGACCGCGCGCGATACAAGGCCGATGCGGCGAAATGCCTCGAGCGTGCTGAGCGCATCAAGGCAGCGCGCAAGGGGAAGCTCGCACCGAGAGCGAAGGACTCGTTCTCTGCAGAGGAGCAAATGTATGTGCTCGACAGGTCCGCGAAGGTGCACGGTGTGCGCTTCCCCGTCTGGGTGGACGGCGCTGAGGACGCGGCGGGCGAGGAGTCAGAGTAAGCCCGACTTAATGTAATGTTGTCTATTCATTTCGCTGAATAATTATGCAGCAACCAACCGCCTCTCGGCGCTGCTCTGCTTGCCATGTCCCCTGTCTGGCGGCGTCCCAAGGACGTGCATTCGTCGTCTTCAATCACGCTCGCATCTCCGCTCCTCCTACCTCGTCACATACGTCAGAACGTCGTCACGGACTGCTCCCTCTGCAGCGCCGCTGCGATCTGTCTGCACCATCATCGTACATTTGGGTCCAAGGTTAGTCGGCGTTCTTCCATTAATACCTTCTTTCTTACCGCTTACTGTACCTATGCCATGCTGCGTGTATTTACAGCTTGGAATGTCGTGTGTCTTCCCACAAGACACCGCGCGCTCGTCCATACTCTCGCCCGTCGGCAAATACACATTGCGCTTCTTTGTGAACGGCGCGTTTCGCAAAGTACGAACATTTATTCTACTCCTCCACTACAGCTGGTTACAGAACGATACGCCGCTCAGCTTCTCGAAGACCAGCTTATAAGTGTTTTTCCAAATCGCTTGTGAAGCTGCCTTCGTATTTGGAAAACGTGTTGCAGTCTACGGTTTTATAGCCAGTCGTAGTCCTTTCATTTCCGTCCTTTTCCCCTTCAAACCATGTGATATTATTTTCCCCTCTGTTCTAGCGCTCACGCTCTCGCAGGTCTGTAAGTCCCGTAGCTGCCTTCGCGCGCACGTCGACTTGCCTAAATGCATTTCACGATCGAAAAAGCTGTTGACGACCACCTCCCATTTTACGCCAACGAGCGCCCGATCTCTGTCACAACCGCTCCCGACTTTGTGGGCTTCGACCTCTGGCCCAGTCTACTTGAGAAGGCAGTGAGTGCTCTCGTTCGTGCGATTGCTTCAAAGAAACTCAGTGCCGATTCTCGCACTCAGTACATGAAGCTTATGGGAGGGTATGACTTCCCCGGCTCGTACGTTTCCTCTTGCTACGTATTTTCCCTCCGTAATTTTATAATGCTCAAAGATCGATTGATTAGCAATTCGAGTGTCGATATTCAGTCAGTCTATCTCTTACATCAATCTGATCCCTTTTCGTGCAAAGGAGATCTGAAACTCAAAACGAGACGTTGCCGGCAGCGCACTGACAGGATGGATCCCAGAACATATTGAGATCAAAAGGTGCGCCCTCTTCTCATTTGCTTCTCTTCCATTTTACTCTACCATACATGGCGATCATCTTGACTGAACTGCAACGCTCTTTTCCGGCGCTTCTGCAGTCCGACTTTCGTGCGTGAGAAGGCGTGGAAGCGCGTACGCAAGGGCTTCACATGAAGGTGAGCTACTTCATGCTATGCCCCTGTATTCCATTCCCTTCCTTCGACATCCTATCCCGATAGGTGTGGTACAATCCTATCTTACTATCGCATTGTCTGGACTTTTGGTTGTTCCGGTTGTACCTTACATTTCACTATCAGGCTCGTGCGTCTTGACCCTCGGCACCGGCACCGGCACCGGTGCGCCAATTGAAGTACACTCAATTGAAGGAAGAAGGACGAGGCTCCTCCCGACACATAGCTATGCAGTTCTCGGTACGTCTCGTCACCCTTGTTTATCCATGCATGCCGTTGATCGTTGACTATTTTATCAAAGACGTACGCGAAGACGTCACCGACGATGCGGGCGAGCGTTGCCTGACAATACTCGACCCATGGATAGCAAGTACCGACTCGGGCATCGAAGCGGACTCGGAAGTTTCTGATACGACGGACGCCTTGTGCTCTCTAAGGATTCAGGAAGGCAATGGCGAGTTCCTATTGATGTCCGGTGCTTCTGCACAGCTGACGCTTGTTCCTGCGTCATGTACGTTTTTCCAGAAGCAGAAGGCGGAGTCGCTGCGAGCGGGGCCAGCTTGATCAACCTGTCGTGGGACGTCGTGTGTGTCGTCTTTGATGGGATATACCTCAACTGGGACCCTCAGCTTTTCAGGCACCAGATTGAATTCCATGGGTGCGTCTGCAGCCATGGTCGATCCTGCTTAAGTATTCAATTCTTATCTTGGTCTGTGCAGATCCTGGCGTGCGGATGTAGGGGCGAGCTCGGACGCTCCGCAATGTATGCTCGGCTTTTTCTTTGCACGTTAGAACCCTTTTCCCGACCTTTTTTCGCGCAGGCGTACACCATCATTTGACACTCAATCTTGACATCGGCGAGCAAGAAAGAGGAGAAAAGAACAAGAAGTACGAGCTCTGCGTGCTTCTTACGCGCCATGTCGTAGACAAACGGCACGAGGGCGAGTTTATCGCCATGCACGCTGTAGAGTTGGACGAGCTTGCAGGAGAGGAGGGGCAAGGTGTAGGCGCGGGAGTCGATTTGGCCTTAAAGGTACGACTTTTCGGAAGCTGGTTTTGTCTCTCTTTGTTTCCATGGGAACTGACGGCGGTAGGCGCTCAGGGCACGTACACGAGCAGCACGCATACTTTGGTGAGCGCGCACCGCCTTTAGCCTTCCCGGATTGTCTAACGCTCCCTTCAATTCGAACCTTGTCCGCAGACGCGCTTGACGCTCACGGATCCCGTCGCGCAGATAGCACTCGTCGCGTCATACGACGGAAGATACGCCGACGTTTGCTTCACCGTGCAGGCCTTTTCCGTCGACGCGCCGCTCGAGTGGGTCACAAAATCGGGAGGGGCCGCGTATGAACGGGTTGTGAGTGTTGATTGGTTCCTTTTCTTACTTTCTCTGGTATTTGACCCAATGTACTGGCCCTTGTGTGTTTCCCCCTTCTCTCAGTCGTCTTGAAGTTGAAATCGAAATGCATGTTTGTATGCTGATGTGAAATATCTGAATTAGATAGAGGGCGCGTTCTCTGCGCGTAGCGCAGGCGGGAACACCACGTACCCGACATTCATGAACAATCCTCAATACCGTCTGCGCCTGCAACCCGACCGACTCAGCACATCAAGTTCCTCTCGAGGATCGTCTTCCCGCACATTAGCCAGTCGGGAAGGGGCTACTCGGGCGACGGGTAAGGCGTCTAAGACCTTCCTTCGCCTCGTCGTCGAGGGCCCGCGGAATGTCCCGCTCAACGTCATGCTCGTATGGCGGAGTGAAATAGAGAGCGGGGAGCGGGTGATCCAGTTAGTCCTTTTATACTTTCTTTATTGAGCCATTTGTCGCTAGATTTGAAAACAGGGCTAACGAAGTACATGAATACGATACACAGGCTGAGCCCGGGAGATGTCGTGGCAAGCTCAGGGGCGTACAGTTACGGTGTTGCTCAGGTCGTAGCATCTGTGGCGCGTGAGTAACTAGTTCTCTCTTCCATTCTCATAGCTATGTTGACAATCTTAATCCATTTTTTGGACACCCTTGTCGGCGCATAACAACGCCCCCCGCCCCCTTTTTATATATATCAACATCCGATAACAAAGCTGGAGACTACTGCATCATTGTGTCCGCTTTCGAGCCACGGCACCGTGGCGAGTTCACTCTGCGAGTCGAGAGTGCCGTGCGTGCGGACATTGATGCCATCCCTGCCGAAGGCGCGGGCATGTTCTGCAAGACGGTCAGAGGCGCGTGGTGCGTCGATCTGCATCTCTGTCGCCTCTCAGATGATATCGTTCTGACTCTGGATGCAAATCAGGAAACCAGGCTCGGACGGAGGAAGTCCGCGGTTCGGAAAGTACGATCAGAACCCAGTGTTTCAAATAGATGTGCGCACGGCCACGCCACTGAAGTGTGTTTCTTAGAACCACTACTAAAAGTTCAATCTCACTGACCCGCGCGAAATCATTTCTCAAGGATACGCTTACAGCTGACCAAGCCTTCTCCATCAATTGCGCTCAATGTCTCACTCTACTTTGCTGCGCCTGACATCTCTTCGCCGTCGTACTCCTCCTCACATGCTACCTTTTCTGGTTCCAAGGGAACAAAGACATCGGATTTAGTGCTAGGCCGACAAATAGCAACCTCAGGTGCATATGCAGACGGCAGCAGCAGCCCAGCGGGTGCGGTGACGCCACAAGTGACGGTCGCGCCCGGTCGCTACTTAGCAGTTGCGTCGACGTTCGACCCCGAGGTGCACGCCGAGTTTCAGTTGCACGTCTTTACAAAGACAGATGTGCAGGTGGCGAGTTTCCGGTGACGACAGTCCTGTAAACATATAAGTTTTGTTTTGGGGGTATGTTCCTGGTAGCATGCTAATGTCCATTACTATGTACTTGCGTGAAGTCAAGTCTACGCTTGTAGTTGAACAAGCGCCACAGTCCAGCTGTTGAGTCTCCAGTGAGCTGGCGGACTGTTTCCAGGCTGGGTTGCCGATGCATCAGTCCGACTCTTTTAACCACGTCCCTAACCGCCGGCCAGTTTTCTTGCGGGCGAATTTCATTTTCTTGCCTTTTGCTTTGATTACAAGAATGATTTCTTCCGCTCTGATGGCATGATCGGCGGGTGGCTGAACCTTCCATAACCGCATATTGATGTGCCATATTGGGTAAGTAGAAGCACTGTCTGAGTCTGTCTCTTCATGTAAGAATCAAGTTTGCAGATCTCCTGCCAGCAAACTGGCAGCATTGCGTCCCCTCCATTGCAGCGAGAACATAGGCACATACACGTCCAGATCCACGCCAACTGAAGCATAACGCCACCGGTCCAGCATTTGCCGCATATTGCCGTCACCCCTACCTCAATCGAACGGCAACCGGACGAGTTGCTAAAAGGGCCAAAAGGCGCATGCCAACTAGCCACTTTGCACCCAGCCTGGGTGTCCCTTTGTATCTCATGATATTTCTGGCCATGGTGCTTAAACCTTGATATCCGTTCTCGATTGCAAAGCAACGTAAAGGCCAGGGCCTGTCATATAAATATGGCGAGAAAACTAGATGCCTCAAGGCCCCATACGTATTCCCTGAAGAGCAGCAAAGTAACCCATGCCGCCACCGGCAGATCAGGGCGACAAAGGTGACAGTGAGCGTTCCAGCTCCGTCTCCGGTCTCCCAGATGTACTGAATGATGTAGGTCGGCAGAGAGAGAAAAGTTCGGTAAGGACGAAGGATCTCGGATGCCAGCAACATTGCTCGCCGGCTAGCTAAGTTTTTCAAAAACAAAGAATATCAAGACAAAGGTGCGTCCTGCGAGATTTCTGCGCCCCCTCCCCCCTTTTCTTCTTCTTCTTCTTCAGCTCATTCGGGATTTGTTCAGTGCTCGAGGCACTAGAAAAACATTTGACCAAGGAGAAGTTGGCAGTATTAGTAGTTACCGGTATGCCGTTTTTTCTCTTTGCTTCTTGGATTTATTAATTGACCCACACGGTGGGAACAGATCTCCCCGACGACCAACTAGAGTTTCGGAGAAGTACGTGTAGAGAGTATCACACAGCCTCAGCGACGCACTCACATTTGGACTACAGTCTACAGGGAACTGAGAAACAGCGAGCTCATAGTTCTTACTTCGAATGATAATTCAGAATGCCGCATAATTGGTTTGTCATTACTTTCCCTTGTCTCATTTCTAAATGAAGTCAGCAACATCTAACAAGACTTTGTCCAGAATGCGATGCGACAACAGGCAAGATAAAGGAGGAGCACAAAGGTTCGAACGTGGACAAAGCTATAGAGGCCCTCAGGAAAGCTCATAATTTATTAAATCGTAATTTACTAAATCGTGATCCCTTCATACACTGAGCTGAGTGTATATGTTGTGCTGTTTGCCTGGCAAAGATGCACCTGGGACTAGAGACTCAGAAGAGATAGATTGTACCAGAATACATAGAACTGAAAAGTGTAATATTACTTTCAATTACCTAATTATAGGACTCGTATGTCTCGCACGCTACGGACTATCAGCCGCGTGCGTGTGCAGCAATAGTCAGATAATGTTTTCTCATGTACTTTTTACTATATACTCTTACTTGTAAAATGTAAAATGGGGTCCAAATCCAAGAGCGGAGAGCTGCAGGGCCATGAAAGCGAGCTTGCGGTGCGCGGGGGATGCGAAGGAGAAGCGTGTGCGTCATCTATGGAAGGAATGTACATACGGTACATACCCTCGTCCTAGATCCGCCCGAGGTCTGGGAGTGGCGGGACGCGAAGGGCATGCGAGTGGAACTCCCGTTGCGTACGCCACATCGTGGTATTTGTCAAGCTGCAAAGTCCGAGAGCTCGGGTGCATCCGCCTGTGTCTATAAGAATACTCGAATTAATGCCCTATTTTGTTCTGGTAGTGAGCGATACGTACGTGTTTATCTCATTTTTCGAGCCGTTGAGCAAAGGGGTGCGCCGGCATTGGTCGGCAGGTTGCTTTTGGAAGTCCGCGAAGATTGGCCATCCAGATTACAAGGCCCATGTTCCTCCCGACTACGTACATACTTTTTACTGGCTGTATGTCTCTATACATTTCTAGCTGGATGCGGGCACTCGCTACTCCATCTTTCTCCCGTGCGTCAGTCGGTCCGACTCAAGCTCCTTCCGGGACAGCAGCCTGCGCAGCGGTCATCCGCAAAGGCGAACGTAGATAGCCCCGACCTGCTCTGGCCCTCTTCCGCGCAGAATACTGTACTGTACGTATGTATACTGCACCACATGGAGCGGCGGAGGCATGCGCAGGACACCACCATTTATTTTTTTCATGTGCCTTTTTCGCCGACCGCCGGTCGAGTTCTCCCGCAGTTCAGACAAGCCGCTGTATCTATGTATCTGATTTAGCCGCTATCGTGCCACTATCCTCCGGCGTTATCCTCAGCGACTTTCCAATGGTCAACTGAAAAGGGGGTTTTCGCACTTTCCCGGGCCCCAGAGCTCTGGAATGTCCGTCTAGCTGGACAAGTGCTGCTCCTCTGCCGCGCCCAGCTCGGCGCGGAGGGCACCGCTGGACCCACACACTTCGCAAGGGATCGAGGCGTATGACGTGTGCGCTGCTGCTACGTATCCTGCGCCACGCCACCCTCGGCCAGTTCTCGAATCCTCGAATCTGCGCCAATACGTAGACGCGCAAGGTCCGCCCGGGTCGCTTCTCCCTCAGCGCAAAAATACGCGGCGCCGGCCGTGCAAGTCGGGCGAAACTAACAGTTGATGACTGTCTACGAAGAGTCTGCTGGTCTGCGGGCACGCGCTGCCGACTCTGCTGGGACGATGCGCACGCCGAGTACACCCCGCCCCGGATCTCCCGTCTGCGTCATCTTCACAGCTGTTTGCAGAAATAATGGTAGTCCCGGGTCAGATCGAGCAATTGAGGTAAATCGGACATACATAGCCAATCGCCAGCGTGCGTATCGTTAATTCGTCTGCTCGCAATGGCGTTATACCTGTACATCGCCCTTCAACGGGCTATTGACTGACAATGAAAACAAATTCAATATGAGTGCTATTTTACGCTCACGGGCTAGAACAATCACAGCTGAGCTGCAGCATATGCACTATCATATCGCTGTTCACCCTGATGTCTATTTTTCTCAATATACTCCACAGGCCCCCGCCGACAGGAACAAGCCCAGACAGTGGACACGACGAGAAAGGGCGCAGAACGGCAGAACACGACGTGCCTGCCAGTGCACGTGCGCGTCAGGCAACAATGCTCCTCCGTCCGACGGCGCGCGTTTTGATTCGTACCTCCTGGCCACTCGTTCCTGCAGGAACGTGCCGGAGGAAAGGAAGGCGGGCCGCTCATCCCACCCTCATTGGTCCTCAAAGACTTCGGACTCTACCTACGAGTTCCAGATACGCACACGTACGTAGCCAGCCCTTCGATCGTCATCTCCATCTTAATTTCATCGTCAAAGAAAGCATAAAGACGGCCGCCGCATTGGACGGCCCACCCTATATATTTATATACGATATACGGGTGCAGCAGCTACATACATATCTCCACATACATACATACTCTACATACATACATGCATAATAAGAATCCATTGGAACAACAACAACACATCGTTTTTTTTTCTGTCCCCTGCGATTAAGGATTAGGAGTACTCGAGCGGGTAGAGAATCAGAGAGATAAAAGTGTAGAGAGAAGAGAGAAGAAGAGAAGAGAGAGAGAAAGAGAGAGAACGAAAAAGGTCTAGCATGCTTGCAGGTAGAGCGCCCCGCCGTCTATATCCACTCTATCGTCGCCCACGTCCGCCGCTCACGCGCCCTCAAACGCAGCCACCAACACGCCCCTCATGCGCCCATCGCGTATCGCCTCATACACCAGCGCGACCTCCCCGCCAATCGTGCGCCCGCTGCTCCTCCACGGGGCGCGCGTCCTCCCACTTGCCGCGGCTCAGCCCGCCCGCAAACTTGCCCAGGTTCTCGCGCCCGTGCATCCCCACGCGCAGCGCGCCGCGCACGAACGCGTACACGCCGCGCGTGCGGCCCAGCAGCGGCGCCGCCGGCTGGTAGCGCGGCGCGCCGGGCGCCTGCGTGTCCTCGAGGAAGGACGCGACCGAGGGAGGTGTACGACGCGTGCAGCGCGCGCGCGAGCGCGGACTGGAAGGCGGGGAGCGACGGGAGGAGCGTGGAGGCGGAGGCGGAGGCGGAGGCGGATGGAAGAGGGCGAGAGCAGGAAGTCGACGAGCGGCTGCGTGCTCGCGCGCGCGGCCTTCTCCGTGCGGGGCGCGGCGTCCATGTTCGCGGACGCGTCGAACGCGGCCCACACGGCGTCCGCGACGGCCGCCTGCGCTTCTGCGTGCGCGCCACCGCCGGCGGCGAAGGCGCCGCCGAGGTGCGTGGCGAGGAGCTCGCGGACGAGGCGCCGCGCGTCGGCCTCGAAGGCGCGCTGCAGCGCGCGCAGGTCGACGGCCTGGCAGAGCAGGTAGAGGTAGCTCGCGGTGAGCAGCTGCAGCACGTCGAGCGCCTGGAGCGTGTAGCGCGCGGAGACGAACGCGAGGGAGCTGCGGGGGAGGCGGGCACCAGGTCAGTAAAGGTGTCTGCATATAGTATGAATGGAGGAGAGCGGGGGACGGCACGCACTTGACGGCCTGGTTGTGCATCTCCGCGCTCTGCACGCCGGTCGAGACGGGGTTCGCGAGGTACGCGAGCTCGGCGACGTACGCGGCCTGCGCGATGTCGATGCCCTTGCCGAAGAAGTTGAGCGACGGGTCCGTCGCGGCGAGGTTCCCGGGCAGCCCGCCGTTCATGCCCGAGTTGAGCAGCTCCGTGCTCTGCGCGAAGAGCAGCTTGCCGACGTGCGCCAGCGCGAGGCGCAGCGGCTCGAGCGCGGCGGTCACCGCCATCGCCTGGAAGTTCCCCCCGTGGTGCACGATGCCCGTCGCGGGGTCGATCAGCGGGTTGTCCGTCGCTGCAGCAGCGCCGGCGCGCGTCAGCACGTCTACTATGTTCAGAGGAAAGGGGAGAGACAACGCACTCGAGTTGCACTCCACGCGAATGACCTCCGCCGCGCGCTGCACGAGCTCCGCCTGCGGGCCGAGCCACTGCGGGGCCGTGCGCAGCGGGTAGCGGTCCTGGCGGAGCGTGCCCGCGTCCGCGTCGATCGTCTCCTCTCAACCTCCTTCGCGATCGCAGCATGCTCTCGCGGGGCGCGAGCGGGTCCGCGTCCGCGCCGCCCTCCGCGTGGTGGCTCGCGAGCGCGCTCGGCGCGAGCAGGTGCGTGAGCAGCGCGCCCGCCTCGACCTGCCCCGGGTGCGGGCGCACGGCCTGCACGAACGCGCAGAACGAGTCCGCGCTCCCGCGCAGCGCCTCCGTGCCGAGCGCGGTGCACACCATGCCGAGCAGCACCATCTGGCGCGCCTCCTCCTGCACAGTTCACAGTCATGTCAGTTCAGGGTTCCTTTGAGAGAGAGAGAGGGGGGGCACGCACGACGCAGAGCGCGGCGACGCCGCAGCTGAAGGCCGTCCCGTTCAGGATCGCGAGGTGCTCCTTCGGGCGGAGGCTGACGGGCGTGAGCCCGTGCGCCGCGAGGGCGTCGGGCGCGCGGAGGACGCGCAGGCCGTCCACGGCGTCCCCAGACTCAAATCCGCCCCTCTCCGCGGGGCCGCCGAGGCCCCTCGCGGGGGCGGCGGGTGCGGGGGCCCAGCAGAAGATGCCGCGCTCGCCGACGAGCGCGCCGGCGACGTAGCTGAGCGGGGAGAGGTCGCCGCTCGCGCTGATGGAGCCGCGGAGGGGCACGACGGGCGTGACGTTCGCGGCGAGCAGCGCGGCCATGGCGGAGAGGAGCGGGAGCGACGCGGCGGAGTGGCCGCGCAGGAGCGAGTTGAGCCGGATGAGCAGCGCGGCGCGCACCCAGGCGGGCGGCATGGAGGTCGTGGAGAGCGGCGGGGTGAGCGGGAGGGGGGAGGCGGTGCTGCTGCTGGAGGCGCCTGGGGAGAGGGAGGAGGAGGGTAGGATGAGGAGGAGGCGTTGGCGTCGGCGAGCCGCGCGAGGGAGGAGGGCAGGACGCCTGCGTGCTGGTGCTGCAGCAGCGCGAGCCCGAGCTCATCGTGCTCCGCCGTGCGGGTGTCGGCTGAAACGCAGGAATAGCATCAGCAACGGGTATCATTATCATTATCACATCGCGGAGAAAGAGCGCGCGCGCGTCGCGGAATAGACTTTGCACGGCTTGCACCGCTCGAAGGCGCGTGCCAAAATTAAGCACAGCACGCGCACGATCAATGAAAGATCAAAAAGCGTGAGCCAAAACTACGCGCCCTTAATCTCGAAAAAAAAAAAAGAAAAGCGTGTGTACTCACCGCTCCCGCCGAAGCCGGTGCTGACGCCGTAGATGCTCTTGTTCTGTGCGAGCTTGGCGTCGATGATGCGGCGGCTGCGCTCGAGGGCGAAGACCTGGGCGGGGTCGGCGGCGAGGGCGTCGAGGGCGTGGGCGACGGCGCCGGAGACGAGGCCGGGATAGCGCGCGACGGCGGCGACGGCGGGCAGGGTGAGGGTGCCGCCGGACAGCGGGATGGGCGCGCCGGATCTAGAGTGCGGTGGGGAGCAGGGGGTCAGCCAGCTGGGCGGGAGGAGGCAAGGGGAGACATGCATGCACGCACTTGTACGCCTCGAGCTCGTGGTGGGCGGCGACGAAGTCGCGGAGGAGGGCGCCGTCCAGGGCGAGCAGGCCCGCGAACTCCTCGGCGGCCTTGGCGCTCTTCGGCTCCGCGTAGGGGGGCGCGTAGGCGGCGGGCTTAGCAGTAGCGGCTGCGGCGGAGCCGTTGGCGAAGGCGGCCTGGGCGACGGAGCGGGGCTCGGCGGAGTGGATGGTCATGTTTGGGGTGGGCGGTGCTCGGTGGGTCGGTGGGAGGGCTGGATGGGGGAAGCAGAGAGCGGGGCGGGCAGGGTACTTATAGTGCTACTGCTGGTGGTGGTGTGTGTGGGCTGCGGCCGCCATGGTCGGGGCTGGGCATTGGATTTATGTCTCAGCTAGATGCGAGACGCGCCCTCTCTCCCATCACACACACACGTGATCCCCAATCACCCCTCCCGTTTCCAGTACACACGTTCCCCCCGGACACCGCGAGATCCGACCTCCCGTCTGCAATACATGTAAAGTAAATCTTCTTCCCCATCAGTCGCTCTAACAAGTCTCACAGCCTCCACGGACATCCAGCCGCTCCGATTTTCGTCTCTGTGCTCGCGCTCGCTCTGTCTCTCGCTATTCCCGATTTCCTTCCGCTTCTAGCTTCAGACCTTCCCCCTCCCTCCTCAGCACGCTAGGGCTATGCGTTTCAGCGCTCCGCGTCCGCGTTTCACCCTCGGCCTCGGGGCGCTGATACATCTTCCTCCTAGTCTACGTACGTGCGTGCTTAGTCCCCGATCGCAGCACATGCAAATCATCCATCCAAACAATACAAGTATATCTCTGCCTTCGACTTCCTTTGTCGCTAACACTGATACTAATAGGATGTACATGTATACACCTTATCTCGCCCCCATCCGTCTCGTCTCGCCTCGTCGCGGCATGGCACGGACGTCCGGTGCGCAATCAGCGAGCGAGCGCCGGCCCTGACGCGCGGACGGTGCGGCCGTGGCCAGTCCCAGGGGCTGCCTTATCATCTCACCTCGACTCAGCGCTCCTCAAGTCAGCGCAATTATGTACATATTTATGTATATGCATACAGACGTGATATATACACTCTTATTTTGTAGCAGCTGCACAGTAAAACTAAAATTAAAGTTAAGTAAAGAAGCGCAGGACGTCGAAGTTTCATTTGATAGCTGTCCCATACCCACCTAAAGCTAGTACATCTCGTACAGCGACGCAAAAATACCCGCGGGAGGAGAGGACGAGCACGTCGAAGATTCATTTGATGGCTATCCAATAGCCGTCTAGTACATACATATGTACAGCGATGCACACAGTCATCTAGAGCTAATAACAGTCCCCTACCTCCTCATGTAATCCTGAAACCACTCTGCCGATTCTCATCCGATGCCCGCCAACACATTCTAGGCCCGCTTGCCACTCAACAAGTAACGTCCATGCAAAATCCAAAGGGAATGTATGAAATCCACATTTCCTGCTCTTGTATACCTGGCTTAGAAAGTCCCAGAGCTCCGCACCGAGCAGAGGCTATACGAAGCCGAACTTACATGAGCCAAAGAGCGTCGATAAATGTCCACATATTTTTGTAATGTATGTACATGTAGACCCAAAAACCAAAAACTACAAGGTCGGATTCTTGCTCTATCGAACTTGCACACACCGCTCGCTCCACTTCACCCGAAGTCCTGAAAAACTCCTTAAATCCACACGATTTATAAACCCAGCAGATATAAAGGACAGCAGAAAGCGTTCAGATCCCGAATCCGTTTCCACGAGCCAGAGAGCCGCGAACGAAGCACCATTTTTTGCGCATATATCCAGGCCCCCCTTTCCCCCACAAATCTTATTTCCAGCCGAGCTCGTGACACGCCCACTTCAAATTAACCATTAAATTTGCTTGGACGTACGTCGCTTGCATATCATGCAGAAAGCAAACCCGAGCCTTTTCGAAGGGGGCAGCGGACGAGAATCAACAAAGTCATTTCAAGAACTATACCTGAAATTGTTTTTAGGGCGGTTGTAACTTCTGTGCGGACTGTATGTACACGTACAGTACAGCAATAAACGCGAAAGAAACGGATACAGACAGGGCACTCGAGCGAGAGCAGTCCGTAGGATTGAGAGCACCTGTCCCTGCGGCTCATCCCAACCCAAGAGACCGAACATATCTTCTTTACATTACCCCGCGGAACTCTACAAAAAGACAAAAAAAAAAAAAAGACATACATGTACTTGTGCGCGCGACACCGCCGCATCGCACCCCCGCGCCCACTTTTATCAGTCCGCGCCTGCTGGGGGGGCATCACAGCTCATCCTCTCCGGACCGTCTTCCCCTACAGCGCCGCCCACCGCAACGCAACATGTCCTCGGATCTCCCCTGCGTGTTACATGACCGGGAGCTGTAGGGCTGCGAATCAATAGATAGATGGATGGATGGATGCCCGACTGTTATAGCACTGTCAAGCGGGTGGCAGACGGCCAGAGTGCGGATGCGCATGAGCGGGTGCGGATGTGGTTTGTGGCTGGCAGGCCTGGGGGACGGGGCGGCTGCCCATTTCCTCCTGGGTGGGGCAGGCAGTGGCGGACCGGCAGGCTCACGGTCGGCCTCGCGAGCCGGAGCCGCCGTGTTGTACGCGCAGACATCCACCCACAAAAAGCCGACCCCGCCAGAAAAAAAAGCAACTAAATCTTAGTTTAAATCCAAATGGCCGAGCCAGCCCTGCCGAGCGCTCTTCCCACATTTCTTGATCCGGAAACGATGAAAGCACAAACCAGCCATGCCGAAATACCACGGGTCCCGGATCCCGCGACGAAAATATGCCATAAATATAAGTGGGATGATAGAGGAGCGCGACGGTCCGTGCTTACGTCACCACAAAGCAGCGCGCATAAAGCGTGGCCAGCAGGAGGGAGGGACCGCACTCCCAGGAGTCTCCGCGCGCCCCGGCACAAGCGTCCGCCCGACGTTATTTCTTGCCCTGCCTGCGGTAAACACGGCATGGCATGCAGGACGCCCGCAGGAAACGCAAGTGGCAGCGTTTCCCGAGCGGCGCGGAGGGTTGCTCAAACTGTCGTTCGTAAAATGGAAATGAAATGAGATAAAACACGGCTGGGAGAGCGCGAGCGTAATCGTGGGTCGGCGTCCGGAGCGCAGAGCGCGCGCGTATTACGGCCACCCATCCTATATGCAAAATAGAGCTCGCGAAGAAGCCCGGCCAGTATAGTATCCACGCAGTATGTAGGTCCCGCACGCGCATCTCGCAGCCCCCGGGCACCCGCCGGCGTTCAAGCACCCGCGCGTTGGCGCCTGTGGCTGCAAGGGCCGCTGTGACGCGATGCGATGCGATGCGGTGACATACATGATCGGAGCACGCCGCCGATCCCTGCGCTCGCGTTAGCCTGCGCGAAGATTAGACGGATCCGGGACGCGCAAGGAGGCTAGTGCGCGATGCACAATACACTTCGTGGCGAATCTCGATTGAGGTGCGCGCGCGCCTGATTCGGCTTGCTTGCTTCTCGTGGTGGCTTCGTTTTGTTTGTTTTTCTTTTCTTTTCGTTTCTTGGAAACGAGGGATGAGGTTGGGCGTTCATAAACCGAAGTCTTCGCATCAAAAGAAAGAAAAGAAAAAAAAGATGAGCGTCGTTTGCGCGGCGCTGCAATGCCCGGAGATTACATAAGTGAGTGAGAACTTAACAGGGCGTGTACGAAATGGTACGCACGCGACACCCATACCCAATCAACTCTTTCTCTAACAGCCTGAGAATACGTGCGCGGCGGGTGGACGAAGAAAGGCAGGTGGAGAAGGCGCACGAGGCAAGGCTTGGGCGGCGATGTAGCAGGGTGCGGCGGGGCTGTCCTCTTGCAAAACCGTGAGCTTGAGAAAAGCCCGTGAGATATTGCCCGCAAAGCTCGAGAAGTGGCGACCGTCGATAACGCCTTGAAAGGAAAAACAGCCCTAGTCCGACTGCGTTGCAGTCCATTATGTCCATAGTGCAAAAGGAGGGGAAAAGACCAGTAAGCAAGCCAGATCCCGGCCAGGGAGTCGGAACCGAGGGCGCACATCGCAGGCCGATCCAGTGAAAAAAAGAAAGGAAATCCCGGGCGGCATCGCGCTCTTGGCAGGGACCCCAGGGCGTCCAAGAAAGCGGGAAAGGGAGAATCGAAGATATTAGACCGAGCTTTGAGTGCTTGTATGCCCGTACGTCGCGCCTTCCTGACCTGCGGCACAAAATGCCAATATGTTAACGGCTACAGACAGCGCATAAAACCACACTGGACCTGAACATCGCAACGCCCGCGACTCCATCAGGATCGCCAGGGCCGACCGAGCGTCAATCACGAACTGGGTCCGTCCGGCGGCGCGACCGGACTGCAATTTTGACGAAGCGGGAGGCGGCCGCACGCATATCCGCGCGCAGACAAAGAAAGCTGGTGAGACAATTGGTCCGTAGGACCTCGCGCACATGCTACCCGCCCCGCGGAAGGCGGTGGCTGAGGCCGAGAAGCAAGAATCAAGGCACAATTCTTCTCGCTTGAGTAGCCGTCGCCCGTCGAAACTAGACTGGCGTGTGCGGCGAGCAGTTGGGATGGAAGATTAGATCACCGTATGTCAATGATAGGGAAACTATGTACATACCTGTATAGATCGTGCTCAGGACAAAAACAAAACACCCCGGGAACGAGTTGCACCCGAGGTAGCTCAAGGTGTGAGTGGTCCATCAAACTGGCTTCGATTGGATTGGAAACGCTTGGACAACTTCAGGAATCTGGTCAGCTCGAGTGCCAGTCACAATGCATGAGTAAATGTTCAGCCGCTTACCAGTTACCGTAGACTATGACGGTGAGATTGATATCGCGGATAGCTTGTGCGATACCGACGCAGACCGCAAGTCTCGAGTTCGCTTAGTAGAACGCCGCAACTCCAAAGAAGCTGTGGATCACACCTCGTTGTACAGATACCACGATCGCCTTCAAAGGCCAGAGACAGCGTCATAACTTGATGGCGTGGGTTTGGCTAGCGCTGGATGTGTGTGCGCGCGCTGCACTGATTTTTCATTTTTTGGAAAATTAAACATGCGTGCGTGCCGACGTCCGCCGGGCTCGGTTTTCCACCCGGATTGCTCAGCAGATGTCTTTAGAACAAATTCGTACTTGTGAAATGCTTCGGCGGTTATTCGATCGACTTTGGACGCGACTTTGGACGCGACGTCAGACTCGGATGTCGCGGTACCGACTCGTCGGAGACGACCTATCACGCCAGCTGGAACGCAAAGGCAGACGAGTCGATGCGGGCTGCGGGCTAATGACGGCCATAAACTCTAGATAATGCTATATCGCAGGTTCTCGGTTTGACGTTGAATCTTCTCGAGATGCTCTCTCAGTCGCCGAGTCGGCCGGCGAAAGGTAATTCAATTGTCCAGCCCGAAAATGTTGCCAGTTGTCATCGCACATGTGTCAGAACGTCGCATTCGTCAGAAAGTAGCCATATTCTTCGAGTCCTCTCCGCCTTCAGTCGTAGCACGCCTAAAGACAGTAGTAAACTCATGATCGCGTTGAGCGCAAAGTAGCTGAAGCTTAGCTGCGCACGAGGGTAAGATCGTCGAGCGAAGACACGCACAACCGCCCCTGAAGTCGAATCCCTAAATCCTATCATACGTTTTCCCCTGGATCCTGATCTACTAGACCGAAAAAAAAGAAGAAAGCACAGGTGTAAAATAAATCAACTCATCATGCATTCCACTCGTCCTCCCTACAGTACGGGACTGTCACGCCCGGTTATAGACTCGTATTGACGGGTTAACTTGCGGTCGTGTGGGGGAAGCGCGACCCTGTTCAGGTCAGATAGTCATTCGAAATCATGTATCTGCAATGTCTGCTTCGTCTGTCTCGCGGATGTTCTTGCATGTGTAGTTACAATTTATAGCTTCGCAATGAGCACCTGCACGTGCCGAATCGACAACAGTAGCACGATCACTGGCCAGAATTATACACACAAGGAATTGGTGTGTGGCAGTTGACAAAAGTTACTCATACAACAAAACCACGAAGGAATTGGCCCGCAGAAGACCTTGCGACAAGCCACGAGCACGTTCTTGCCTCTCGATTCAAAACTGTGCATGGCTTTCAATCGGAATACAAACACTCAATCAAGGAGTACAACTTCGAGCCCGGCACATTTGTACGCATATCGGGAAGGACCTCAGCCGTGTTATGGAGCGAACTGAAAATAGATCACACCAGCAGAATCCGAACTAAGAGAAGGCGCTTGCACGATCGTGTGGACATGAAATTTTAACCAGTCTGGACGTGTATGGGATTGACAGAAATGAAAAGATGAATGAACTACGTGCCTTGGATCCCAGGATACAGCCCAATCTGTCTTTCCTATCACAAGCTCGGCATATCCTCATCATGATGCAACAATCAAGGCTGGTGTAATTAGTTCCAAACCAAATCAATTGAAAGGGATTTAATATGTGAATTGAATGAGAGTCTAATGATGCGACTCTGACTGGAAAGTCCGGGGACTGTAGGTAGAACAAGTCGCTTGAGGTAGGTTAGAGCCCGTTCGGTTGCAAAACTGTGCGCGAAACTGCCCGCCAAATTTGAGATCATGATTGCGTGAGAAACTGTATCGAATTTCGCGATAACGACCCCGTTCGGCTGCCTCAACTGCGATTCAAAATCTCAATCTCCGGTTGCGATCCTCCACCAAAAAAATATACAGATCTGACCTGTTTTGCAACTTGAGATATCGTATCTCAAACTCTTTGCTCTGGACACAATAAACAAAACATTTGTAAAAAAAAAAATCAAAAACTTGCACGGAAGCTGTTTAGTGCCTCACAATGCTCGTGCATGCTAGCAAAATTTCAAAGTTGTGATAAAAAGAGCTCAGTAGTTGATGTTGTCGACAGTCAAATTTCCCGTTATCCTGCGCGGTTGTGGTGCGTTCGGTTGCATTACCGTATCCGGTACTGTGACTTTTTCTGTCACATTGCAAATTTTGGCAACGGCAGATCACAACCGCGCGCGATTTTGCAACCGAACAGGCTCTACTCATGAGTTGATGCTGGCTGCCTTCTTGAAAACCCTTGAGAGCCAAAGCACAGGAGACAGATATTAATGTTGGAATCCAAGCCGGCGGAGCCCCGCGCCGAGCTCGCACCGGTTGCGTGCTCGGGCGGCGAGGTCACGAGCGCATCGTCTCGGCTCAGCGAGCCCGAGGCTCACTGGACCGCGATTGGCTGGCCCGCGATCTCGGTTCACCCGCGCGCCACTCGCACACCACCCCCGCTCGCTGTCCGAATCCCCTCGTTTTACAGTGCCGAGATAGATAGTTATTTACTCATCATTTATGTGTCTTTATCTCCTTTTATCGTTCCCCCTTTCTTTCGTAGCGTAAAAGCGGCTCTCCGCAGCCCCGAAAACCCGTAGTATAAAAAGCCTGTTTATTCTTTCGGCCACCTCAGACGTTCGCATACCGCGCAAACGACTGAGGTGAGCTTTCGGACATTATAACGTTTCTATTATACTTTTACTTATTACTACATTAAACTAGCTTACTTCGTACTAGGTTAGTTTGTGATATGAAAAGACGTTCGCATACCGCGCAAACGACTGAGCTTACTTCGTACTAGGTGTACTACTGTAAGGCCGTTGCGCGGACTTGTCTCACCAAGCTACAGGTTATGAGCCTTGCTAGCCACTGAGCGAAGCCGAATTTTTTATTTGTACGACATACACAAATTTCGACACTCATGTCTAGCTCGCACGACACCCTCCCCACTTCCGTTCCGAAGCTCGCGACGAGCGGAGCGAACTGGGTTATCTACCGGATGCGTTTCCAGGCCGCCGTGAAGGCGAAGGGAAAGTGGGGGCACTTCGACGGATCGTCGACTCGCCCCGAACCGGTTGCTGGTCCTGCTGCTGCAGCGCAGCCCGACCCGAATGCTGATCTTCAGGACCGCCGTGAGGCCTGGGACAAAGACGAGGACATCGCGATGTATTTGTTATCGCAACGTCTTGCCGACTCGACCCTTATCCAGGTCGGGAACCTTCCGAACTGTACCGCACGCTGGAACACGGTGGTACGTGAGTTCACATCGAAGTCGGCCTTCGCGCAGACTTCGCTACGCACCGAATTCCTCGAGACACGATGCCCCGGGGATGCCGACATCCGCGAGTTCCTGAGCGACTTGCGCATGCGCCGCGAGACGCTGGCGCAGTCAGGTGTTGAGATATCCGACAAGGATTTCCGTTCGACGATTATTACCGCCATCCCGAACCGACTGGCGACCTTCGCGTCCGCGCAGCTAACCTCGGCGGAGATCGCGGCGCGAAATGTCGCGTCGATTACGGCCCAGCCGCTCACCGATGCGCAGGCCGCCTCGCTCCGCGAAGTTGATCCCGAAGTCTTGATCCACATTATATCGGATGAGGCCGACCGCCAGAAGCGCGAGCGACTCGCGAAGCGGAAGGAACCCGCGCGTGGACCTAAAGAGAAGGACGAAGCGCTATATGTCAGTACTGCGCCGAAAGGCAAGCCGAGAAACGACGCGAAACCGCGCGGAGCTTGCTGGAACTGTGGCGAGACCGGGCATCTTCGCGCGAAGTGCCCGAAGCCGAGGAAACCGTCGGGCAAGGAGAAGCCGAAGGACAGCGCAAACGCGGCTGTCGACTCGGGCTCGGACTCGGATGGTGTTTGGGACTGCTGTAACGCGGCCTGGGACTCGTCGGATGACGAGGATGACGAAGATGATGAGACGGGCTCGATGCCCGATCTCATTGACCTGTCTGACAGTGAGGCCAGCGAGCCGGCCGACTTTTGGTCTGACGACGAGGACAGCGAGCATGACGAGGTTTCGAGCTCGTACCCCGAAAGCGACGTCAGCGAAGAGGATAGCGATGAGGAGGAGATTGCGCAGGTTATTCACCTTCGCGAAAGCGACGATGCGCGTCGCGCGATCCTCGATTCGGGCTCTACGCGCCATATCTCGCCATACCGCGAAGACTTCACGAACTTCGTCGAGACGCCGCCGAAGAGTTTGCATGCCGCAAACAAGCAGACGTTTCACGCTATGGGAGAGGGAGATTTAGCTATTCAACTCCCGAATGGCGAGACGCCGACGAATTTAACACTTACCGAAGTTCTTTATTCTCCTGAAGTCGGATTCACGCTGGTGTCCGTCGGCGCGCTCGATCGCGCGGCCTATTTCGCAGTGTTCGGCGGGAGCAAGTGCATTCTCTGCGATGCGGCCGGGAATCACATTGGCGAGGTTTCGCGCTCCAGTAAAGGCCTGTATCGGTTTGCTCACGAGTCGGCCGACCCGACGCTGCGCGATGCGGCAAACGCAGCCGAGGAGACGTTGAGCCTCATGGAGCTCCACGCTCGCATGGGCCACATCTCGCCTAAGGTCGCGGAGAGATTAGTACGCAATGGGTGGGTTACGGGCTTGCGCCTCGACACCTCTGGACCGACGCCGACACTCTGCGAGTCCTGCGTGTACGCCAAAGCGACCCGCCGCATGATCGCGCGTGAACGAGGCGGAGAGCGCGCTGCGCATTTCGGAGGCGAGGTCCATACCGATGTTTGGGGACCATCGCCGACTCGATCGCTCGGTGGGCGACACTACTACGTTTCATTCACGGACGACGCGACACGCGTAACAAAGCTATACCTGCTAAAGAAGAAAAGTGATGTTTTTCGCTCTTACCGACTCTTCGAAGCCTGGGCCGAAACCCAGTTGAACGCCAAGATCCAGGTCCTCCACTCGGACCGCGGCGGCGAATACACTGGCAAGGAATTTGTCATGTATTTGGATAGCAGGGGTACGCGGCAGAAACTTACTGTTCACGACACTCCGCAACACAACGGCGTCGCGGAGCGTCTAAACCGGACCATATTGGAGAAGATACGCGCTATGCTGCACGCGAGCCGGATGCCGAAGTTTTTGTGGGCTGAGGCGGCTCGCCATGCTGTTTGGTTGAAGAACCGAACACCGACGCACGCGCTGAAAGACAAGACGCCGCACGAAGCGCTGACCGGGCGGAAACCCGATCTTCGCGGACTGCGCGTCTGGGGATCAAAGTGCTGGGTGCATGACGATACGAGCTCTAAGCTCGCACCGCGCGCGCGCGAAGGACGATGGATGGGGTTCGATATCACCTCGAACGGGCAGAGGATTTTTTGGCCGGAAAAGAAGACAATTAGCGTCGAGCGTAACGTATATTTCGACCCCGGAGACTTTTCGAGTCGTCTCGAGGGGGAGGAACTTGACGGTGGAGTAGAAAACGAAACGACTTCAAAAAACTCACCGCCGACAACAAAACTGCCCGCCGAAAATCTGTCGACGCAGCCACCACCCGCTGAAAATCCCCAAGGACCCGCCGATCCCGCCGAACCAGCAAGCGATCCGCCAGCGGGACAGCCACAGCCTGCCCCGGAGAGACCAGCAGCGTCTCATCTTCCGGCGCAAGCACCAGAGCCGCGCGAACGGCGAGTTCGCGCGCCATCGGCTTATCTTCGTCGCCTGGATTCTGGAGAGGGAGCGCCTTCGCATTGGCGCCGCGATGGTGCCGTTCCGCGAGGAATGCGCACATTGCGCGAGTATGTTGATCAGGAGGAGGAGACCGCGAACCTGGCGGTGGAGGAAGACGATTACGATGTCGAATACGAGTTTTCGGCCGCGATGGAAGAGGCCGAGGGACTCGAGCCGCGTTCGCTCACAGAGGCGAAACGCCTGCCGGAATGGTCGGAATGGGAGCGCGCGGTGAATGAGGAGTTGGAGACACTTCGCGCGGCTGGTACGTGGGTGCTGGAGGAGCCTCCGGCGGGTGCCAACGTTGTCGGGTCGAAGTGGGTCTTCAAGATCAAAAAGGATGCGGCCGGCAATGTTGTCCGTCGCAAAGCGCGGCTTGTCGCGCAGGGATTTAGCCAGGTGCCGGGGATCGATTATTTCGACACCTTTGCGCCCGTTGCGAAGCTCGCATCCATCCGCGCGACGCTCGCGATGGCCGCGCGATTGGACCTGGAGCTCGAGCAAGTCGACATCAAGGGTGCTTACCTTAACGGTGAGCTAGAGCCGGGTGAGGTCATTTACATGCGGCACCCTCCCGGATATACACCGCGCGACGCGGGCACGAAAGTCTTGAGGTTGCGCAAGACGTTGTACGGCTTGAAGCAGAGTGGACGGCGGTGGTACCAGAAACTGACATGGATCTTTGTCGATGAGCTTGGATTGACACGTTGTGACGTGGACCAAGCGGTCTTTTTCCGTCACGATGGGCGTGACGTGACCATTGTCGTCGTGCATGTCGACGACTGCACGATCGCCGCTACCACCAGCTCTCTCGTGTCTGCTCTCAAGTCCGGACTGGCTCGCTACGTCGAGGTGACTGATCTGGGCCCACTGCACTGGCTACTGGGGATCGAGGTCCAACGAAACCGCGATGCAAGGACTCTCTCACTGTCGCAAACAGCGTACATAAACTCCATCCTCGGCCGTTTCAACTTTGAAGAACTCAAGCCGGTCTCCTCGCCGATGGACCCGAATTTGCACCTCCACAGCACGCAGGGCCCGAAGACCGCACAGGACCACGCCCAGATGCGCGGGGTACCGTATCGCGAGGCGCTCGGATCCCTGATGTACGCGGCGATGGCGACACGGCCGGACATCGCGTTCGCCGTGACGCTGCTGTCGCGTTTCTCAAACGACCCCGGACCCGCGCATTGGGAGGCCGTAAAGCGGGTGTTCCGCTACCTGAAGGGTTCGCGCAAGCTCCGACTCACGTACGGAGGAACCAGAGACGCGGCGGATGGTGGAATGAAGGGTTACGCGGACGCGGATGGGAGCATGCAGGAGGACCGCCGCGCGATCTCAGGTAACGCCTTTTTAATTGACGGCGGAGCCGTTTCTTGGTATTCTAAACGACAGGAGATTGTTTCGCTCTCGACGACCGAGAGCGAATACGTCGCGGCGACGCACGCCGCGAAGGAGGCGATCTGGCTTCGCCAGCTCATCATGCAAATTTTCAAGCCGATCGACGGACCGACTGTCCTTTTCTCTGACAACCAGTCCGCCATCGCACTCACTAAAGACCATCAGTACCATGCGCGCACGAAGCATATCGACATTCGGTATCACTTCCTGCGCTGGGTCTGCGAAAACGGGTCGATCAAGCTCACGTACTGCCCGACCGCCGACATGGTTGCCGACGCGCTCACGAAGCCACTCCCTTCGTTCAAGGTGAAGCATTTCGCGGCCGCGCTCGGGCTCCTCTCGGCTTGAGGGGGAGTGTTGGAATCCAAGCCGGCGGAGCCCCGCGCCGAGCTCGCACCGGTTGCGTGCTCGGGCGGCGAGGTCACGAGCGCATCGTCTCGGCTCAGCGAGCCCGAGGCTCACTGGACCGCGATTGGCTGGCCCGCGATCTCGGTTCACCCGCGCGCCACTCGCACACCACCCCCGCTCGCTGTCCGAATCCCCTCGTTTTACAGTGCCGAGATAGATAGTTATTTACTCATCATTTATGTGTCTTTATCTCCTTTTATCGTTCCCCCTTTCTTTCGTAGCGTAAAAGCGGCTCTCCGCAGCCCCGAAAACCCGTAGTATAAAAAGCCTGTTTATTCTTTCGGCCACCTCAGACGTTCGCATACCGCGCAAACGACTGAGGTGAGCTTTCGGACATTATAACGTTTCTATTATACTTTTACTTATTACTACATTAAACTAGCTTACTTCGTACTAGGTTAGTTTGTGATATGAAAAGACGTTCGCATACCGCGCAAACGACTGAGCTTACTTCGTACTAGGTGTACTACTGTAAGGCCGTTGCGCGGACTTGTCTCACCAAGCTACAATTAAGACCTATGATGTGGCCAGAGGGCAGTTCGAAGATAGAAAGATGAAACAGAATGTTAGGAAAAAAACTCAAAAATGACCATGAAAAAGAACATCTCTAATCGGGTGACCCGTTTCCCACGTTTCCCTCATAACACAAGGGGCCCGCGAGGTCGGTTACTAACAGGTCCGTGAAACTCGTGGTATGCCCTACTTCATTCCGCAACACGGTTCAGTGCTCGTCAAATGGCATCAATCCAAAATACAAGCAGCAATCTTATTCGCCTGGACAGAACTAGTGTTATCACTTTCTCAAAGGAGGCACTTCATGCTTATCGATGCGACTGGGGTGCATGTCCCACAACACTCAACTCATGGCAGACTTTAAAGGCTGTGAGCATTTCTCTCCTTCTCTTCAAAGAGACAGCTTAATTACAGGTCTATAATCCATCTAGCACATCAGCCTCCACTGCAAGCGGTCAAAAGTAGGTCTCTCATGTTTTCTACGGCATACTGCGGGTCGATCCGTGGGTTTTAGCGTTTTGCAGATAGCATAGCAAGTATAGCTCTGATTGTAATGATCTTATATTCGAAATGTGCGCACTGTTATGTGCTACAATATGCAAAAACATGCATCCGGATTAATGCAGTATTGGCAGCACAACAGGCAAGTGGGACATCTAAGTTCAAATTCCCATCCACATGTTTAGATGACCTATTTGCCTCTTGTGCTACCAATACTGCACCAATCCGGATGCATGTTTTTGCACATTGTAGCACATAACAGTGCGCACATTTCGAGTATAAGATCATTACAATCGAAGCTATACTTGCTATGCTATCTGCAAAACGCTAAAACCCATGGATTGACATGTGATGGACTAGGACTGTTTCTAAACATTGACACTAATCTGATGACTATGTCTCTCCAGGAGCACAGTTGTGGATGGAAGAAATGTGCATTTCCTACCCATTCATCGCATGAAGCACTCATAGCACATGTGGAAATGTCACACCTATCCCGATTACCATTGTCCTGCCCCCTCCAAGGTATGATAGTGCTCTCTTGCTGCCAACACCGAGTTTGTAGCCTGACTGCCTTTCTTTATTATTTCAATGTCATCTGCTATAGACTGTGACTCTTTCTTCATTCGTCATCAGGTCCTCCCTGACCACCTTCTCGAGGCCCATAGCGGGCTAGCGTATAAATGGATGGAACAACACAAATCCTCTGATGTCCTTCGCCATTCTGCACGCCTCCAACTTCAACCAACAGGATCTTCAGGCTCTTGCATCACACTCGACAAGCTGCCTAAGGAATATGCTTCCTTCTCCACCACCTTGCTTCCCATCTCTCCATCATCTAGCCGTGCTATGACGACGGAACTCACTTCAAGCTTTTCACAAAAGTCTCATATACGCCATTCGAATCATCATCGACCACTCTCGCAGCTAGATCCCATTCAAAACAAGCCTCTCGTAGGACAAGATGGCGGTAGAGCTGGGCCGGAGGAGGAGGAAGAAGAGCTGGACTGTTCTCTAGATGCCTTACATCTTGGTCATTTCGACGTTGAAGCTGCCCATCAGGATCTGATTTCTGATTTTTCTGTCAAAAGTAAAGGGAAGGAAAGGTCTACAGATTGGGAGGCATGTCCGGAAAACATAGTTATCATCTGGCCACGACATGCGACTGTCAGTGCCGGCTCTGAGCTCTCCAACCCGCCACCACCTGTCGAAGCAGCACTGCCACCATGGAAACGGCCTCCGACACGCATAGGGATTGCACACCTTGAAGAACTATACACGCCTCACAACCTGCAGTCTCAATCTCATGTTGATGTTGGGACCGGCCAGCTCACCAGAACAAGACAGCATGTTACTGGGACAGCCGGCCCGAAGGTACCAATAAATGGGATCTTGGGGGATGCTTTAGCTATTGCTACGAGCAATGCAACAAACTAATGGTGATTATTTGCGGACATACGATAATCTTTCCAGTAGCTGTAGTCGATGATTTAGTGCTTTCTTGTAATGTAGCATGCAGCTCGAGTCAGTCCGGTGTATACGAAAAAGGGCTATACGAGTCGCACTGCCAATGAGCTATGCTTCTATGCTGCCACTGGTTGTGCATTCTCTACGTAGACATGGATAGGTAGAGTTCAGTGTTGCAGAATGAGATCCTGACAAGTCCAGAACATAAACCATTCAGTGAAAAGACAATAAATGTTTTGAAGATATACTACATACAAAAAATCACTGACTAACAGCTGAAGAAGGGGGCTTCGCAGAATGAGGTGCTCTTTGGGGAAGAGCAAAGCTCTTGGTCAGAGGATGGATGAAACATGAGGTTCGCGCTGCAAGGTCCATGACTACGGAGAACACGCAGTTCACATTGGCACACCAAAGTAAGTTATGCATTCCAGTAAGTCGATGTCATTCAGGTCGCGATCGCGTACAATTGGCGCGAGATCCTATTTAAGGTTAAGAAATGCGGATCAATCCAACCGGCTCGTCACTTCTATGGAATGTAAGATGCGCGACGTACAGATTTTTCCATGCCACCTGTCTCCACTGGCACCGATGAAGGTTCGTCGCCGCCGAGCGGCAGCACGGCAGTGCGGAACACCAGAGCAAGTACCTGACGACGCGGAGGCCGCACTTCGTTTTCGTCGTCATCGTCGTTTTCTGCGTCCTTGTAAGTATTGGTAACGCAATCCCTGACCCAGACAGTCTCAACAGACCACCCAGACTTTATAAAGCGTGCCTCTTCGACGGAAACTGCCCTCCGTAGTTTCAGGCGCGTTTTTCCAGACAAGAAGCTCATTTCTTCTTTATCGAGCTCTTTAGACGCCCGCGAGACAGCGGCATCGCACTCCGCACGCTGCCTCTCATCGGTGAAGACGTTCCCGCCTATGAGCTTCTCCCGTCGTCGGTACGCCAGGCTCTTTTCCCCGTGTAGTTCAGGGTAAACAGCGGCATCCAAAACACCCGGCGCTATGCGTGCGTGGCCGTCATCCGCACCCGGTGCGAAGTTCAACAGTTGTATGAACTGTGCTATCCGACTAAGCCGTGTGCGCTCTGCACGGGCCGATACGCCGCACGCATTCGCTGCGGACTTGACGCTTATCCAGTGTGCGCTATTAGCTTGCATGCGCGTGCGTTGGGCGCGGATGCGTATCAGCTCCTTTTTTATGCGCTCGGTGAGACGGAGCCGAGCAACCTGTGAAGATGATCGAATCTTCTGTCGAGGTCCTGATCGCTGGGTCTGCACCAGTTCTGGATTTTTCTCCGTTCGTACAGGCTTCTGTAGCGTTTGTACAGGCTCTTGTCGCGGTATAGGCCCTTCCAGTGCCTGCGTGGGCTCTTGTTGCGATGCAGGCTGCTGTACTGCCTGTACGGGCTCTTGTTGCATCCGTACGGGCTGCTGCTGGTTCGGTGCGAGCTGCCTCTGTTGGCAAATATGAGCCCACGCATCGAATAGCGCGTGGGCACCCCCGTCCGTCACGTCGATATGTGCTGTAAGATAAGGACGCAGAAAGGCGAGAACATCCATGCCAAATTTAGAAAGCTGAGGAGAGACGGTTTCGTCGTGCCACTCGACGGAAGCTTGCTGAGATTGAGGTGGAACGGGGCCAGCGCTGGGCCAATCGGTGTGATCAAAGGCGGGAGCTTGTCGCATTTGGGGTAGGGCGGGAGCGGTATGCGCGACATGTACGGCAGGCCAGCCGGCGGGGCGGAGGGTGAAAGAGTGACAATCCTGCAGCTGAGGCAGTAGAGAGTCCTGGCCACCTAAATCCTCAATCCGAGGCGAACTCTGCGGCGGCGAAGTCATTATTGGCTCGAATAGCTGGAGTGGGGGCATCTGAAAAGACGCTGCCGGACTCATGAATTGGTCTTGAGTTTGGGATGCTTGGAACGCGGTATGGGGCTCGTCGCCGTCTGCTGAAGAAATAGGAGACGATCCGCCGAACGTCTCATACTCGAAATCGCGCACAGACTGATCCTCTGCCTCTTCTGCATCCTCGACAACGGCAGGACTTGTTGAAATACGAGAATAACGCGAATGCTCGCCGGGCCTCGGCGAATACTCGTTTCGAAGGTGAATTCGCCTTGTGAGCTCGTCTTCCTCGTCGCTACCTCCGACATCTTCCTCGTTGCCATCGCCGACATCTGCCTCGTCGCTACCACCGACGTCTTCCTCGACGCCATCGACGACGTCTTCCTCGACGCCATCGACGACGTGTATCTCGTCACCGTCGTCGTTTTTATTACTGTCCTCCCTATCGAGTACTTCCTCATGGGTAGTGTTTTTGTCCTTATCATCCCGTCTGTCATTGTCCGCTTCGACGTCTTCACGCTCTTCGACTTCAAGCCCCGGCTCGCAGATACCGAGCGTCAGATGCGTTGCAAGATCTGTTGTGAGTCCGTCTGCCCGTCAAACCATAATCAGTAAGTAATTGGTATAGAGAACAAGCAAAGCTTACCTCGCGCAATTTTCTCATCATTGATAGGACATATAAGCTCAGCGTTATCGTCGTCAAGACCGCTTCCGTCATCGCCGCAGGCAGCCGGTGCTTCAATATGTAGAGAGATTGTTGATGTATTCTCGTCCTCACCAGAAGCTGGGGTAAGTCGAATTAGCCCTGGCTGCGTGTCGAGTTAGATGGAGGACTGAAGTAATCGTACCTATGCGAGCTCGCTTTGGTGGTCGTTGTCGGTTCGCGTCTTTATCTGCATAGTCACCAAGATCGGCAAACATCCGCTTCTGCGAAATTATTTTGTCTTGCGGAAGCGCGCGTAGCCGCTCGATAATCTCCAAATCGGTAAAGGTCCTCCTGACGCCACGTCTCTGCGTAGCATACACAAAATAAGCGCGGTTCAGGGCGTTTGCTCAACAGACTAAAAGAGCGTACCTTAACGAGATGTTGGCGCGTGAAGTGCTCAAGACCGTCGGCCGCCACCAGGAGCGTGTCCGTGACCATTATAACAACAAAGAATGAAGATCAAAAAGTGTGGAGGCTTGGTTCATGCAGGGGGAAAGCAACAGTAGGGGTTCAAGATTAAGTCGGGAAACGTCACGCCGAAGTTCAACATCTGTGCGGCCTAGGTGGCGGCGCACTCCATTGGTTGTTGTCCTGACAATGGGCAGCCTCGTGTCCTGTGGCTCAGGTCCATTCTAGAAATCATCTTTCACAATTGTCAATAAATGGCCTTGTTTAACGAGTTGAGTATCTGAGAGCTTGACGAATGAGATGTCACCGGAGGAGCTCTTTGCGAGTTGGTTGTGGGACGGTACGGTCAACGACGAGCGGAGGAGGCAGGACGCTTGTTCGGCCGAGGGCTTACATAACTGAGGCACGTGATTAATAACAAACTGCGCAGTCCGTGCAGATCTTTTCATCAACCAAGGACGTACAACGCACAGGCTTTGTGTAAACGCAAGTCGACTAGAAAGACGGGAAGATTAAAAAGAGCAGCTCTCAAAGATAGACATGGTGTGTCTCCGATGGCTTTGGTGCACTAAAATAAGGCTGAGGTTCTGCCTGTAGGGAAAAGCCAAAAAGACTCGCAAATTCGCTCAGGTCAAGCGTCTCCTCAACCCGAATGATGCTCGCCTGTAAGGTTTGCGTTCCTTATGCTTAGCCAAAACTAAACGCGGATTTGCATGTAGAAAGGAGAACCAGCTGAAGCAAAAGAAGAAGGAGCAAGAGGAGCACGAGAATGCTCTTCGAAGAGTGTACGTTCACTCGTTCTGTTTCCCCATTTCTTCATTGTTATCCAAATCTGATCTTCCCTTCGTATAAAAATACACAGACCACAAGTAGCCTCTTCCCTTTTCCTTCAGCACAACACCGCGCTTGCGCCACCCTATCGCGTCCTTGTCGACACCAATTTCATCAATTTCTCACTTCAAAACAAGCTCGAGCTCGTCTCGGGCATGATGGACTGCCTCTATGCAAAATGTATTCCGTGCATCACAGACTGCGTTCTCGCAGAGCTCGAGAAACTCGGCCCGCGCTTTCGTCTCGCGCTGCGCATCGCGCGCGACCCACGGTTCGAAAGGCTCGCGTGTAATCACCAGGGCACGTATGCGGATGACTGTATTGTACAAAGAGTGACTACGAGCAGGTGCTATATCGTGGCGACGTGCGATAGGGAGTTGAGGCGAAGGGTGCGGAAGGTGCCTGGTGTACCGTTGATGTATATTGTGCGGAGAAGGTACGCGATTGAGAGGCTGCCGGATCAGGGAGCTCCGAGCTAGGAACTTCGAGGATGTTCGAGCGAGTTTATGCTGTGGAAGTTTCTGTCTGTATTTGTAGCATGTGAGTTTCCATTTGTTTCGTCCAGTCCTTCTATCTTCTCTCATGGTGACGCAGGTTTTCTTACTTATAATGCATTTCTGTCTGTCGTCCAATACCCGACTTCTGCATTGTCGGTTGAAATGATTTGCCGTGGTGCCTAATGGAAACTACCGGTCGTAAGTTGGAAGAGAATGTGAAAGCCACTTATGAACAGCTCACGATCTCCATCCTGCAAATGGTGAAATTGGATTCTGGAACCTAAAGGATGAACGTCGTAATTGTCGACTGGATACACGAAATCCTAATATACCGCCCTTTGGGTGTGAAGTTTGGAAGACAGCACCGGCTTCTGGTCACTTGAAGGGATGTTCATATGCCTTAAACATGAAGTGCAAGTGCGTCGTCCTAAAGACCCCGCCTCCAGTGCAGAATCTGCAATGTACTTTACGTTTTCTTTTCCGTTTGCTGTCTCGTGAATGCAGAAAGGCCTGTGTGCTTTCTCGACAGAGTTTCGGCAAGCGCCGGGAGCAAGAAAAACGACCGAGACGGAGACATCTCCGTTCGCCGCACTCAAGGATGAAGAATCTGTGCTCTCTGTCTCCGTTCCTTGCATTCATTCACTTTGACGCTTCTTTGCCTCGCGCGACACGCAAAGCTGTCGGTTCTTGTGTTGCGCTGGGCAGCTTCCGGCAGCCGATATTCAGATGCGAGCTTTAAACCTAGGACGAATAACTAAAACTCAAGCACACGCATGCTCTCTAATGGTTTGTGAGTTCGCCGTGCTACTTATCATCAATTATTGTATCACATATGCAAACATTCTATCCTCCCGCATCTCTTCCATAAATGACTCGTTAGGGTCCTGAAGGCAATTGCCGTTCCCATTTCAAATACGAAGGCTGGTGATTACCAGACGCGCGCTTCGCTTTTGACTCTTAAGTTTGTCGGGTTTTGTGTGCCGTTTTCCGACATTGATGACGGTGGTATGCAACAAAAAAGAAGTGCGGGCCATCAGGCGGATTAACTTTTCGACATGTGCATGATTTTTGTATTGGTAGGTTTTCGCGCTTGTTTCTCTTTCTTGACGCTTTACGTTTTCCCAGGGTGGCTCATCTTGAGTCATGGCGCGCAAGACGAAACGGCGATGTGCGGTCTCAGGATAGCTCAGCAGTACAGATGGAGCTTAACGCAATTCCCCTACGCATTCAGAAAACGACGATCTTGAACGTTCGCGGGACGGGGACCTTGCGCCTCTCACATTAGGATTCTGCCGCGCTAATTCTTGAGGGACTTTACGATGCATCTGTCACAATTGGACTCTAGGCTCTGCCTTAATCTCTGCCCATACAAGCAACTTCCTATCCGGCCGGTGGCCGACGTTTCTTCGCGGAATTGAAATACGAGCTTCTCGGTGCGATTCTCCGGGTTTCGCATAAGTTTCTTTTGTGTTCTTCCCGACAAAGTTCGAACACAAGGCAAATGATTGCAGATCTAAATCCCTGAAACCTTGTGAGCTCGATTTTAGCAAGCGTCTAGCGCGAATAGTATTCTTCGATAGTCGATGCCACCGTTATGGTTAGGCATCAGAAAGGTGCGATAGGACAGAATCTCTCTTTAAGTTTCTCCATTAAACTCCAAACGCCGCATGATTTTCTGGTTCTCCACGATTCTATGTGTTACTTTAAACCTTAGGTAACCGTCCCATGGATTTGTGTCAAAAGCTTTTGGAACGAGCCTGTCAACAGCCATGTGAGTTCGCCACGCGTACTATTCGACTGTTCCTATTTATATACCCACATATATACCCACATACATCTTGTCGCAGAGTTCTCCGTGTCCCCTGTCTTTTAACAAGAGCAAATGATTACCGAATGCGCGCTTATCTGGTCCTCAACTTGCTTCGTAACTTCGTTTCTGTATCCTGTCAGCCACATCTATCGTCCGAGCCAATCGGTTTCCTCAGCAGAAAAAGAAATGAGTTTGGGCCTGCAAGCGGGTTGCTTGCCTTCACGCTACTTATCCCGTAAGTCCCTGCGTACCTTTTGGTTTCTTCTAAGACAATAATCATTATAGTCATATGAAGTCCTAGACGGTTCTGTGCGGGTAATCCTCCCTTGACTTGGTGCCCTTGATTTGAAAATATTTCAATCTTGAACATTCGTGCGATGGTGCCTTGCGCCTTAAATACACTCGGAACAGTCTGGTATACTTCCGCGTTTAAACCTAGCGGCATCGAAGAATCGACAGGATCTTCCCTTAGCTTGGCTGTACAAGGAAGCAAAATGCTCACCGGTCGTCTGACTGGCACCTTTCGCGGGAAGTTCTCCGCATTTTCTCCCTGGTCATTATGCCGGTGTCTGACGCCTCGCCTAACTCAACTCTAAAGCTGCTGATGAGTCATTGACGTCTTGAAGCCTAATTAATATGTTTTCTGGGTGCGCCCCGCGCAAGTCTCGTCCGGAATCCAGGCCAGATTTAGATCAATGCGTGCCTATACTATTACTAGTGCGCTGCTCTTCATTCCGCTTTCCCTCCCCAATTCTTGAGTCGTTCTTCTCCCTTACCTTTTGTTCGAGAAAGCAGGGTTCTTATCGAGCTTATCATAGGAACTAGAACGTGGACTGTGGCTTCGAAATCAGACTCATCTTTTGAAATATAAATCATCGATGTGAACGGGTCGTATGCGGGTAAAGTTGCAATGTCTCCGATGCAGGCCGGTGCCGCATCGCGTAAATAATGGAGCGGTGGTATAAATCTCGCAGATGTACATACGTATGTTCAGCTGGAGTTTCTGGGCTGCACCGCTATCCTTAGTACATAGACTCGCTCGCGTCCAAGTATCCTTGTCTTATTCGTCAGTCGGTACCTCCATCTGTAAGCTTCTTCGTTGTCAGTATGTCTGACATGTATGACTGATGCATTAATTTACTTTCGCTTTAAGACTTTCGTCGTATTCCGTTGACTTGGGCAATGTTGAAGGAGGTTGTACATTTCCTCAGCCTCGGGCGCAATGCCATCAAACAAGGTGTCTCGGCAGTGCCACCGGAACCTGTTTCACTTGAAGCCAAGACTGGAACGCAGGCCATAAACCTAACACTATCTTCAAAAGTTGTAATCGTTGGGAGTGGCTGCTTCGGAATCTCGACTGCTCTGCACCTCCTTCAGCGTGGATATACGAATGTGACCGTACTCGACCGTGCACCTTCGCTCCCTGCGGTCGACGCCGCGAGCACGGATATGAACAAAGGTGAGTACTCATGTACAAGATGAATTTTGAACGCGTGGTTTTTTGGTTTGCGTTGTGTCAAAGGGGACTTCACTACGAAACTCCATTTTTGAAAGGGCGACTCACTTACATTCATTTTTTATAATTACAGTCGTGCGATCATCCTATCACGACGCGTTCTACACCCGTCTTGCGCGGGAGGCAATTGCCGCCTGGAAGAACCGTGAAGATTGGGGAGACGTTTATCACGAGTGAGTACGCGCTATCTTCCTAATTTCTTGCTGGACACCAGGACTTTTTTCTTTCAAAGTTGTTCTCGCTGAAGCTATTGGCTTATTTGATTCTCTGCATCAAACAGATCAGGCGTGCTAGTGTACGGCACAGGGGAGTCAATATATGTGGACGGGGCATACGTCAACGACATCGCGCATGGAGCTCGAGTCAAGAAGGTCGCCCCTTCGGCACCAGTGCCGATGAGTAAATGCGGTACCGAGAACGACACAGTTGCGCTAGCCGAGCTATTCCCCGGAGTTCCCCTCGGCCCAGCAGTCGCAGGTAAACATGGATACCTAAATGTCGACGGCGGGTGGGCATACGCCGAGGGTGGCGTCGCGCGCGCAATGCAGCTCGTGACAGAGCGAGGCGGAAGGTTCTTGCGGGAAAGGAAGTCGCGGAACTCCGTAAGGATAGTAAGGCTTCCGAGGAGAATGAGACAGCTGGTTCAGGGATCGGTCAAATGACAGAGCCGGATAAAGTGGTTAAAAGATCAAGGACGACGGGAGTTAAGTGTAAAGATGGGAGTGAATATCCTGCAGATATTGTCGTTCTTGCGACGGGCAGCTGGACGGCATCCGCCTTTCCAGACTTGAATCTTGGGGAGAGGTGTCTTGCGTCTGGGTCCGTTCTGATATCAACCATGTGTCTTTTGGGGGTTGCTCATGCGCCGTACTTGATGTTCCAGCCAAAGTGTTGGGACAATCCAGCTGACCCCAGAAGAAGGGGAAAGGTATCGCAATTGCCCAGTCGTACTTGACTTCGGGCATTCCGGGTTTTATGTATTTCCGGTACGCCATGACACACGATTTCGCTCTGCATTCACTCTTTCACTATTTCTGACTTTTTCTTCTTCATTTACACCCTTGTAGCCCAACGAGGATAACATCGTCAAGTTCGCAAAGCACACGGGAGGGGTCGCACATTATTTGCCCCTTTCAGAGGGTGAGGCAAACGGAAACGCCAACTGGAAGGTTTCGACGCCGCGCACAGTGCTTTCGCATGGTGCCGATGGCCTGAAGATTCCGAGATCAGAGGCGAAGTACATTCAAGACTGCCTGCGGGAAGTTTATCCTGAGCTTGCTAAAAAGCCGTTCAGATCCACGCGCTTATGTTGGCGAGTAAAACTCACTAGAGAGCTAGGACGCTTCTCATCTGTTTTGATTATAGGTATACCGATTCACCCGACTCGGATTGGGTAATCGACGTCCACCCGACAGACCCCGGTCTGGCGTTCGCTACATCAGGAAGCGGACACGGCTACAAGGTTAGACATGCAATACAGCATAATCTAAGGACGTACGATGGTTCGGCTGACATGCTTTCTCAATTCACAGTTCCTGCCCGTTATTGGGCGCCTTGTGGCGGATCGTCTGGAGGGGAAGATGGATGTAGAGCTGCAGAGGAAGTTTGCCGTAGATCGTGTGTTTTGCAAATCCGATCTGTCTCGTGACGTCTCGCGGCTCGGAGTTTTGAACGTGGACGAGCTTTGTGGTCCGGAGGACTTGTGAGTCGAGCAGGGAAGCTACATGTATGTGATATGAAGGGGATTGAATTGAACACTTTATGCTACATACTTTTGTATATAACTATATCGAGACCTCAAACGACGGATAACTTGCTGCTCGGCAAAGATTTTAGATCGAAGAGCACGACGCGCTCGACGCAAATATAAACAACGCGTCCTTGGAGACCACGTGATCTTCTAAATCGGCCGAAGAAGCAAAGTTTTTTCTGGTGACTCGGTGCTTCCGACTCTTCTACGTCTGCAGATTTCTGTCCTCGTCGTCATTCAATCTCGGGCTCGTCGTTGGCGACGGTGAGCTCAGGCATGGCGTCGACGCGTCTGCTCTCAAAGCATGGCTTCCGAAAACATGTACAGTCGCTAGTAGGTACTCGTGCCTTCCACCAATGCGCGCCGCGTTATGCACCTGTTACGACGCAACCCCGTCGGGCGGTTGCGACCCCAGCCATCGGCTCCTACACGCCTGCTGAGGGCGAGCATGTTCTTAACTCTCCTTCTGAACTTGCGCGCAAAATCTCCGCGAAGGTGTTACCCAAAATGCCTCGCCCGGACGTTCGCAAGGTCGTTATCGTTGGCTCTGGAGGTCTTTCTATCGGCCAGGCTGGCGAGTTCGATTACTCTGGCTCGCAGGCGCTCAAGGCACTACGGGAGGAAGGTGTCGATGCTGTCCTCATTAACCCCAACATCGCTACTTGGCAGACATCGCACCAGCTTGCATCCGAGGTCTACTTTCTACCCATCACTGCGGACTATGTGGCATATGTACTCGAAAAGGAGAGGCCGGATGGCATACTACTTACTTTTGGCGGACAGAGCGCTCTCAATGTCGGCATTCAGCTCGACAAGATGGGTGTGCTTGAACGGTTAGGTGTTCAAGTACTTGGGACGCCGATTCGGACGCTGGAGGTCAGTGAGGACCGTGATCTTTTCGTGCAGGCATTGAAGGGTGCGCTTGAATTTTATCTTCTTATATAAACTGTGCTTACTGAATGTTACTTAGAAATTGACATTCCTGCTGCGCAATCTACGGCTGTCTCGTCAGTAGGAGCTGCGCTCGACGCGGCTGCGAAAATAGGTTACCCCGTCATTCTTCGTTCTGCATTCACGCTTGGCGGTCTCGGTTCTGGCTTTGCAAACAATCCCGACGAGTTACGCGATCTTTCAGCGCGAAGTCTCAGTTTAAGCCCGCAGGTGCTTATTGAACGGAGTATGAAAGGTTGGAAGGAGCTCGAATACGAGGTCGTACGCGACGGTGCGGACAATACGATCATCTGCTGCAACATGGAAAATTTCGACCCCCTCGGTACACACACTGGTGACTCGATTGTCGTCGCCCCGTCGCAGACTCTGCCCGATGATGAGTATCATATGCTTCGTTCTGCCGCGCTCAAGGTCATCCGCCATCTTGGTGTCGTCGGCGAGTGCAATATCCAGTATGCTCTGCACCCTGCATCCAAGGAGTACTGCGTCATCGAGGTCAACGCACGCTTGAGTCGTTCCAGCGCGCTCGCGTCTAAAGCTACTGGCTACCCGCTCGCATATACAGCCGCCAAGATCGCGCTAGGTCACACGCTTCCAGAGCTGCCAAACGCAGTCACGAAGACGACGACGGCGTGCTTCGAACCGTCTCTGGACTATATCGTGACAAAGATCCCGAAGTGGGACCTCGCAAAGTTCTCCTCACAGGTTGACCGCAAGGTCGGATCGGCGATGAAGAGCGTGGGAGAGGTCATGGCAATCGGCCGCACGTTCGAAGAATCTCTGCAGAAGGCTATTCGCCAGATTGACCCGCGCTATGCTGGATTCGAAGCCTATGCGAAGCCGGAGGACCTCGATTACGCACTCAGCCACCCTACAGACACGCGTCTCTTCGCAATCGCATACGCCTTCTTCGATAAGCGATACACGGTTGAGATGATTCACGAGTTGACCAAGATTGATAAGTGGTTCTTATATAAAATCGAGAATATCGTGAACACGCACCACGCGCTCAAGGACGCCGGCTCCCTCTCTGCGATTTCGCACGACCTGATGAAGCAGGCGAAGCGGATGGGCTTCTCGGACACCCAAATTGCAGAGTTGGTTTCGGCGAATGAGGGTGATGTGCGCACGTACCGCAAGGCGCTCGGCGTGACGCCGTTTGTCAAGCGCATCGACACGCTTGCAGCCGAGTTTCCAGCGCACACGAACTACTTGTACACAACGTACAATGCAAGCACACACGACGTCGATTTTGATGAGCATGGAACGATGGTACTTGGGAGCGGTGTGTACCGCATCGGCAGCTCCGTCGAGTTCGACTGGTGCGCGGTGACGTGCGCTCGTAAGCTTCGTGACATGGGAAAGCGTACGATCATGATCAACTACAACCCGGAGACTGTGTCAACGGACTTCGACGAGGCAGACAGGTTGTACTTCGAGGAGCTCGGCTGGGAGCGCGTCATGGATATCTACGAACTTGAACAAGCCAGCGGGGTAGTCGTCAGCGTAGGAGGTATGTTAACCTTTCGCTATCAGTCAATAAAACACTGAACCTTTTACAGGCCAACTACCTCAAAATATCGCTCTTCGTCTCAAACAAAGCGGAGTGACAGTACTTGGCACTGACCCGGAGCAAATCGACACAGCGGAGGATCGTCACAAGTTCTCTTCTATTCTCGATAAGGTTGGTGTCGATCAGCCCGAATGGATTGAGGTCTCGTCTGTCGAAGCGGCCAAGGATTTCGCAAACAGAGTTGGGTCAGTGGCATGTGCATCGTATGACTTTTTAGTAGTGGCTGAAACGTCTTACACAGCTATCCCGTTCTGATTCGGCCTTCGTACGTCTTGTCAGGCGCTGCCATGAACATCGTGTACGAGGAGTCCAGTCTCGAGCACAAGCTCTCGGCAGCAGCGTCTGTTTCACCTCTCCATCCGGTCGTCATTACCAAGTTCATCGATGATGCACAAGAAATTGACGTCGACGCTGTTGCACACAAGGGCAAGCTGCTCGTGCATGCCGTTTCCGAGCATGTCGAACAGGCTGGCGTACACTCCGGAGACGCCACGCTCGTTCTTCCTCCGTTCTCGCTCTCGGAATCTGTCATGGCTCGCGTCAAAGAGATTGCGCAGAAGGTCGGTACCGCGCTCGAGATATCAGGCCCCTTCAACATGCAAATCATAAAGAAGGATGTCCCCGGAGGCGAGCCGGAGCTCAAGGTCATTGAGTGCAACCTCCGCGCGTCGCGCTCGTTCCCCTTTGTGTCGAAGGTGTTAGGAAGGAATTTTATAGACAGTCGCAACTGCAGCCATTGCGGACAAGGACGTACCCGAACCTGTCGACCTAATGGCGGAGAAGCGCGACTATACTGCTATCAAGGTTTCGCAGTTTTCATGGACTCGTTTGGGTGGCGCTGATCCATTCCTTGGTGTTGGTGAGTACTTTCTTTAACATGTTTCTTATAATAGCATGCTTATGTGCTTTGTGCTTGCCTATAGAAATGGCCAGCACAGGCGAAATCGCTTCCTTCGGCAAGGACATCTACGAGGCGTATTGGGCAGCTGTTCAGAGCCAGACTGGCTTCAAGAACCCTGTTGCGGGATCCGGTGTGCTCATAGGCGGAGACATCGCGAAGCCCGAAATGCGTGCAATCGCGAAAAAACTAGCGGACCTAGGTTTTAAGCTCTACTGCTCGTCGCCCGTCGTCGAGGAGCATCTCAACAACCCGCCATACCTCTCGTGTAAGCGCATCTTCTTCCCGACGAAGGACAAGCGTAAGTTGCGCGAGGTGTTCGACGAATACGAAATCCAATGTGTCTTCAATCTCGCGAAGTCACGCGCAGAGTCGGCGACGGATGAGGACTATGTTGCCAGACGGTACGTCGTGTTGTTCTATATGCCTCCGGGCCGTTGACGCGGCTTCCTTATGACCTGCCTTTTACTCCTTAGAAATGCCGTCGACTTCGGTCTTCCACTGCTAAACAACGCACAGTGCGCGCAGCTCTACGTAGAGGCGCTCGCGAGGAAAATGCCTCAAGGTGGGCTCCGGCCATACACCGAGGGCCGCATACCCTCGGAGGTGAAGTCGTGGGCGGAGTTCATCGGCGTGCGCGTGTGATTCCTTTCTTCCTCCGCAATCTCAAGGCATTTTTTGCGCTACATATTGTATAACCACCGAATGTCTTTCTCCATACCTCCCTTTTATTCTTACCTCACACCACACTTACCCCGGCGATCCTCTCACTCCTCCGCGCGCATCACATACACGCGAAACTAAAACACAAAAGGGTCACTTACAGCCCAACTGTATATTATTCCCATTTCATTCATCTTTAACCAACATATAGAGTAATGCAGGATTTCTTGTTTGAAGTTTGAATCGGTCTTAACTCTTGTCTGTGGACGTCTGCTGTGTGCCTTCCTACTTACGGACCTGCGAGATGGACTCGGAGCAAGAGTTATACTCACAATGCCAATGGTGGGGGTTGGGGTCGCTCCTACATTGAAATCCTTCAAGCAGGCGCTGAGTTTTCTGCTGCAAGGGCGAGGATTGATGAACCCACATGAGTGGTGGGCCTTGCACAAACGGGAATCAGTCCACAACCTCTGCCTAGACCCACCCGACATGGGACGCGTTATTATTCTCTATTTACGCATCAAAATCGCGTCGTGCTAAAACACCGGCTTGATTTTCCATAAAACAAATCACAAATTTATACACTAGTAGGAATTATCCACCAGTCGTATTGAGGAGATTTCCCTGTAGATGTGTGCCATCTTGTTTATGCAGAATGTTCAGTCCGGAACTCACAAACTACAAGTTCCTTCCTCAACTTATTAAGAGCTAATATTAAACTTAATGAATGAGCCCACGTTTCGCATCCATGAAAACGCAGTACTTATATTTCTACACTAGGAGCCATGCTAGAACAATGTGCCCAGAAGCACATCACCACGGACTCTTAAAATTTCGATGTTTCGTCTCGCAGCACGCAAGCTCACCTCACGACGAAATGTCGTACTCGTAGAACCCCTTGCCGTTCTTGCGGCCATACCACTGAGCGTCAACCATGCGCTCGAGGAGCACGCTTGGGCGGTACTTTGAGTCGCCTGTCCCCTGGTACAGCGTCTGCTGGATTGCGAGGCACGTATCGAGGCCAATGCTAGTCAAGTCAATGATTATGAGTTGCCAAATGGGTTAGAAAAAACAAAATGGAGACGAACAAGTCCGCTATGATAGCAAAAGGTTTCAGCGACGAATGTACGACTGATAAATGATTCGAAGAAGACGGCGAAGGCCCGTGACGTACCTAGTTGCAATGGGCCCATAGGGTGGTTCATCCCCAGTTTGAGGGTCTTGTCGATGTCATCGCGAGTCGCTGTGCCCTTTTCTAGACACATGATAGCCTACACTCAACCAGCTGAGTTAATAAGTTTGCCTGGCTGAGCACGGATATTCCTACCTCGTTAATAAATGGCATAAGGAGTGCGTTGGATACGAATCCCGGTACGTCCTTGGACGTCGTCACCTCTGAGAAATGCACAGAACGTACAAATGTACGGATGAGCAAAATAAACGACATAGACCCGGCGAAGATTAATGTACCCTTGCCGCACGCGATGGCAAAGTCACGTGCACGGTCCACATAAGTTTCGTTGGTCTGAAGTGCGGGGATGAGCTCGACGAGTTTCTGGAAAGCAAGTCAGTATGTACCGAGAAAAGCTAATACGATATTACTTACCATCACAGGGACGGGGTTGAAGAAATGGAGACCTGCGTACATTATTAGATACAACTTGCGTGTCCCAATACGCGAAAGCGCGCACCGAGGACGCGTGATGCATTCGCTTTCCCCTGTTCTGACGCAGCTGAGACGCCAGGAGGTAATGTCGCAGCTGCAATCTTTGTTACGCTAATAGACGATGTATTCGTTGCAAGGATGGCGCCTAGCTGTATTTCACGTGCAAGCTCAGCGAATATCTTCTGCTTCAAAGACAGGTTCTCCGAGACCGCCTACAGTATTTCATTGGCGTGTCAAAACATGATAATGCAGTCCTAGAATAATATGCGCACCTCGACAACCATGTTCACGTCTCTAAAGCCCGTGACGCCCTTGTCGTGGGGCACGACGGTAATGCGCGCACGCGCCTCCTTCGCCTCGTAATCCACAATCCTGCCCTTCGCGACATCCTTCGCAAGGAGCTTGTCCATCAGGCGCAGACCGCTGGAAACCTGCTCCGAAGATTTGTCGTACAGCAGCACGTCGACCTTCGCGCGCAAGGCAGCAACATACGCGATCCCGAGGCCTGTTTAATTGCGTCAGTATACTCACTGCAATGGGGACTCATATTGTTCTGCAAACCCATTTGGCCCGCTCCCAGGACTCCGAGTTGCTTGATACCGTGTGTCACTGACATGGTGGTAGTTTAAAATATGTGTACCGGACAATCGCGGTGGTGAGCGCGTATACGTATTCACATGGCGGTTCAAGCAGAGTAGACCCCGGCTTACGAACGAACGGCTGAGGCCGGTCGTAAAGCTCCCACGGTTTCTACAGCTTTTATCTTCGCCTCGAAGTACTGCAACAATTTCATCGTCCATCCTTCTACGGAAGTTCAAAGTCGACCTTGAAAGTGATAAAAAACCGCTGCATTTTCTCGTTTTTAACGTTGTTCTTTCTGGTCTCACAAGAGTGTCCATCGAACGCACAAACCCAAGCACATCAATCTTCAATTTTTTCAAAATGATGCTCATGCATATGATAGTCTGAAGGCCTCAAATTTACTCTAAGCTATTGGCCTTATATCTTAGAGCCCGCTATGGACGAGCTTCAAGCCGAGGCAGAGCTCGAATTCAGTTTGTTTGGAGATCGCAACAAGCTCGAGCACCATGCCTTGACCCAGATACGTAAACAAGCTCTCGATCCATACAACCGACTACACTCCATCGCTGAAGACATCGAGTTCGTCGGATCTGTTCATGAAAAATATGCCTCTTATCCAATCCTAGGTAAGCGGAATGATTACAATGTTCCGACGAATAATTAATCTCAATTGCCCAACTAGCTAATTTGAGGTGTGGGGCATGGTACTGCGATCCTCATTTCGTAAGGATGTATCATTTGATTTGTTCCTGCATATAATAGACTCAGGCGGTGTTTTGTACTCGTAGTCTGAAGGAAAGTTTGCGCACTTCAAATCAACTGACGGTCACTATAATGGATGGAGCTTCAACCTACGTCGTCCAAATCTGCATATCCTCCCGCTCATCCGTGATTCTTTCGGGTATGTCTAGAATACGTGCGAATATATCTGCTAGGTTCTGAAATGCACTTTGAAAGACTTGCACTTCGTCGATTCAACTCGGTCAGGAAAGCGACTGCCAGACTCGCTTTCCAAGACGGTGCCGATTTGGTGTACAGTCATCAACAGAGCTCTAATGCTCAGGAATAGCATCCCTCCTGAAGGCTGGGATGTGCAACTGTACACTCCCCCACAGAGCGTCAGTAGGCAAGAGCATTGCCAAATAGAGGAGAAACTTGATACATTGGGCAGAATCCCTTTCGGTAAGTTCTCGTCCAATTTCACGTGCTTAGTAGAAAGGCATTGCTGATTTATGGCTCTAGAAATCGTCATATGAATTACCTTTGCTTGACAAGCCCCTTCGACCAATATGGATCACACCCGCTACGACTGCATTCCCCCTTTTGATAGCAAAACGCCTTTCTTTCCGATTATCTGCATTTCGGCTTCGAAACTAGTCGAAGAGGGTTCGGAAAGAAGAAGAGAGGGATATTCCTATGTTCAAGGCGCCGGGGACGATCACGAGTATTGGAGTACAGTGCGTAATTCAGTGCTACTAATATATCATTTCTAGAAACGAGATTTCATTATTGCTTCAAGGGTCTGACACCAGATATGTTTTGGAAACACAAGGACGAGCTTCTCTCTGCTCCGCAGTCAGTATTTATGGACGTTTTACTGAGTATAGTAAACGACTCTCGACATGCGTTGTCCGCTTCGTCAACAGAGTGGACAAAGCCGCCTACCCCTATAAAATTCCTGGATGGCCTGCTCTCCATTTCAGCGCTTGCAGACATCCCAGTCTGGGTTCTCAATCAAAGCAATAATCTTGGGCTGGAGGATGTTGCCACGCCATCCCCCTGCATCATCGTACGAACACTCCCGAAATTATCTATAAAAACACCAAGCGACAAACAACATCACACACCTGCCGCATCTGATCCTACTTCTACTGTCCTCGAGCTCGATATTCCGAACGACAAGAAGAGCGGAGAGCACGCTTTCAAGATGTGTCTGCCGCAATGCGTGGAATTCATCGGTCGACATGTTCGGGAGAAGCGAAGCGTTTGTGTAGCGTGCGAGACGGGAAAGGACCTCAGCATCGGTATCGCCCTCGCTGCCATGCAGACGCTCTTCGATGACGACGGCACGCTTGATATGAGCCGACGTAGCAGGAAACACGTACAAGGTGAGCACACTGAACAAGAAACCAAATCGGACTGGACCGATATTTGGCGCTTATTTTCATCTCTTTTGGAAATTTCGACTTTGATATCGCAGTAAGCAAAGATACACTTCGGACGAGGCTTCATTGGATTATAGCGAGTCGGCCAGAGGCGAATCCATCTCGCGCGACCTTGAAGCGGGTCAATGAGTTTTTCATGTCGTCCCACGATCGTGTTATGTAAAGCGTAAGCCGCGAACTCTTCTATACATACCGAGCACTTTCCATACTCAGCAATTTTGTCTGTACAGATTTTCTTTCTTTCTTTCTTGAGTATCGCTTGTATGACAGTTCAATAATTGCTGCAATTGGATTCCTGCTGCTCCGCCTCGAATCGGAGCATAAATCAACTCAATTGTTCAGTGACTGGTCTGTCCAGAAGTCAACCCTTCATAATTCAATATATTTAAGCAATGCGGCGCGGATAGAGCGGATCTCGCAGTCGCGTAACGCTTCGCCATACTCGACTTTGCCGCCTGTCTGTCATGGAAGGCCGGCATCGAGTCGACAAAACTTATCGAAGAAAATTTTCGCCCCTTCTTCAAAAACCAACGGGGCTTTTTGTATGTCGCAAGTGGCTCATGGCTGCAACGCATGCGGGATGGCGGAGGATTTCCTGCTTCCTCCTGAGTGTTCGCAAAATCGTGGCTGATTGAATTGAAGCAGGTTTATCCACTGGATTGGAAGCAGGAGGCGTGGATAGCTGTGCGCGCCCTGATGGCCGGGGAACTTAGGAAGACTTGATTCAGAAGTCAACGAATCGTCACCCTCGTTTAAATAATACTGGTGTGAGACTTTGCGCTTCTCGAGGTTCCTGAAAATTTTCATCTGACGTCACGTAGGAATCAGCGCCTAGCTCTCTGTTCTCACCGATTTGTGGGACAATGAATCGTCAACATGTAGATCTTGGGACATATCGCCATCTATTTACGGAAACGTGGGCCGGTGATTGCCACGCTCGCAAGCTCTTGCCATCTTTCGCCAGTAAACTATCAAAATCACTTTGAAATCTATGCACTAAACTTCCTAGATTCGTCCATGGGGTCATTTTACACGATTGGCTTGCCCATCTGTGACGAACTTTGAGCTCATACCGCATACATTTTGTAACACATTCAGGACCTAAATGACTTTCAAACATCTTCCTCCCCCTCGCGCACTGCATGATCGCTCTATCTGTATCATTGACACCACTTAATTTCAGCATTTACGCCCAGCTCTCATTTTTATTTACTCGATATAAGGGGCATATCTCCGTGAGTCCTTTTTTTCCTTTCCCTTCTTGCCTTACCTTACGCGTGCCAGGAGCGCTCGGGCACACACACACACCAATGCATCTAGGAGACGCGTCGATTGCACGTGCAACATCACGTGCGGACAACAACCGACCAGTTTCTCGTTCAAAAGCATTCAACTTCTGAACCAGTTTCTCAACACGCTCCTTGTTTTGTCTCTGATCACAGAAAAGACAAACAAATACTGACCTGGCGACGAGGCCCGGGAATCTTACTAAAATTTGAACACCGCACTGCTTCTAGTCAATTCTGCAAGCACCCCGGACCGTGACCGGGCGTCCTTTTTCACTTCCCTACGAACGCATGCGTGTGATATTCAGCTCTTCAGACATAATACCAGACGTATCAGCAGCTGTAAGCGTGGCTCTATATCTTCTCAGGTGTTTTACTCACACTATGTGTGCTGGTGGGAGTCGTGGCCTGCATCACACATTCGCAGTGATAAAGTCCGATGGGGTTACAGGACAAAAAGCGTCTTAAGCATGCACTCCCGGCGCCCTCGTGCATCAAGCTTCGCTCTGTACGTTTTCCATCAGTTCACCGCGCACAACCAATGCTGATGTTAGACATTTGATATACAAACAACTACACCTGCCGGTGGTCGGGAAATCAAATACGAGATTGAGAAAAACGTTCAGCGGCGCACCGCTTCACCCTTTTGGCTATGCCGGCACCAAGGACTGTAATAATGAGCCCAGGCTGGGAGGATGAAAGATAAAATGCCGATTCGTACCGGACTTCCTAACATCTGCAGGCGCTTGATCAGGGAAAGGAAAAAGCATTTTCAAACCCATATGCAAATGGCTGACTAGCGTTGAGCCGCCACGGACTTGATATCTGTGATGCTTTTATTGCACTCACGGCTCACGGATGATGCCTGTTATATGTCCCGGATGCTTGCAAAGAAAAATCTAAAGACCTGCAGTCAACCTCTTTCTTTCTTTAGCTATCCTCTGAGCGCCGCTTATCCGTCTCCAAGGCCGTCGAAATATGGGTGCCAGTGTGAGCCACCGAAATATCCAGCTCATCCCTTATTGACTCCCCTTAAGTAATCAATCTATGCTAGCCTTTCCGAAGTTCCATAAAGAGTTGCAACTCTGCACTGAGTGGCTAAATGGTGTTTTCTCTTTGAATGGAATTTCATACCCACTAAATCAAATTTCTACCCGCCTCAGACAGCGCCAAACAAAGCCAGTTCCCAGAGCACCTCCCATTCTAGCTTGTGAACTTCCAAAAGACACAAGAAAGGCAGTTATTGATGGGCTGCGCTTCGAACCCCTACACGACCTGAACTCGACTGTTCGCTTAATTTCGAGGGATCTGAAGCCAAAGGGCCAATCCAAAGCTAAAGCATGAACTATATCTCACGGGCGACAACCCCGGACGACCATAAGAGGCTTCGATTTCTGGCGAGCATCAAGGGCCAAGACAAAGCAGACTAGTGACGAATACCGAGTTCTTCCGAATTGATTACAAGCTTTGTTCTGGTCCCGATACATATGGTCATATTCTAGGCTCTACAAGACTTCAAGCTTAAGGGGTTCGGTCATTATTAGGCCTGCCTGTATAGTGTGCGATCAACTGTACGAACGGCGTTTTGATGATCGTGTAGGGTACGCGACAGCCCTTACACCTTCTATATTATGTCAACGGAGGCTCATTAATTCACGAGCATTTTAGGCGTTAGGCTTTCGCGAATGCGGGTCGCTTGTGCGTAAACAAGCAAGTAATCGATTGTGGATTGTGAAAATTGAACAATGCGACCTCCCTGCCTCTTTGCCTTTCGGGGCGACATTCATAGACAAGCAAGCACTCAGTGATGTTTCCCGCTTTTTAAAGATTTTTCAAGTCTTTGTCCTCGAGGAAGGAAGGGTAGTCGAGCCCGCCGAGGGCTGTATCACTTTGTCCAGATCACACACCCACGCGTTAAGCACGATCCTAGCCGACTTTTCGCAGAAGTTTTATCAAGTGCAAAGACGGAGCAAAGACCACGAACCCGCTATGCACGCGACAGCAGCGCGTCGACATGCTCTCGACACCCATCTGACTTCTACAAACTTGAATCTCAAAAGAAGCATGTATGGGCACATCTGTCCATAAGCAGCACATCCAAAATGTGCAGAAAGAGGACGCCAATCTGAAAGGAAAGAAAAAAACCGGTCATCGGTGCTTCCCGTAAAACGCAAAGTGGCACGATCGATACACTGCACAGCAAATCTTGGTATAATCGGACAGAATGGGACGCACGAGGACAGGTCCCCTTTGACCATTCGGCACTTTGTTCTGTTGCACAAGCTAAGCTCCCGGGGGACGGCGCGGCGGCGATCGGCTTGTTTTTTTTCCTTACCGCAGAAACCCTCATATGGAATGGCTCAGTTGTTGAAAGAGCTGCGTCTTGATAAGCAGTGATGGGAACACTCTTTGTACAATATAGAGAAGGAAGCTTACAGTTTCGAAGCCGTGAAAGACTCGAGAAAACGATATTGGCTATCAGCTTGCCAGCACCGTGCATTTGGAGTATCGAAGACAATTGCTATGGAGTTGGAGTCAGGAGGAACTCGGCAGAAGACTATAAAAGATTGTTGTATAGATAGAAACCCATGTTCCCAATTGAGTCTCACGAAACGGGAGCTCTGAGTCTAAGAGATAGCTGGTAGTCTGACTAAGAGAATATGCAATGGTGCCAGGCCGTTGCTTCTCTGGATTTTTTAGGACACAAGTGGAAGAGCCACTGGTGGGACAATCTCCCAGGTCAAACTGGTGACCAGTAGGGACTCTGCAAATCGTCAAGAAGGTTCTGAGATCCGGTCGGCTTGCTATCTAAGTTGAGGGAGCATCAGAGTTCAGGTGCGATGGAGTCAAAAATGGCTGAGTGGGACTTGATGAAGAAGAGCTGACGGCTGAAAGCACGAGCATAGACTCATTGCAATCGCGAGCATACCAATGCTGGATGGGCACAGACGCAAGCGCACCCAAGCCGTACGAAGCACGAAGGCTGTTTGCCTCTACCTCCTCTTTCTGGCAATAATCAGAAATTCTGGCCAAGATGACCAGGTAGGTTCGAGGCAGAACAAATACACGGCTTCGCGTCGCTTTCTGCTGCGATCTGCCGGAACAGTTGACCAAAACGATTCGCACTCATCACCTGATCAGCCTGGTATGGATATCTCTAGAGGCGAAGAGGGTATTGCCAACAGCGGAGCAGCATCGAAGAGGTCTGTGGCCTGTGGCCAGTGTAGGCTAGGAATGGACGGCAACTCTGATAACGGGTGCACACGGGCGCTCAACAGTCCACACAGGAGGCTGCGATACTGCAGTGCACAGTCAGTTGCGCGAACGCGTTCTTCCCCAGTCAGCTGCGCCGATCAAGAACGTAGGGGTGACTGTCGATAGCTGCGATCCGATAACAGAGAACGCCCTCAATTTATTGACAACGGTTGATAAGTCCGAAACAGCTGTGGACTGCGAGACTCCCAAGGGAGGAAACCAAGGTCAGAATGGCCGCAGGATCGCGATTGCATTTCGCGTTCCATAGACGTTTGATTTGGAGCTGTTCCGCTTACACGCGGAGCCAGAAATGAAGCGCACTCGCAGCACACCTCGGGAGTCTGAACTGTCGAAGCGTGATATGAAGACAGGACGCGCTAAGCTGCAGGAGAGAGCAGCCTGAACAGTCTTTAATTTTGCTTTAGCTCCAGGGACTCCTTCTCTGATTCTCTGGGGTTTTATTATAATTACTAGCAAGTTAAGTGCGCGATCAGTCTACTATTTCCCTTTCAGCGATCGTGCAGATAAACCAGGCCCCGCAAGGACGGAGAAGAAGCTACGAGCAATCCGAAGAATCGTCCCCAGGACTTGAACACATGTATGTAGTTCCATCGCGGTCTCGAGTCGAGATTTCACGCAAGATTGAGTTGCGTTTGGAGTCGAACCACGGTCGTCGTCGGCGGTCAAACCGTCAAAGGGGCTGTGCGCAGGACGATCATTCCCATGGTGGTGGCGCAGCAACTCAGCAGCTGCTCATTCCGAATTCGCCGCCGCGTTGCTATCTCAATTACAACTAGCACACACACACAGGTGTATGTGTACGTATCACAGACTGCCCAGCCTACCCCTGATCTTCAAGAAGCATGCAAGTATATATTACGGCGGGGTAGAACTCCTGCACATGCCCGAGAACACCGTTTGGATCGCCCCCTACTATAAGCTCTCAGCCCTTATCGAGTGTATTTGCTCCCAGCAACTGACCGTCCAGCTGATTAGTGGCTATAGCCACGGATACCACAGCTGACAAGCGTATCAAGACAGCCTGTACATACACAAGCGCGCGCCGCCTCCATGATCCAAGTCGTCGGAGGTTCCATCATGATCACGATTCATCCTGGTGCTATCGTGCATGGAGCTGCTTCCCAACTGGTTTCCGGTTCTCCGCCGGAGATGACTCTGCTATAACAGGATCGGAAGGCGCTGGGGGCCCCTTTCCTGAGCCGGGACGGGATCAAAAATGGTTCCTGTCACGCAGGCGCCTCTGCGGACCCACAAGTGCAGTCAGCCAGTCAGTCAGTTCCAACCCAGATCTGGAGGCGAGATAAACGCGGATACGCAGATAGACGCGGATAAATTATGCGGTGCTGCGTGTTGCCAGTAGTCTCCACGTCTGAGCGTTCCGAAGCACAGAAGCGGGCACAAGCCGGCGAAAGAACTGCGCACTCGCGGCCGAACACCGAGGATCTTGTCTGCGGCGATTCGACTGAGGCGATGGACATAACAGGTCCGAGTCTTTTCTGTACTGCTGATGCGCGCGCTTTATCAAGTTTTTGCAGGTTACTAGTAAGCAGGATGCTGTGCTGTCTCAGCATATTCATCTTCTTTACTGTGATTGCAAAAAAGTAGCTTAATTAGAAACACCTTATTGGAGAAGGAGAAAAAGAAAAAAAACCCCCGCGGTTCTTCACCTCCCTTCCAAGCACAGGCGAACTCCACATCGGGATCGCCTCCCGATGGCGTCTTTCCGTCTTCCGTCTTTCCGTCTCTGAAAACTTCTTGACATGTGGTCGGGGGGTCGCAACGGACCTGCGGAACCGAGCGGCCAAGCCAGCTTCGAGTAAACTTTGTGCCTTCCTCAATATATGCGACGCGTCCTCCGACATCAGAGGAGGCTGCTGCCTGCCGCCAGAAAGAAACGACCGGCCGGCCTTTGCTTCCAGTCAGCTCAGCTCAGCTCTATAAAAGCCATCGGCTGCACGCCCCCGACCACGCGTCGTGCGCGAGGAACGCCAGAAGCGTGCAGACGCGTGAGTTCCCGTTGGGAAAGAGCCTGCAGCGAGCGCGCTTGCTAGCCTGCCGGGACATTAGAGAAGAAAGAAGACCGCGCAAGAAGACCGCAATTGAGGAAGAAAAAACGCGCGCCGCCGCCACAGTTGGCTTGGAACGCGAAGCCGTTGCCTGATCCCCTGCGAGACGTCCGTCCGTCCGTCCGTAAACAATCACGTCACACATCTGCAGCAAACGCGAGTTCTCGGTCCCTGGGTTAGCGGAGCAGCTGCGGCATTTCGTCATTACATGTACATTGCTCACTTCCAGCCCGTGGTCTGGTTTGGCTAGCGCCGGAAGCCAATGAAATGCTGTGCGGTTCCTGACGCACATACAGCCCACGCACGCACTACGTATACAGGGCGGCGGCGTATGAGCGGCCAGGGCTCCAGCACGCACGCGGGGGGTGGTTCTCGCTTTCAAGGCGAACGCAAAGCGTCGAGGAGGGGCTGCAGAGCGGAAATAGAACGCGCACCGTGAAACGCAGGCTGTTGATGGCGCGCGCGAAAGAAGACTGGGAATATTGTGATTGTGAGGCGATATCGAGCTTCCGCCCGCACACCTTCTTTGCATCAGGAATCGAGGGCCAGCCGGCGCAGTGGGATCGCAAAAAAAAAGCCACAAGAAAGAGAAGATGATATCAGTCTTTTTCTTCTTGTAAGTGTACCGGTATTCACAGCAACACGCGTCTGGCGCCGTCCGTTTTCTGTCGCGTCCCGTCCTGGGTCAGTATACTGCAAACACCATTATACATGTACATGCTACGCCCCGCGCCGGCGTTCTGCGGAAAAGTCAGTCGGGCAGCAGAGCGCAGCAAGACTTTCGATTTCCAATGCGAGACAAAAACAGAGGCAAGACCGTGACCGCGTCCAGACCGCCCTCGCACAAGTGGCTCCGTATAAATAAGTATTCGGCGCAGGGGAGCGCGGGCGTAGACAGAGACAGTAGTGCGGGTGCGGGTGCGGTGCGGTTCTCCCGGACCTGTGCGGAATTAGCAATAGAGAGCCGCCACGCCAGAGAGGGCCTGCGACGCGCGTTGCCGGATGCTTGCTTGTCAGGTCGTTTCGCCGTCGTCATACACAACACCCGCAGATCAATTATTAATTGTGTCTTTTGAGGATGAGGACGCGCGCGTGTGCGAACGCCGAGGACTTTAGCTGATAGGAATCGCAGAAGGCTCGCTTGCGTGGGCGCTGGGCGGGGAGTGGAGGAAGAGCTGTCCGGCGTGCACCAGCTGCATATATTGTAGAAGATATCATATATCGTAGAAGCTCTTGGAACGGATGTGCGCAGCGCAAACGCACACGGGCGTGCAACTCGACGCCGTGCACAGGCCTCGGTCTGATCACGGAAGACGCCTTGCGTCGAGAGTACATGTACATGTACACCAGGGCTGCGCTGCGGCGAGCCTAGGGCCAGATAATGCGAGGGACGCGTACCAGGCAGGCCACGTGGATGCGAGTAATCACGCGTTGTTTTGGGCGACGAAAAGGCTGTCTGTCGATCGAGCGAGACTGTCGCAAAATCGTAGTGAATAGGAAGCCAGCCACAACGCCGTCGACAATAGGGCGGACCTGATAGGCACCAAGCCTGCCGGTGCGGTTGATGCGCGATGTGGGCCTCGTCTGGGCAGGTATTGTATGCGTGCGAGCGCGACAAACGAGACGGTCTGTTCGCCTGCTCGATCCCACCGGGCCTCGCAGTGGACTGAATTGAGCGAGGAAGTCCGCGATCAGGATGCTGATCGCTGTTAGTTCGTTCGAATTTTTCGCGCACGTCTGAGCATAGAAGGGCGCACGTACGTACTTATTGCAGCATCGTGTACATACATATATGTAGTACGTGACAGGAATGCATCAGAAAAAATCCTGGCCGTCGGGGCCGCACGCTTCGAATCTACTGTATAAGACGTGATTTGGGCACAAGTCGAGTACTTACGTGTAGTAAGTAAAGTACGTTATATACTGTAAGTAACGTAAATCGATCGAAATAAGCAGCAGCGCTCGCGGAGGCGACGGCCTCGACCTCCTTGATATTTGAATATTTGAATATGTGGATAATTAGCGCCGAGGGCATCATCAGAGGTGGTAAGTAAAGTGTAGGTGATGATACGGTTCTGCCGCATCATATAAATCAGTCGCGGCTCTTGCCTCCACGCAAAAAGACCTGGTCGATGCCATGTTGCACGGGCGGGCGTCGACTCTTATACCGGGGATTCGTTCCATGCAGCACAATAAACAACTCACCAAAAGGGCTATAAGAAAACGCGGCTCCGCGTGCGCTCGCGCACGCGGCACCGACCGCCCGTCGACTAAGCAGCTGCGCGCTGTGCAAATACGGCATACGTTGCATGCCAGCGCATGCACACTGCACAGGGGCGGGCACGCAAGAAAGAGCCGCTGTCCCATATGCGGATTCTGATCGCGCGCAAGTAATTGGCATGGCACCGGCACATATACTGTTACCACTGTATCTTAATTCCTATGTCGCAGGCAGCCGCTTTGGGGCGCCCCTCCGGGGCTAGCTGCAGCGGGCGACGTCGCTTGTAAGCGTATCGGCAGGCACCGCACCGCTCTGCGCGAGCCGGCCGATCCTGGCCGGGTCAGGACTGCTGCTGGATACGTATGTATGCATGCGATGGGCTGACTTTATCGCGATAGGGATAGGGCAGGCGCGGGCGAATGGCCTGCGCGCGGGTCCGGAAAGGAGATAGATATAGATGTCGATGGTAGATATGCAGATATAGAAAAGAAAAAGGAGACAATGGATGATCGCTGTGCGGCGATCGCGCGTTCGCGCTTACGCGGAGAACAACAACAACAGCGGCGGCAGCGCCGGCGGCGGCTGCAGTCTCAGAAGTCAGAACAACGCCTGCCTCGTTCGATCTCCTCTTTTAAAAGAAAGTCTTCTTCCGTGCCCTTCGCCGCCCGCGTGACGCGCTCCTGTGGCCTGCGCACACGACTCGCGGATCGCAAGCCCCGAACCCGGGTCGCGCAAAAAAGCGCACTCCACTGTACAGTACATGTACACCGCCGCGCCAGCTCCGTATGGACGCGCTCCACCGCACAAGTCAAGTCATCGACACATATATGCACGGGCCCCTGGGCCTCTGCCCTCATCACCATCACCATCATCATCACCATATGCTGATCCCGAGGCAGCGATGGTGGTAGTGGCGGTGGCGGCGGTGGCGGACAGACAGCCGTCCCACCGCGCAGATCTTCCAGCATATGCGTACTATGATTTCTGAATCACGATGGACGCCCCAGCCACTTCCCCCATCCAGCGCTCGCCCTCGCATCCCGATTTTGTTTTTAAAAAAGTAGAAAGAAAGAAAAAAACTCGGATGCCGAGCACGTGCCCCGCGCCGCGCACCGAGAGTCACACCGAATCCGGAGTGGCCTGCAGCGAGCGAAAACCGTTCTCCGCAGAACCGCCGGCTTTGGACTCCGGGGCCCGGGTGCAGCCACGGCAAGGCCGCCCGTCGCAGAAATTTCTCGAACGGGGTGGAGGCACAGAATTAGGTACTAGAATCATCATTTCAGAACAATAAAAACGCAAAGAAAAGGGGAATCTCGCCTGCTTTTTTTCTCGAACGGTTTTAGCGCGCCTGACGACGACGAACGACGGACGACGTAAGTACATGTAAGTAGCGCCGGCCACATTTACAGTCATCCTTCTACCAAGTATGTAGCCTCCTTCCCTCGAACTCCCACAACAAGTCTGATCGTTTCCTTTATTTTCAGAATATACGTATAGTAGTAGTAGTACGCTAAATCACAAAACAAAGTCAGAAAAGAGGGAGAAAAAGTCGCCTATGCAGAGAGAAAGAAAAAGAAACAAGCCCGTTCGCTCTTTTTAGTATTAGATAACGTACGTACGTACATACTGCAGGACCTCGCGATACCTCGCGATGGAGGGGGAGAGCAAAATAGTAGGGGAAGAGAAGAAGGGAGACACCAAAAAACGCAAACGCAGAGGGACGGAGGTACGTGTAATAAGAAAACGGAGGAGGGGGGCAACATAGGAATGCACGGAAGCATAAGTCGAGTCAAGCCGAGTCGGTGGCATAAGCAGGCAGGCAAGCAAGGGCGTTTTCATAGCGTACAGGGGGCGTCATAATATCATTTCGATTTCGATTCGATTGTCAGAGAGAGAAACGGTTCGGTTGTAAGTATTCGTCAGGAAAAAAAAGAAAAAAAGAAAAAGAAAGGAAAAGAGAGAGAGAGAGAAGGAGAAAATAAAGAAAAGAGAGGGACGCGGGAGGTATGGGGGGGTCCGTCCGTTTGGTTGCCATAATAAGAAAAAGTGAGCGAGGAAAAAATAACGCAAATAGGGGAAATAGGCAAAATAGAGCAAAGTAGAGGCGCGGAGCCGTATATGCGGGAAAAGATTCGTGCTGATGCGAGTGAGAGGAGAGGACGCGTGCGCAGGAGAAGCAAGCGGAAGAAAGAAAAAAGTACGTATGTATGTGCAGCGAAAAGAAAGCGGGTTTCAGTGGCAATGGGTGGGTGGCAAAAAAGAAAAAAATGCGAAAGAGCCGATAATAACGAGCTCCCAAGGGTGGGTGCGGTTGGCGGGGCGCTCCAGCTAGCCAGACTCGGACGGACGGGCGCTGCAGCAATATGCATAATCGATTTGTTTTCGTCTCGGCGTCGAAACGAAAAAAAGAGGTAAGTAAAAAGATAAGAATGTGACATGAACGAGAAAAAAGAAAGAAAAACGAGATCCGTGAAAAAATCGAAAGAGTTAAGAACAAAAACAAAAAATGAAAGAATATTATGTACTACAACATGTACAGCAGCGCTCGGGAGAAAAAAACAAATAGGTAGGTAAGTGGCTTTTGGGTTGGGTTGAATCGGATTGGATTGGGTTGGAATATGGGCGTGCGTATGTGCGTATATGCATAATGAGAAAGAAAGAACGGGGGTGGGGGGCTCGATGGCGCGAGATGGAGATGGAGGTAAATAAGGGCGGGGGGTCGCGCGCGCGGGTGCGGGTGTGGTCAGGGGGAGCGGGGGAGCGCAGGGCGGGCTGGGCGGGATAGCATAAGGTAGGATAGAACGGGATGGGATGGGATGGATTATAAGAGCGCAAGCGTAACCAACAATCAACAATCAACGATCCGTGGAAGTGTGCATACTGATGTCCGTCCACGACAAGGCGGGGGCGCGCGCGCGCCAAAAGACAAAAAACCAGACCGAATCCGACGATTATGCGAGCCGCATCGCATCGCAGCCCCTCCCAAAGGGCTCCAACCCCCCTCCCACTCCCACCGCGCCTCCCCTCCGCCTCCCCGCACCACACACGCCCATTACACACACAGCAGACCGCGCACCGCGGAAGGTTAAGAAAAAAAGAGAGAAATAGCGCCCATAGACATAAACACGAAAGCAATATGGAGGGGGTGACGAGTGACGTGATGGTACACGCGGGCGCACGCGCCGCGCAGGTTGCAGGTTGCAGGTTGCAGGTTGTATGCGTACAGATATGGGTGTTAGATAGTGGCGCGGGGCCGGGCGCGGGGCGCGGGGTAAACGGGAAATGATACAGCGCAGAATACGGGCGGTCAGAAGCGGGGGCAGGGGCGGGGGCGGGGGTGGGAGCATATAAGTCAAGTCTAAATCCAGTCGTTGGCCAGTCGTTGGCCGGTCGGGGCAGGGAAAAACGAAGAGAGAGCGGAACGAGGGAAACTACCACGCGCACGGCACGGTGTACGTGCGGAACCCGCGGCTCCGCTCGCGCTCCTTCCCTTCACGCTCGCGCTCTCTCCGCGTTTCCCGCTCGCGCTCGCGGGGATGTACACCCACAACGGCGCCCGACGACGCCTTCTCTCCCCGGACGTGCGCGTGCGCATGCGAGCGGTTCGTCGGGCGGTGCACGGTCGCGTAGTACGCCGTGCCCGCGCGCTTCTCGTCGTCCAGCACGACCATCATCGCGTCCTCGTCCCCGCCCGCGCCGCCGCCTCCATATCCGGCCACGCCGCCGCCAAAGCCGTGGCCGTGGCCGTGGCCGTGGCCCGCCGACACGCTCGACACGAGCGTCGGCTCGCCGCCCGCCTTCCCACCAGCGGCGTGCGCGTGCGCGGGCGCACGGTGCACCTGCAGCGCCTGCGCCATCGGCGCGACGACGCCGACCGCGCCGAAGCCCGCGCTGAACCCGGGCAGCGAGAACGCCTTGCCGAGCTTGCCGTACGGCGGCGGCACGGGCCCGGGCGCATATGCGCTGCCGCTGCGCGTGTGTCCGTGCGAGTGCGGGGGGCTGCCACCCGCCGCGGCGCCCGCGCTGTTCGGCGGCGTCGGGAGCGCGCTGTCCTCGCTCGACGCGGGGCTGGGGCTCTCAGCGGCGTCGTCTGTCCCCGCGGACGCGGCGGTCGACGGGGGCGAGGTCGGCGGAGACGGGTACGGCGCGCCGCTCGATGATGACGAGGTTGTTGCTGTTGTTGAGGGCCCGGTGCTGATGGGCGCGAGGATCGGTTTGGACGCGGCGAGCGCGGCGAAGGGCACGGCGGCGGGCCCGGCGTCGGTGGGCGTCGGCAGCTGGTGTGCGCGCGGGGGCGAGACGGACGACGACAAAGACGAGGAGGACGCGGGCGCCGGCTTCGCGTCCTGCGGGCTGGGCGCGCCGGGTATCTCGAGGAGGGGCAGCCCGGACACGCCGGCGAGGGCGGTGTTCGCGGAGGGCGCGTCTGCGCCGCCGACGCCGAAGACGAGGGCGAGCTTGACGTAGTGCGTGTAGGGCGGCGGGCGGCAGTATATGCGGCGGACCTCTGCCTCGAACGCGCGGAGGTCCTCGCCGGGGACGTTGAGCTGCCACTCGAGGTACGCGCACATCTCGCGCTCCATCTGGTTGATCTCGCGCAGGGCGAAGAGGCCCTGGCCGACGACGGCCCAGGACTTGTTGGAGTAGGTGTCGTCGCAGACGACCTTGCTCGCGATCATGAACGCGGAGAGGAAGAGGCGGTGGCCCGAGGAGCCGCGCGCGGCGGGGAAGCGCGTCTTGAGGCGGTGGAGCAGCGCGAGCGCGGTGAAGGTGACGGACGCGTGCAGCCGCGTGCGGTGGAGGGCGTACGCGACGAAGTGCGCGAGCGTGCTGGGTATGCTCGGCGGCGGGGGCGGCGGCGGGGGGAGGGCGACGGCGACGGCGGAACAGGGCGAGGGCGGCGCGGGGAGGAGCTCGGGGCAGTTGAAGGTGTGCGCGACGAAGCGCGAGCAGATCTTGGAGGTCTCCTCGTGCCCGTAGTACGTGTCTGCGCCGCCGTGGTGCGGGTGCCCGCTGGAACTCGCACCTGCGCCTGCGCCCGCACCCGCACCCGCACCCGCACCCGCACACCCGCCCGCACCTGGTCCTGCAACTGCTCCTGCGCTTGTACTGCTTGCGCCGGCCGTCGAAGACTGGCGTTATTTGGGTTTGAAATTAATCTCGACGCACTACACACTTGAAAAATTTCCGTGCTGGATGCTCACCGATGGCTTGTGCTGGAGGGCGTAGTTGGCACGGTGTACTCTGCGGAAGGGCGAGTGAGGTCTGGGGACCTGGGGACCATGCACGGAGGCCATTGGTACTACGGGCGGGGCTAGGGCGGGCGGGCGACGTCAACGTCGGAGAGCGGTCGTCGTGGAGGTCGTCGTCGTCGGCTGTTGAAGACCGGAGGGGAGGGGGAAGGGGGACGGAACGGGAGCGGGACGGGGGAGGGCTTGGGCTTGAAGTCTTGAGGGGGGGCGTGGATGATACGGGGAGCAGGCTGTGGGGCGAAGGGTGAGTTCAACTATATAGGGATGATGGATGTGGGATACAAACAGAACGCGAAGACAGAAGGCGCTGGGCCCTGAGCCACGCGCTGCGGGACCCTGACACGAGGGGGGCGAGCGCCTGCCTTTCTCGGAATTCAGTTTTGAAACTGTTTTGCTGGCACACAGCACACAGCCCCCCCCCCCCCCTTATCAAAATAAAAAAAATGAATTCCCTTGCTTACCTAATGCTTACGGACGCAGCGGACACAGATACGTATGTTATGGGAGAGGCCATGCCCGCAGAGGCTGCTTGTTATATACCCCCCACTGTACGTGTCCACCGCATGCTCTTATGTCATCCGCCGCCCCGACTACTGCGTGCGGTGCTCAGCCCCGCGGCCATCGCGCCCTCCAGCAGTGCATTTCCATGCTGACTAACATCCGGCCTTGCCCCCGCGGTGACGCGGTCGCAGCCTGTTCCTCATCTCACCGAGCTCCCGACGCGACGCCGACCGCCGACAGCCGAGCCCTCCTGCCCTTCCCCCTGCGCCTCGGATCGCTGCTTCCTGCGGCTGCGGCTGCGGCTGTGCCCCGCGTCGCTAGCGCGCTGATCGTCCGCTGGCGAGCTAGCCGGCTAGCCCTCGGCAGCTCGCTCGCGAGTCACCCGTCACGCACGTCCGACCTCTGAAGGCTGAAACCGCCGTGCGTATCGCCGACGCGGACACCGACCGCGACAGCCCCGACACCGCTCCGGATCCGCTTCTGCTTGCGATCTGGGCCTGGCCCCCTGGCCCCTGGCCCTACGCACCCCCCATCGGGCCTCTCGCTCGGAGCGGCTGTTTAGACAACGAGCCGCTGTTTGCGCCGCACGGCGGGCATGCAATCAGCATCTACATCAATGCTCATATAATTCGTATTGTTTGCGGGCCCGCCACCGTCCGCCACCGCCACCCCTCGCCGCATCCGTATCCGCATCCGCGCTCTCCCATGTACACCAAACACCCAAACACCAAAACACCCAAACACGGCGCCTTTGGGCACCTGCTGTTCAGTTCAGCTGTTTGCGCCAGACACAGCGGGCTTCCCAGAAATGGAAACTCGACGGAAGCAAATCCCCCTCCCCTCCCCCCTCCTAGGTGAGAGCTTCCGCCGGCCCACGCCCACGCTCGGGCCCCCCTCCCCCTTCCTTTCTTCATTGCCGTAACCGACCCCGCACGGCTCTGGCCTGGGGCCGCTAGATCAGCTTCGCGTGCGGCGCGCTGCATCACGCGCGCAGGCCGCGAAGGGGCGGCGCTTCTGATCTACCCGACGGCGGTGTTGGTTAGTGCCGTGCACAATACTGCACGGGGCGATCGCGGTTCGACGCGTGAGGCCCGTACGCTGCGCGCTCCAGACACACTCGCATGCGGACCCGGCAGGCGGTCGGTCGGCCGGCGGGCCCCCCGATGCTGGGAGCATCCCATCCCATCTCATCCCTTCCCTTCCCATCCCGTCACGTCCCATCCCATCCCATCCCATCGGGCATCGGCCCCCTTTTGGAATGTGCTCCGAGCTCGGCGACCCCGCAACATACGCGCTGATCGCCCCCGGCACCGCCCCTCCGCTGCTCTTCCGCGACGCTATGCATATGCACGGACTTTGAGACTCTCTCTCTCTCTCTCTGGCTGCTTTTCTTTTCTTTTCTTTTTTCTTTTTTTCTTGGGGGCGGGTGAGGCACGATCGCGCGCGCGCGTGCGCGTACGCATGCGACGTACGGCGCCCGCTTTCGCACATGCATATGCAATCAACATCAATATCAATGTCAACATCAGCGCGGTGCGCGTGTGCGTGTCTGACTCGACGGCGTGCACGCGCACGGCGCGCAGCCTCTTCCACGGCCGGCCTGACGGACGCGTTTCATCTCCTCGCGGCATATATCGTTTTCCTTTTTTCTCTCTCCCGCTCTGACAGGGATGTGAACAGAATCATCACAACAGGAACGCGGAGATTCACTCCTCAGGCCGTAGCTTCTCAGGTCTTTTCTCGTTTCTTTTACTAATACTAATACTAATACTAATAGTGACACAAAGCACGGGCGGGTGCGCGCCTCACGTGCGCGCACGTGCTTTTTTCTTTTTTGGTCAGATAGACGGGACGACGCTCTGCCGACTGACTGGACTGAACGCTGTGCATGGTGGGCCGCTTCAATGCTACGAGTCAGTACGTCGGTGCTGCGCTGCGCCGCCGCGGCCGCGGCCAAGAGCCAAGAGTCAAGACCCAAGAGTCAAGAGTCAAGACCCAAGAGTCAAGAGCCCAGAGCCGTCCGGGCACACACACACACAGTCCAACTCGGCCGAGTGCTCTGGTCACTTCATCCTGTCCTGTGCTGAACGAAGCCTATACGCTTCGCGCGCGATCGTGCCCACGAGATCCTCGCCGGGCAGGCACCGCTTTCGAAAATTTGCGGGCGCGGTGGGCCTCGAGCGTGTTGCTGAAATTCACGCTTTTGGATAATCTTTGGAAACGAGCGGGGAGCCAGCCGCGCGTACGTAGGTCTGCCGTGCCTCTTTGCATATACATATGTACATGTATGTACGTGCAGATCTGCGATAACCTTGCGCGGCGCGCAATATAGAGTAGCCTATACATGTACATCTCGCTCGTATCTAATATACTATACGGTTTGCCGTGGAGCATCACTTCACCTCATGAGTTTTTTTTTTTTTTTCGCGATCTTTGAAATCCCCGTTTTCTTTTTTTCTTTTTCAGATTTGAAAAAAGATTCTAGATAGATTTGAATAAGTAGCAGATTTGAATAAGGCGTTTTGTCTGTCTACCCTATGCCTATTCTGGTCCACTCGGATCTCCTACGGCATTGGCATTGGCATTGGCATTGGCAATGCGCAGAAGCGTACATGTACATATGCACAGCACGCCGTTTGCAAAGCCAATAGCCAAAAGCCTCGAGAGCTGTACGTACACGTCCAGCGAATGACCGTCGACCGATATACATGTACAGCGCACACATGTACATAGCGCCGCACGAAGTCCGAAGTCCGAAGCTGGAGCCCTGGAGTCAACTGCACCGCGCGCAGTCAGTCGCGGACTCTAATAGCCAAACGCCGAATCGCGGCTTCGGGCCACACACAACTTCTTTTCATTTCGTTTTCGTTTTCGTTTTGGTGGCCGGGCTGGCGGTTTTTGTGGTGCTCCGCAGCACGACCTGCCCAGGGCCCGTGCTTATTTCCATTTATTATTATTATTATTATTATTTATTGTTAAAACATTCCGACGTTTTTGTTTTTTGTTTTTCTCTTTCCTTTTTCTTTTCCTCCTTTTGGACAGGGCGACCGTCGAAACTCAGCCAGCCAGCAAAACAAAAGAGAATAATGGAGAAATAATCTCGAATTCTCGAATTCTGAGACACGACAGTGGGTGGTCTCCTTGTACTCGTATAGTATTGTAGAATATGATTCCGGGGCGCGGAGCGAATCGGCTTGGATTCGTTAATAATACCAGTCGGCGCAGGGACCTACTTTCTCCCGGCCGCTCCATAGAAACAAAGGATGCAATTCTGATCTCGTCCTGAATTTGAGTCCGAGAAAGCCGCCAGCCACAGATTCGAAAAACGCCCAAAGAATGAAGATACGCATATATATATATATTGTTCCCGCTGCCAACTACGTTTTTTTTTTTGGAAACAATACGGAAATGTTTTTGGGCCTTGCAGTTTCTGGAACAGTGCAGAAAAACAAAAACAAAAACAAAAACAAAAGCAAAAGGTCGCGGTTCCTGTTCCCGTTTTTTCCTTTTTTTTCTTTTTTTTTCTTTTTTTTTTCTTTTTTTCCTGGCGTTCCATGCGGGTGCGGCGTGCGGGGAGCCGCAGATCCTTACCAGAGCGGATTATGTAATTTCAAGAGATCAAGATCAACGGGATCAGTCATCAATGGATCAGTGGTTGGTGGCTGTACGAGATATTTTACGAAACCCTCATATGTCTGCATCACACACAGCCTTTCCCGACGGTTTGCAAAGGCGAAGGCGAGGCGGGGCTGGGTCCGCGGCCTCGACGCTCGACACACGATATCCGACACTCGACGGGGGCCTGCCTAGACGGCCGCCGCGCTGACGGCTGACGCATGGCGTCAGCGTCGGTGTGTCGGCGTCGGTGTCGGGGTTGCATGGCTGTACTACGTGTCCTGCTCGCTGACTGGCCGACTCGGGCGCTGGGGCGTTCTGGGAGGTTCTCGCTCGCTCTGCCTACCGCGCCGTCCTGCTCTCTGCTCCGTGCTTCATTACTCTTCTCTAGGTCTAGATCTGGTTTCTTGCTCCGCCCCTCTGTCGATGACTCTTGCTGACTGAGCCGCGCTGGCTTCAAATGGCCTGAGTGTCGGCGGCCTGCTGTGTGTGCTGGGCGGCTCGTGGCAAGCTCTGGCGCCCGACATATGCGGAACGCGCGCTGCGACGCCATCTGGCGAAGAGAGCTAATCAGCTCGGGCGGCGAGATTGGGAACACTCTGCATCGCTAGAACAAGCGCGAAAAATTTTGTCGAAGGGACAAGGCTGATTACTAGGCCATACATTCATATGTATATGTTTAGCTGCAGGGTGCGTGCGCGATCCGTTCGCGGCCCCGCAGCGCGTGCTTTGCTCACTAATTTCATTCATTCGAACATTCATAAGCCAACGCCGAAGATCTGTATACATTCCCTAAGAAAGCAACCGAGTCAAAATAACTCAGAAACGACGATTTGGGGGCGCGCAGCGGCACAGCCTTGGGATTTCGAAAGATTTGTCTTACTTATGAGGAAATGAGGGTTGAGCGATTGGGCATGGCGCCTTGCGCAAGTCGTGGTACGCGGCGCTTCGGCGAGGACGGCGTCTCGCGTACGTACCTTGCCCAGCTTTGGCTTGGGCAACCTGCCTCCTTTCGACTTCCTTGAGCTATGTGCATGTGGCTGAAATTTTTTACATCAAGAGGTGGCTTTTTGGTTTTTGCGGCGCCATCATGAGCGCACGGGCACACAGCGCGCCTTGCGCAGCAGACGCATCGCTCTCCGCAGGAGCGTATTTTGGGATTGTTCTTGGCAAAACGCCCTGTAGGTTGACGAGAGACACTATGAGGGTTTGTAAGTGCTGCGCGACGTGGAAAATGCAAGTAAGCCTGTGCTGTGTGGTTCGATCCATTCACTCGTGATATGCAGGTATCTCATGAATATGATTCTGTTTTCTACGTGAAGCGCGCGTGCCTCACGCTCTTCCTACGAGCCTCCCCTATCCATACTCTCCATAACGGCTTACTTGCCAGGTCATCCAGGTCCTGGAGCCGCACTGCCCGCAGCCCTGTTTCCGCTAAGGAGGATATTCGTGCGATGGGAACTGGATCTCGCGGAACGGCAATGGCTCTGCACACGCCTTGCCGAGCTGCTCGCATGGAGAACCAGAGTGACAAGACTAAGACTTGACAGATCCGACCTGCGCGTAAGTATGTACGTTCCTGGGCGTTTATTATGTTGAGGGAATTTTTGATCTAAAACGCCTGAAACAGGCAGTGAGCATCGGCAACATACGCATGGCTGGGAGGAGGATTATTATGATCGCTGTGGGGGGAAAGGTGCATACCCACCGGCCCGATTGGATGCGCGACATATGTGGCGGTGGAATCGATAGATGGTGAAATGGTGCAAGTGTTTTACTAAAATCTGTCATAGAATAATGGGGCTAATTACGCTTGACAGGCCATGCGCATCACTCGTTGGTAATCATTATCTGAACGAGCCCCGTCAGAGGACTGAGAGATTAGGATGCGTGTTTTTCATGGGTCTATCTATGCCTTGCTACCTCTTAATAACGAGACCCGTCGCTGATGAGTCTGCCTTGGGTGCCCCCTGTTCGCGAAGCACGGAAGTCAAAAGGCTATAGTACGTACCTCGTACAATACATTACCTTAATTATACGTCATCTTTTTACGAACCAAGCGAGATACTAGCGTAGGCTTGACCGCCGTCCGGCCGTCGATATCGTGGCTATGTCGCCGCTAAATATTTCGCTTTTCTTAGAACTCAAGCACGAGAGTGCACAGTGGATACACAGCCAGAGAAATCGGGGCTACATCACTGATCTGAAGTGTGCACTGAGGTGCCCTATTTACTAAGTTATCAATGGGTCCTGAAGGCACATTACGCGCGGATCTATGAGGAGGCTCGAAAGTGTGGCGTGTACGTCAGCCATGCTAATGCGGAATATCTGGGAGCAAATCGTGAAATCGACTGTGAAAGGGCGCACGAGGCAAGCTGAAATGCAGCGTAATCGCGATCTAAATGTCCTTCGGTTGCGCGGGGAAGTCAACTAGGTAGTAATTAACGACTTCTGTTACTCTTGCACCTGATATCGGCGACGAGGTATGTATTGCAGCCAACCCGGATGAACCAAATTTGTTATGCAAAGCAAAGGTGAGGACGAAAGGGCCTCAATAATTAATCCTCGGTATCAGATAAAACAACCTTAGAGTTATTGCTTAGACACACGCGCTTCCCGCGTGCCAGCTGCGACCCTTTTTTTCCCGAATGTGGCAATCTGTTACCCTTATTTGGTAACCACAAATAGAGTGATTTCGGAATACGTACCCTGAGACGGTCAGGGTGCCGGTTTGGGTTTGGTGTTTGGAAACCAGAAACGTGTTTGCCTGACATCCCAATGAGGACGAAAATTGACCGGCTAAGATCCCAGAAAGGCAGGCCGGCTGAATCAGAACAGTTGGGATCTTCGGACGCGTGGCTGCCGTGGCTGCTCTCCATACCTTTCCGGGCCGGAAACAAAGAGCGTCTGTGTGAGAATTATTTCCTTGTTTCTTCTATAAATCTCAGCCGACGCCAGAGCCCCAAAACATGCATCAGAACGCAGATAACTATGGTCTCACGGCGCTCATGTACTTGAAAGGCAACAAGGATGCGGCGAGCTCAGAGCGTGGATAAAGGAACTCGAAGAGCATCGACGAATGGAGAAGAGGAGGGGCGCGGGTGATTGTTGTCGTGATCAACAGGCAACGCTGCGCGTGCCTTTGACTTGCGCCTGAGCGCCGATTTGCGGCGTCCTAGCGACTAGCGGTCTGCAACCAGCATCTCTCGTCCTCGAGGAGAGAAGCTGCGGATCAGAAAAAGCTATTCACGCGGTGGAAGCCGATATGACATGTGTTCGGACATCGTCCAAATGCGCGCGAACGACGAGCTCGAACTGCTATCATATCCGGATTTCACAACTCAATCGGGTTCCTCAACGATGTCTATATATGAGTGGCGTGCTCCTGCTCTTTCATACAAGCTTGTGCAGCTCTATACAATGCTCGAGATCGTGGCTCTCGGAACTCCTAACTAAGTGCCGAAGGTGGCTGGCCTTTGCACGTGTTGCCGCAGAAACCTCGTGTCTGCCTTCTGTGAAAACGGGAAAGCCAGCTATGTTCCATTTGTCTGTCTTGCCGCTCTTTCTGCGCCGTGAGCCATTGCTGATAGACGCCTGGTGTACGGACGCACGGTTATCTCATCAGGATTCTGAACATTTCATCGCTGCTTCGTTCCGCTCGAGGTGTTTTGATACTGGCGGTCAGTTCTCCGGCTCTTCTGTCACGGTTCGGCGGTACGCAACCGCGTGTTTCGAGCAGATGTTCATGCAGTTATTAACTGCTTGGAAGTCTTATGCAGACGACCCGCCGTTCAGAAGCCGGGATTAATAGCTCCTCTCGTGCTAGGCAAAAGTCTATTTTTTTCACTGGGTTCGATGCACGTACAAACTGCGAACGTAGGAACAGCCCCATAGTCTTCATTGCCGTCAAGCCGGACTCGAAGTTACTTCGAACTCTCATGCATTAAATGTCTTCACCGAGCAATACTGGTATTCATATGCTATTTCTGATTCCACTCGGGTTCCTATGTGCATAACGCTTTATGCCTGCTGATGAGAAGAGTTGGGCTACACTGGTAGACGCACAAGAACTTCTATGGACAATCTATATGAACAACACCTAAATGCGCGAGGTCTTCCAGACGGCGCTCGAGTTCTTCGGCGTCGATGTGGAGCAGATCGAAAAGGCACAGGCTGTGTACAATACGTTTTGTGAAGATGGGAACTCGGCTGAAGGAGTATGAGCGAGCTCGGGTGATTTTCAAATTGGCCGTGGAACGTCTTCCTCGGTCAAATTTGAGCGCACTCTACGTTGCGTGCACCAAATTCGAGAAGCAGCACGGCACCCGGACGACGCTCGACACCACCGTGATTGGAAAACCGAGCCTTCAGTACGAGCCAGCGAGAGAAGCTGGGAACACAATGCAGCGTCCGCCGTCCGAAACGTGCTTGCATGCGTACAAGTTTCTTTCGCGCTTCTTTTCAGCAAGCGGGCTCGGGCTTAGATACCACTGCAAGAGCCGCGAGCCACTTGCGGCATGCTCTGGCGGGAGCGCGGCGGGGGACAGGGGGCTGGACGGCCCGATCCAGAGCGCGGGGCGCGTGCGGGCTGTAGGCGGGACGAGACGGGTCTGGGAAAAATATGTGCTGCGCGTCGGAGGAGCGGCGGCGCGCAGAGCGTGTTCCGGGGCGCGCGCTCCCGGGAAGGGCGGGCAGGCGGAAAGACAAATAACAAGGGGGTCTCGTGTTGTCCGATGCCATTATGAGACATGGTTAGTGCGATGGATTTACCGAGCGCGGTCAGCGGGCGGGCGGCGGAGAGCCAGGTTTCTGTGCGGAAGGACCGCAAGAGCGTGATCGGCGATGTAGTGTCGGTGTGGTTGGTGCGCGTGTGACGTGCGGTGCGCGTGGCTAATCGCATCTCCGACCGAGCGTACACCGCGGGCATGAGCTGAGGTCCTGGCTTCCCTTTTTTTAAACTCTTTCTTCTTTCATTGTGGCGTGCAGGTTTGCCTTGCGTTTCTAAGAGCACACTTGGAGTATGCCACCATTTTTCATGATTTTATTACGATGAAATATTGGATATCATTCCTGACTACTACGATGTCTGTTATTTAAGCAGTAGCATTTTCATCCATCTCTGTCAATTAGCTTCATCAATTACAACCTCTTTACTACTTTCAAACCCAATCCTTTAAGAACATCACATTGGGACTCAGTGGCAAAATAAGGAGCAGTGAGTTTTTTCAGTCGTTTAAATCTTGCGTCATGTGATCGAGAATGTACCATTTCCCAAAGCTTTTCAAAGTTGGGATGACCGGAAGGAATTTCTAGTTCCTCAAGATTAGGACAGTAAGGATTCTTTCCACTCCTTGCTGTCAGTGCATCCAGAATCCTGCTTGTTATTGGAACTAATTTCAAATAGATCAGGCTGGGAGATTGCTCCAGGTTAGGGCATACCGTGAGGTGCACGCGGGTTTTCGCTAATTTGCTCATAGCATAGCGAGTTTAGCTCCGATTTCAATGTTCGTATACTCAAAATGTGCGCACTGTTAATCCCCGCAATATGCATAAACAAGCAACCCGTTTGGATCAGTATTGGTAAAGCGAGAGGCAAACGGGTCACCTAAGTTCACTTCTACGGGTTTTGATGATCCGTTTGCCCGCCGTGCTACCAATATTGCACCAAACGGTGCGCTGTTTTTTGCATTGTGTAGCACTTAACTGTGCGCACATTTTAAGTATAAGAGCATGGAAATTGAAGCAGAACCTGTTGCGCTATCATCGAAATAGCTAAAACCCGCGGATCGACTCCCGGTATGCCCTACTCCAGGTATGTCAATACACTATTTTCTCTGAATCCAAAGCAGCACAAAGTGAGATTTTTAAGGTCTTGTGGGTTTGAGCAGCACAGAAGATCGTCAATAATAGTTAAGTCAGTTGCACCCACATTCACATACATGTCAGTCAACACAGGAAAAGTAAGCTGTGCAAGCAATGGCCCGATGTCTGACCCATTAGATGCAGAGATACATAGCTTAGAGAGGTTATCAAGCTTCCACTCATGAAGAGAGGAATGCTGATGATGCTCTGGCTGTTCAAGACTAAAAGAAACATCAAGTATCTTTAGGTTTGGAGCTTGTTTAATCCACCACATAATGGATTCTGTAGATGGGCTCCTAATTAACTCAAGACCTGTGAGCCGTTCATACCCAGAATATGTGTCTTTGGGATGCAGAGTGAGAGCAGTGCATCGTGCTTTCCATGCAGGATAGTTACTGTTTTTCATGTCTTCAACTTCAAGTTCAAATTCCCTGAGCTTTGGTGCATTGTCAAGATTGGTCATTGCATCCAATAGATCCTGAACCACAGAGAAGTTGTGCACATAAATCTTCAGTGAACACCAGTGGTGCTGACAAGTGAGAAGCAGGCTAACAATGTCTTTCATTTCTTTGTGATAGTCTTCATAGCTGTTATGGTCAAGCAAGTATGAGAACTTGATGGAGATGGGGACATTGCGAGAATTTTTTATCCATCTTCCCAGTTGGTCATGAAATGTTGCTGGATCAAGTCTTTTACCATCTCTTATTTTGACATTATCAAGTTCAATGCCAGTCCATAGCCGAGGTATGGTATTGGCAATTTCATTCCAAGCTTTGCTGATCCGAGTTAGACACAGGGGTGCAGCTAGAGTAGATGGTTTGTCATTGTCATCAGGTAGACAAGAAATAAGAATATGAGATGGGAGTTTATCAAAAAGTGTCCCATTATTCTGAGAGGGCATGATATGAAGTAAGTATGTGTCTTGGAGACAGTTGTGTGAAGTGGGTTTTGGTCTTGGAAGATGGTGCGATGGGAAGTGAAGGGAAAGGACAGAATTTATACTCCTGCTTCACAATGCATGTACTGGCAGAGGTGCCAAAATTCTGTTTGGCTGGAATTTTGCAGTTCAATCAGAAGGCTAAACTGCACAAAAACCATGAGATAACAACACCAAAAAAATTAAATTAAATTAAAGCAAAACTACTTATTACTGCTAGATTAGGTTAGAATTTCCCCTGGCGGGCAATATCTCAAGTTATGGACATTATTATATAGTATTGTATATTGTACCTCAAATGTGGATGTCTCAAGGGAATAAAGCAGATTCGGAAAGTTATGTGTGCCTGTGCTATGGTCGAGATGTCTTGAGAGGCTGCATAGGCTGGTATCCTATTGTTGCATGCTATGGCAAGGCAAGCATAACCGGCTGCTGTAGCTTTTTTTCATAGGATAAAGGCCAGCTGGGAATTAGTCTGTGAAAGAACGGATGGGTATCAGGCCGAAGTGTACTGTACTGTACTGTACTGTATTGTATTGTATTGCATTGCGGTTTCATTCGTGTTTAATTGTGCAAAGCTTCGTGACGGCGTGGAGATAGAGACATGCGCAGCAAAGGTAAGCTTGGTGGTTAGACACGGGGGTTTGCCAGCGGAGGCTATCGCGTCGCTGCCAGCTGGGAGTTTGGTTTTTATTCCTGCAGCTTCGAAACTTTCGAAACTGCTCTTCATTGTCATGTGCAAGCCGGTACAGACTCGAGGGTCAAAGCACGACCAGGCAAACGAGTTAGTGTTTCTCCTCTGGTTCTTCGGCGAATCCGGGTAATAGACAATACCAGGAGACATTTGATCCAGACGTTGTGACAACGCCTGGCGGAAAAGTAAGTACACTTCTCGCATTTATTGTTCTCGGCTAACATGCAATGCACGTTGACAGATCCACAATGTTAAGTTGGCCTTGCTTTCAGGCTACCTTTAGAGGATCTGAGATCAATCAGCGGTCGATCAGAAGCACCGTAAGGAAGCTGTAAGTACCCGCTCGCCTCGCATGTGTTGTATTTCGCATATGCATTTGAGGAGGTCGGCTCCGACAGTGCGATAGCGTTCGGCCTCTCCGCGGGTCTCAGGAGTCGTCGATTCCTTATATAGTCTTCAATAGCTTGGGATGTGCTCGGCTTTTTTGTGTCTCTAGCTACTACTCCAGGCGAGTGGTGGCTGTTCTGCATTACATATGGACCCACAGGAACCCCTGTTTTACTGTTTTTACTGTTTTTATTGTTTTTATTGTCCCCCCGCGCCCTACAACAGCTCTTATGCGAATGCATAGCTTCGGAGTATTACTCCCGATCAGTATCTTTCGGTGAGTCGAAAGAAGTCTTGAGCGGAAGATTGCTTTGCAAGGCAAGTCATCAAGACATCATCCCCTCGATTTCCCTTTATGCGGGCTTGAGCGACTGCTCCGCTCCACTTCAATGAAGAAGCATGCTCAAATGAGTCGCGTGCAGCTTAAAGCTTCGTCCCGGTTTGAGGGTGCTTATCACTCTATGGGGAATCATGAGCAATGTGAAAAGGACTGTCTGTCGCCTTGCAGCTGTGAGTGCAGTCGCGGCTGATGTATCTGGTAATCATATCTTTTCTATACGATAAGATAAACATGAAGTCTCGTGCGTGCTTCGTCCCAGACACATTTACCATCGAGGTATTCAAATAATTATCAAGTGAGGTTCAAAGCACCAACGAGCTCTGACTTGTTCAGGAATTCCAGTTTGCTGTGTATGGGGTTTTGAAGGAGATTGAAAGGCGAGATCTTGCACGAAATGCAGATGTTGATGCTATAATGTAGTTACACTCTGGTTCCCACTTCGAGGAGCGGTTTTTTCTTGTCAAGGGATAAGCTCAAGGAAATCCGGGTATCACGCAGGCACATCGTTCGGAGTCTTTGGTAAATCTTATCATCAACTCCTGTTTGCCTTCTTTCCCCAAAGCATAGAACTTGGAACATATGAAGAAGATTAGGGTGGTTCTGCGGCAGCCTCGAACTCGGATCAGTTACGAAACTGCGAATATCGCGGAAGGTACGGATACCTTAGCTTGAGACTTCGGCGTGTACTGAACGCCGAGGCGAGTCTGGGTTTTTGGAAGAACCATGCGAATAGAAATCGATCCGCGAGTGACCCGGTGTTTGTAAGCACGCGTTAAGGTTTCGGGGATTTCCGAGGTTGTGCGTGACGACAGTGACTTTGAGTCGGACATGACTTTGACATAGAAACTGACAGCAGTCTGTTCCGCAATTATCGAAACGATGATCGAGCTTCCCTAGTACTTTGATCGCTGCTGCCCCATTGCTTGATGTCTAATTGTCTTTGAGCTTCAGATTTGAGTGACCCTGGACTTCGCCAACTCAGCTCGTCCCCAGTCTCACATCTCGCAAATCCAATTCATTCAGCCCAAAGTACCTTACCTTATAACTTTCGTCATCTTCCTTCTCTCCGGCGCTCCCGCAGGCTCTTGTCGTGAATATCTCTTTTTCTGCTACTCGGAAGATCGCGAAGATTCATACCTAATTTCTGAAATTACTGCTCAAATCGGCCGGACCTAGCATGCAAATTTCGACTTCCGGACAGGTGCTCAGTTCGCAATACTATCTTTTCTGCATTTATCCCCTTCGGTTCGGTACGTACTTCGGGAGAAGCTGATTTACCTCAAACACGAGAATGAAGCAGAAAGGATTGAACGTCAATGTAGCCACTGATGCAACTTATAAGCTTCTTTTCCTTGCTGTCTCATCTCAGTTCATTGATCCATATTCAGTGCGCAAGTTTTACTAGACATGAGTTTATACGTACGCACAAGCGCTCGAAGTCTTATTCCCCTGCATCGATATATTTTCAGGCAAGGTCAGCAGAAATTTTGAAGAGTTTGATCCATGCCTGGAAGGATCCATAGGCGCCTTTTCCCTGCCTTCCAGGATCGTCTCTCATTCCGAGATCTGTTGACGATCTTCACGTCAAATCTTCCCCTCCTGCTCTTTTCTGCACGTCTAGTATGTGAGTACATCTCAAGCCATATTGTCATGGCGTGCATTGACGGTTGTCTTCTCTGCCCCATCATATCCCATTACCCAAATCCTTGACCTCAGAGTGAAGTACTCAAGTCCGATAACGATTTTGAATTGCCAAAGCGGCCGTATCCTCCCCTGCGCGATAGCTTTTTCTTGACATGAAAACAAAGGATCTTTCTTTGGACATCTACCTACATCGTGACGCAAGATTTCGGGATACTTGGCCGTAGGCAATAAGTAGAACCATGGATGTTCTTTGCGCATATATCTTCCTCACTAATACATGAGATCTGAGAAGGACATTTCTGCATGACGCGCGCTTGCTCATTCTGACTTATCTAGACGCCGAGACTTGTTCAATCCCTACAGGGCCACTGTAAGCTCTTTTCATCAACCCATCTAACGATTTGCGAAATGGAGCCAAAATCGACGACTACGGACCGAATCTGCATGTTCACTGCCCGCTGTGCGCTGATAGGCGAGTTGTTTGATCTTACTGAATATAAGGTCAATACATCCATTTATCCGTCATTCAGTAATGGTTCATTCAAAGTCCTTCTGAACGCTCGAGCAGATGAACCTGAGTGAATATCGCAACTGCTGCACAGCCTCGCTCAGAAGAGATGGCGTAATAACTGTGAAAAGACAAGTGAGATCTCCAGACTGTTGGTACAATACACGTCAGCCATACTTCTAAATGACGCGCTTATGTGGACACTAGGCCATGCTTCGCTAGGTGTACATACATCAGCAATGGTTCGCGACATGCGTCTTCTATGCTGATACTTATTTGAAAGGGTGTATTAGGGATTCCAGATCGGCATTGTCCTTAATCTCATTGCAGATCCGTCACGCGATATTAGGCATCGAATAACTGTAACCATTTAGAGGTTCCTAGGAATGCTATTCACCCGTATGTGAGTATGTCAAGTGAGTCTGAAGTGTAGGGAACATCTGATCCTTCGTTTGTCGTCCACACCAATTCCGAGTCATATCGAATTAGGGAGGGTCTCCACATTCTTCTCCATACGATGTAAAGCCAAGGACCTGCTTTAGGAAGACTTCCTCGATCTATCGGGCGGTATGACTTGTCTTCTCTGAGAATTCCGCCAAGCGCTTATCATGACATTTTCGACTGGAACTCCAAACCAGGATAGATCAGAATCCCGCACTAGTTCTGCAACAGGAATTCAAAACTGCCCTGATCCTGCCACAATTTTGCATTTTTTCGAGCGCCTAGTGATCTGACGCTCGCGAGGTCACTGGGCGCCTATCTAGCTATTCAAGACGATATGAATGCAACCTGTGTCTTCGACTCTGGGAAGCCGGTTCAGCTTCCCAAGTTTGGGAGCCTCAGCTGGGAGACTCGCTTTCAACACCGCTCTGCTCTAGGACAACTCCAAAATGTCTACTCAAAAAATTGTACCTGCAAGTACATAAACAAGCTATCTATGAACGTCCTAAACCCTCATCATGTCGGGAAGTAACCGTTCTTTCATGCGTATCAGAATACGGAATGCTTTCAAATGGGAAAACAAGAGATGCCCGGATGCACAGTTCACGTATTTGTGTATATGAAGTTCCTTGGTTCGTCGAGTTTCAAATTTGCCTTTCATTCTTTTCCGCAGAAACACCACTCAGTTTGCGCACTAAAGGCTATGTGCCGTATATCAAAATACAACAGCGCTTCAGCGCATCAAGCAGAAATGATCGAAATCATATGCAGAAGACAGAAATCGATGACAAGGATTCCTGAAGCAGTTCGAATATCACAGCTCCGCAAGGCAAACGGAATAGTTTCTCCGCCGCTTGAAACTCTAGTTATCTCGAATCCATCAGGCAGTCGCGCTGTATGTGTGGCTGTATGACGTCGGCGTCGATCTACTGATTATTTCCCGGCTCATCCAACTGTGCCTTGCGAGCCTCCTGGAGCTTCAAATTGGTCGAACTGAGTGTATGGAGCGATCGGCTATCAAGGTTCCAAAGATCTTAGCAGCTGCGGACGGTTCTTTGATTCTACGGCAATGAGCGAAGTATACGCGGGAGCCTTCGTGAATCGTCTAGAGAGGCTAGGGGAGGCGTCGGATCAATGTCGATTGTCCTTCAGCTGTGTAGATGACGATTGCGGGAACCGATGTATACAGCCCTTGAGGCGTCGCGAAACCCCCCGAATGCTGAGTTTGAATCCGACATCTTTTTATTTGTACTCACCAGTGTAATCCATGTCCATCACATCTTTGGCGAACGTGCAGGACTGTGCCATAGCTAGTCGCGGATAACGATCGGGCTGTAGCAAGTTCTACGAGTCCGTCAACACACGAAAATCGCTACTTCTGTTCAGTGACGAATCAGTCTCAAAAACATGTGCGAGAGTCGAGAGTAAAGGGGTGCAGCAAGTCGATCTGTTTGGGTCTAGCTCTGAGAACATGGGTTGCTTCATTTAGAAAAAAGAATCGAGAAGGACTCTCGTATGTTATTGGTGAGAGACTGCGAGTCCTGCTAGGGTCGGCCAGCTCACAAGCAACCCAATCAAACGAGGACATACTATGGGATGGATCTAGTCTTGGCCAAACAAGCGCAGTCATCATTGACCAGATTTAGAAGGCTCCAGGGTACAAGTGGGGGCCTTTTAATGAAGAAGAGTGGATCTAGACGCGATAGGCACGGGAGAATAATATCTCCCGTCACACTTAACAAAAGTATCAGAGGGAAGACATAGGAAGTCGGTGTGTATACGTGGCTGACGTCTTTCCCGGAGCACGGATCGTATTCATGCATGTTCATATTTACTAAAGGCGGCAGGTGCATCGGTGAGCCTGGATCCGCTTCAGAAGCGATGCATCGTATTAAACACTGGCAAATAGCCAGCAAAGAGGGGTCTAATTCGAGAAGGCAAACCAAGGCATAGCTTAACAAAGAGAAGACATCAAATGTATAGACTCGAGGAGGCAATTTTAATATTAATATCGCATGGTGACATTCAGACGAATGCTACGTTTCGGATAGCGACGGAAACGCATAGTAGAATTCGACGCGCAGATCGAAAACTACTTGGTTCGTAGAAAAGTCCTCCGCTGCTTTTCGCCTCCACTAGTCTATTAGTCTGCTCATTTCTCAAGAGAAATTATTCGTTCCATGGGTTGAATGTTGAGATAAGTGCCTGATCAGGGAGGCCGTGAAGGTCTTTTAATCTGACGTGCAAGTTGCATATGGCGCCGAAAACCTTCGCTTCGGAGCCAGAGCGTGTTTTTTTTTTTCACGGAAGACGAAGAAGATAGCAAAAACACCCGTTGGGCAGCAGTATTCGAACTCAAAAGCGAGGGTCTGAAGTATATCTAGCGGATGGCAAGTCCGAGGACGAGCCGGCAGTCCTGCTTGTGCGTGTTTGGAATAGAGGCGCGAACCACACAACCACCAACACGACTTACATGACACTTGTTCATTTGTGTCCGACGTTATATCCACCAAACCTTCTTTTTCGAAGACGAACTCAACGAGCATTCAACCTATGTATTACTGCGAGAAAACCATATACAGTCTCGACATACGAACGTTGTGCAACTACATGAAATGGGTTCTGCGTGGGTATGACTCGTAACAAATGATAATATCGCCTCTAAGAGTTCTGTTTATGCCAGCCTCTAATAATACTCCCCGCAATATCCTCATAATTGTCTCCCGAATGGATTACGGAGCTGCCATTGCGCCCAGGCTTCTCAACTGTGCAGGGTGTAGGGAACAGATCAGTTGAGCTGACATTTCAGAATATGGAGAAACACTTGAAGTATGCTACTGAACTGGTTAGGTTTCCTTTACTATCCTTGCCGAACTTCAAGTTAGACGTAAAATCTTTGATTCCTTTGCTATCAAAGTCTGTAAGTGTATTCCTTGGAGTCAGTAAGAGTTCATACTGAATCGGATACAATAGCTGCTATGTATACCGCCGTCTTCTCGTTAGACAGTGGGTATCAACGTTACTCACATTTCTTTAACAAGTCCTTGGCCGCGTCTTTTGTAGACATTTTTTCTATATGGATGGATGTGAGTTCTTTATTAATTGCAATATGGAGAAGTACGTGCTCGTTTTATAGGCATCCCATCCGGGAGGCAGTGTCAATAATGCTGACAACATTCTAACGTCTTTGAAACTCTGACCAAATGCTGGAGCAATGTGCTATTACTCCATCGTCTCTGGGCTTATTTTGTCGAGACTCAAATTACATTTTCTCGAATTAATCAAAGCTATTTATAATTCACTGTGGCGTCGTTTTGCGGGCAGCTCAGAACGTACAGTAAGTCCGACCCACTCCATTCAAAGTAGCCTCATTTTAACTCTCTTCACAATATTCGGCGGTAGCCTTTGATCACTCTTTGGTTTTTAGGTGTCCTTCACAGGTCAAAGGCGAGCAGTGGCCATTACTTTGGCCACAGCACTCGATGAACGTATCATTGTGCTCTTTTTCTAACCATCCAAAGATTAATTTTGCGCACTAACTTGCACCCTTATCTTCTCAACAGAGACTTCAACTTGATCTATCCGCTTAAGAAACAGTCTTAGAGGCAAACTCAAAACCATCTCTGTTCAATTTATCAATATGCTACCCCGTGACGTTTTTTGCTCTATTCTGCTTCCGGACTCCGTAATGCTGCATAGTCGTATAGTCCCGGACTTATCTGCTATTTGAGCTTCCTTTCTTTCTGCAGGTCACATGAGCAACTTCATTAACGGCACAGTTTAAGCGTTACTGTAGCTATCCTGCCTGTACGGCATTTGTACTGATCGCGAGAAGTCCCACTTTCACCAGTGTTTTTTTGAACCTGAACCTCGCATTTTATAATTGTGTCACGTTCGCAAAGCAGATTGTGATTCGGAGGGACATTCGAAGCCGCCAATCCCGTAAGTTGATGGGCGCTTAAATAAGCTTGGCACAAGCTGTGTAGGTTGCGGTTCATAGGCTAGCGCTCACCATGAGACCTGGGTTGTCGTGGTCACTACCTCAGTGTGATGCGTCCTCTCTTTTCTACATCTACCTTGAAAACCCTCCAGAAAGCAAGAGTAGCGCCCACAATACATCTCTGGACAGGCTTTCGTTGTGATCGACGCGTCTTCAGCCACGTCACTCTCTCTGAAAGAGGTGGTCTTACTTCCAAGTACATTTCGCGTCCGACGCCCACCGGAGCTACTTCGCCATGGTCGCGATTCTTATCAACTCAAGGAGGGGCCAAAGGAAAGTCGCCACAGGAAAAAAAGGATGGCGAGCCAAATTCTCCGCAAAGTGGACAAATGCGAGCTGAGGAAGGCAAGGAGCCGGGTCCGCACTTCGAAAACCTGACTCTCCCCGTCGTTTTCCCCGGGAGTCCTGGAGGGTCAGGGGGCTCTGGTGGAGGCGGATTGTTTTCCATCACAAGGTCACCTCTCTTCGATGCGGCGTTGACGACTTTCATTGGGCTGGGCATGGGTGCGTTCGGACACCTCTCGGCGTCTGGCGAACTGAATACAAAAGGATCGCATAGTATTTCTTGGCGGCATTGGATACGTTGCATGGTACAAGTGGAATGTACTTGTTCAAGTAAGTGTTGGATTACAAGCTCCTGAAACTCGGGCCGATTTCATATTTTAATTTGCAGATGGAGAAAGCCTTCGACGCAGGATACGACCCTGCTCTCGAGCTCGCATCGAAAGCAAAAGAACGGTATGCACACTATGAGTCAGAAAATCAGGAACACGAGATCGAGCATCTGCGGCGAAAAGAGCAAGATTTAGTTGACCGCATCATCTCTGGGAAAGAGAAGGGTCACTATTGGTTATTCCTAGGCTCGAAGGTAAAACCAATATTACAATTCATCATGCCTGCATGTCCCTCGACTAATTTTGCGAGGTTTAGGGTGCAGGGAAAACGACCATGATATATGACGCTATGGCAAGCGTGGCTGCGGAGGGCATCGCTGTCTGTGACGCGCACCCTGATCTGGAAGTCTTCCGACTGCGTCTCGGGAAGGCCTTGAATTATGAATTCAACGAAGACTCGCAAACAGGTCTATTTCAAAGACGCGATCCTCGCGAAGGTCGGTTGGCTTGTCTGTGGTAATGTAATATGCTGATGTCCGCTGTCAGGTGGACCTGGCTTGGACATCGAGCGAGGTAAATTCCGGATTCATTGTTCTGCAAATATATCATCCTCACGGATGTTTTAGCCATGAACAAGCTGGAGAAAGTCGCCCTACGGCGCTCGCAAAAAACCAATCGGCCCCTGGTTCTCGTTCTCAATAATGTGCATTTCTTTCAACACACGGACGAGGGCAGAAATATGCTGCTCCAGCTGCAACAACGTGCCGAGTCATGGGCTGAGAGCGGTAAGTCTACATGTAATTGCTCACAGTTGTAGTTTATGACTGAATTTATACTTAGGAATCTTGACAATGGTTTTCAGCACGTACGCTGCCAGTCTTTGTACCAGCAACAGAGTTGATCTCATTTTTTTTCATTTTGGGACATCTATAGTGACGATTTCTGGCCCTTCCTTGTGATGCGTTCGTTTCCCACCCCCGCCCTTTCCTTTCTTCTGTTTCATTAACATATTTATAGGAAAGAGTGCGAGCCGCATGCAAACACTTTCCATTTACGACCTAGAAAAGCGCGAGGCACTGCACGCTGCACTTCGATTACGTCGCTCGTACATGCACCCACAACAACACCCACACGAGCCAATCGAGGACAAGAAAACCATTGAAGATGTGCTCTCCTTCGTCGGCGGACGTCTGTCGTTCATCAGCAAGGTGACAAAGACGAAGGACATGGTCGAATTTGCGGAAGACATGGTGAAGAGGGAGAAGGGTTGGCTTTTAAGCCAGATCGGACTCATTGAGGACCATGATGACGATGTCATGGATGAAGTGAGTGCTACTGTCATGCACTGACTCTTGCAATTATAAGATGTCGATGACTAAAGATGGTGCACTGTTAGCAAAAATGGAGCTCGTGCTCATGGCTGCTTCTGCAGGAGTTTGTGAAGCTTCACGAAGAAAATGAGCAAGAGATCAAGGAGAGCGGGAAAGAGAGCGACGGTTTCTTTCTTCCAGCTGTTACTTATGTGCGTAGCTTTGTTCACTCCGGCTGGCTGTACTGATTCAGTTCCTCGAATATAGGACCGCGCCAGACAACTTATGACAAGGACAGATTTCATCGACGGTTCGTAGCATGTTTTCGTGTATCAAAATCTCTTCTGAAATACATTATTAGATCTCGACCGGAGTAACATCATTTCCATAGACGTGCGTCTTTCCTTCTTCCCTTTTTCTCGTTCGTTGCTCATAACTAGCTCGTGGAATAGGTAAATTTCATGGTCCGGCCAGACTCTATGGTCATTCTGCAAGCCGCGAAGGAGGTAGTCAACCAACCGCACTTCGAAGAGTCGCTCCAGAGCGTGCGCGACCGCGTAGACGAGATCGAGAGCTTGCATCGCACGAGGGAGCTGACTGTGCGTCGCCTGATTTAGTATTTGTTATTTACTGGGTATGCTGACGCGCGTTTGTAGTTCAAGGACGTCAACAGTGGCGACCGGATCAGACTTGTTGTCGACAAGGGAGGGGCGCAGCTCGTCGATGGTTGAGCTCTGAATTCAGATCGACACATGGACGTCTTTCCTGCCAATATACTTACCCGCGGAACTCGACATTCTTCGAGGCTAAGTCTTTCTGCCCTTGTACGCTATTTTTATTACCATTTTGTTACCTTCGACAACTTTGCATGTACATTCCAACCCCACCAGCTATTCCGAACCTACTCATTACGAAACGCTTCCAGCTTTTTTTACTCACTTCCCCGTTTGCAATATGATGGACTCAAATCCACGAACTCGGTGTAACCTGAAAATCCTGGTCCTTGACCCGCCTGCTGGCTTTGTATCAGTAGTGTCTGGATGTATCCCCAAAAATCTTGTTTCGTCCTTTATTCAATCTTTACGCATGACAGATGAAGTAAGTTGAATCCGTACAGGGTAAATATAAGTTATAAAATGGATTGATGGAGAGTTATCCATGACGCAGCCTTTGTATCCAAGTCTTGTACATGTACATTTGCTTGCAGTCAAGAAATCCGATAGTTCACAAGCTCGTTACTCGAGAAGCTTCTAACCATTAACTTCTCCGTCGGGCTTAGGCTCGGTCTCAAGGTCCGTTTCAAAGCTCTTGTAATACACCCATGCGTCGACGTACTCCTCGCCCTGCCCATCTTTGCGCCGGAGCCGTCCTGCGCGTGGGATCCTCCCGGCTTTCGTGAAATTCAGAGTTTCCCAGAGGCTGTCATGGCGAAAGTGAGCATCGACAGCGAAATTGGGTGAAGAGAGGGGATCGAAGGTGAGGGGACAATGAACGATGAAAGGCACAATTAAAATGTCGGACGACCGCGGGACCAAGTCATATAAGGACACGCACCGTATGCTTGCTTCGTTATTAACGTACACTAGATTGAATACACTCGCCAGGTACCCAAGCTGAGGCGCATAGTGCAGGTACGAGCGTGCGAGGATGTGTGCAAAGCCATGACCGCGCGAGGCGAAAGGGACGACGAAGCCCGCATTGCAGATCTGTTTTTACTACTCGGTTATGTAACTTAGTTCCTTCAAAATCGAAAGGGTTGAATCATACGTGAGACGAGCGACCAGGATAGTTTGGCTTGATCTGCACATATTTTAGAGTTGTTATATAAAGTTTGGACGTTGTCATTGAAGACGCACGTAGTAGAACCCAGCGACACAGTCTTTCCATTTGCGATTATCCGCCACCACATCAAGGTCGAGGTCAACTTTCGTTCCTGCCTCCTCGAGCACCTCGCTCGCATTCACATCCCATCGCTGAAGATCCTCAACGGAGGCGCGGAAGCCGATCATCACGTCTGCCGCGAAATAGTAGCCTTCGAAGGCTTCGCGGGATAAGCGCTCGCCGGCAAGCGGCTCCTGCGGATATGTATCGCCGCGCTCGACTTCATCTGCGAATTCGTCTGCCATGAAGGATACCAAGCCGTCGCGTGCAGGCGTCGAGGCGGAGGAGAGCGTTAGATGGTACATGATCACAAATTTCGACAGAGCTCCGTCGGTGCTCTTAGATTTCACTTTCCAGGCAGTCGGTGCAAGAGGGGACGACAAAGATGAGGGCTTGGGGATCGCGCCATACGCGGACATTACTGTTTTTCTCGAGCAGGAGGAGATCAGAGATGAAGAACGGCCGATCGGAGTTTCTTCTCAGCAGAGCTGCTCGCCCAAAGTCTGAGTCATATTCTGGGGCTCGAGAATACATGTAGATACTTTGCATTCGTCCGGTTAGCGACGGAGTATATCACGATATCACCAGACGTAATCCTTGAACGCCGAATGCGAAGCAATTAGGAATTTCCGAAAAAAAACAGAAATGATAAAGACAAGGTATTGCAAGGCACTGAGCGTTGAGAGGTCATTGGTTGAGTATGCATTACAAACAATTACTGTATTCAGGCAGTTACTTACCTCATCAGATTCCGAATGTGGCCGCAGTGACGGCTTGGACTCGGTCACTTCACGACTTGTTGGCCCTCCTCCATCGTCGACGACATAAACCATGGCCTTTGACCTCACCATCGGTACTGAGCGCGCACAGACCCTCCAGGTAGGTTTTTGGTGGTGTTATGTGTTTCTTCGCTTACAGTTTAACAGAATTCGATCCAAGATGAACTCATGAAAAGAGGTTACAGTCCGGACGCAGGTTCGTCGTTCTTTCTTTTTCGTTCTCATTCTTTGTTAACATGAAATTTTGAGCTTAGATCCAGTCATGGCGGAGTACATTACGATCATGCTCATCAACAACAAGACGGCTGGTGAGTATCGCTCGAACGACGCACGGAACATCACGACTGACTTCGCATCCCTTGCAGACCAAATCACCGCTGAGCTCGAAGACTGTAAGTCGTTATATCTTTTCTAGACAAGGCAAAGGAGCTTATCATACAACGAAAGTGATTGGAGCCAGTGAATATGGTGAGTTGTACTCTTTGGGCTGAAACTGAACACGTACTGAGCGCCGCAACAACAGATGCGAGTTTTACGGAGTGGTTATTTGTCGAGGCTGCTAAGAAGTCAGAGCCTCATCCAGAACCCTCATCCACCCCTGTCGCCACCGCGATCAAAATCGAATCTGCTCCTACCGACGCGACTCGTAGAGCACCCGTCGGCCCCCGCGCAGGCGCCGCTCCGATATACAACCTTGCACTCAACCAAGCTCTCCCCTCAGGCTCGCAAACGGGTCAAAAACGATCTGCTTCGGCACGATCGCCTTCGCCAAATTCTAGCCAGCCAAACAAGGCGCGACGGATGGACCTTCCGACGGCCCCACGGGCGATGCACGGCCCGCGGAGTCTTCTTGACCGTATGGGAATGCGGTCGCGCAACGGGCGTGGCGGGAGGGACGAAATACAAGCGCGCATCGAAGCGGTGACGAACCAGGGTCCTGAGGGGGCAATGATGAACGGCGGGGGATTCAACAATGGGATGGGTGGGATGATGATGCCAGGAGGGGACATGGCTGCAGCTGCGGCTGCAGCGATGGGTGGCGGCATAGTCAACCCAATGGCGCTGCAGGAGATGATGATGAACCAAATGGCACTAATGGCGCAAATGGCGAACAACATGGGCATGCTGAATGGTCAAAATCAATTCGCGGGACCGAACAGCTTCCCGATGATGAACGGCATGAACGGTATGCCTCCGGACGGTCAGAACAACCACCAGCAGAACGGAGGTCAACAGCAGCGGAGGGGTGGAACGCCTGTTGGACGGGGGAGAGGCCGGGGAGGTGCGTCGAGCGCCCAGTGGGTTGCGCCGCATGTGGCGGAGTTGAACAACCCCTCAGTAACTCCTTCAGCCGCAACTGCCCCCACATCTGCATCCCCGCCCGCTTCCATTGTGGCCCCGACGCCGAAGGCTGCCGAACCACAAACAGCTTCTCGTCCGGGATTCACTCCACCAGAACGTCCACAGTCGCCTTCGTTATGCAAATTTGCCCTGAAGTGCACTAACGCACTGTGCCGGTATTCGCACCCGTCGCCCGTGGCGACACCTGAGAGTGGAGTTGTGCTGAGCAACGATCCTTGCCCGGCGGGAAAAAAGTGCACAAACAAGGACTGCATCCAAGCGCACGTCAGCCCCGCGGCCGTTGGCGTCACTTCTGGTAAGCAATAATGCTACTTACCTTCATTTGAAACGTTTTTCTCATAACGTTTTGCGATATTCTAGTTCCAGCTAAACCGAAACCCGAACCCGTCTCCACTCCGACTAAAATTCCTTGCAGATTCGGCGCGAGCTGCTTGCGCATTACGAGCGGCTGCCCGTACTCGCACCCGTACACACCCAAGACACCCAGCACCGGTGGATCAAGCCACTTCGGCCAGCAGTGCCGCTTCGGCGCAGGCTGTACGCGTGCGACGTGCTCGTTCCAACACCCGCCGGGGCGCGTCCTACCAGGAACGTTCCACCGCGGGCTCGCTGAGAGCGCGCCTGTGGTGAGCGTCCCGACGCCGGAGACAGGCTCCATGAGCGGACCGAGCCCACACCGCTCTGTTATATTCAATAAGCCAGCAACGGCGACTTCGAGCGCGAAGAAGGAGGAGGCGGAGAAGGACAAGAAGGAAGCTGCCGAAGTGGAGGCTACTGTCGCGCCTTCGGGGTCCAAAGTTGTGCAAGCTACTGCTTGAACTCTTTCTGTACGGCGTTTAAAGCGGCTCTCTTAGCATACATATTCCCTTTTTTCAACGTTCCGTTTATCTCTCTTTTTTGGAATCTGCAGAACCGCCGGGAAAAGCTCCTGGACTGCTTCCCCCTCGCCCTGCACTTTGTCCGTCTCAACCTTCCGGTTTATTTCACGTCTCTCACCTAAACTTTCTAACTCTACTAAGTATCATCGCGTGTATTTCTGTCTTATTTTCTTTTTTGCCATGCCGTTTCGTCTCATTATCATATTCTATGAAAGCCGTCATCTGTCGCATGTATATTGCGTCTCGTACATACAGTAAAGTCGTGTTTCCTGGCATTCTAGCACCCTAGGTCGCATATCTGTAGAAAAGGCAGACGGACATGAGGGCAGTTCATAAAAGTCAGAAGGAGGATCGTTGCGCAGACAAGTACTTTGTAACCTCCCGGTTACGACCGCCAATCATTATTAGATAAACATTCCTTTTTTCGTAACGTACTTATATGCGCGCACGCCGTGATTCGAGCTTTAACTTCTCTCACTCGAATCACAGGTATGCGCTAATCATTGTATTATTTAGAACTTCTCTCACTCGAATCACAGAGCTTTCTCCTGTCTGTTTTAGTGTTCACACCTCACGGTGTGCTTCCACTTTTTTTTTGACACCGAGAACCTCCTTGTACCGCGTGCCACTGACGGCTGCCACCGTTGGTTGCAGCGTTTCGAGTTCCGGACTGACAAGTGTCGTCTGGATCGTCTAGTATCACTGCAAGTGGTCTAGACACCCTAAGAACACAGTTTTTCACGCGTGCCACCGCGTATCCGCTGTCGAAGCCTTTCGTCAGCATCGGCAATTCTTGTGCCACTCGCCTACAGTGCTCCGGGAAGTCGCCGCCGCTTCCAGCACATCGTCTCCCTTGCTGTCTGCCATGACCACCTCCGCCCTCCGCGCGCACGCTGCGCTCGTCCACCCCAAGATGTCCCAAATCCCCATCGTCTCGGAAGGCTCGTGGACCGTACAACTCTTCTCCGACTGGAAAAGCGCCTGCGAGGACTACCGCATCGCCGCCAGCGTCGATGATGACGAGGAACTCATCCGCCGTGTCGCGCGTGGCCTCAAGGGTCGAGCCATCCGCAACTGGTACACGCCCCAGGCCGCCGCTATCCAAGCTCTGGATTTCGATGCCTACACATTGCTCCTCCACCCGATTGTCCTTGAATACGGCTGGGAGTCCCGCACCAAGGCTGAGATTCTAGCGCTCCGACAGCACGGCCGCAAGGCCAACGAATTCTACTACGAGATCCTTGAGAAAAATGACGCCCTGCTCGGCACCACTTACGCTTTCGACAACCGCGCCATCCGGGACCTGATGGAGGCGCATTGTGACGACGATGTCCGCAGAGAATTGGAGGTCCCAACAGTCCATGGGATCGTCGGGTTCGACAACTGGCTCCTCGCTGCCTTCCAAGCAGACGAAACTGTACGCCGACACCGCGACTCGCTCAGTTCCGCCCTTCGTGCACAAACAAGACGCACGGCAGCGACAGTAACAGCAACAGCTTTACGTCCTGCCCTTGCCCCGCTCTCGACAACCGCTAATGCGCCTGCGTCTGCTCGCGCTCGGCCCGTCGGCCAAGTCCGTCCTGAGGATTTCGGGCTGACGCCGCGGGAAGGCGCTATCCTAGCTCGCCACCTCGGCTGCTACAACTGCCGGCACTATTATACAAACCACCGTGCTACGTCCTGCACGCTCCCACCGGTCTACCACAACAAGAATCCGGTCACGGACTCAGACGGCGATCGAAAGCGCCCGCCAAACGTCCCGGTGCCACGACCTCTACGGCTCAAGACAGAAACAGTAGCCACGGTACGGGTCTCGCCATCGCCCTCGCCATCTCCTTCCACGCCACACCCACAGCTGCCCTCGTACGCGCTCTCCGAGTTCGCGAACCTCGCCATTGCAGAGACGAGTGTTCCAACCCCAGAGGCGACTACGGTAGCGTCGATTGGCGTTGACATGCCGCCGTCTCAAGTTTACGAGCCACCTTCTGAGTCAGATGATTCAGAGTACGTCTCCCCCTTTCAGACCCCCCATATTACATGGAATTGTCTTTTCGATGGTGACGAGGCACCAGTCCCTGTCCCGGCCCTCATTGACAATGGTTCTTCTTTAGTTCTGATTGACGCAACTCTCGTTGACCGTCTCAAGCTCCGCCGCCGCCGTCTCCCCGAGCCGAAACACGTAACACTCGCAATGGGAAAAACGGACAGTGGGGCGATGTTGACTGAATATGTACACATAAAGCCTTTCTCGTCTGACTACAAGTTCGTCTCGCGCACCATTCGCGCCATTGTTGCTCCATCACTCTGTGCTCCTTTAATTCTCGGCGGACCTTTCCTCGCCGCAAATGCAATTGTCCTTGACCATCATCAGGAAAATGTATTTCCTGCATTGCACTGTAGCGCTGTGTAGTGTCTGTAGCGTCAATTGCACATAGTGCATAGGCACATATAGCACTGTAGGAGTCTGTAGCTCCTTGTAGCTGTGCAGTCTATAGCTTCATAGCACTTGTAGGAGTCTGTAGCTCCCTGTAGCTGTGTAGTATATAGTATGGTAGCATCTGTAGCTCCCTGTAGCTGTGTAGTATGTAGCTTGGCAGCACTGTAGGAGTCTGTAGTTCCCTGTAGCTGTGTAGTATATAGTATGGTAGCATCTGTAGCTCCCTGTAGCTGTGTAGTATGTAGCTTGGCAGCACTGTAGGAGTCTGTAGTTCCCTGTAGCTGTGTAGTATATAGTATGGTAGCATCTGTAGCTCCCTGTAGCTGTGTAGTATGTAGCTTGTCAGCTCAGGAAGCATATGGAAGGCCCATAAGAAATAGCTCATTGACTGGGAAGCATATGGAAGGACTGTACAAAATAACCTAGAGATCCGGAAGCATTTACTTGTACCAATATACTATGGTAAGTTAAAATTCTTGATAATCCTTGCCATTTTTTTAAGTATATAGCGCAACAGGTGCTTTGTAGACGAATGGGAAACAAAGACCATGTAAACGCGGATGCGGCGGTCGACGGCGGCGAGGTCGGCGGGGACGGGTATGGCGCGCCTCCTTTGGCGCACCGGCCTCTGGTGCCGCCTTCGCGCCCGCATCCTCCTTGCTGTGCACCACCCACGACTCGCCGCCGTGCAGGAAGAGAACGACGCAGTCGACGCCCGCGCGGCGCGCGCTCTTGACCGCGTCCGACACGTCCTCGCTAGAGACGTACACATCGTGCGTGTCCTTGTAGTACACCTGGAAGTCGTCCGTGCGCGGGCCCTTGGGGAGGGGCACGTCCGCGTCCGCATCTGCGCCCGCGTCGGGCTTCGGCGGCGCGAAGAACGGGTCCGCCTCGAGCTTGCCCTCGATGACCTCGTGCAGGTGCTCGATGTCGTCGTGGCGTGCTTGGAAGCGGTGCGTGCGCTTGCTGGGCGTGCTGAACTTGAAGACGTACGTGCCGTCGTCGATCGGCGCGGGCGGTGCAGGGCTCGACACGCCGCCCGTGCCCGTGCGGCGCAGCGACGGGAAGTCGATGTACGAATGTTTTGATCGGCACGAGGTCCTTTTCGGTGACAATCGTGGCATTCGCAAAGTGCTCGTTCAAAAAGGTAGATGAGATGTGTGGCGGGTCGGGCGGCAGAGGGGAGTGTTGCGTTGATGGTGATCAGGGTGACGGGAGAGGAACCGAACATCTTTGTATAGCCTGTGGTTGACAGGGTAGAGAGGGTGGCTGTTGTTTTGCCACCAAGATTTGCGTGGATGTTGCAAAGACCACCGGAATGCATTCGGGTCGCCAGTCTTCGTTCGTGTGCCCCGAAAGAGTAAACACAAGAACGCGGCCGATGTAGCACGCAAGCAAGCCGAGAAGGAAGCGAAAGCGCTTCAGGCGCAGAAGTACTCGTTCGTTGAGGATGAGGATGGCACGGACGGCAGCATCACCGTACCCAAGAAGGACAAAGGAAGATCTAAGGAGAAAGGAAAGGACAAAAGCAAGAAGGAGCGTCATGCAAGGAAACGTGAGACGAACGGAATGGAGTGGGAAAGCAACGAAGAGGTTGCGCGGAAGCGATGTAAGGACGACGAGGACGAGCCAAGGGGAAGAGAGCGGGACGCGGGAGAGGATGATACAGAGCTGCTTGAAGATGAGGACGAGAGGAGAGAGCGCGAAAGACGGAGAGATTTAGACGAGCGGGACGCGTTTGCAGATCGGATGCGCGAGCGCGACAAGGACCGCACGAAAAAAGTAGTCGAGGACCGATCTTCGAAGGGCGCAGCCGCAGAAGCTGCCCAGCGTCGACAACTCGCAGACGATGCCGCTGCGCGAGTAGCCGCCATGCCGTCCCTCCGTGAGCGCTCTCGGCAAGACTATCTTTCGAAGCGAGAACTCCAGCAAATTGAGCTCCTACGGAAGGAGATTGCGGACGACGAGGCGCTTTTCCGGGGAATGAAGGTGTCAAAGAAGGAGCAGCACGACTTGGTCGCCATATGTCTGACAAGTTTTTGACGGCTTGATCTAATACAAGAATAATCAGACACACATCGCGAAAGAAGCCGTGTCGTAAACGCTTAGACTCACCGACGAGTGTCTCCACGTAGTTTGCTTTTGCCGGAGGGGCCTTTGGAGCAGGTTGCGGTTTCGGAGCCTGAGGCAACACAAGTTGCGAGTCAGAGGATGAGGGGTGTGGGGATTGAGAAAATGAAGAGGATGCAGGAGAGACAGTGTACACAGACGAAGCAAGGGTGATTAAATGATTGTTGTCGGCACAGTGATGGTGAGAAGACAGGAGAAGAGCAGCATAATTGGGTGTGCTCGCAGCCGACGTGCCCGCCGCGCCAGATTGGCGCGGCGGGGTATATGGGTGCCATCGAGCGTTTGAGCGGGTCGCACAAGCGCCCCGATGGGCCATGATATGTTGGAGGGTTTGCATATGGGGGTTGATCGAACGCAAGAAGACGAGCAAATAAAAAGCCTTCAACCAAAAAAGCAAGAGTTGGGCCTAGCGCACGAGGCCTCAAAGAAGCGCGCGTGCCGCACCGTAAAGCACCAGCACGGCATCGTCGACCGCGCACCGCAACCAGACCGAAATCGACCGCACGGTGTGCCAGGCTGCCATCGCCAGGGCGAAGGCAGAGAAGAAGGACAAGGAGTCGAAAAGGACAAGACCAAGGTGCGTTTGCGTTTTCTTCCCGCCGGATCTCGCCCTGAACTTGCTTCGACGCGCCCGTCTCGCGCGTGCGGTGCGCGGCCCGTTGGGCGGGGCACGGTCTCGTAGTACGCCGTGCCCGCGCGCTTCTCGTCGTCCAGCACGATCATCATCGCGTCCTCGTCCCTGCCCCCGCCGCCTCCATATCCGACCACGCAGCCGCCGAAGCCATGGCCGTGGCCCATGGACACGCTCGACACGAGCGTCGGCTCGCCGCCCGTCTTCCCAGCAGCGGCATGCGCGGGCGCACGGTGCACCTGCAGCGCCTGCGCCATCGGCGCGACGACGCCGACCGCGCCGAAGCCCGCGCTGAACCCGGGGAGCGAGAACGCCTTGCCGAGTTTGCCATACGGCGGCGGCACGGGCACTGGCGCGTACGCGCTGCCGCTGCGCGTGTGTGCGGGCTCGTGCGGGTGCGGCGGGCGGCAGCCGCCCGCCGCGGCGCCTGTGCTGTTCGGCGACGTCGGGAGCGCGCTATCCTCGCTCGACGCGGGGCTGGGGCTCTCTGCGGCGTCGTCTGTCCCTGCGGACGCGGCGGTCGACGGCGGCGAGGCCGGCGGGGACGGGTATGGCGCACCGCTCGATGAGGTCGTTGTTGTTGTCGTGGTCGAGGTGCTGATGGGCGTGAGGATCGGTTTGGACGGACGAGCGCGGCGAAGGGCACTGCGGCGGGGCCGGCGTTGGTGGGCGTCGGCAGCTGGTGTGCGCGCGGGGGCGAGACGGACGACAAAGACGAGGAGGATGCGGGCGACGGCTTCGCGTCCTACGGACTGGGCGCGCCGGGTATCTCGAGGAGGGGTAGCCTTCTTCATGATACCGAGATCAGGACTTAGGCAAATTTCGTTCGAAATTGTGATATGTCACAAATGTAACGGTTACGGCCCAAAAAGGACATGTTGGACTTGACTTCCCACGTCTTTTTCTTACTTCCCTCTCGCGCAAGTACGTCGAGCGGTTCTCGAACGGCGTCACCATCGTCTCGCTCTACCTCAACCCGCGTCCCGCCCGTCGTGCACGCCGTCGTGCAGGTCATGAAGGAGGCGTTTCTTTTTTCCTGCCTCCCCGCGAACCCCTTCTTCCGGCGCGCCGACGACGCACGTGCGGGGCACGCCGTGCAGGAGGCGACGTACGCGTACGTCGGTTGGGTCTTCACGCAGCACTTCTGCAACCGCCTCGGCCCCGCGTACCTCGCTCTGCGCAACACGCTCGATGCCGCGAACCCCTCCCACACGGAGGCCCTCAACGACATCAAGCGCCGCTTCCGCGAGGAGACCTTCACGCGCGAGAACATCATGGACGTCGTCGCCGCGCACCCCGCGCTCGCGCGCCTGCTTGACGTCAACTTTGCCATGACGCACTACCCGTACGCCGCGGGCGGCGAGCTCGTGTGCGTTCTTTTTTCTTTTTTTCTTTCTTTTTTTGGTTCCGACTGACCGACCCGACCGCGTGCGCGCCGTCTTGCAGCTCCAGAGGTCAATAGTGCTGCACACGGCTGCGGAGGACGACGAGGCGAACAGGGAGAAGCTGCCCTCAACTGCGAAGCTCTAGCTACTGCCTCGTGTCAAGGAAGTCCTGCAGAAGTGAGTGAGACCGAACGCATCTGTGCTCGATATTAACGTGCAATGCAGATTTTCCCTCGCGCAGTCCATCATGGACAACAACCTGCTTGCGTGCGGCGGTGGCTCGAGCCGCTGCCGGACGACTCGCTGCCCGCGCTCAAGATCCAGTCGTGCGGGCGCGAGCCCCGGCGCGAACGGGCACGCGAACAGGAAGAGCAAGGCGCGCGCGCAGACGTCATCGTCGACGTGTCGATGTTCGACCCGCTCGCGTGCCCGCCGCGCGCACATGAACGGTAAGCCGTTTCCTTGCGTGCCCGCGTCTGTTGCTAACATTCCCCTCCGCACCCTCCGCAGCGGCAGCAGCATGGCCGCCGCGACCTCGCCCTCTCGCGCCAGAGCGCCGTCAACCTCAGCGACTTAGTCACACCACAATAGGAACCCAGAGCGCGCAGCACAGCGCCGCCTTTCGCTGCTTAGTACACCGCCGCCTGCCCCTGACCCGTACTACGCCGCCGAGCCCGCGCTCCACTCGGCCCCCCTCCCCCGCCTGCCTCCGCTCCCACCCACCGTCAGCCCCATGAAGCCCAAGGAAATTCACAGGACAGCGACGTTCGCATGGTCCCCCTCTCCTTCTGTACCTCTTTTAGCGTCGGGAACGGTGTCGTATGGGATCTGAAAGACCCGAGTACGCCCTACTCCCCCGGGACGCGCTCTTCGAAGCTCGACGAAATCACGTCACTCGCGTGGAACAGGCAGGTCCAATACGTCCTCGCGTCGTCCAGCAGTTCGGGCCAGACGGTCGTCTGGGATTTGCGAAACAAACGCGAAGTCGTCGCGCTCGCATACGGCGCTGCGATGCAGGGCCTGAATATCATGGGTGCCGGAGGCAAAAGGGGCATGAGCGACGTCGCATGGCATCCTGATAATGTATTTTTCTTTTCTTTTGGATTTGAACTCTCAGATGTGTAAATAACTAATAGTGGTATAGGCGACGAGACTCGTTACGTCCTCAGAAGATGACGCTTCGCCAGTTGTCATGGTCTGGGATTTGCGTAACGCGCGTGCTCTTGAGAAGGTGTGTGTCCGACTAGAAGGGTGATGGAATTGGTGCTCATCATTTTTTCAAAAGATTTTGACAGGACACGAAAAGGGTATTCTATCATTGTCGTGGTGCAAACAGGATGCCGATTTACTGCTATCTTGCGGGAAGGATAATTGTGCGCTCTACTGGAACCCTCAGACCGCTGAAATCATTGGCGAAGTACGTCGTTTTGTCGTTGAAAAGTTTTCGATAAATTAACACGTGTTTCAGCTTCCATACGCTGATAATTGGGCCTTCCAAGTGCAATGGTGTCCCTGAAACCCTGATCTTCTTGCGACCGCCTACTTTGATGGCACGATCGGTGTTCACTCGTTGCAGACAACGAATGAACCCTCGGATGACCAGCTGACCGCCCCGACGCCCAAGACAGACGGTTCCGACGTATTCGACGTACCTGGCTTCTCCCGCACGACGCAAGCGACGCTCTCTTTGAGACAGCCACCAAAGTGGTTGAGGCGGCCAATTACAAGCTCGCTCGGTTACGACGGCTTCCTCGTATCGGTCTCAAACCTGCCGTCTGCGCAAGGCAAGAATCAGAGTAGCGTTGTGCATCTGCATAAGGTCGCGACAGAGCCTTCGATTGTCTCGCGCGCGAACGCTACTACGCCTGCAACATCGACAAGATTACTCCGGGCTGCTTCGCGTCGCAGCTACTGCTGTACGCCGGGCTAAAGAGCGCGGCAGACGAGCAAGCGCTGAGGGCATTCGCTCAGGGCAAGTCGGCTGAGGCGGCTGCCCGCGCGGGACACGATGCAGCGAGCTGGAAAACGCTTGCGAGTCTCTTCAAAGCAGTCTAGCGCGAGGAGCTCGTCATGCTGCTTGGATTTTCGAAGTCGGAGATTGCCGCACGCGTTGTGGAAGCGGTTGAGAGGATCAGGGCGACTGCAACGCCTACACATGCGCCAGCGGACGTGCTCGATGAAGAGAGCAAGGTGCACGAGCCTATAGTGTCCTTCGCCGAACCTGAGGCGGAGCAGGAGCAAGAATGCGATCGCACGCCGTCCGAGCAAGGAACAAGTGTCGCGTCAGATTACACTGAGGTCACGAAAGCCGTTGATAGGGAGTCGACCACGACTGCTCCGTCCCTGTTCGGGGATGACATCGGCGGCACACCGCAATCGGACGCGGAGGCAGACTTCTTCAGCACGATGGGCACCACTCGCAACACGATCACGTTCAAATTCCCCACCAAAACTACGCACACGACTCATCCGTCGCGGCCACGGTCGGCTCGTGCCCGTCTTCCTCGGCATCGGAGGTCATGAAGAGCAATATGTTCCGGATCTACCCCTCGGAGGAATCGGAATTTGACCATCTGGTAACCAAGTCGCTCGTCCTCGGCGATTTTGAGTCGGCAGTGACGTTGTGCTTGTCGGCCGAAAGGTATGCTGATGCAATCCTCCTGGCCGTTAAGGGTAACCCAGCGCTTCTACAGCGTACACAGCAGACATTTCGAGAAGCGGACGATCAACCTGCCGTACCTCTGCCTGTTCCAATCTATCGTTACCGAGGATCTGGATGACATTGTGCAGAACGCGGATCTGCAGGAGTGGCAGGAGATCTTTGTGGTCCTCTGCACGTTTGCGAAACCCGGTGAGTTTGCGAACCTTGCTGAGCAGCTCAGTCAGCGTTTGGAATTCAATGCGAGCATGATGAAGAGTGCAGAGGCGCTTGGTGCGGAGGAGCTCAGGAAGAACGCGACACTGACTTACCTCGCTGCGGGCCGGCTCGAGAAGGTTGTCAACATCTGGACGGAGGAGATGGCGGAGGAAGAGGGCCGCCTTCTCGATGGCGCAGACGAGAAGAGTAGCTTGCGCTATTCTGCTCACGCGCATGCTTTACAGATATTTATGGAAAAAGTAACCATCTTCCGCAGCGCGAATAACTACACCGACGCGGACCTGAAGGTGACTCCGGACCCCTCGGCCGTGCGGACGTACAAACAATCGAACCTCTACGAGCGCTACTTTGAGTATCATGGCAATTGGTGCGTCCCTGCGACTTGACTTTCCATTTAGCTTACTTCTAATATCTTAAAATTTTACCATCGATTAACGATAGAAATGGTCGGAGGCGAGCCGCCCTATCTGAACCATTTCGCTGAAGGGCGCTGTACCTGATCGCAATGAACGGACACCGACGATCGCAAACCCGGAGTCAGTGTCGCCGATGTTCCGCGATTACCTCGCGCGCGCGCTTGAGGTGGACGCGGAGAAGAGGCCCGATGCCGCACAGTTACTACAGGTGCGTCACTTCGATTTCTTTGTTCATTCCGAGGCCCCCTTTTTTCTTTTCGTTTTCGTATTTCATTTGTCCCGATGCTTGTTTGCGGTTCGTTTCAGAGCGCTAACTGCTTATCTTTTCCCCTAACTGTCTGCAGCATGCATTCTTCAAGCTTACCACCTTCCGCTGCCTAGTGCCGATCCATACCGGCCGAACACAAAAGTGTGACGCGTGATGCATCGATCTTCACGTTAAGATGATACCGAAAAGTCGTCTCCGCGCCTGTGCTTGCAGCGTACAATGCTGCCTTTTGCTGCCTAGTGCACTACTGCCTTCCCCTGACCCGTACTACGCCGTTGAGCCCATGCTCCACTTCCCGCCCCTTTTCTTTTGGATTACCCATATGTAGTGGCTTCCCAATGTCCGTATGTAGAGCTGCATTATAGAACATTTCTCACAATAGCACCGCCCCTCTCCACCAACTGCCCTATATATTCTGCACAACTACAGGGCAACAGACTACACAGACTATGCAGCTACAGCGCTATGAACATCAGTGCTACGGGCCTACAGTGCTATGGGCCTACAGTGCTATGAACATCAGTGCTATAGGCCTATAGTACTATGTAACTATGAACTTCAGTGCTACAGGCCTACAGTGCTACAGGCCTACAGAGCTATGGACACCTACAGACTATGGCACTACGGGCTCCTATATAGTGCTATATAAGGGGGGGATATCTATGGAGTACTATGGAGCTATATTTTCTATATAGTCCTATATAGGTCTGTATAGCTTTGGTAATTTTCCTGATGATGAACTCCGCTCGGCGGTTGCTAAGCATGCGTCGTACGACCTCCTTCGTCCGGCGCTTAATCTTGCGCGACCTCTGCCGCCGTCCAAAACCCTCTCCCCCCGTGCACGCGCCATGCGCACGCTAAAAGAACAATCAGCAAATAAAAAACGCGTCCTCACTGAGCTCACTGCGACTTCGCGGAAGCGCCGGACCAGGCTAGACAACGCGCATACATCCAGGTGGCAGCCTGACGTTGTCGCGTTGGTCCGCGATCGGATCACTATTGCGGCCTCCCAACAGCGGCTCACAGAAGAAGAAGGCAAGATCCGAAAAGAGTATCGGCGCCTCTTTCCGAGCGATATTCCCCACGTTGACGACCTCCCGAACGACGTCTATCACGAGTTCACCCTAAAGGACGCCGAGAAGCGGATCCGCGCGCGCCAATACTCGTCCCCGAGGAAATACCGTGAAGCTTGGGACACGCTTCTTAAGCAACACCTAGACGCTGGCCGGCTGCACCCGTCCAGCAGCAAACATGCTTCCCCGGCCTTCCTCCTAGCCAAAGCCGACCCGTTAGCCCTCCCTCGTATGCTTTGCGACTTCCGCGAACTAAACGCGAACACGGAGCCTGACAGCTACCCCCTCCCCCGCGTTGACGACATCCTTGCGGACTGCGCGCGGGGTAAAATCTGGGGTAAGATCGACATGACGAATGCGTTTTTCCAAACGAAGGTTCGCCCCGATCAGATCCCGCTCACTGCCATTAATACCCCGCAGGGCCTGTATGAATGGACTGTAATGCCCATGGGTTGCCGTAACGCTCCGGCAACTCACCAGCGCCGCATGGAAAGGGCTTTAGCGGGCCTGATCGGTAAGATCTGCCACTGCTATCTTGATGACATAATTATCTGGTCTGATAGCGTGGATGATCACATCAAAAACGTCCGCGCCGTCCTCGACGCGCTCGCCAAGGCCAAACTGTACTGCTCCGCCAAAAAGACGAAACTCTTCTGCTCCTCCATCGATTTCCTCGGCCATCGGATCTCTCAAGAAGGCATTCAAGCTGACCCTCAGAAAACAGAAAAAATCGCCGCTTGGCCACAACCCCGCTCCGCTTCCGAAGTTCGCTCCTTCCTTGGCCTAGTACGCTATATCGCCCCTTTTCTCCCCCATCTCGCCGACTATACCGCCGTACTCAACACCCTCACCACAAAGAACGCCGAAAAGGATTTCCCCCCCTGGACTCCAGCATCTCAACACGCCTTCGAAAACATCAAAAAACTCGTCCTCTCCGCCAAATGCCTAACGACAATCGACCACAAGAACCCCGGATCCAACAAGATTTTCCTGCACACGGACGCCAGCGACAGACGTACGGGCTCAGTCCTCTCCTTTGGACCAACTGCTGATGACGCGCGGCCTGTGGGTTTCGACTCAACGCCTCTTCGCGGCCCGGAACTCAATTACCCCGTACATGAAAAGGAACTCCTCGCCATCGTCAAAGCGCTCAAAAAATTCCGCTCCGACTTGCTCGGCACCACCTTCACTGTCTACACCGACCACAAGACCCTCGAGCATTTCCTCACCCAGAAGGACCTGTCCCGCCGTCAAGCGCGTTGGCAAGAATTCCTTGCTCAGTACGTATTTGAGATTCGCTACATCCCTGGAGAGCTAAATGTCGTCGCCGACGGCCTGTCGCGCTTTCCTGACGAGGAAGGCGTAGACTCTCCGGAAGCCCGACCAGCAGCGCCTGATTTTTCGGCGGCTGTCCTCTCAATCTCCTCGGATGCTGAGCTCCTCCAAAAGATCCGCTCTGGTTACTCTGGCGATGCCTTCTCTGCTCACCTACTTGCAAACCCCACCTCCTCACTGGGAATTCGTATCGAGAACGGACTCCTCTTCCTGGGTGACCGCCTTGTCATTCCACGCACCAGCGAGCTCCGAGAAACTCTCTTCCGGCTCGCTCATGACTCTCTGGGACACTACGGCTCTGAAAAGACTTACGCTACGCTGCGCTCATCCTTCTACTGGCCGAACATGCGTGCCGACCTAGAAAAGTCCTACATACCACAGTGCGACTCCTGCCAACGTAACAAGTCCTCAACAAAGCGCCCTGCCGGGCCTCTTCACCCCATTGCTATCGCGCGAGAGCGTGGCGACAACGTTTTCATAGACTTCGTCGGCCCGTTGCCACCCGACCACGGCTATAACTACCTCTGCACCATCACTGATCAGCTCGGTGCGGACGTGCGCCTCATTCCGTGCAACTCGGATATCGATGCTACAACCTTTGCTCGCCTTTTCTTCGACCACTGGTACTGTGAGAATGGGCTCCCGCTCAACATCTACAGTGACCGCGACCATCTCTTTCTTTCTCGCTTCTGGAAGTCACTCCACCGTCTCTCCGGCGTCAAACTCAAGATGAGCACCTCTTACCACCCGCAAACTGACGGCCTCAGTGAACGTACCAACAAGACTGTCATTCAGGCGCTACGCTTCTACGTTTCCCGGCAACAAACTGGATGGGTCGACGCTCTGCCCCGAGTACGCTTCGAACTCATGAATACTGTCAACGCGTCCACGGGCTTCACCCCGTTTCAACTTCGTATGGGACGCTCTCCCCGAATCATCCCTCCCCTCGTCGCCTTGCAGACCCCTCCTGACGAATTACCTGAAGACGCTCGAGCTCGCGAACTCTTCCAGCGTCTCGCTCTTGACTGCGCAGAAGCGCGCGACGCTCTTGTTCTAGCAAAAGTCTCTCAGGCCAGGCAAGCCGACAAAACTCGCTCCCCCGAAGATCGTTTCGCAGTCAACGACTACGTGATGCTCTCCACCCTCCACCGGCGGCGCGACTACATGCAACATGGCGACGGACGCGTCGCCAAGTTCATGCCCCGCTGGGATGGCAAATATCGCGTTACACGCGCTTTCCCCGACCGCTCCGTGTACCAACTTGAGTTCCCTAACGCGCGGAACAAGTGCGTTTCTTTCCACGCCTCGCAACTCAAGCGGTACAATGCCAACGACGCCTCCTTGTACCCCTCTCGTGCGCTGACTCGGCCTCCGCCCGTCCTCACACCCGAGGGCTACGAAGAATTTGAAGTCGAGCAAATCCTCGACCAACGTCGGCGTGGTCGCGGGTTCCAATACCTTGTCCGCTGGCGCGGCGAAGGTCCAGAAGGCGACCTCTGGGTTCCCGGCCGCGAACTAGACGACTGCGAGGCCTTGGACATCTGGGTCGGTCACCTGCGTTCTTAACCATTTCTCTCTTAATTACATACGGACTCTCTGGACGCTGCCCTCAAATCCAGTAGATGACTTCCCCTTCCCCTCCATTCCTTTCTTTCACAGTGGGGAGGAGTGTAACCTCCCGGTTACGACCGCCAATCATTATTAGATAAACATTCCTTTTTTCGTAACGTACTTATATGCGCGCACGCCGTGATTCGAGCTTTAACTTCTCTCACTCGAATCACAGGTATGCGCTAATCATTGTATTATTTAGAACTTCTCTCACTCGAATCACAGAGCTTTCTCCTGTCTGTTTTAGTGTTCACACCTCACGGTGTGCTTCCATACTTTTTCCTACGGTGCTAATTGCTATTCACGAATTGCGACAAGCACACGACTACTTAGGATATAGTGGCCTTGTTTTCTTTGAGAAAAGTTATGTAGAGTAGCATCCGTGCTATTCAGACTGGCCATCCATGTATTTTATTTTTATTCTTTAAGAATTACAGTGTACTACGCCTCCTTTAGACCCAGTTGAATATTGTAATGTGCACAGCTAATTTTTGTTGAATTTATTTTTTGCAACACATTTCAGTTACACTAGGAACACTGTATGAAAATATCTAAGTATTCCATGCAGAGGAAAAAATGAAACAAATGATTCATGAAAGCAGAGCTTTTGTCACGGACACTGGTCCTTTAGACACCTGTGATTCCATCACAAACACACCAAGTTTTGCGCGTTTACGCAGCGGCGCATGTCGGCTAGGCTCGCAGGTGTCACACTCAGATACCCAATGAACAATATTTTGCCTACCATGAACAGTTTTGGCCATTAATTGTCGAGCTCGAAAAGTGAAGATAAAGAAAGGATTGTGCCTCTTATTCTGAGTAATTTTTTCAATGAAAAGGGATGCACAAAGGATTAAGAGTTGTGAATGTCAACTGTAGAAATGGCATATTTGGTACATTTTCAACTCTTACAGATGAACAAGCATGTTTTTCTTTCTGAGAACTGGTACATAGGTTGAGCATTCTTGCCCAAATGTATATTAAAAATCTCAAGCCAAAATATCAAGAAATGAAGGAGAAATGTGAAGTGTCTAAAGGATGGGTGGTGTCTAAAGGAGGCATAGTACACTTGTAGATTTCCAGGAGCTGCAGATACGGCTCAGGCGCCGGCTGCAGCCGAACTGTGGCTTGGGTAGGTAGTAGAACTGTTTGTGCTGCAAGGACAACTCGTGTTTCTGTGCAGGGAGCACTTGGTATTATTGTTACCGCCTTGTACACGTATATGGTTACCTTTTTTGGGGGGAGACAGATACATACATGTACGGGACATAATATCAATATGTGGCTGGTGATACAACACAAGGAACTGGCAAGATAACTCTGACGTGTCTCTGGAGAATGCCGTTTGTCAGGGCTGACTAGTATCCGCCACCAGCTTTGCACCCTCTCGACTGATGCTTTCCTGTGGTCCTCCTCTGTTGCTTTCCACAGCGCATCATCTGTTTTTTTGCGGATCATGCGCAGCAGTGCCAGCAGCATGTTGAACTCGTTGAAATCATCAGACTCTTCTCTGTCCTCCCCTTCTTCCTTTTTCTTTCTTTCCCATTTTGTGTGCCGACAAGTCTGATCCTCCACTTGTTTCTCCCTTTCTCCCTGAGTTCTATCTGTTTCTGCGAGTGGGGAACCACTTCCCCGTGTTATTTACTCCCCAGGTTAGTAACCCTCACGCGTACTCAAATCAATGTGATCAATTGCTGTCTGTGGTGCCCATGTTTTCAGCGCAGTGCATGCGTAGACATCAGTGAACCGAGAAGCCTCATCTGGAACATGGCAGATCTGCTGCAAAAAATGTGGTTTGTGATGGGCAGTGTGAAGTCCTCAAAGACAAGGAGAGTGACAAGCTGGACCTTGGGGTCTGTATCTTCTACCATGTCTTTGGAGGTGTTTGGAGTCTGGGTTAGATTAGGTGTGTTGATGAGAAGAAGAAAAAAAGGGTGCGTAAATAGGGGACTGAGATGTTAATCATTGATTATCCCCGGACAGGTTGGTAATGTCAGTGTGGTGCACACACAGCATGCAGTGCACATAGCTAGTTGTGTCTCCAACTGTTGTTGTTGTGGGACTGGACATACACACTGCGGGAATCCACTTAGAATCCCCCCATGGTGAGTTTTATTTAATTGTGGCTTTCTCCACACATTATAGTTTAACACTTTTGGACACTTTTATCCAAATCAGTTTTTAACTTTGTTATGCCTTTTTCTAAACAGTATATTTTAACTTTCTTTTTGCCTTTGTCCACACAAGAAAGGCTTAACAAAGGGGTGCTTTGACAAAAACATGCCTTTTTAAGCCTTTCTTGTGTGGACAAAGGCAAAAAGAAAGTTAAAATATACTGTTTAGAAAAAGGCATAACAAAGTTAAAAAACTGACTTGGATAAAAGTGTCCAAAAGTGTTAAACTATAATGTGTGGAGAAAGCCACAATTAAATAAAACTCACCATGGGGGGATTCTAAGTGGATGCCCGCAGTGACACCACGGGCATGAGCTGAGTGCACATGAAATTTGGGCTTCCCCTTTTTTCACACTTTCTTCTTTCATTGTGGCATGCAGGTTGCCTTGTGTTCCTAAGAGCACACTTGGAGCATGCCAGCATTTTTCACAGTTTTATTTCAATAAAATATTGGATATCATTCCTGACTACTACAATGTCTGTTATTTAAGCAGTAGCATTTTCTTCCAACTCTGTCAAGCAGCCTCATCAATTACTGTTCCTTTGCTACTTCCAAACCCAAATTTACTAGGGCTCTGTATTGGGACTCAGTGGCATCATAAGGAATAGTGATTTTTTTCAGTGATTTAAGTCTTGTGTCATGTGATCGAGAATGTACCATATCTAAAAGCTTTTTAAAGTTGGTGAGGAAATCAAGGGTGGAAACATTTAGCTCCTCAAGGTCAGGACAAAAAGGATGCTTTCCACTCCCTGCTGTCAGTGCATCCAGAATCATGCTTGTCATTGGAACTACTCTCAAATAGACCAAACTGGGAGTTTGCTTCAGGTATGTCAATACACTGGTTTCTCTGATTCGGAAGCAGTAAAAAGTGAGCCTTTTAAGGACTTGTGGGTTTGAGCGGCACAGAAGATCCTCAACAATAGTTGAGTTAGTTGCACCCACATTCACACATATGTCAGTCAACACAGGAAAAGTAAGCTGTGCAAGCAATGGCCCTATGTCTGACCTATTAGATGCAGAGATATATAGCTTAGAGAGGTTATCAAGCTTCCACACATGAAGAGGGGAATGTTGATGATGCTCTGGCTGTTTAAGACGAATAAAAACATCAAGTGTCTTTAGGTTTGGAGCTTGTTTAATCCACCACATAATGGATTCAGTAGATGGACTGTTGGATAACTCAAGACCTGTGAGCCGTGCATACCCAGAATGGAGTCTACTTTTGGGATGCAGAGTGAATGAAGTGTATTCTGCTTGCCAGGCAGGATAGTTACTGTCTTTTGTGTCTTCAACTTCAAGTTCGAATTCCCTGAGCTTTGGTGCATTGTCAAGATTGGTCAATGCATCCAATAGACCCTGAACCACAGAAAAGTTTTCCACATAAATCTTCAGTGAACGCCAGCGGTGCTGACAAGTGAGAAGCAAGCTAATGATTTCTTTCATTTCTTTGCAATAGTCTTCATAGCTGTTATGGTCAGGCAAGTATGAGAACTTGATGGAGATGGGGGCATTGCCAGAATTTCTTATCCATCTTCCCAGTCGGTCAAGGAATGTTTTTGGATCAAGTCTTTTCCCATCTCTTATTGTGTCATTATCAAGTTCAATGCCAGTCCATAGGCAAGGTGTGTTCTCGGCAAATTTATTCCAAGTTTTGCAGACCTGAGTTAGACACAGGGGTGCAGCTAGAGTAGATGGTTTGTTATTGTCATCAGGTAGACAAGAAACAAGAATATGAGATAGGACCTCTGGTGGGAGTTTATCAAAAAGTGTCCCATGATTATGAGAGGGCATGATATGAAGTAAGTGTGTGTGTTGGAGACAGTTGTGTGAAGTGGGTTTGGGTCTTGGAAGATGGGGGCAATGGGAAGTGAGGGGAAAGGATAGAATTTATACTCCTGCTTCACAATGTATTACATAACATGTACTGGCAGAGTTGCCAAAGTTCTGTTTGGTTTGCAGTTTAATCAAAAGGCTGAACTGCAAAGCATGAAATAACAACACCAAAAATACTCAGTTAAGCAAAACTACTAATTACTGCTAGATTAGGTTAGAATTTATCCCTGCCCGCTCTAGTGAGCAATATCTCAAAATATGGACAAATGTGGATATCACTATATACACATCAGGAAAAACCCAAAATGATACATAGTACTAGATAACAGTATATATATATATATTAGGTAAAATAGGCTGAATACATTAATACCCCTTTATATAAGTTATATAGTAGACTCACCTCAATATATATTACAGCTGTTTGCATAAATAATGGCAGTTGTGGGTCAGATTGAAATGAAATGAGTTCACATTATTATTTGGACTCTCAGGCATTTATGTCGTGCTGCTAGACATCAACGTGGACTAAATGCGTCAGAATTGCACAGAGTGTGTATGCATTAATTATGTATTATATACAAGTGCAAAAAAGGTGTGCCTGCAAACTTGACCAATTGATGATTTTGGGGGGCATTATCCTTTTATTTATTTTGAAATACAGAGCATTTGTGCAGCGTGTTCTGATCTATTATACTATATTAGTAAACACTTGAACATGTACATACGTACTTTTCTCTCAAGAAGGCTTGCTAGTACACAAATTGTTGAAGCACAATCGAGCAGAGATCCATCCAAAACAAAACAAATTTGGCGAATTATGAACTCATTTCATTTCAATCTGACCCGCGACTGCCATTATTTATGCAAACAGCTGTAATCACACGCTTCTCTTGTTCAACACAGAAGACTCGTGTCTGCTTCTCATAGGCATTCGCTACGAATAGTAAGGTTGCCTGGTACTCCTTACATTTCGTCTGCATATACCAGAAAGGAGTCAAAGGGCCCTATTCGGTATTTACTTGTGCAACACTCGTAACTTGGGATATAGTGGCCTGTTTTCTTCGAGAAAAGTTATGTAGAGCAGCATCCGTGCTTTTCAAACTGGCCATCCATGTTTTATTTTATTTTATTATTCTTTAAGACTTGAATTTTTAGGGGAGCTGGGATTGGATACGGCTCAGACGTCGGCGCTGGCAGGCTGCAGCCGATCTGTGGCTCGGGTAGGTAGAACTGTCTGTGCTCTGCTTTGAGAGCGCTTCCGACACAGGTCCTTGGTTGGCATTATCGCTTCATACACCGTAATTACATATTTTCGGGAGACAAAAATGCAACGCACTTGAATATATTATATACATACCTTCAGTAATTTTAACGCGAAGAAGCATAAATAAGATAATAATAAGGATAAGAAAATGGGGCCTGAACGTCCCCTAAGCGCTTGTCAAGGCTGGTTATCCGCCAGCCAGTTCTGCACCCGCGCGACCGAGGCTCGTCTCTGGCCCGCTTCGGCCTCCGCTTCGGCCCTGCGCTGCGGGTCGGCTGGCTTATGGATCATGCGCCGCAGCGCGAGCAGCATGTCGAACGCGTCAAAGGAGGAGGAGGAGGAGGAGGAATTGGTCGCGCCGTTTTCGTCGCTGCCCTCCCCTTCGCACGCGCGCGCCACCGCGTCCCCCGGCGTTCGTGCGCCGCCCTTCTCGTCTTCCTCCTCCCCGCCCGCGGAGCCGCTCCTCCCACCGTCGGGACAGGGATAGTAATCCGCGCGCGCGCATGCCCGTAAGCGCTCAACAACCGCCCGGGGCGCCCACGCCTCGAACGCGGCGCCCGCGTAGACGGCGGCGAGGAGGACGTCCGGGGGCCGAGTGGCTGCGTCGGGAAGGGCGACGCAGCGGCTGCCGACGTACGCGGTGAGCGGCGGCGTGGTCTGCGCGAAGACGTGCAGCGTGGCGACCGCGCGGAGGGAGGGAAGGAGGGGGCGACGTCGGCAGATGTGAGCGAGGCGTTTGGGGTCTGTGTCGACGAGGAAAATAAAAAACCTGTGAGTGTGTGCAGGGTGGGGCTGCTGCTTCCCCGGACGGACCTAGAGAAACGCGAGTGCGTGCTGGCCGAGGGCCGTGTGGATTATGGGGTTGACGCGCAGCGCGTTGCGGACGTCGTTGCGGACGTCGTCGACGCCGGCGACGACGCACTCCCCTCTGCTCCGCGCGGCCGTGAGGCGCCGTATATACTGCGAAACGCAACGCGCAAATCAAATCAGTTATTGCTAGTTAGTCGCCGCGCGCCGTTGACATATTTTAGATGGCAGGAGCGCAAGAGAAGGGCTGACCGCGTCGCCTTTCGTGCGGGGTACGAGATAGGCAGTGTCGCACAGTGCGCCCGGGAGGTCCGTGAACGGGCATGCGGGGTACAGCGCGCGCAGGCGCCGCCGCACGCGGCGCGTGCTCGTGCTCGTGCTCGTGCTCGTGCTCGGGGCAACCGTCGCGACGTCCGGGTCGGCGAAGCAGGGCGGCGCGCCGGCGGGGTCGTAATGGTAATAGTAGGCGTCGCCGGTGCACACGGGCGCGTCACGGTCGCATGCGGGCGGGTCCAGGTCCACCGCGCCAGAGAGGGAGATGACGCCGCCCGCGGAGCCGGAGATGGCGCACGCGAGGTATTCTAGCCATTTGCGCGGCTTGAGGGAGTAGAGGGGGAAGGCGCCGAAGGGGATGGCGAGGACTGTGAACCAGGCGGGATACGTGTCCGGGACGTCGTCGACGGCGGGCGGGAGGCGGAGGTGCAGCGAGACCGGTTCCTCCTGAGATGAGGACGAGGCCATTGTGCTGAGATGATGGTGGTGGCGGTTCGGGTTTATGTGAGTGTGAGTCAACGCGTTCTCTGTGCTTCCGGCTTCGTATCTCGACGAATTCCCTGGCTGGGAGAAATGCATGATCGCTGGACCATTGCGTAGGGAACTGTAATTGTTTTCTATGGTCTTCGGGTGTGTTTTTGTGTGCGCAATGTGAGTCGAAAAGCGACAAATAGCCGGCAATACGCGTGCGGAGGATCGTTGCGCAGATAAGTCACACATGTACTTTTGAAAAAGCGGCTCGTGAAAGAAAACTCACGAAATTTATGCCTGCGCAGTCTTCATTTGACGACAGTGGAGAAGCCGATACTGAAATAATCGGAACATAATTCAATAATCCACAGGGCAAGAAGCTCCGTCTTATGTATACATATACAAGGAAGACATACTAAATTGTCGTAAGTCTTGTTTCCTGGCATACACAACCATAGTTCCAGAACCCGCATATCTGTAGAAAAAGCAGACGGACGAGAAGGCAGTCCATGAAAGTCAGTACATAGGATGGTCGTTGCGCAGACAAGTCACATGCACTTTTTCCTACGTTTGAAAAAGCGACTCGTGAAAGTCTTTGGGAAACCGAAAATTTACGAAATTTCTGCCAGAGCAGTCTACATTTGACGAGTGGAGAGCCGATATTGAAACAATCGGAACAGAAATCAATAATTCGCAGAGCAAGAAGCTCCGACTTATACATGTATGTATTTGTAAGTGTAATGGTCTGTACCTCTGAGCAGGTTCTTCCTCAGCATGTTGGGGAAAAAATAGTATGGTGCAGTGTGTACAAACCAGGGAGCACGCTCACTTCCCTCAAGACTGAGATTTGTAGCAAGTAAAGAAAAATAAAATAAAAACTGAGATAATGCCTCAAGTGAGGTGAGCGCTCCCCGACTTGTATGTGGGGCACCCACATACAAAATCATGGTTGTTTAATTGGGGAGCAAAGCTCCCACTTACCGGGATAGGGCTCCCAAAAACTATCATGGGACTTAACCCCGGTGAGAACTGGCCTTCGAGGCATGCAGGCCATCTCCCTTCTCTTTCTCTCCTCCCTCCGCGAAAAAAATGAACTCCTGAGCCCAATAAAGCTCCCAGTTTTACTTACAAAGATATAGAAGGTCTGGTATTGGGTCTACGGATTCTTAAGATGCATCACGTGACCATGCTTTTTTTCTTGATAGAACTCGACGATTTGAGACAAGTACGTCTCGGCTGAACGATTTTGAGACCAAGCTGTACCTGAGACTTGAGTTGCATGATCGGCGCAGTGGTCTAGACCCAGCTCTTTGCAAGTTGGCAGAGGTCGAAATTATTGAGGTCGAGCTGCGGGATGGAGCACAAGGGAGTCGAGGCATGTGCCGTGCGACCGCGGCAGTGCGCGAGCGAGCGCGTTTAGAAAAGAGCTGTGGCTCCTATTGTACTCCGTGTTCCGTGTCCTACCCCGGCCATCTCTTCCCTTCTCCTTTCTCACTCCCTTCATTCCTTCACCCCGCTTGCGCGCTCCCTATCTTCTTGCTTATCTTATTTCTATCGCTGCTCGGCAGCCCCATTCACGCCGTGACGAACAGCCTACGCCAGCATGGGTGACGTCGTCGGAAGCTTTGTCGACGAAAATGAGGCCTCGCGGACGCTGGCGCCCGCTGCCGTCGGCTCCCAGGTCCTGTTGATGGCTGGCGTCTCCGTGAGTGCTTGTGTTCGCGGCGTCCGGGTCTGGGAACGAGTACGCTGATGCGCGGGGCAGTTGGTTACGATAGTCGTGTTCAATGTCCTCCGGCCCAAGAACAAGGTGCGTCGACCAATTCGATTCGTTGTGTTCCTGTTGATGCTCATTTTGTTTTGTTGATCTCACATCGTATTTTCTGACCTTCGGTGTATCTGCCTATCTGCCTATCTCGTATTGCCGGACCTCCCTCTGTAACATCTTTGCTTACGCTGGTAACTCTATACATACGGACATTCCGAACCGTGCTGCCGCTCGACTCGACACGTTGAACACGGGGAACCAATCACCAATTCCATTCGTCGTGTTTCTGTTGATGCTCACTTTTTTTTGTTGAACTCACATCATATTTTCTGACCTTCGGTGTATCTGCCTACCTCGTATTGCCGGACCACCACTCTTTGTATCATCTTTGCTTACGCTGGCAACTCAACTCTATACATACGGACATTCCGAACCCGAACTGCTGTCGCTCGATTTGACACGTCGAACTCGGTGGATTTGCACGGGCGCCAATCTCCCATCATCCGCGCCTTCGCCTTTGTATTGACGCCGTGCACAGATCGTCTACGAACCCAAAGTGAAATACCATGTCGGCGAAAAGAAGCCGCCCAAAATGTCTGACGGGCACTTCGGCTGGCTGCCCCCGCTCATCCACACCAAGGAGCCCGAGCTCCTCGACAAGGTTGGCCTCGACGCCGTCGCCTTCCTGCGCTTCCTGCGCATGCTGCGCTGGCTCTTCACCGCCATCGCCATCCTCGCGTGCGGCACCCTGCTCCCCGTCAACATCGTCTACAACCTCAAGAACGTCAAGCCCGGCTCGCGCGACGTGCTCTCCATGCTCACCCTGCGCGACGTCTCCGGCTCCGTGCTCTTCGTGCACGTCGCCGCGACGTACGTCTTCACCTTCCTCGTGCTCTTCTTCGTCTGGGTCAACTGGCGCCGCATGGTGCAGCTGCGCCGCGCGTGGTTCCGCTCGCCCGAGTACATGGAGTCCTTCTACGCGCGCACGCTCATGGTGCTGAAGGTCCCGCGCAAGTACCACTCCGACGAGGGCATCCGCGGCATCCTCGAGTCCGTACAGGTCCCGTACCCCGCGACGAGCGTGCACGTTGGCCGCCGCGTCGGCCGCCTGCCCGAGCTCATCGAGTTCCACAACAACGCGGTGCGCGAGCTCGAGTGCGCGCTCGTGCGCTACCTGCGCGGCGGCAAGATTGGCGCGCGCCGCCCGACGCTCACCAAGGGCGGCTTCCTCGGCATCGGCGGGAAGAAGTACGACGCGATCGACTTCTACACGTGCGTACATCTTCTCTGCATGTGCTGCTGACGGCCCGCTGACCGCTGATTGACGGCGCCCGCGCACAGAAACAAGGTCAAGCGCTGCGAGGCCGCGATCGAGGCGTACCGCGACGAGATCGACACGCGCAAGGCGGAGAACTACGGCTTCGCGTCCATGGCGGCCGTGCCCTTCGCGCACGTCGTCGCGCGCATGCTACACGGGAAGAAGCCGCGCGGCGCGGTCGTGACGCTCGCGCCCAACCCGCGGGACATCGTGAGCCGTCTCCTCTCCCGCTCGTAATCCATCTTGTGTGGGTTGCTGATATGCTGCGCGGGCACCCCAGATCTGGCAGAACCTCAACAAGTCGGACGCGAAGATCGCGAGCAAGAAGATGCTCGGCTGGGTGTACCTCCTCGTCGTGTGCTTCTGCAACACGCTCCCGCTGCTCGTGGTCTCCTTCCTCGCGAACCTGGCATCCGTGCGTCCATCCGCCCTTTCTCGCACCAGTCGCGGCGCACTCACTTTACTTCTGCAGCTGACCGCGTACGTCGGCTTCCTGAGCGCGTGGTCGGACCGGAGCCACGGCACGTTCGCGGTCATCTCGGGTGTGCTACCGCCCGCGGTCGGCGCACTCTTCGGGTGGTTCCTGCCCGTCGTGATGCGCTGGCTCTCGCGCTTCCAGGGCGCGACGACGCGCTCGCGGCTCGACCGCTCCGTCGTCGCGCGCTACTTTGCGTTCCTCGTCGTCTCGCAGCTGCTCATATTCACGCTGATTGGCGTTATTATTAGTACGTTTTCTTTCTGTTCTTTTCTTGCTTGCTTTGCGCTGGTGGGAACGGTGGTGCTGACGGACGGACCGCGCAGACTCGGTGAAGGAGATCGTGGCGCAGATCGGGAAGGGTGCGAGCTTCCAGACGATTATAAGTAATATGGATAGTGCGTTTCTGTTTCGTTTTACTGTATCGACAGCCTGTTCAAGGTCCGCTGTTTTTCTTTCTTTCTCTATTACCAGGGCTTCCGGACACGATCAACCGGACATATATCGACCAGGCTAACTACTGGCTGACTTTCTTTCCGTACGCTTCGTCGTTCTCATGTCGATAGCCTTGATGTACATAGCCATGAAAATATACTTTTTTTTCTTTATAATGTGGTGGAAACATTCGAGTTCCTAGCGAAATGCCGATGAACATAGCCATGAAAACACACCTTTTCCCTTAAAAAGTGGTCGAAATCACTCGGATTGCCTGTTTGAGCAAGCGAAATGCCGGAATTTTGGCTATGATTTTAACTTTTTTGCAGGGCTACGCTATACATGACGCGACGGGACCTGTCACCTGAAGAACAGGCCCGCCGCGCGAGCCACTCTGCCGGCCTAATCACGGCAGAGATTCTACGTAGTTTAAGACACCCCGGCTGTCCGTAGACATAAGCGCGAGAAAAAGTGCCAAAGAAACGGGTGGGGAAAGATGGTGAAATTCAACGCCCCGTCATTTCCCTTGCCTCCTTCCAACCGTCTGTCATCGTCGAGATAGTGGGAGCTGGGGAATGCAACCCGCAGACTCGCTCGTCTATGTCGCTTGCAGCGCAGTCTGTAAGATGCGATTAGCGTGCATTCGAGAAAATGATGATTTTGTGCTTACGGCAGTCAAACACTGGCAGAAGTCGTCCTATGCGTGCTGGGTCAAGATGGGGGGAGAGAAAGCGAGCTGGGGGACTGGGGGACGGAGTGCGCAGACGAGCAGCTCTTTATACCCCCCAGCTTGCCCGTTCTCACGCGCAAAGCGGCGCTTGCACAAAATCACACCATCTGTAGAATTACGATTTAGCAAGTATTCGAGAAAAGACAATTGAGAACTTACCGCGAATCGTGCCAGTCTTGCGTTGGCAAGATTTGCATGCCACCACGCAGGCGAAGGCCAGGGCGAAGTGGCGCCGCAAACTGTAGATCACACTCAGCCGCAAATTCGAGAAATAGAGATTTAGTACTTACAGCGTAATGCGCGCCTCTGCATTTTGCTCAAAAGCGCGAACAGTGGGCCCCAATGCAGTACAGAAGTCGCATCAAGGGTGAAGCGCTGACCGTGCGCGCATCAATCTCGCGTCCAATCGCCTCGGGGATGAATTTCTGCAGAGCTCTTTGAGGTCGCACGACGACGCCTTGCGGGTCGAACATCTTCTTGCGGGTCTCGCGAGCCTGGGAAGACTGAGCATAGGCGGCTTTCTTCACCTGCATCGGCCGCCGTTTGGTGAAGGCAATGGCGAACAGGCGGAGGAGGTAGCCGTCAGTCGTTTTCATGTCAACGTGGGCCTCGATAAGCGAAGCTTGTCCGAGGTGAAGTCCACTGCAAACAAGTCAGATCAGGTATATCTCGCAATAGAATGCAATTGCTTACCTGCATGTCCGAAATGGCGCTCGCCCGCGTCATTTCTATCGTGTCAGCGCGTTTTCAGTCCCCGCTGGGCGCCACGGTATGCAGGATGTGTGCAAAATGAATCGCGGTTGGTGCGATGGGCTGGAACACGCAGGTAAGCAAAGAAGATGTAAAGAAGAAAGGAAGATACTTACTGATTGAACAACGGCGAGTGTCAAGCGCGCCGACAATGCATCGTGCGCAGACACCGCTCGGCGGACGACGATACATATATACAACATTGTCGCGTCGCATCACAGACCGCCGTGACGAGCGTGCCATGGTGCGCAAATGTGTGCATATGTTGACAATGTCACACCGTGCCAGATGAACTACAAAACACAAGTGAGATCAATTAATGTAAATATAGGGAGTGAATAAGAATAATAGTATACATACCTTTTTGCGCATAACCCTCACTATTGTTCGCTCCGCCCGCCGCTTCAGTGAAGAGACGGCCCCAGATCCGGCACAACGACGATGGAGTACGTGTGTGCAACAGGCACAAGAGAATCAATCCGTATACTAATGTAAATTAGACTTAATAGATAATAGAACATAATAACAAAGTAGAACTCACCATCTGTCCGATCGTATCGAAGATGCTTGCCCGGCTTCAATACATATATATATTGCCGTGCACTTGAACTTGATGGCTTCGCACTCCAGCACATTCGTGCTGCAGCCGCATCGACACTGAACTAGGTCCGCTTTGTCGTGTCCTCGGTGGACACATCCTTACGTTTCGCTGACGAGGTAGTCGTAGTCGAGCAGCGAGTGCACGAGTGCGTGCGCCGTGTCGGCCTTACGGATTGAGCACGCGGATACAGAAAAGAAGAAATGAAGAGCACAGCCGCCGCACAGCGGCGGCCATGTTATCTTCATAATGTAGGAGTGGGTCGCCTCGCCGGCGGGCCTCGATCTGGTGAAAAAAAGACAATTAGTATGTGTATTTTTCTGATAAATATGAACAGGCATTACTTACCTTGCTGCATAACAATCTCGCGTCGTTCTTGGAATGCTTGCTGTGCTGTGACACTTGTAGAGGGGACCCGAGTTTGCGAAGCGCAAGGAGCAAGGTGGTCATCCGCAGGCCCAAGGACTCGTGCAATAGAGTTCGGGGTATTTGTGTGGAAACGAAGTATTGTGTAGCGAGAGACCATAACCTGGCCGGATTTGCCGTCATTCTATAAATCCAAGTCAGTAAGCAAAAAGTAAGGACATATCTAGCTAGCATTCACTTACTTCAGAGCCGCAAACCATTCCTTCAAGGCTGAAAGGTCATCCGAGACCTGCGGGAAGCGGCACCGTATGCAATTCTACTCACGTTGGCGAGCAGGTCATGTGTCGAGTGCGAAAGCTCCCGATCTTGCAGCGCGTCGTTCTGCATTGTCTCCCAGTACACTTTGAAAGATATGTCAACAATAAAGAAAAAAGGGAACAGCGAAATAAAGTAGCATACCTGAGGGTCAGTCGTGCCGCACGGGACGACACACGTGACATGGTGACAGGGTGACAAGCCGTTCGTGATCGACATTCTGACTTGACAGTGGCCATCCTCTGCGCATCGACAACAATCGCGAGCTTGGGGGGCAGCAAGACAGGATGCTGCTTCATCTCTAGGACCTCCACTTTATATCTGCTTTCTGGCCTCGGCTTTTCTAGGTGTTTACGTCTATTCTGGGCTTGATCTCGGCGGCCTTTCCTGGGGTTCTCTGGTTTCCAGTCTGCTACGCGGTGCAGCCTGGGCTCGTCTTCTCTCTGGTGGATAAGCTTGCTTTGCTAGCCGAAATGTTTCATGCTTCGTGAGGGCTTCTGTTGCTTGGCTTCCCAATATGTGTCCTCTCTGATCGGTCTACTCTGGAATATTTTCTTGCCGGTCATTTCAAGTGTTTGCTTCTTATGAATCCATTCCCTGAGTTTCATTCCCTTGCTTTGCACAGTAAATAGTTTTGAGTCAATGGCTTTCACTGAGAGCCCCGCAAGCAACTGCGCCTAAGATTAAGATTTCATTCTGAATTGCTAGCCTTTGGCAGGCCCAAGGGATGATCTCGAGGTGGAAGCCAAGACTTCGAAAGAAGCCCAGCTTAGCGAGTTGTGCATTTCGCGCTCACTACTGCCGAATTCCCTGGCGACGCTTGCCCCTCGCTTCTGCCTCCGGGCCGTGGATGACACGGCCCTGTTAGTAATGTACACAACAACTTGGTACAACACGAAGCAACAGGGAATTACATATAAGGCAGCCTCAATGTGCTGCTTTCCCGCATCCCCTCCCCACTCGCTTTCAAGCCACTGATTCCGCTGGTGCACTCTCAACGCACTGCTGAACCTGCTCTCTATCTACACTCTGAGCCCTTCTGTGCACGCAGACCCAGGGGGCGCCCCCATAAGTGGTCGTGCACGGTTGAAGATCTTCATTAGTAATGTAGTACCTAAGTAACTCCCTATCTAGTAGCACTTCTATCGCGAAGATGTGCGAACGAGTGGTTGAGTGAAAGTGGGAACCATGAAAGGAGGATTTGGCTAGGAATGTAGTTGGGCTACTGAGCAGTATGTGTGCACTGGTACGTCGCATGGTGAATCTTGTCTGTTGAGACCGGGGGATCCTTTTCTTTTTCTTTCTTCGTTGCGAAACAAGTAAGTAATCCATTCTATCTGTGCACCGTTTTCTTACTTTTCTTACTCTAGAAGCGGTCCTTCGCTTTCAAAATGGTACGCTACTTCGTCTTTGATCTGCTCTTACTGACTTTGCATTTTAGGTTCGAGGTAAACTTTTGCTTCCATGTCCGTTTTCACAGACACTCGTTTACTGTACTTGTAGTTTACTTTTTGTATTCTAACCATTTGTGCGTGCCACCTGGCCAGTGACACGCACAAATGGCTAGCCCATCTTTCTTCTTTTCTTCATTTCGTCTTCGACTCTTCGAGATACCGGGAATCCCTGACCGAATGTAAGTGTGTTATCATGTCCATCAATTTTGTGCTGACCTTTGAATCTTCAACAGGTTGACTGACTCGGGTTCAAAAGATAAGTTTGTTTTGCTGCGTCTTAACTTGCTATCTTTCTGACTCGTCGCTTCAGATACTTGGTTCATTAGTAGTTAGTTTATTAGGCACTTGTATCTTGCGCTCAGTTTTTAATGCAATTATGTTTAATCTACCTCCGTGTCTCTTGTGATTATAAGTTGGCTCCAAATTAATTTAAACTAAGCTCCTTCCCTCAGTCCGATTGAATTGCAAGTAGTTAATTAACTGAGATAGACCGGTGGGTAGTGTAAGAAGATTCCGACTCTGAGTCAAATCTGGTGTTCACTATAAGTTACCAGATGAAGCTTGACAGTGTAGGCACCATTTGGAGAGACCCGCAAGCAGAGAGAAGAGACTTCACGGAGGGAAATCCACGGAGCGAATCCACGGAGCGGCGCGCTGTGTGCAAGTGTGGCTAGCGGTGAATCTCCGTACTCGCGTCTTACTGTACAGCTGCGTCTTCTACTTGTGAAGCTAGTACACTCTGCTATTTCTTGGAACTGTCTTCTGGGCTTTGTGCTGCTGCCTGCGAGTCGGTGATTTGGATGTGCAAGACTTCAGTGCTGGAACCCGGGGACTATGCCGCCGCAAAGACGAGGGCTCAACCATCTCGAGTCGAGCTTACTTCTTGTAAGCCGGTGCGGGCCTTCGTGTATAATGTACAATAGTGACTTCAATAGAATATATAGTTTGTTTTGAATTCAGACTGCTCCAGCTCTCGCGTTCTCAAATTCCACCCGCGTACAGCTTCCACGGCGCGCCCGCGCAAACATCGACTTGAATCCTTTTTTTTTCTATTCTGCTTGTATCGTCTCGATCGCGCGCAACGTTCATATCTTACTCGTATCAAGTTTCCAATGTTTGTCTGATAGTAATCAACTGTGTTTATTCAATACTATGCTACTACAAAAGAAAAGCTGCGCGAGCGTCTGCGAAACGGACGCATCGCGCAACTCTACTGGACGGTCCGCGCGAACTAGGTACGGCGCGCGTGCAATTGACATAGCCCGCGCACGCTGCTGAGCAGCGGCGCGCGGCACGCAGGGGCACAGGAGAGGATACGAGAACGTGCCTTCAGCACACCGCCGCCCTCCCTCCCTCCTTTTCCAACGAGGGCCTTGCTCTTGTCGAATTCGAGCACGACGTACGGCAGCCGCCAGTGCGGCGTCGGTCGACTTGCACCGTGCGCATGGGGGTTGGACGAAGGGGCGCGCAGGCCTTCGAGAGGGGAGACGGCGGAGTAGGACGAAGCTCGAGCGGACGCGAATCGAGACGGCGACGAGCTCCGCGCGCGCTGTCTACACCCGTACCCGTATTATTTTTCAGTAGTGGCTCATCGTACAGTTGCCCAAATGTCCGTGTCCCATGTTAGCCATCAGCAAGAAAGGAAAGAATACACACGAACCAGCAGCAGGCACGCGTTGCAGATAACACCGATAGATTAGCACGACGCCGATGAGAAAGAGAGCGAGAAAAAGAGAGCCCGTCTAGTACGGCCGCTGCGCCCGATGCGCGGCTCGTGCGAGTGCGCGCGGGCGGGGTTGTGATGGTAATAGTAGACGTCGCCGGCGCGCATGGGCGCGGGCGGGTCCGCGTCCACGCCAGAGAGGGAGATGGCGCACGCGAGGTCGGCCAGCCTCTTGCGCGGCTTGGGGAGTAGAGGGGGAAGGCGGCGGACGGGATGGCGAGGACGGTGTTGTGAAGACGATTCGAGACAAGTACGTCTCGGCTGAACGATTTTGAGGCCAAGCTGTGCCTGAGACTTGAGTTGCATGATCGGCGCAGTGGTCTAGACCCAGCTCTTTGCAAGTTGGCAGAGGTCGAAATTATTGAGGTTGAGCTGCGGGATGGAGCACAAGGTAGTGCCGTGCGACCGCGGCTGTGCGCGTTTAGAAAAGAGCTGTGGCTCCTATTGTACTCCGTGTTCCGTGTCCTACCCCGGCCATCTCTTCCCTTCTCCTTCTCCCTTCATCTTTCTCATCCCCTTCATTCCTTCACCTCAACGTCTTGCTTATCTTATTTCTATCGCTGCTCGGCAGCCCCCATTCACGCCGTGACGAACAGCCTACGCCAGCATGGGTGACGTCGTCGGAAGCTTTGTCGACGAAAATGAGGCCTCGCGGACGCTGGCGCCCGCTGCCGTCGGCTCCCAGGTCCTGTTGATGGCTGGCGTCTCCGTGAGTGCTTGTGTTCGCGGCGTCCGGGTCTGGGAACGAGTACGCTGATGCGCGGGGCAGTTGGTTACGATAGTCGTGTTCAATGTCCTCCGGCCCAAGAACAAGGTGCGTCGACCAATTCGATTCGTTGTGTTCCTGTTGATGCTCATTTTGTTTTGTTGATCTCACATCGTATTTTCTGACCTTCGGTGTATCTGCCTATCTGCCTATCTCGTATTGCCGGACCTCCCTCTGTAACATCTTTGCTTACGCTGGTAACTCTATACATACGGACATTCCGAACTGTGCTGCCGCTCGACTCGACACGTTAAACACGGGGAACCAATCACCAATTCCATTCGTCGTGTTTCTGTTGATGCTCACTTTTTTTTGTTGAACTCACATCATATTTTCTGACCTTCGGTGTATCTTCCTACCTCGTATTGCCGGACCACCACTCTTTGTATCACCTTTGCTTACGCTGGCAACTCAACTCTGGACATTCCGAACCTGAACTGCTGTCGCTCGATTTGACACGTCGAACTGGGTGGATTTGCATGGGCGCCAATCTCCCATCATCCGCGCCTTCGCCTTTGTATTGACGCCGTGCACAGATCGTCTACGAACCCAAAGTGAAATACCATGTCGGCGAAAAGAAGCCGCCCAAAATGTCTGACGGGCACTTCGGCTGGCTGCCCCCGCTCATCCACACCAAGGAGCCCGAGCTCCTCGACAAGGTTGGCCTCGACGCCGTCGCCTTCCTGCGCTTCCTGCGCATGCTGCGCTGGCTCTTCACCGCCATCGCCATCCTCGCGTGCGGCACCCTGCTCCCCGTCAACATCGTCTACAACCTCAAGAACGTCAAGCCCGGCGCGCGCGACGTGCTCTCCATGCTCACCCTGCGCGACGTCTCCGGCTCCGTGCTCTTCGTGCACGTCGCCGCGACGTACGTCTTCACCTTCCTCGTGCTCTTCTTCGTCTGGGTCAACTGGCGCCGCATGGTGCAGCTGCGCCGCGCGTGGTTCCGCTCGCCCGAGTACATGGAGTCCTTCTACGCGCGCACGCTCATGGTGCTGAAGGTCCCGCGCAAGTACCACTCCGACGAGGGCATCCGCGGCATCCTCGAGTCCGTACAGGTCCCGTACCCCGCGACGAGCGTGCACGTTGGCCGCCGCGTCGGCCGCCTGCCCGAGCTCATCGAGTTCCACAACAACGCGGTGCGCGAGCTCGAGTGCGCGCTCGTGCGCTACCTGCGCGGCGGCAAGATTGGCGCGCGCCGCCCGACGCTCACCAAGGGCGGCTTCCTCGGCATCGGCGGGAAGAAGTACGACGCGATCGACTTCTACACGTGCGTACATCTTCTCTGCATGTGCTGCTGACGGCCCGCTGACCGCTGATTGACGGCGCCCGCGCACAGAAACAAGGTCAAGCGCTGCGAGGCCGCGATCGAGGCGTACCGCGACGAGATCGACACGCGCAAGGCGGAGAACTACGGCTTCGCGTCCATGGCGGCCGTGCCCTTCGCGCACGTCGTCGCGCGCATGCTACACGGGAAGAAGCCGCGCGGCGCGGTCGTGACGCTCGCGCCCAACCCGCGGGACATCGTGAGCCGTCTCCTCTCCCGCTCGTAATCCATCTTGTGTGGGTTGCTGATATGCTGCGCGGGCACCCCAGATCTGGCAGAACCTCAACAAGTCGGACGCGAAGATCGCGAGCAAGAAGATGCTCGGCTGGGTGTACCTCCTCGTCGTGTGCTTCTGCAACACGCTCCCGCTGCTCGTGGTCTCCTTCCTCGCGAACCTGGCATCCGTGCGTCCATCCGCCCTTTCTCGCACCAGTCGCGGCGCACTCACTTTACTTCTGCAGCTGACCGCGTACGTCGGCTTCCTGAGCGCGTGGTCGGACCGGAGCCACGGCACGTTCGCGGTCATCTCGGGTGTGCTACCGCCCGCGGTCGGCGCACTCTTCGGGTGGTTCCTGCCCGTCGTGATGCGCTGGCTCTCGCGCTTCCAGGGCGCGACGACGCGCTCGCGGCTCGACCGCTCCGTCGTCGCGCGCTACTTTGCGTTCCTCGTCGTCTCGCAGCTGCTCATATTCACGCTGATTGGCGTTATTATTAGTACGTTTTCTTTCTGTTCTTTTCTTGCTTGCTTTGCGCTGGTGGGAACGGTGGTGCTGACGGACGGACCGCGCAGACTCGGTGAAGGAGATCGTGGCGCAGATCGGGAAGGGTGCGAGCTTCCAGACGATTATAAGTAATATGGATAGTGCGTTTCTGTTTCGTTTTACTGTATCGACAGCCTGTTCAAGGTCCGCTGTTTTTCTTTCTTTCTCTATTACCAGGGCTTCCGGACACGATCAACCGGACATATATCGACCAGGCTAACTACTGGCTGACTTTCTTTCCGTACGCTTCGTCGTTCTCATGTCGATAGCCTTGATGTACATAGCCATGAAAATATACTTTTTTTTCTTTATAATGTGGTGGAAACATTCGAGTTCCTAGCGAAATGCCGATGAACATAGCCATGAAAACACACCTTTTCCCTTAAAAAGTGGTCGAAATCACTCGGATTGCCTGTTTGAGCAAGCGAAATGCCGGAATTTTGGCTATGATTTTAACTTTTTTGCAGGGCTACGCTATACATGACGCGACGGGACCTGTCACCTGAAGAACAGGCCCGCCGCGCGAGCCACTCTGCCGGCCTAATCACGGCAGAGATTCTACGTAGTTTAAGACACCCCGGCTGTCCGTAGACATAAGCGCGAGAAAAAGTGCCAAAGAAACGGGTGGGGAAAGATGGTGAAATTCAACGCCCCGTCATTTCCCTTGCCTCCTTCCAACCGTCTGTCATCGTCGAGATAGTGCGAGCTGGGGAATGCAACCCGCAGACTCGCTCGTCTATGTCGCTTGCAGCGCAGTCTGTAAGATGCGATTAGCGTGCATTCGAGAAAATGATGATTTTGTGCTTACGGCAGTCAAACGGTCGTCCCAGGGACACGCACTGGCAGAAGTCGTCCTATGCGCGCTGGGTCAAGATGGGGGGAGAGAAAGCGAGCTGGGGGACTGGGGGACGGAGTGCGCAGACGAGCAGCTCTTTATACCCCCCAGCTTGCCCGTTCTCACGCGCAAAGCGGCGCTTGCACAAAATCGCACCATCTGTAGAATTACGATTTAGCAAGTATTCGAGAAAAGACAATTGAGAACTTACCGCGAATCGTGCCAGTCTTGCGTTGGCAAGATTTGCATGCCACCACGCAGGCGAAGGCCAGGGCGAAGTGGCGCCGCAAACTGTAGATCACACTCAGCCGCAAATTCGAGAAATAGAGATTTAGTACTTACAGCGTAATGCGCGCCTCTGCATTTTGCTCAAAAGCGCGAACAGTGGGCCCCAATGCAGTACAGAAGTCGCATCAAGGAAAAGCGCTGACCGTGCGCGCATCAATCTCGCGTCCAATCGCCTCGGGGATGAATTTCTGCAGAGCTCTTTGAGGTCGCACGACGACGCCTTGCGGGTCGAACATCTTCTTGCGGGTCTCGCGAGCCTGGGAAGACTGAGCATAGGCGGCTTTCTTCACCTGCATCGGCCGCCGTTTGGTGAAGGCAATGGCGAACAGGCGGAGGAGGTAGCCGTCAGTCGTTTTCATGTCAACGTGGGCCTCGATAAGCGAAGCTTGTCCGAGGTGAAGTCCACTGCAAACAAGTCAGATCAGGTATATCTCGCAATAGAATGCAATTGCTTACCTGCATGTCCGAAATGGCGCTCGCCCGCGTCATTTCTATCGTGTCAGCGCGTTTTCAGTCCCCGCTGGGCGCCACGGTATGCAGGATGTGTGCAAAATGAATCGCGGTTGGTGCGATGGGCTGGAACACGCAGGTAAGCAAAGAAGATGTAAAGAAGAAAGGAAGATACTTACTGATTGAACAACGGCGAGTGTCAAGCGCGCCGACAATGCATCGTGCGCAGACACCGCTCGGCGGACGACGATACATATATACAACATTGTCGCGTCGCATCACAGACCGCCGTGATGAGCGTGCCATGGTGCGCAAATGTGTGCATATGTTGACAATGTCACACCGTGCCAGATGAACTACAAAACACAAGTGAGATCAATTAATGTAAATATAGGGAGTGAATAAGAATAATAGTATACATACCTTTTTGCGCATAACCCTCACTATTGTTCGCTCCGCCCGCCGCTTCAGTGAAGAGACGGCCCCAGATCCGGCACAACGACGATGGAGTACGTGTGTGCAACAGGCACAAGAGAATCAATCCGTATACTAATGTAAATTAGACTTAATAGATAATAGAACATAATAACAAAGTAGAACTCACCATCTGTCCGATCGTATCGAAGATGCTTGCCCGGCTTCAATACATATATATATTGCCGTGCACTTGAACTTGATGGCTTCGCACTCCAGCACATTCGTGCTGCAGCCGCATCGACACTGAACTAGGTCCGCTTTGTCGTGTCCTCGGTGGACACATCCTTACGTTTCGCTGACGAGGTAGTCGTAGTCGAGCAGCGAGTGCACGAGTGCGTGCGCCGTGTCGGCCTTACGGATTGAGCACGCGGATACAGAAAAGAAGAAATGAAGAGCACAGCCGCCGCACAGCGGCGGCCATGTTATCTTCATAATGTAGGAGTGGGTCGCCTCGCCGGCGGGCCTCGATCTGGTGAAAAAAAGACAATTAGTATGTGTATTTTTCTGATAAATATGAACAGGCATTACTTACCTTGCTGCATAACAATCTCGCGTCGTTCTTGGAATGCTTGCTGTGCTGTGACACTTGTAGAGGGGACCCGAGTTTGCGAAGCGCAAGGAGCAAGGTGGTCATCCGCAGGCCCAAGGACTCGTGCAATAGAGTTCGGGGTATTTGTGTGGAAACGAAGTATTGTGTAGCGAGAGACCATAACCTGGCCGGATTTGCCGTCATTCTATAAATCCAAGTCAGTAAGCAAAAAGTAAGGACATATCTAGCTAGCATTCACTTACTTCAGAGCCGCAAACCATTCCTTCAAGGCTGAAAGGTCATCCGAGACCTGCGGGAAGCGGCACCGTATGCAATTCTACTCACGTTGGCGAGCAGGTCATGTGTCGAGTGCGAAAGCTCCCGATCTTGCAGCGCGTCGTTCTGCATTGTCTCCCAGTACACTTTGAAAGATATGTCAACAATAAAGAAAAAAGGGAACAGCGAAATAAAGTAGCATACCTGAGGGTCAGTCGTGCCGCACGGGACGACACACGTGACATGGTGACAGGGTGACAAGCCGTTCGTGATCGACATTCTGACTTGACAGTGGCCATCCTCTGCGCATCGACAACAATCGCGAGCTTGGGGGGCAGCAAGACAGGATGCCGCTTCATCTCTAGGACCTCCACTTTATATCTGCTTTCTGGCCTCGGCTTTTCTAGGTGTTTACGTCTATTCTGGGCTTGATCTCGGCGGCCTTTCCTGGGGTTCTCTGGTTTCCAGTCTGCTACGCGGTGCAGCCTGGGCTCGTCTTCTCTCTGGTGGATAAGCTTGCTTTGCTAGCCGAAATATTTCATGCTTCGTGAGGGCTTCTGTTGCTTGGCTTCCCAATATGTGTCCTCTCTGATCGGTCTACTCTGGAATATTTTCTTGCCGGTCATTTCAAGTGTTTGCTTCTTATGAATCCATTCCCTGAGTTTCATTCCCTTGCTTTGCACAGTAAATAGTTTTGAGTCAATGGCTTTCACTGAGAGCCCCGCAAGCAACTGCGCCTAAGATTAAGATTTCATTCTGAATTGCTAGCCTTTAGCAGGCCCAAGGGATGATCTTGAGGTGGAAGCCAAGACTTCGAAAGAAGCCCAGCTTAGCGAGTTGTGCATTTCGCGCTCACTACTGCCGAATTCCCTGGCGACGCTTGCCCCTCGCTTCTGCCTCCGGGCCGTGGATGACACGGCCCTGTTAGTAATGTACACAACAACTTGGTACAACACGAAGCAACAGGGAATTACATATAAGGCAGCCTCAATGTGCTGCTTTCCCGCATCCCCTCCCCACTCGCTTTCAAGCCACTGATTCCGCTGGTGCACTCTCAACGCACTGCTGAACCTGCTCTCTATCTACACTCTGAGCCCTTCTGTGCACGCAGACCCAGGGGGCGCCCCCATAAGTGGTCGTGCACGGTTGAAGATCTTCATTAGTAATGTAGTACCTAAGTAACTCCCTATCTAGTAGCACTTCTATCGCGAAGATGTGCGAACGAGTGGTTGAGTGAAAGTGGGAACCGTGAAAGGAGGATTTGGCTAGGAATGTAGTTGGGCTACTGAGCAGTATGTGTGCACTGGTACGTCACATGGTGAATCTTGTCTGTTGAGACCGGGGGATCCTTTTCTTTTTCTTTCTTCGTTGCGAAACAAGTAAGTAATCCATTCTATCTGTGCACCGTTTTCTTACTTTTCTTACTCTAGAAGCGGTCCTTCGCTTTCAAAATGGTACGCTACTTCGTCTTTGATCTGCTCTTACTGACTTTGCATTTTAGGTTCGAGGTAAACTTTTGCTTCCATGTCCGTTTTCACAGACACTCGTTTACTGTACTTGTAGTTTACTTTTTGTATTCTAACCATTTGTGCGTGCCACCTGGCCAGTGACACGCACAAATGGCTAGCCCATCTTTCTTCTTTTCTTCATTTCGTCTTCGACTCTTCGAGATACCGGGAATCCCTGACCGAATGTAAGTGTGTTATCATGTCCATCAATTTTGTGCTGACCTTTGAATCTTCAACAGGTTGACTGACTCGGGTTCAAAAGATAAGTTTGTTTTGCTGCGTCTTAACTTGCTATCTTTCTGACTCGTCGCTTCAGATACTTGGTTCATTAGTAGTTAGTTTATTAGGCACTTGTATCTTGCGCTCAGTTTTTAATGCAATTATGTTTAATCTACCTCCGTGCCTCTTGTGATTATAAGTTGGCTCCAAATTAATTTAAACTAAGCTCCTTCCCTCAGTCCGATTGAATTGCAAGTAGTTAATTAACTGAGATAGACCGGTGGGTAGTGTAAAAAGATTCCGACTCTGAGTCAAATCTGGTGTTCACTATAAGTTACCAGATGAAGCTTGACAGTGTAGGCACCATTTGGAGAGACCCGCAAGCAGAGAGAAGAGACTTCACGGAGGGAAATCCACGGAGCGAATCCACGGAGCGGCGCGCTGTGTGCAAGTGTGGCTAGCGGTGAATCTCCGTACTCGCGTCTTACTGTACAGCTGCGTCTTCTACTTGTGAAGCTAGTACACTCTGCTATTTCTTGGAACTGTCTTCTGGGCTTTGTGCTGCTGCCTGCGAGTCGGTGATTTGGATGTGCAAGACTTCAGTGCTGGAACCCGGGGACTATGCCGCCGCAAAGACGAGGGCTCAACCATCTCGAGTCGAGCTTACTTCTTGTAAGCCGGTGCGGGCCTTCGTGTATAATGTACAATAGTGACTTCAATAGAATATATAGTTTGTTTTGAATTCAGACTGCTCCAGCTCTCGCGTTCTCAAATTCCACCCGCGTACAGCTTCCACGGCGCGCCCGCGCAAACATCGACTTGAATCCTTTTTTTTTCTATTCTGCTTGTATCGTCTCGATCGCGCGCAACGTTCATATCTTACTCGTATCAAGTTTCCAATGTTTGTCTGATAGTAATCAACTGTGTTTATTCAATACTATGCTACTACAAAAGAAAAGCTGCGCGAGCGTCTGCGAAACGGACGCATCGCGCAACTCTACTGGACGGTCCGCGCGAACTAGGTACGGCGCGCGTGCAATTGACATAGCCCGCGCACGCTGCTGAGCAGCGGCGCGCGGCACGCAGGGGCACAGGAGAGGATACGAGAACGTGCCTTCAGCACACCGCCGCCCTCCCTCCCTCCTTTTCCAACGAGGGCCTTGCTCTTGTCGAATTCGAGCACGACGTACGGCAGCCGCCAGTGCGGCGTCGGTCGACTTGCACCGTGCGCATGGGGGTTGGACGAAGGGGCGCGCAGGCCTTCGAGAGGGGAGACGGCGGAGTAGGACGAAGCTCGAGCGGACGCGAATCGAGACGGCGACGAGCTCCGCGCGCGCTGTCTACACCCGTACCCGTATTATTTTTCAGTAGTGGCTCATCGTACAGTTGCCCAAATGTCCGTGTCCCATGTTAGCCATCAGCAAGAAAGGAAAGAATACACACGAACCAGCAGCAGGCACGCGTTGCAGATAACACCGATAGATTAGCACGACGCCGATGAGAAAGAGAGCGAGAAAAAGAGAGCCCGTCTAGTACGGCCGCTGCGCCCGATGCGCGGCTCGTGCGAGTGCGCGCGGGCGGGGTTGTGATGGTAATAGTAGACGTCGCCGGCGCGCATGGGCGCGGGCGGGTCCGCGTCCACGCCAGAGAGGGAGATGGCGCACGCGAGGTCGGCCAGCCTCTTGCGCGGCTTGGGGAGTAGAGGGGGAAGGCGGCGGACGGGATGGCGAGGACGGTGTTGTGAAGACGATTCGAGACAAGTACGTCTCGGCTGAACGATTTTGAGGCCAAGCTGTGCCTGAGACTTGAGTTGCATGATCGGCGCAGTGGTCTAGACCCAGCTCTTTGCAAGTTGGCAGAGGTCGAAATTATTGAGGTTGAGCTGCGGGATGGAGCACAAGGTAGTGCCGTGCGACCGCGGCTGTGCGCGTTTAGAAAAGAGCTGTGGCTCCTATTGTACTCCGTGTTCCGTGTCCTACCCCGGCCATCTCTTCCCTTCTCCTTCTCCCTTCATCTTTCTCATCCCCTTCATTCCTTCACCTCAACGTCTTGCTTATCTTATTTCTATCGCTGCTCGGCAGCCCCCATTCACGCCGTGACGAACAGCCTACGCCAGCATGGGTGACGTCGTCGGAAGCTTTGTCGACGAAAATGAGGCCTCGCGGACGCTGGCGCCCGCTGCCGTCGGCTCCCAGGTCCTGTTGATGGCTGGCGTCTCCGTGAGTGCTTGTGTTCGCGGCGTCCGGGTCTGGGAACGAGTACGCTGATGCGCGGGGCAGTTGGTTACGATAGTCGTGTTCAATGTCCTCCGGCCCAAGAACAAGGTGCGTCGACCAATTCGATTCGTTGTGTTCCTGTTGATGCTCATTTTGTTTTGTTGATCTCACATCGTATTTTCTGACCTTCGGTGTATCTGCCTATCTGCCTATCTCGTATTGCCGGACCTCCCTCTGTAACATCTTTGCTTACGCTGGTAACTCTATACATACGGACATTCCGAACTGTGCTGCCGCTCGACTCGACACGTTAAACACGGGGAACCAATCACCAATTCCATTCGTCGTGTTTCTGTTGATGCTCACTTTTTTTTGTTGAACTCACATCATATTTTCTGACCTTCGGTGTATCTTCCTACCTCGTATTGCCGGACCACCACTCCCTGTATCATTTTTGCTTACACTGGCAACTCAACTCTGGACATTCCGAACCTGAACTGCTGTCGCTCGATTTGACACGTCGAACTCGGTGGATTTGCACGGGCGCCAATCTCCCATCATCCGCGCCTTCGCCTTTGTATTGACGCCGTGCACAGATCGTCTACGAACCCAAAGTGAAATACCATGTCGGCGAAAAGAAGCCGCCCAAAATGTCTGACGGGCACTTCGGCTGGCTGCCCCCGCTCATCCACACCAAGGAGCCCGAGCTCCTCGACAAGGTTGGCCTCGACGCCGTCGCCTTCCTGCGCTTCCTGCGCATGCTGCGCTGGCTCTTCACCGCCATCGCCATCCTCGCGTGCGGCACCCTGCTCCCCGTCAACATCGTCTACAACCTCAAGAACGTCAAGCCCGGCGCGCGCGACGTGCTCTCCATGCTCACCCTGCGCGACGTCTCCGGCTCCGTGCTCTTCGTGCACGTCGCCGCGACGTACGTCTTCACCTTCCTCGTGCTCTTCTTCGTCTGGGTCAACTGGCGCCGCATGGTGCAGCTGCGCCGCGCGTGGTTCCGCTCGCCCGAGTACATGGAGTCCTTCTACGCGCGCACGCTCATGGTGCTGAAGGTCCCGCGCAAGTACCACTCCGACGAGGGCATCCGCGGCATCCTCGAGTCCGTACAGGTCCCGTACCCCGCGACGAGCGTGCACGTTGGCCGCCGCGTCGGCCGCCTGCCCGAGCTCATCGAGTTCCACAACAACGCGGTGCGCGAGCTCGAGTGCGCGCTCGTGCGCTACCTGCGCGGCGGCAAGATTGGCGCGCGCCGCCCGACGCTCACCAAGGGCGGCTTCCTCGGCATCGGCGGGAAGAAGTACGACGCGATCGACTTCTACACGTGCGTACATCTTCTCTGCATGTGCTGCTGACGGCCCGCTGACCGCTGACTGACGGCGCCCGCGCACAGAAACAAGGTCAAGCGCTGCGAGGCCGCGATCGAGGCGTACCGCGACGAGATCGACACGCGCAAGGCGGAGAACTACGGCTTCGCGTCCATGGCGGCCGTGCCCTTCGCGCACGTCGTCGCGCGCATGCTACACGGGAAGAAGCCGCGCGGCGCGGTCGTGACGCTCGCGCCCAACCCGCGGGACATCGTGAGCCGTCTCCTCTCCCGCTCGTAATCCTTCTTGTGTGGGTTGCTGATATGCTGCGCGGGCACCCCAGATCTGGCAGAACCTCAACAAGTCGGACGCGAAGATCGCGAGCAAGAAGATGCTCGGCTGGGTGTACCTCCTCGTCGTGTGCTTCTGCAACACGCTCCCGCTGCTCGTGGTCTCCTTCCTCGCGAACCTGGCATCCGTGCGTCCATCCGCCCTTTCTCGCACCAGTCGCGGCGCACTCACTTTACTTCTGCAGCTGACCGCGTACGTCGGCTTCCTGAGCGCGTGGTCGGACCGGAGCCACGGCACGTTCGCGGTCATCTCGGGTGTGCTACCGCCCGCGGTCGGCGCGCTCTTCGGGTGGTTCCTGCCCGTCGTGATGCGCTGGCTCTCGCGCTTCCAGGGCGCGACGACGCGCTCGCGGCTCGACCGCTCCGTCGTCGCGCGCTACTTTGCGTTCCTCGTCGTCTCGCAGCTGCTCATATTCACGCTGATTGGCGTTATTATTAGTACGTTTTCTTTCTGTTCTTTTCTTGCTTGCTTTGCGCTGGTGGGAACGGTGGTGCTGACGGACGGACCGCGCAGACTCGGTGAAGGAGATCGTGGCGCAGATCGGGAAGGGTGCGAGCTTCCAGACGATTATAAGTAATATGGATAGTGCGTTTCTGTTTCGTTTTACTGTGTCGACAGCCTGTTCAAGGTCCGCTGTTTTTCTTTCTTTCTCTATTACCAGGGCTTCCGGACACGATCAACCGGACATATATCGACCAGGCTAACTACTGGCTGACTTTCTTTCCGTACGCTTCGTCGTTCTCATGTCGATAGCCTTGATGTACATAGCCATGAAAATATACTTTTTTTTCTTTATAATGTGGTGGAAACATTCGAGTTCCTAGCGAAATGCCGATGAACATAGCCATGAAAACACACCTTTTCCCTTAAAAAGTGGTCGAAATCACTCGGATTGCCTGTTTGAGCAAGCGAAATGCCGGAATTTTGGCTATGATTTTAACTTTTTTGCAGGGCTACGCTATACATGACGCGACGGGACCTGTCACCTGAAGAACAGGCCCGCCGCGCGAGCCACTCTGCCGGCCTAATCACGGCAGAGATTCTACGTAGCTTAAGACACCCCGGCTGTCCGTAGACATAAGCGCGAGAAAAAGTGCCAAAGAAACGGGTGGGGAAAGATGGTGAAATTCAACGCCCCGTCATTTCCCTTGCCTCCTTCCAACCGTCTGTCATCGTCGAGATAGTGGGAGCTGGGGAATGCAACCCGCAGACTCGCTCGTCTATGTCGCTTGCAGCGCAGTCTGTAAGATGCGATTAGCGTGCATTCGAGAAAATGATGATTTTGTGCTTACGGCAGTCAAACACTGGCAGAAGTCGTCCTATGCGTGCTGGGTCAAGATGGGGGGAGAGAAAGCGAGCTGGGGGACTGGGGGACGGAGTGCGCAGACGAGCAGCTCTTTATACCCCCCAGCTTGCCCGTTCTCACGCGCAAAGCGGCGCTTGCACAAAATCACACCATCTGTAGAATTACGATTTAGCAAGTATTCGAGAAAAGCCAATTGAGAACTTACCGCGAATCGTGCCAGTCTTGCGTTGGCAAGATTTGCATGCCACCACGCAGGCGAAGGCCAGGGCGAAGTGGCGCCGCAAACTGTAGATCACACTCAGCCGCAAATTCGAGAAATAGAGATTTAGTACTTACAGCATAATGCACGCCTCTGCATTTCGCTCAAAAGCGCGAACAGTGGCCCCCAATGGAGTACAGAAATTGCATCACGAGTGAAGCGCCGACCGTGCGCGCATCAATCTCGCGTCCAATCGCCTCGGGGATGAATTTCTGCAGAGCTCTTTGAGGTCGCATGACGACACCTTGCAGGTCGAACATCTTCTTGCGGAGGGAAGACTGAGCATAGGTAGTTTTCTTAACTTGCATCGGCCGCTGTCAGTCGTTTTCACGTCAACGTGGGCTTCGATGAGCGTTTGCCACTTGCGCGCAAGTGAGCGAGGCTTGTCAGAGGTGATATCCACTGCAAACAAGTCAGATCAGGTATATTTCGCAATAAAATGCAATTGCGTACCTGCATGTCCGAAATGACGCTCGCCCGCGTCATTTCTATCGTGTCGGCGCGTTTTCAGTCCCGCTGGGCACCACGGTATGCAGGATGTGTGCAAAATGAATTGCGGTTGGTGCGACGGGCTGGAACACACAGGTAAGCAAAGAAGATGTAAAGAAGAAAGGAAGACACTTACTGATTGAACAACGGCGAGTGTCAAGCGCACCGACAATGCATCGTGTGCAGACGCCGCTCGGCGGACGGCGATACATATATACAATGTTGTCGTATCGCATCACAGACCGTGACGGGCGTGCCATGGTGCGCAAATGCGTGCATATGTTGACAATGTCGCACCGTGCCAGATGAACTACAAAACACAAGTGAGATCAATTAATGTAAATATAGGGAGTGAATAAGAATAATAGTATACATACCTTTTTGCGAATAAGCCTCACTATTGTTCGCTCCGCCCGCTGCTTCAGTGAAGAGACGGCCCCAGATCCGGCACAACGACGATGGAGTACGTGTACAACAGGGACAAGAGAATCAAACCGTATACTAATGTAAATTAGACTTAATAGATAATAGAACATAACGAGGTAGAGCTCAACATCTGTCTGATCGTATCAAAGATGCTCGCCCGGCTTCGATACATATATATATTGCTGTGCACTTGAACTTGATGGCTTCGCACTCCAGTACATTTGCGCTGCAGCTGCGTCGACACTGAACTTGGTCCGCTTTGTCGTGTCCGAGTGTGAAAGCTCCCGATCTTGCAGTGCGTCGTTCTGCATTGTCTCCCAGTACACTTTAAAAGACATGTCAACAAGAAAGAAAAAAGGGAACAGTGAAATAAAGTAGCATACCTGAGGGTCGGAGACAAGTCACTCGTTCCGCACGGGACAACACGCGTGACATGGTGACAAGCCATTCGTGATCGACATTCAACTCGATGGTGGCCGTCCTCTGTGCATCGACAACAATCGCGGGCTTGGGGGGCAGCAAGACAGGATGCCGCTTCATCTCTAGGACCTTCGCTTTATATCTGCTTTCTGGCCTTGGCTTTTCTGGGTGTTTACGTCTATTCTGGGCTTGATCTCGGTGGCCTTTCCTGGTTTCCAGTCTGCTACGCGGTGCGGCCTGGGCTCGTCTTCTCTCTGGTGGATAAACTTGCTTTGCTAACCGAAATGTTTCATGCTTCGTGAGGGCTTCTGTTGCTTGGCTTCTCAATATGTGTCCTCTCTGATCGGTCTACTCTGGAATATTTTCTTGCCGGTCATTTCAAGTGTTTGCTTCTTATGAATCCATTCCCTGAGTTTCATTCCCTTGCTTTGCACAGTAAATAGTTTTGAGTCAATGGCTTTCACTGAGAGCCCCGCAAGCAACTGCGCCTAAGATTAAGATTTCATTCTGAATTGCTAGCCTTTGGCAGGCCCAAGGGATGATTGAGGTGGAAGCCAAGACTTCGAAAGAAGCCCAGCTTAGCGAGTTGTGCATTTCGCGCTCACTACTGCCGAATTCCCTGGCGACGCTTGCCCCTCGCTTCTGCCTCCGGGCCGTGGATGACACGGCCCTGTTAGTAATGTACACAACAACTTGGTACAACACGAAGCAACAGGGAATTACATATAAGGCAGCCTCAATGTGCTGCTTTCCTGCATCCCCTCCCCACTCGCTTTCAAGCCACTGATTCCGCTGGTGCACTCTCAACGCACTGCTGAACCTGCTCTCTATCTACACTCTGAGCCCTTCTGTGCACGCAGACCCAGGGGGCGCCCCCATAAGTGGTCGTGCACGGTTGAAGATCTTCATTAGTAATGTAGTACCTAAGTAACTCCCTATCTAGTAGCACTTCTATCGCGAAGATGTGCGAACGAGTGGTTGAGTGAAAGTGGGAACCATGAAAGGAGGATTTGGCTAGGAATGTAGTTGGGCTACTGAGCAGTATGTGTGCACTGGTACGTCGCATGGTGAATCTTGTCTGTTGAGACCGGGGGATCCTTTTCTTTTTCTTTCTTCGTTGCGAAACAAGTAAGTAATCCATTCTATCTGTGCACCGTTTTCTTACTTTTCTTACTCTAGAAGCGGTCCTTCGCTTTCAAAATGGTACGCTACTTCGTCTTTGATCTGCTCTTACTGACTTTGCATTTTAGGTTCGAGGTAAACTTTTGCTTCCATGTCCGTTTTCACAGACACTCGTTTACTGTACTTGTAGTTTACTTTTTGTATTCTAACCATTTGTGCGTGCCACCTGGCCAGTGACACGCACAAATGGCTAGCCCATCTTTCTTCGTTTCTTCATTTCGTCTTCGACTCTTTGAGATACCGGGAATCCCTGACCGAATGTAAGTGTGTTATCATGTCCGTTAAGTTTGCGCTGACCTTTGAATCTTCAACAGGCTGACTGACTCGGGTTCAAAAGATAAGTTTGTTTTGCTGCGTCTTAACTTGCTATCTTTCTGACTCGTCGCTTCAGATACTTGGTTCATTAGTAGTTAGTTTATTAGGCACTTGTATCTTGCGCTCAGTTTTTAATGCAATTATGTTTAATCTACCTCCGTGTCTCTTGTGATTATAAGTTGGCTCCAAATTAATTTAAACTAAGCTCCTTCCCTCAGTCCGATTGAATTGCAAGTAGTTAATTAACTGAGATAGACCGGTGGGTAGTGTAAGAAGATTCCGACTCTGAGTCAAATCTGGTGTTCACTATAAGTTACCAGATGAAGCTTGACAGCGTAGGCACCATTTGGAGAGACTCGCAAGCAGAGAGAAGAGACTTCACGGAGGGAAATCCACGGAGCGAATCCACGGAGCGGCGCGCTGTGTGCAAGTGTGGCTAGCGGTGAATCTCCGTACTCGCGTCTTACTGTACAGCTGCGTCTTCTACTTGTGAAGCTAGTACACTCTGCTATTTCTTGGAACTGTCTTCTGGGCTTTGTGCTGCTGCCTGCGAGTCGGTGATTTGGATGTGCAAGACTTCAGTGCTGGAACCCGGGGACTATGCCGCCGCAAAGACGAGGGCTCAACCATCTCGAGTCGAGCTTACTTCTTGTAAGCCGGTGCGGGCCTTCGTGTATAATGTACAATAGTGACTTCAATAGAATATATAGTTTGTTTTGAGTTCAGACTGCTCCAGCTCTCGCGTTCTCAAATTCCACCCGCGTACAGCTTCCACGGCGCGCCCGCGCAAACATCGACTTGAATCCTTTTTTTTTCTATTCTGCTTGTATCGTCTCGATCGCGCGCAACGTTCATATCTTACTCGTATCAAGTTTCCAATGTTTGTCTGATAGTAATCAACTGTGTTTATTCAATACTATGCTACTACAAAAGAAAAGCTGCGCGAGCGTCTGCGAAACGGACGCATCGCGCAACTCTACTGGACGGTCCGCGCGAACTAGGTACGGCGCGCGTGCAATTGACATAGCCCGCGCACGCTGCTGAGCAGCGGCGCGCGGCACGCAGGGGCACAGGAGAGGATACGAGAACGTGCCTTCAGCACACCGCCGCCCTCCCTCCCTCCTTTTCCAACGAGGGCCTTGCTCTTGTCGAATTCGAGCACGACGTACGGCAGCCGCCAGTGCGGCGTCGGTCGACTTGCACCGTGCGCATGGGGGTTGGACGAAGGGGCGCGCAGGCCTTCGAGAGGGGAGACGGCGGAGTAGGACGAAGCTCGAGCGGACGCGAATCGAGACGGCGACGAGCTCCGCGCGCGCTGTCTACACCCGTACCCGTATTATTTTTCAGTAGTGGCTCATCGTACAGTTGCCCAAATGTCCGTGTCCCATGTTAGCCATCAGCAAGAAAGGAAAGAATACACACGAACCAGCAGCAGGCACGCGTTGCAGATAACACCGATAGATTAGCACGACGCCGATGAGAAAGAGAGCGAGAAAAAGAGAGCCCGTCTAGTACGGCCGCTGCGCCCGATGCGCGGCTCGTGCGAGTGCGCGCGGGCGGGGTTGTGATGGTAATAGTAGACGTCGCCGGCGCGCATGGGCGCGGGCGGGTCCGCGTCCACGCCAGAGAGGGAGATGGCGCACGCGAGGTCGGCCAGCCTCTTGCGCGGCTTGGGGAGTAGAGGGGGAAGGCGGCGGACGGGATGGCGAGGACGGTGTTGTGAAGACGATTCGAGACAAGTACGTCTCGGCTGAACGATTTTGAGGCCAAGCTGTGCCTGAGACTTGAGTTGCATGATCGGCGCAGTGGTCTAGACCCAGCTCTTTGCAAGTTGAGGTCGAGCTGCGGGATGGAGCACAAGGGAGTCGAGGCATGTGCCGTGCGACCGCGGCAGTGCGCGAGCGAGCGCGTTTAGAAAAGAGCTGTGGCTCCTATTGTACTCCGTGTTCCGTGTCCTACCCCGGCCATCTCTTCCCTTCTCCTTTCTCACTCCCTTCATTCCTTCACCCCGCTTGCGCGCTCCCTATCTTCTTGCTTATCTTATTTCTATCGCTGCTCGGCAGCCCCATTCACGCCGTGACGAACAGCCTACGCCAGCATGGGTGACGTCGTCGGAAGCTTTGTCGACGAAAATGAGGCCTCGCGGACGCTGGCGCCCGCTGCCGTCGGCTCCCAGGTCCTGTTGATGGCTGGCGTCTCCGTGAGTGCTCGTCTTCGCGACGTCCGGGGAGGGAACGAGTACGCTGATGCGCGGCCGGGCAGTTGGTTACGATAGTCGTGTTCAATGTCCTCCGGCCCAAGAACAAGGTGCGTCGACCAATTCGATTCGTTGTGTTCTTGTTGAAGCTCATTTTGTTTTGTTGAAATCACATCGTATTTTCTGACCTTCGGTGTATCTGCCTATCTGCCTATCTCGTATTGCCGGACCTCCCTCTGTAACATCTTTGCTTACGCTGGTAACTCTATACATACGGACATTCCGAACTGTGCTGCCGCTCGACTCGACACGTTAAACACGGGGAACCAATCACCAATTCCATTCGTCGTGTTTCTGTTGATGCTTTTTTTTTTGTTGTTCATCTCACATCTTATTTTCTGACCTTCGGTGTATCTGTCTACCTCGTATTTCCGGACCACCACTCCCTGTATCATTTTTGCTTACACTGGCAACTCAACTCTGGACATTCCGAACCTGAACTGCTGTCGCTCGATTTGACACGTCGAACTCGGTGGATTTGCACGGGCGCCAATCTCCCATCATCCGCGCCTTCGCCTTTGTATTGACGCCGTGCACAGATCGTCTACGAACCCAAAGTGAAATACCATGTCGGCGAAAAGAAGCCGCCCAAAATGTCTGACGGGCACTTCGGCTGGCTGCCCCCGCTCATCCACACCAAGGAGCCCGAGCTCCTCGACAAGGTTGGCCTCGACGCCGTCGCCTTCCTGCGCTTCCTGCGCATGCTGCGCTGGCTCTTCACCGCCATCGCCATCCTCGCGTGCGGCACCCTGCTCCCCGTCAACATCGTCTACAACCTCAAGAACGTCAAGCCCGGCGCGCGCGACGTGCTCTCCATGCTCACCCTGCGCGACGTCTCCGGCTCCGTGCTCTTCGTGCACGTCGCCGCGACGTACGTCTTCACCTTCCTCGTGCTCTTCTTCGTCTGGGTCAACTGGCGCCGCATGGTGCAGCTGCGCCGCGCGTGGTTCCGCTCGCCCGAGTACATGGAGTCCTTCTACGCGCGCACGCTCATGGTGCTGAAGGTCCCGCGCAAGTACCACTCCGACGAGGGCATCCGCGGCATCCTCGAGTCCGTACAGGTCCCGTACCCCGCGACGAGCGTGCACGTTGGCCGCCGCGTCGGCCGCCTGCCCGAGCTCATCGAGTTCCACAACAACGCGGTGCGCGAGCTCGAGTGCGCGCTCGTGCGCTACCTGCGCGGCGGCAAGATTGGCGCGCGCCGCCCGACGCTCACCAAGGGCGGCTTCCTCGGCATCGGCGGGAAGAAGTACGACGCGATCGACTTCTACACGTGCGTACATCTTCTCTGCATGTGCTGCTGACGGCCCGCTGACCGCTGACTGACGGCGCCCGCGCACAGAAACAAGGTCAAGCGCTGCGAGGCCGCGATCGAGGCGTACCGCGACGAGATCGACACGCGCAAGGCGGAGAACTACGGCTTCGCGTCCATGGCGGCCGTGCCCTTCGCGCACGTCGTCGCGCGCATGCTACACGGGAAGAAGCCGCGCGGCGCGGTCGTGACGCTCGCGCCCAACCCGCGGGACATCGTGAGCCGTCTCCTCTCCCGCTCGTAATCCTTCTTGTGTGGGTTGCTGATATGCTGCGCGGGCACCCCAGATCTGGCAGAACCTCAACAAGTCGGACGCGAAGATCGCGAGCAAGAAGATGCTCGGCTGGGTGTACCTCCTCGTCGTGTGCTTCTGCAACACGCTCCCGCTGCTCGTGGTCTCCTTCCTCGCGAACCTGGCATCCGTGCGTCCATCCGCCCTTTCTCGCACCAGTCGCGGCGCACTCACTTTACTTCTGCAGCTGACCGCGTACGTCGGCTTCCTGAGCGCGTGGTCGGACCGGAGCCACGGCACGTTCGCGGTCATCTCGGGTGTGCTACCGCCCGCGGTCGGCGCGCTCTTCGGGTGGTTCCTGCCCGTCGTGATGCGCTGGCTCTCGCGCTTCCAGGGCGCGACGACGCGCTCGCGGCTCGACCGCTCCGTCGTCGCGCGCTACTTTGCGTTCCTCGTCGTCTCGCAGCTGCTCATATTCACGCTGATTGGCGTTATTATTAGTACGTTTTCTTTCTGTTCTTTTCTTGCTTGCTTTGCGCTGGTGGGAACGGTGGTGCTGACGGACGGACCGCGCAGACTCGGTGAAGGAGATCGTGGCGCAGATCGGGAAGGGTGCGAGCTTCCAGACGATTATAAGTAATATGGATAGTGCGTTTCTGTTTCGTTTTACTGTGTCGACAGCCTGTTCAAGGTCCGCTGTTTTTCTTTCTTTCTCTATTACCAGGGCTTCCGGACACGATCAACCGGACATATATCGACCAGGCTAACTACTGGCTGACTTTCTTTCCGTACGCTTCGTCGTTCTCATGTCGATAGCCTTGATGTACATAGCCATGAAAATATACTTTTTTTTCTTTATAATGTGGTGGAAACATTCGAGTTCCTAGCGAAATGCCGATGAACATAGCCATGAAAACACACCTTTTCCCTTAAAAAGTGGTCGAAATCACTCGGATTGCCTGTTTGAGCAAGCGAAATGCCGGAATTTTGGCTATGATTTTAACTTTTTTGCAGGGCTACGCTATACATGACGCGACGGGACCTGTCACCTGAAGAACAGGCCCGCCGCGCGAGCCACTCTGCCGGCCTAATCACGGCAGAGATTCTACGTAGCTTAAGACACCCCGGCTGTCCGTAGACATAAGCGCGAGAAAAAGTGCCAAAGAAACGGGTGGGGAAAGATGGTGAAATTCAACGCCCCGTCATTTCCCTTGCCTCCTTCCAACCGTCTGTCATCGTCGAGATAGTGGGAGCTGGGGAATGCAACCCGCAGACTCGCTCGTCTATGTCGCTTGCAGCGCAGTCTGTAAGATGCGATTAGCGTGCATTCGAGAAAATGATGATTTTGTGCTTACGGCAGTCAAACACTGGCAGAAGTCGTCCTATGCGTGCTGGGTCAAGATGGGGGGAGAGAAAGCGAGCTGGGGGACTGGGGGACGGAGTGCGCAGACGAGCAGCTCTTTATACCCCCCAGCTTGCCCGTTCTCACGCGCAAAGCGGCGCTTGCACAAAATCACACCATCTGTAGAATTACGATTTAGCAAGTATTCGAGAAAAGCCAATTGAGAACTTACCGCGAATCGTGCCAGTCTTGCGTTGGCAAGATTTGCATGCCACCACGCAGGCGAAGGCCAGGGCGAAGTGGCGCCGCAAACTGTAGATCACACTCAGCCGCAAATTCGAGAAATAGAGATTTAGTACTTACAGCATAATGCACGCCTCTGCATTTCGCTCAAAAGCGCGAACAGTGGCCCCCAATGGAGTACAGAAATTGCATCACGAGTGAAGCGCCGACCGTGCGCGCATCAATCTCGCGTCCAATCGCCTCGGGGATGAATTTCTGCAGAGCTCTTTGAGGTCGCATGACGACACCTTGCAGGTCGAACATCTTCTTGCGGAGGGAAGACTGAGCATAGGTAGTTTTCTTAACTTGCATCGGCCGCTGTCAGTCGTTTTCACGTCAACGTGGGCTTCGATGAGCGTTTGCCACTTGCGCGCAAGTGAGCGAGGCTTGTCAGAGGTGATATCCACTGCAAACAAGTCAGATCAGGTATATTTCGCAATAAAATGCAATTGCGTACCTGCATGTCCGAAATGACGCTCGCCCGCGTCATTTCTATCGTGTCGGCGCGTTTTCAGTCCCGCTGGGCACCACGGTATGCAGGATGTGTGCAAAATGAATTGCGGTTGGTGCGACGGGCTGGAACACACAGGTAAGCAAAGAAGATGTAAAGAAGAAAGGAAGACACTTACTGATTGAACAACGGCGAGTGTCAAGCGCACCGACAATGCATCGTGTGCAGACGCCGCTCGGCGGACGGCGATACATATATACAATGTTGTCGTATCGCATCACAGACCGTGACGGGCGTGCCATGGTGCGCAAATGCGTGCATATGTTGACAATGTCGCACCGTGCCAGATGAACTACAAAACACAAGTGAGATCAATTAATGTAAATATAGGGAGTGAATAAGAATAATAGTATACATACCTTTTTGCGAATAAGCCTCACTATTGTTCGCTCCGCCCGCTGCTTCAGTGAAGAGACGGCCCCAGATCCGGCACAACGACGATGGAGTACGTGTACAACAGGGACAAGAGAATCAAACCGTATACTAATGTAAATTAGACTTAATAGATAATAGAACATAACGAGGTAGAGCTCAACATCTGTCTGATCGTATCAAAGATGCTCGCCCGGCTTCGATACATATATATATTGCTGTGCACTTGAACTTGATGGCTTCGCACTCCAGTACATTTGCGCTGCAGCTGCGTCGACACTGAACTTGGTCCGCTTTGTCGTGTCCGAGTGTGAAAGCTCCCGATCTTGCAGTGCGTCGTTCTGCATTGTCTCCCAGTACACTTTAAAAGACATGTCAACAAGAAAGAAAAAAGGGAACAGTGAAATAAAGTAGCATACCTGAGGGTCGGAGACAAGTCACTCGTTCCGCACGGGACAACACGCGTGACATGGTGACAAGCCATTCGTGATCGACATTCAACTCGATGGTGGCCGTCCTCTGTGCATCGACAACAATCGCGGGCTTGGGGGGCAGCAAGACAGGATGCCGCTTCATCTCTAGGACCTTCGCTTTATATCTGCTTTCTGGCCTTGGCTTTTCTGGGTGTTTACGTCTATTCTGGGCTTGATCTCGGTGGCCTTTCCTGGTTTCCAGTCTGCTACGCGGTGCGGCCTGGGCTCGTCTTCTCTCTGGTGGATAAACTTGCTTTGCTAACCGAAATGTTTCATGCTTCGTGAGGGCTTCTGTTGCTTGGCTTCTCAATATGTGTCCTCTCTGATCGGTCTACTCTGGAATATTTTCTTGCCGGTCATTTCAAGTGTTTGCTTCTTATGAATCCATTCCCTGAGTTTCATTCCCTTGCTTTGCACAGTAAATAGTTTTGAGTCAATGGCTTTCACTGAGAGCCCCGCAAGCAACTGCGCCTAAGATTAAGATTTCATTCTGAATTGCTAGCCTTTGGCAGGCCCAAGGGATGATTGAGGTGGAAGCCAAGACTTCGAAAGAAGCCCAGCTTAGCGAGTTGTGCATTTCGCGCTCACTACTGCCGAATTCCCTGGCGACGCTTGCCCCTCGCTTCTGCCTCCGGGCCGTGGATGACACGGCCCTGTTAGTAATGTACACAACAACTTGGTACAACACGAAGCAACAGGGAATTACATATAAGGCAGCCTCAATGTGCTGCTTTCCTGCATCCCCTCCCCACTCGCTTTCAAGCCACTGATTCCGCTGGTGCACTCTCAACGCACTGCTGAACCTGCTCTCTATCTACACTCTGAGCCCTTCTGTGCACGCAGACCCAGGGGGCGCCCCCATAAGTGGTCGTGCACGGTTGAAGATCTTCATTAGTAATGTAGTACCTAAGTAACTCCCTATCTAGTAGCACTTCTATCGCGAAGATGTGCGAACGAGTGGTTGAGTGAAAGTGGGAACCATGAAAGGAGGATTTGGCTAGGAATGTAGTTGGGCTACTGAGCAGTATGTGTGCACTGGTACGTCGCATGGTGAATCTTGTCTGTTGAGACCGGGGGATCCTTTTCTTTTTCTTTCTTCGTTGCGAAACAAGTAAGTAATCCATTCTATCTGTGCACCGTTTTCTTACTTTTCTTACTCTAGAAGCGGTCCTTCGCTTTCAAAATGGTACGCTACTTCGTCTTTGATCTGCTCTTACTGACTTTGCATTTTAGGTTCGAGGTAAACTTTTGCTTCCATGTCCGTTTTCACAGACACTTGTTTACTGTACTTGTAGTTTACTTTTTGTATTCTAACCATTTGTGCGTGCCACCTGGCCAGTGACACGCACAAATGGCTAGCCCATCTTTCTTCGTTTCTTCATTTCGTCTTCGACTCTTTGAGATACCGGGAATCCCTGACCGAATGTAAGTGTGTTATCATGTCCGTTAAGTTTGCGCTGACCTTTGAATCTTCAACAGGCTGACTGACTCGGGTTCAAAAGATAAGTTTGTTTTGCTGCGTCTTAACTTGCTATCTTTCTGACTCGTCGCTTCAGATACTTGGTTCATTAGTAGTTAGTTTATTAGGCACTTGTATCTTGCGCTCAGTTTTTAATGCAATTATGTTTAATCTACCTCCGTGTCTCTTGTGATTATAAGTTGGCTCCAAATTAATTTAAACTAAGCTCCTTCCCTCAGTCCGATTGAATTGCAAGTAGTTAATTAACTGAGATAGACCGGTGGGTAGTGTAAGAAGATTCCGACTCTGAGTCAAATCTGGTGTTCACTATAAGTTACCAGATGAAGCTTGACAGCGTAGGCACCATTTGGAGAGACTCGCAAGCAGAGAGAAGAGACTTCACGGAGGGAAATCCACGGAGCGAATCCACGGAGCGGCGCGCTGTGTGCAAGTGTGGCTAGCGGTGAATCTCCGTACTCGCGTCTTACTGTACAGCTGCGTCTTCTACTTGTGAAGCTAGTACACTCTGCTATTTCTTGGAACTGTCTTCTGGGCTTTGTGCTGCTGCCTGCGAGTCGGTGATTTGGATGTGCAAGACTTCAGTGCTGGAACCCGGGGACTATGCCGCCGCAAAGACGAGGGCTCAACCATCTCGAGTCGAGCTTACTTCTTGTAAGCCGGTGCGGGCCTTCGTGTATAATGTACAATAGTGACTTCAATAGAATATATAGTTTGTTTTGAGTTCAGACTGCTCCAGCTCTCGCGTTCTCAAATTCCACCCGCGTACAGCTTCCACGGCGCGCCCGCGCAAACATCGACTTGAATCCTTTTTTTTTCTATTCTGCTTGTATCGTCTCGATCGCGCGCAACGTTCATATCTTACTCGTATCAAGTTTCCAATGTTTGTCTGATAGTAATCAACTGTGTTTATTCAATACTATGCTACTACAAAAGAAAAGCTGCGCGAGCGTCTGCGAAACGGACGCATCGCGCAACTCTACTGGACGGTCCGCGCGAACTAGGTACGGCGCGCGTGCAATTGACATAGCCCGCGCACGCTGCTGAGCAGCGGCGCGCGGCACGCAGGGGCACAGGAGAGGATACGAGAACGTGCCTTCAGCACACCGCCGCCCTCCCTCCCTCCTTTTCCAACGAGGGCCTTGCTCTTGTCGAATTCGAGCACGACGTACGGCAGCCGCCAGTGCGGCGTCGGTCGACTTGCACCGTGCGCATGGGGGTTGGACGAAGGGGCGCGCAGGCCTTCGAGAGGGGAGACGGCGGAGTAGGACGAAGCTCGAGCGGACGCGAATCGAGACGGCGACGAGCTCCGCGCGCGCTGTCTACACCCGTACCCGTATTATTTTTCAGTAGTGGCTCATCGTACAGTTGCCCAAATGTCCGTGTCCCATGTTAGCCATCAGCAAGAAAGGAAAGAATACACACGAACCAGCAGCAGGCACGCGTTGCAGATAACACCGATAGATTAGCACGACGCCGATGAGAAAGAGAGCGAGAAAAAGAGAGCCCGTCTAGTACGGCCGCTGCGCCCGATGCGCGGCTCGTGCGAGTGCGCGCGGGCGGGGTTGTGATGGTAATAGTAGACGTCGCCGGCGCGCATGGGCGCGGGCGGGTCCGCGTCCACGCCAGAGAGGGAGATGGCGCACGCGAGGTCGGCCAGCCTCTTGCGCGGCTTGGGGAGTAGAGGGGGAAGGCGGCGGACGGGATGGCGAGGACGGTGTTGTGAAGACGATTCGAGACAAGTACGTCTCGGCTGAACGATTTTGAGGCCAAGCTGTGCCTGAGACTTGAGTTGCATGATCGGCGCAGTGGTCTAGACCCAGCTCTTTGCAAGTTGAGGTCGAGCTGCGGGATGGAGCACAAGGGAGTCGAGGCATGTGCCGTGCGACCGCGGCAGTGCGCGAGCGAGCGCGTTTAGAAAAGAGCTGTGGCTCCTATTGTACTCCGTGTTCCGTGTCCTACCCCGGCCATCTCTTCCCTTCTCCTTTCTCACTCCCTTCATTCCTTCACCCCGCTTGCGCGCTCCCTATCTTCTTGCTTATCTTATTTCTATCGCTGCTCGGCAGCCCCATTCACGCCGTGACGAACAGCCTACGCCAGCATGGGTGACGTCGTCGGAAGCTTTGTCGACGAAAATGAGGCCTCGCGGACGCTGGCGCCCGCTGCCGTCGGCTCCCAGGTCCTGTTGATGGCTGGCGTCTCCGTGAGTGCTCGTCTTCGCGACGTCCGGGGAGGGAACGAGTACGCTGATGCGCGGCCGGGCAGTTGGTTACGATAGTCGTGTTCAATGTCCTCCGGCCCAAGAACAAGGTGCGTCGACCAATTCGATTCGTTGTGTTCTTGTTGAAGCTCATTTTGTTTTGTTGAAATCACATCGTATTTTCTGACCTTCGGTGTATCTGCCTATCTGCCTATCTCGTATTGCCGGACCTCCCTCTGTAACATCTTTGCTTACGCTGGTAACTCTATACATACGGACATTCCGAACTGTGCTGCCGCTCGACTCGACACGTTAAACACGGGGAACCAATCACCAATTCCATTCGTCGTGTTTCTGTTGATGCTATTTTTTTTTGTTGTTCATCTCACATCTTATTTTCTGACCTTCGGTGTATCTGTCTACCTCGTATTTCCGGACCACCACTCCCTGTATCATTTTTGCTTACACTGGCAACTCAACTCTGGACATTCCGAACCTGAAACTGCTGTCGCTCGATTTGACACGTCGAACTCGGTGGATTTGCACGGGCGCCCAATCTCCCATCATCCGCGCCTTCGCCTTTGTATTGACGCCGTGCACAGATCGTCTACGAACCCAAAGTGAAATACCATGTCGGCGAAAAGAAGCCGCCCAAAATGTCTGACGGGCACTTCGGCTGGCTGCCCCGCTCATCCACACCAAGGAGCCCGGCTCCTCGACAAGGTTGGCCTCGACGCCGTCGCCTTCCTGCGCTTCCTGCGCATGCTGCGCTGGCTCTTCACCGCCATCGCCATCCTCGCGTGCGGCACCTGCTCCCCGTCAACATCGTCTACAACCTCAAGAACGTCAAGCCGGCGCGCGCGACGTGCTCTCCATGCTCACCCTGCGCGACGTCTCCGGCTCCGTGCTCTTCGTGCACGTCGCCGCGACGTACGTCTTCACCTTCCTCGTGCTCTTCTTCGTCTGGGTCAACTGGCGCCGCATGGTGCAGCTGCGCCGCGCGTGGTTCCGCTCGCCCGAGTACATGGAGTCCTTCTACGCGCGCACGCTCATGGTGCTGAAGGTCCCGCGCAAGTACCACTCCGACGAGGCATCCGCGGCATCCTCGAGTCCGTACAGGTCCCGTACCCCGCGACGAGCGTGCAACGTTGGCCGCCGCGTCGGCCGCCTGCCCGAGCTCATCGAGTTCCACAACAACGCGGTGCGCGAGCTCGAGTGCGCGTCGTGCGCTACCTGCGCGGCGGAAGATTGGCGCGCGCCGCCCGACGCTCACCAAGGGCGGCTTCCTGGCATCGGCGGGAAGAAGTACTGACGCGATCGACTTCTACACGTGCGTACATCTTCTCTGAATGTGCTGCTGACGGCCCGCTGACCGCTGACTGACGGCGCCCGCGCACAGAAACAAGGTCAAGCGCTGCGAGGCCGCGATCGAGGCGTACCGCGACGAGATCGACACGCGCAAGGCGGAGAACTACGGCTTCGCGTCCATGGCGGCCGTGCCCTTCGCGCACGTCGTCGCGCGCATGCTACACGGAAGAAGCCGCGCGGCGCCGGGTCGTGACGCTCGCGCCCAACCCGCGGGACATCGTGAGCCGTCTCCTCTCCCGCTCCGTAATCCTTCTTGTGTGGGTTGCTGATATGCTGCGCGGGCACCCAGATCTGGCAGAACCTCAACAAGTCGGACGCGAAGATCGCGAGCAAGAAGATGCTCGGCTGGGTGTACCTCCTCGTCGTGTGCTTCTGCAACACGCTACCGCTGCTCGTGGTCTCCTTCCTCGCGAACCTGGCATCCGTGCGTCCATCCGCCCTTTCTCGCACCAGTCGCGGCGCACTCACTTTACTTCTGCAGCTGACCGCGTACGTCGGCTTCCTGAGCGCGTGGTCGGACCGGAGCCACGGCACGTTCGCGGTCATCTCGGGTGTGCTACCGCCCGCGGGTCGGCGCGCTCTTCGGGTGGTTCCTGCCCGTCGTGATGCGCTGGCTCTCGCGCTTCCAGGGCGCGAAGACGCGCTCGCGGCTCGACCGCTCCGTCGTCGCGCGCTACTTTGCGTTCCTCGTCGTCTCGCAGCTGCTCATATTCACGCTGATTGGCGTTATTATTAGTACGTTTTCTTTCTGTTCTTTTATTGCTTGCTTTGCGCTGGTGGGAACGGTGGTGCTGACGGACGGACCCGCGCAGACTCGGTGAAGGAGATCGTGGCGCAGATCGGGAAGGGTGCGAGCTTCCAGACGATTATAAGTAATATGGATAGTGCGTTTCTGTTTCGTTTTACTGTGTCGACAGCCTGTTCAAGGTCCGCTGTTTTTCTTCTTTCTCTATTACCAGGGCTTCCGGACACGATCAACCGGACATATATCGACCAGGCTAACTACTGGCTGACTTTCTTTCCGTACGCTTCGTCGTTCTCATGTCGATAGCCTTGATGTACATAGCCATGAAAATATACTTTTTTTCTTTATAATGTGGTGGAAACATTCGAGTTCCTAGCGAAATGCCGATGAACATAGCATGAAAACACACCTTTTCCCTTAAAAAGTGGTCGAAATCACTCGGATTGCCTGTTTGAGCAAGCGAAATGCCGGAATTTTGGCTATGATTTTAACTTTTTTGCAGGGCTACGCTATACATGACGCGACGGGACCTGTCACCTGAAGAACAGGCCCGCCGCGCGAGCCACTCTGCCGGCCTAATCACGGCAGAGATTCTACGTAGCTTAAGACACCCCGGCTGTCCGTAGACATAAGCGCGAGAAAAAGTGCCAAAGAAACGGGTGGGGAAAGATGGTGAAATTCAACGCCCCGTCATTTCCCTTGCCTCCTTCCAACCGTCTGTCATCGTCGAGATAGTGGGAGCTGGGGAATGCAACCCGCAGACTCGCTCGTCTATGTCGCTTGCAGCGCAGTCTGTAAGATGCGATTAGCGTGCATTCGAGAAAATGATGATTTTGTGCTTACGGCAGTCAAACACTGGCAGAAGTCGTCCTATGCGTGCTGGGTCAAGATGGGGGGAGAGAAAGCGAGCTGGGGGACTGGGGGACGGAGTGCGCAGACGAGCAGCTCTTTATACCCCCCAGCTTGCCCGTTCTCACGCGCAAAGCGGCGCTTGCACAAAATCACACCATCTGTAGAATTACGATTTAGCAAGTATTCGAGAAAAGCCAATTGAGAACTTACCGCGAATCGTGCCAGTCTTGCGTTGGCAAGATTTGCATGCCACCACGCAGGCGAAGGCCAGGGCGAAGTGGCGCCGCAAACTGTAGATCACACTCAGCCGCAAATTCGAGAAATAGAGATTTAGTACTTACAGCATAATGCACGCCTCTGCATTTCGCTCAAAAGCGCGAACAGTGGCCCCCAATGGAGTACAGAAATTGCATCACGAGTGAAGCGCCGACCGTGCGCGCATCAATCTCGCGTCCAATCGCCTCGGGGATGAATTTCTGCAGAGCTCTTTGAGGTCGCATGACGACACCTTGCAGGTCGAACATCTTCTTGCGGAGGGAAGACTGAGCATAGGTAGTTTTCTTAACTTGCATCGGCCGCTGTCAGTCGTTTTCACGTCAACGTGGGCTTCGATGAGCGTTTGCCACTTGCGCGCAAGTGAGCGAGGCTTGTCAGAGGTGATATCCACTGCAAACAAGTCAGATCAGGTATATTTCGCAATAAAATGCAATTGCGTACCTGCATGTCCGAAATGACGCTCGCCCGCGTCATTTCTATCGTGTCGGCGCGTTTTCAGTCCCGCTGGGCACCACGGTATGCAGGATGTGTGCAAAATGAATTGCGGTTGGTGCGACGGGCTGGAACACACAGGTAAGCAAAGAAGATGTAAAGAAGAAAGGAAGACACTTACTGATTGAACAACGGCGAGTGTCAAGCGCACCGACAATGCATCGTGTGCAGACGCCGCTCGGCGGACGGCGATACATATATACAATGTTGTCGTATCGCATCACAGACCGTGACGGGCGTGCCATGGTGCGCAAATGCGTGCATATGTTGACAATGTCGCACCGTGCCAGATGAACTACAAAACACAAGTGAGATCAATTAATGTAAATATAGGGAGTGAATAAGAATAATAGTATACATACCTTTTTGCGAATAAGCCTCACTATTGTTCGCTCCGCCCGCTGCTTCAGTGAAGAGACGGCCCCAGATCCGGCACAACGACGATGGAGTACGTGTACAACAGGGACAAGAGAATCAAACCGTATACTAATGTAAATTAGACTTAATAGATAATAGAACATAACGAGGTAGAGCTCAACATCTGTCTGATCGTATCAAAGATGCTCGCCCGGCTTCGATACATATATATATTGCTGTGCACTTGAACTTGATGGCTTCGCACTCCAGTACATTTGCGCTGCAGCTGCGTCGACACTGAACTTGGTCCGCTTTGTCGTGTCCGAGTGTGAAAGCTCCCGATCTTGCAGTGCGTCGTTCTGCATTGTCTCCCAGTACACTTTAAAAGACATGTCAACAAGAAAGAAAAAAGGGAACAGTGAAATAAAGTAGCATACCTGAGGGTCGGAGACAAGTCACTCGTTCCGCACGGGACAACACGCGTGACATGGTGACAAGCCATTCGTGATCGACATTCAACTCGATGGTGGCCGTCCTCTGTGCATCGACAACAATCGCGGGCTTGGGGGGCAGCAAGACAGGATGCCGCTTCATCTCTAGGACCTTCGCTTTATATCTGCTTTCTGGCCTTGGCTTTTCTGGGTGTTTACGTCTATTCTGGGCTTGATCTCGGTGGCCTTTCCTGGTTTCCAGTCTGCTACGCGGTGCGGCCTGGGCTCGTCTTCTCTCTGGTGGATAAACTTGCTTTGCTAACCGAAATGTTTCATGCTTCGTGAGGGCTTCTGTTGCTTGGCTTCTCAATATGTGTCCTCTCTGATCGGTCTACTCTGGAATATTTCTTGCCGGTCATTTCAAGTGTTTGCTTCTTATGAATCCATTCCCTGAGTTTCATTCCCTTGCTTTGCACAGTAAATAGTTTTGAGTCAATGGCTTTCACTGAGAGCCCCGCAAGCAACTGCGCCTAAGATTAAGATTTCATTCTGAATTGCTAGCCTTTGGCAGGCCCAAGGGATGATTGAGGTGGAAGCCAAGACTTCGAAAGAAGCCCAGCTTAGCGAGTTGTGCATTTCGCGCTCACTACTGCCGAATTCCCTGGCGACGCTTGCCCCTCGCTTCTGCCTCCGGGCCGTGGATGACACGGCCCTGTTAGTAATGTACACAACAACTTGGTACAACACGAAGCAACAGGGAATTACATATAAGGCAGCCTCAATGTGCTGCTTTCCTGCATCCCCTCCCCACTCGCTTTCAAGCCACTGATTCCGCTGGTGCACTCTCAACGCACTGCTGAACCTGCTCTCTATCTACACTCTGAGCCCTTCTGTGCACGCAGACCCAGGGGGCGCCCCCATAAGTGGTCGTGCACGGTTGAAGATCTTCATTAGTAATGTAGTACCTAAGTAACTCCCTATCTAGTAGCACTTCTATCGCGAAGATGTGCGAACGAGTGGTTGAGTGAAAGTGGGAACCATGAAAGGAGGATTTGGCTAGGAATGTAGTTGGGCTACTGAGCAGTATGTGTGCACTGGTACGTCGCATGGTGAATCTTGTCTGTTGAGACCGGGGGATCCTTTTCTTTTTCTTTCTTCGTTGCGAAACAAGTAAGTAATCCATTCTATCTGTGCACCGTTTTCTTACTTTTCTTACTCTAGAAGCGGTCCTTCGCTTTCAAAATGGTACGCTACTTCGTCTTTGATCTGCTCTTACTGACTTTGCATTTTAGGTTCGAGGTAAACTTTTGCTTCCATGTCCGTTTTCACAGACACTTGTTTACTGTACTTGTAGTTTACTTTTTGTATTCTAACCATTTGTGCGTGCCACCTGGCCAGTGACACGCACAAATGGCTAGCCCATCTTTCTTCGTTTCTTCATTTCGTCTTCGACTCTTTGAGATACCGGGAATCCCTGACCGAATGTAAGTGTGTTATCATGTCCGTTAAGTTTGCGCTGACCTTTGAATCTTCAACAGGCTGACTGACTCGGGTTCAAAAGATAAGTTTGTTTTGCTGCGTCTTAACTTGCTATCTTTCTGACTCGTCGCTTCAGATACTTGGTTCATTAGTAGTTAGTTTATTAGGCACTTGTATCTTGCGCTCAGTTTTTAATGCAATTATGTTTAATCTACCTCCGTGTCTCTTGTGATTATAAGTTGGCTCCAAATTAATTTAAACTAAGCTCCTTCCCTCAGTCCGATTGAATTGCAAGTAGTTAATTAACTGAGATAGACCGGTGGGTAGTGTAAGAAGATTCCGACTCTGAGTCAAATCTGGTGTTCACTATAAGTTACCAGATGAAGCTTGACAGCGTAGGCACCATTTGGAGAGACTCGCAAGCAGAGAGAAGAGACTTCACGGAGGGAAATCCACGGAGCGAATCCACGGAGCGGCGCGCTGTGTGCAAGTGTGGCTAGCGGTGAATCTCCGTACTCGCGTCTTACTGTACAGCTGCGTCTTCTACTTGTGAAGCTAGTACACTCTGCTATTTCTTGGAACTGTCTTCTGGGCTTTGTGCTGCTGCCTGCGAGTCGGTGATTTGGATGTGCAAGACTTCAGTGCTGGAACCCGGGGACTATGCCGCCGCAAAGACGAGGGCTCAACCATCTCGAGTCGAGCTTACTTCTTGTAAGCCGGTGCGGGCCTTCGTGTATAATGTACAATAGTGACTTCAATAGAATATATAGTTTGTTTTGAGTTCAGACTGCTCCAGCTCTCGCGTTCTCAAATTCCACCCGCGTACAGCTTCCACGGCGCGCCCGCGCAAACATCGACTTGAATCCTTTTTTTTTCTATTCTGCTTGTATCGTCTCGATCGCGCGCAACGTTCATATCTTACTCGTATCAAGTTTCCAATGTTTGTCTGATAGTAATCAACTGTGTTTATTCAATACTATGCTACTACAAAAGAAAAGCTGCGCGAGCGTCTGCGAAACGGACGCATCGCGCAACTCTACTGGACGGTCCGCGCGAACTAGGTACGGCGCGCGTGCAATTGACATAGCCCGCGCACGCTGCTGAGCAGCGGCGCGCGGCACGCAGGGGCACAGGAGAGGATACGAGAACGTGCCTTCAGCACACCGCCGCCCTCCCTCCCTCCTTTTCCAACGAGGGCCTTGCTCTTGTCGAATTCGAGCACGACGTACGGCAGCCGCCAGTGCGGCGTCGGTCGACTTGCACCGTGCGCATGGGGGTTGGACGAAGGGGCGCGCAGGCCTTCGAGAGGGGAGACGGCGGAGTAGGACGAAGCTCGAGCGGACGCGAATCGAGACGGCGACGAGCTCCGCGCGCGCTGTCTACACCCGTACCCGTATTATTTTTCAGTAGTGGCTCATCGTACAGTTGCCCAAATGTCCGTGTCCCATGTTAGCCATCAGCAAGAAAGGAAAGAATACACACGAACCAGCAGCAGGCACGCGTTGCAGATAACACCGATAGATTAGCACGACGCCGATGAGAAAGAGAGCGAGAAAAAGAGAGCCCGTCTAGTACGGCCGCTGCGCCCGATGCGCGGCTCGTGCGAGTGCGCGCGGGCGGGGTTGTGATGGTAATAGTAGACGTCGCCGGCGCGCATGGGCGCGGGCGGGTCCGCGTCCACGCCAGAGAGGGAGATGGCGCACGCGAGGTCGGCCAGCCTCTTGCGCGGCTTGGGGAGTAGAGGGGGAAGGCGGCGGACGGGATGGCGAGGACGGTGTTGTGAAGACGATTCGAGACAAGTACGTCTCGGCTGAACGATTTTGAGGCCAAGCTGTGCCTGAGACTTGAGTTGCATGATCGGCGCAGTGGTCTAGACCCAGCTCTTTGCAAGTTGAGGTCGAGCTGCGGGATGGAGCACAAGGGAGTCGAGGCATGTGCCGTGCGACCGCGGCAGTGCGCGAGCGAGCGCGTTTAGAAAAGAGCTGTGGCTCCTATTGTACTCCGTGTTCCGTGTCCTACCCCGGCCATCTCTTCCCTTCTCCTTTCTCACTCCCTTCATTCCTTCACCCCGCTTGCGCGCTCCCTATCTTCTTGCTTATCTTATTTCTATCGCTGCTCGGCAGCCCCATTCACGCCGTGACGAACAGCCTACGCCAGCATGGGTGACGTCGTCGGAAGCTTTGTCGACGAAAATGAGGCCTCGCGGACGCTGGCGCCCGCTGCCGTCGGCTCCCAGGTCCTGTTGATGGCTGGCGTCTCCGTGAGTGCTCGTCTTCGCGACGTCCGGGGAGGGAACGAGTACGCTGATGCGCGGCCGGGCAGTTGGTTACGATAGTCGTGTTCAATGTCCTCCGGCCCAAGAACAAGGTGCGTCGACCAATTCGATTCGTTGTGTTCTTGTTGAAGCTCATTTTGTTTTGTTGAAATCACATCGTATTTTCTGACCTTCGGTGTATCTGCCTATCTGCCTATCTCGTATTGCCGGACCTCCCTCTGTAACATCTTTGCTTACGCTGGTAACTCTATACATACGGACATTCCGAACTGTGCTGCCGCTCGACTCGACACGTTAAACACGGGGAACCAATCACCAATTCCATTCGTCGTGTTTCTGTTGATGCTATTTTTTTTTGTTGTTCATCTCACATCTTATTTTCTGACCTTCGGTGTATCTGTCTACCTCGTATTTCCGGACCACCACTCCCTGTATCATTTTTGCTTACACTGGCAACTCAACTCTGGACATTCCGAACCTGAACTGCTGTCGCTCGATTTGACACGTCGAACTCGGTGGATTTGCACGGGCGCCAATCTCCCATCATCCGCGCCTTCGCCTTTGTATTGACGCCGTGCACAGATCGTCTACGAACCCAAAGTGAAATACCATGTCGGCGAAAAGAAGCCGCCCAAAATGTCTGACGGGCACTTCGGCTGGCTGCCCCCGCTCATCCACACCAAGGAGCCCGAGCTCCTCGACAAGGTTGGCCTCGACGCCGTCGCCTTCCTGCGCTTCCTGCGCATGCTGCGCTGGCTCTTCACCGCCATCGCCATCCTCGCGTGCGGCACCCTGCTCCCCGTCAACATCGTCTACAACCTCAAGAACGTCAAGCCCGGCGCGCGCGACGTGCTCTCCATGCTCACCCTGCGCGACGTCTCCGGCTCCGTGCTCTTCGTGCACGTCGCCGCGACGTACGTCTTCACCTTCCTCGTGCTCTTCTTCGTCTGGGTCAACTGGCGCCGCATGGTGCAGCTGCGCCGCGCGTGGTTCCGCTCGCCCGAGTACATGGAGTCCTTCTACGCGCGCACGCTCATGGTGCTGAAGGTCCCGCGCAAGTACCACTCCGACGAGGGCATCCGCGGCATCCTCGAGTCCGTACAGGTCCCGTACCCCGCGACGAGCGTGCACGTTGGCCGCCGCGTCGGCCGCCTGCCCGAGCTCATCGAGTTCCACAACAACGCGGTGCGCGAGCTCGAGTGCGCGCTCGTGCGCTACCTGCGCGGCGGCAAGATTGGCGCGCGCCGCCCGACGCTCACCAAGGGCGGCTTCCTCGGCATCGGCGGGAAGAAGTACGACGCGATCGACTTCTACACGTGCGTACATCTTCTCTGCATGTGCTGCTGACGGCCCGCTGACCGCTGACTGACGGCGCCCGCGCACAGAAACAAGGTCAAGCGCTGCGAGGCCGCGATCGAGGCGTACCGCGACGAGATCGACACGCGCAAGGCGGAGAACTACGGCTTCGCGTCCATGGCGGCCGTGCCCTTCGCGCACGTCGTCGCGCGCATGCTACACGGGAAGAAGCCGCGCGGCGCGGTCGTGACGCTCGCGCCCAACCCGCGGGACATCGTGAGCCGTCTCCTCTCCCGCTCGTAATCCTTCTTGTGTGGGTTGCTGATATGCTGCGCGGGCACCCCAGATCTGGCAGAACCTCAACAAGTCGGACGCGAAGATCGCGAGCAAGAAGATGCTCGGCTGGGTGTACCTCCTCGTCGTGTGCTTCTGCAACACGCTCCCGCTGCTCGTGGTCTCCTTCCTCGCGAACCTGGCATCCGTGCGTCCATCCGCCCTTTCTCGCACCAGTCGCGGCGCACTCACTTTACTTCTGCAGCTGACCGCGTACGTCGGCTTCCTGAGCGCGTGGTCGGACCGGAGCCACGGCACGTTCGCGGTCATCTCGGGTGTGCTACCGCCCGCGGTCGGCGCGCTCTTCGGGTGGTTCCTGCCCGTCGTGATGCGCTGGCTCTCGCGCTTCCAGGGCGCGACGACGCGCTCGCGGCTCGACCGCTCCGTCGTCGCGCGCTACTTTGCGTTCCTCGTCGTCTCGCAGCTGCTCATATTCACGCTGATTGGCGTTATTATTAGTACGTTTTCTTTCTGTTCTTTTCTTGCTTGCTTTGCGCTGGTGGGAACGGTGGTGCTGACGGACGGACCGCGCAGACTCGGTGAAGGAGATCGTGGCGCAGATCGGGAAGGGTGCGAGCTTCCAGACGATTATAAGTAATATGGATAGTGCGTTTCTGTTTCGTTTTACTGTGTCGACAGCCTGTTCAAGGTCCGCTGTTTTTCTTTCTTTCTCTATTACCAGGGCTTCCGGACACGATCAACCGGACATATATCGACCAGGCTAACTACTGGCTGACTTTCTTTCCGTACGTCCCGCCTCTCCCGTCTTCATAATTGTATACGGCAGCATTCGTCTTAACTGTTAAACGGCCCCCAGTCTGCGCGGGTTTCTGGCGATCTTCGACCTCGCGCAGGTCGTTCATCTTCTGATGATCTGGATCAAGACGCGGCTCTTTGGGCGCACGCCGCGCGACATCCGTGAGTGGACGCAGCCGCCCGACTTTGAGTATGCGATCTACTAGTGAGTCCTCTGCTGTGCATATTTGTCGTCTTGGTTGTGTTCTGACGTGCACCCGTTGCCTCTTAGTTCTAACATTGTACGTTGGGACCGAATGGGAGACAATGTGCTCTGCAGCATACTGATGTCCTACCTGCCTTCCAGCTTTTCATGTGCGCCGTCGGCATCATGTTTTCGCCGCTCGCGCCGCTGGTGCCCGTCGCGGCCGCCGTCGTTTTCTGGGTTTCGTCGTTTGTATACAAGTATCAGCTTATGTTTGTCTTCGTGACTAAGGTCGAGAGCGGTGGGGTACGTTTGACGCTGCTGCTTTTACGCGCAAGGAAGAGAGCGCTGACGGACGTCCGCTACAGCGGCTCTGGAACGTCGTGATTAATCGGCTCCTCTGGACCGTCGTGTTTATGCAGATGCTCATGGTTCTGAGTGGGTGTTGTTCCTTATCGTTGCGCAGAGAGACCGAACCGCAGCTGACCCGTGACCCGCCGTGCCATAGCGATCGGCCTGCAAGAGGGGTGGCGGACCTTCCAGTGGGTATCGACGCTGCCGCCGGTCCTGTTCGTCTTCGCGTTCAAGGTGTACATCAACCGCGTGTTCCTGCCGCCGTTCAACTGGTACGTGCCGAGCGAGGAGGAGCTGCGCCGCGCGCACGTGCACTCGGAGCGCGGCGACGTGCGCGGCGGGCGCCTCGAGAAGCGCTTTGGCCACCCCGCGCTGCACGCGGAGCTGTTTACGCCGATGCTCCATGCGAAGATGGTCCCGCTCCTTGAGGAGGTGTACCGCGGCCGCGTCGGCGCGGGCACGATGCGCGTCGAGGAGTATGGCGGCCAGAAGATGGACACGGCGCTCGTACCCGGCGGGCTCAAGATCGCGGCCGTGCAGTTGGTGCGTTTTTTTTTTCCCTTTTCGCTTGCGGATTGGAAAGCGTATCGCGTGCTGGAGCTGAGCTGACACGTGGGTGTTTGTTTGTTTGTGCAGAGCGAGCTCGAGTACGACCCGGCGATGTACCAACGCGACCGCGGCGAGCTCGACTGGGACCAGCGCTCGCTGGCGTCGACGAACGCGCTCGTCGGGCTCGGCGACTCGCCGAGCCTGCAGCACCAGAAGTCGCAGTTCTACGCCGCGCACGGGCACAGCGCAAACAACAGCATCAGCAGCAGCGCGGGGGTCGGCGCTCGCGGCGCGCCTGCGGGGTACGACGCGTACCTCGCGCACGGGCCCGCGCACGAGATCGAGATGTCGCGCCTCGACGCGTACCGCGAGGGCGAGGGCACTGGCGCGAGCGCGGACCGGCTGCCACTACTCGCCGCGTACGGCGCGGGCCGCGTGGGCACGCCGACGCCGCCTGCGCTGAGCACAGGCTCGCTGCCTGCGTACACCTTCGAGACGGGGCGGGCGACGCCGCCACCGCGGTATCCGCCGGGTGTGCCGCAGGCGCCGCGGCCGTACTCGCCGGGCGGCGCGCAGATGCAGCGGGCGTACTCGCCGGGCGGCGGTGCGCAGATGCAGTACCCGCCGCAGGTGCAGCAGGGGCTGTATGGGGAGCGCGAGGCGAGCCTGCACCGGCCGGTGATGCCGCCGCGGGGCCAGACGCCATCGTACGGCGAGGGCGAGGCCAATATGGCGGGGCGCGGGGCGCATCGGGCGCAGCGGCCGTACTAGACGGACCTTTGTCGGACTCATCTTTTACCTTTTCTTTTCCTCTCTTTCTCATCGTCGTCGTGCTGGTCTATAAGTGTTATCTGCAATGCGTGGCTGCTGCTGGTTCGTGTGTATTCTTTCCTTTCTTGCTGATGGGTGACATGGGACACGGACATTTGGGAAACTGTATGATGAGCCACTACTGAAAAATATACGGGTACGGGTGTAGACAGCGTATAATCATCATTGCGTAGCTTTCTGAAAATGAAACCTATCTTTTTCGTATTTATATATTTTTTATTTATTTCCTGAGGCCAAGTGCGCAATTTTCTCACGAGCGTTGCAAAACAAGTTTGCAAGAATCAGCGACGACGAAACGTCGAGAATCACCGATCAGGATTGCAGGATTCAGCCCCGGAAAGCGGACTGACAAGTTTGCTTATACAACTGGCACGTCGTCTCTCCCACTTCAGCAGTCGCTAGACCACCTGCTCACCATGGCCCGCGCGGCGGTCCGCCTGCAGCCGGCGAGCGAGCGCGACGACGGGCGCGCATGCTGCGAGCCGGGGAAAAGCGCGCGATGCCCGCGGAGGGCGCGGCGGGCGCATCGGGCGCAGCGGGCGCGGGCGCGAGCGCCGGCCCCGCGCAGAAGAAGGCGAGGGAGAAGATGCCCGACTTCGACTGGAGCGCGGACAACTACGCGCTCACCTGGCGCCTCGTCGACGAGCTGCGCAAGCCCGAGAACAAGAGCGTGCTGTTCCCCGACCAAGAGGGCCTCGTGATCAAGGTGCGCAGCCGCCCCGTCTGCGGCGCCCCCACCCTGCCTGGTGCAATGTTGATTGACGTAGAGCGCATGCGCGTTTCGGTCCGGATGGCTTCTGTTTGCTGCCGGCTGCTAGAGCGGAGACACGAAGGAGGACGTGTACCGGCGCGTCGCGAAGGTCGTGCACCCCGAGGCGTTCGCGCACGACCCGCAGACGGCGGGCTCGCGCATGAAGAACAAGAATGTCGCGTGCGTGCTGTGCCTTCCTTCCGATCTGAAGATTTCTTTTTTTTTCTGAGCTGAGCCACTAGGATGTGGAAGGAGTACTCGGGCTACTGCCGCAGGCTGCAGGACCTCTGCACGACGCACCAGGTCATGGTCCCCGTGTCGGGCCCAGACGAGGGCTGCCCGCCCGAGATTCACGCAGAATGGAGTACGCCCACGCGCCCGCACCGCCCCGTCCCTCCCATTGTTTCATTGTCTGACGTGCCGCTTTGTGTGCAGGGAAAATTGCCATCTCGATGCCCGTCTTCTCCGTCCTGCGCACCTTCATGCCCGTGCGCCCGGAGGAGAAGCCGAAGGCGCCGACAGGCAAGACGCACCCGCCACGTGGCGCCTCGCTGAGCTACCCGCACACTCCGCTGGAGGACGACCACCTGGGTGAGCACCCCGGCTCGGCCTCCTACGCTGGCCCTGTGCCATCGCCTTCCATGCATAGAGCGGCGGCCGCTCATGACATGCCCGTAGGCGGGGTGGAGGGCCAAGGCGCCATAAACGCACAGGGCATCCACGGCCCTTTCCAAACGTCCGTGCCCTTTTCTCTCTACACTAGTGGAAGCTAATCGAGCCTGTTCCTTTCGTCGCCCAGCATTGTCACTCTACACGAGTACCTCGAACTTCGCCGTTCGTACCAGGAGGACGTCCGGCTGGGCATCTTTACGCCCGCCGAGGCCAAGTCGCGCATCGAAGCCTTGGACAGGCATAGGGCGCAGCTGGAGAGGTCAATAATCCATGCTCGTCCCAGTAGTGCATTGACCAAACTCTTCATTGTGTCTTAGCACCCGTGTGAATCAGGTCGCATCCGTGCCTCACGCCACCCCCTCGCCGGCCTCCTCGTCGGCGACAGCGTTCGGGCAGCCTATACAGCCCCAGGCCCAGCTCACTGCCCCCGACCCGATGCTCGAGCCCATATACGAAGAGAAGGCCGTGCTGCTTGGGTTCCGCAAGCCCCTGCCCCCGCACCCGCTTTCGCGCCTGTCCTTCAAGGAGCTCTTCCGGTCCATCCTTAGCCACGCCGCCGAGTGCGACCTCCAAGAGTGCCGGCTGGACAATCGTGCGTACTCCCGTATTATTTACTTGCTCTACTGAGCGAACGGGTGCTATCGGTTCTCGCCCCTCAGGCCGGAAGCTTCCGAGCCTGGGCTTCATCCAGGCGGCGCACCCGCACGAGCTCGGGATGCCCGTCGAGATCGTGATCGTAACGCGTGCGGGGACCGTCCCGCTCGCGCACCACGCACCCGCGGCGTGCGCGCGCTTTGCGTCGCGCAGCACGATCCTCGCCATGGAGCTCCCGCTGGTCATACATGCCAGCAATGGCTGGGAGACGACGATCTGGGACCACGCGCATGCGACCGTCGCGGCGTACGTCTTGTCTCTCCTAGTCGTCTCCTCTTTTCACTCAAATTGCTCGTTTGTAACCTCGCGCGTGTTGCCGCGCACACAGGTCTTTGCGGCGTGCGCTAAGCGTGGACGAGATCAAGACGGTGCAGGCGCAGGCACTCGCGATATCAGCCGATCCGGGCTTTCGCCAGCAGTTCCAGCTGCTCAACGAGGCGTCCACGTTCTTCGACGTCCTGCGCACGGGGTACGGCATCTTCTTTCCCTTTCTCTCGGAAAGTTTTGGAAACTAAACTCGTGTTTTGCCTATCTATGTTTTACTAGGCTGCTGTATGGCAACTCCTGGGAACCCGGAAACGCTGCCATGGGCCCGATCGACGATGGCATGGGCCACGTCCAACACTAACGACACAATGCAGGGCTTCGTGCCGCATGCACAAGCGCACGGACGTACCATCTTCTTCTTTCCCGTTTCCATCTGTCCTCTTTACCTCAAAAAATCGCTTCTTCTCCCCATTTTTTTTCTTCTACTTACGTTTTTCGGTTGTATCGCCTGTACCCTTTCACCTCATCCATGAACCCCCGGAGCAGAGCCCCTCTATTCATTACGGGCGCTCTCCTCGCCGACTCATGCTTGATGTGCGACAAATTATCGTCCCGCTGTGCTGCTCGATCTCTGATCCGAGCGTCTATGGGGGGCTGTCTTCTGCCAGCACGACTTCCGGCTTGAGTTGCCTCCTTTTTCCTCTAGATATCAGTTTATATATTGTGTTGACATTTGGATGGTCTGAAGACATAATTTCCTTGACGGGTCGCGGTCGAACCACCAACGATAGCCGCTCAACTTGAGTAGCTTATAGAATGCTTTTCATGATACTCGACTAAGCAATGCAGAAGCTATCTTACAGGAGCTGTTTACACTGTAAGCATGGCTCTAAAAAATAAAAGAAAGAGAGAGAACTACAACTAGACTTCGTGTTGGTCGCGTATACTGCTCGTTTATGTCTCCCATCGCCGAGCTCGCCTGTATATGTGTCGAGAAAAATCATAGAATTGACGATGGAAATATTGCCAACGGTTTGCAGCATGCTACTACATAGATGGTGTAAGTATCTCCTGCCCCGGTTTATTGATATTTCGACTCACATTGCGCACACAAAAACACACCCGAAGAGCATAGAAAACAAATACAGTTCCGTACGCAATGGTTCGGCGACCATGCATTTCTCCCAGCCGCGTTGACTCACACTCACGTAAACCCGAACCGCCACCACCACCACTCCTCGTCCTCATCTCAAGAGGAACCGGTCTCGCTGCACCTCCGCCTCCCGCCCGCCGCCGACGACGTCCCGGACACGTATCCCGCCTGGTTCACAGTCCTCGCCATCCCCTCCGGCGCCTTCCCCCTCTACTCCCTCAAGCCGCGCAAATGGCTAGAATACCTCGCGTGCGCCATCTCCGGCTCCGCGGGCGGCGTCCTCTCCCTCTCCGGCGCGGACGCGCACACGCCCGCGTGCGACCGCGACGCGCCCGTGCGTGCCGGCGACGCCTACTATTATCACTATGACTCCGGCGGCGCGCCGCCCTGCTTCGTCGACCCGGACGTCGCGACGGTTGCCCCGAGCACGAGCACGAGCACGAGCACGAGCACGCGCCGCGTGCGGCGGCGCCTGCGCGCGCTGTACCCCGCATGCCCGTTCACGGACCTCCCGGGCGCACTGTGCGACACTGCCTATCTCGTACCCCGCACGAAAGGCGACGCGGTCAGCCCTTCTCTTGCGCTCCTGCCATCTAAAATATGTCAACGGCGCGCGGCGACTAACTGGCAATAACTGATTTGATTTGCGCGTTGCGTTTCGCAGTATATACGGCGCCTCACGGCCGCGCGGAGCAGAGGGGAGTGCGTCGTCGCCGGCGTCGACGACGTCCGCAACGACGTCCGCAACGCGCTGCGCGTCAACCCCATAATCCACACGGCCCTCGGCCAGCACGCACTCGCGTTTCTCTAGGTCCGTCCGGGGAAGCAGCAGCCCCACCCTGCACACACTCACAGGTTTTTTTTATTTTTCTCGTCGACACAGACCCCAAACGCCTCGCTCACATCCGCCGACGTCGCCCCCCCCCTCTCTCCCTCCGCGTCGCTCGCCACGCTGCACGTCTTCGCGCAGACCACGCCGCCGCTCACCGCGTACGTCGGCAGTCGCTCCGCCACCCTCCCCGATGCAGCCACTCGGCCCCCGGACGTCCTCCTCGCCGCCGTCTACGCGGGCTCCGCGCTCGAGGTGTGGGCGCCTCGGTCGGTTGTCGAGCGCCTACGGACGTGCGCACGGGCGGAGTACTATCCCGGTCCCGGAGGAGAGAGCATGCACGGAGGCGGAGACGGGAGCGGAAGGCGCGCGGGGAGACGGGGATGCGCAGCCGCGCGCACGCGCACGGGAGGGCAGTGACGAAAACGGCGCGACCAATTCCTCCTCCTCCTCCTTTGACGCGTTCGACATGCTGCTCGCGCTGCGGCGCATGATCCACAAGCCAGACGACCCACTGCGCCGGGCGGAGGCCGAAGCGGGCCAGAGGCGAGCCTCTGTCGCGCGGGTGCAGAACTGGCTGACGGATAACCAGCCTTGACAAGCGCTTCAGGGAAGTTCATGCCCCATTTACTTATCCTTATTATTATCTTATCTATGCTTCTTCGCGTTGAAATTACTGCCTGTATATTATATTCAGGTGCGTTGCATTTTTGTCTCCTGAAAATATGTAACCACGGTGTATGAAGCGATGATGCCAACCAAGGACCTGTGTCGGAAGCGCTCTCAAGGCAGAGCACAGACAGTTCTACCTACCCGAGCCACGGACCGGCTGCAGCCTGCCAGCGCCGACGTCTGAGCCGTATCCAATCCCAGCTCCCCTAAAAATTCAAGTCTTTAAGAATAAAAAAATGAAAAAAATGATGGATGGCCAGTCTGAATAGCACGGATGCTACTCTACATAACTTTTCTCGAAGAAAACAAGGCCACTATATCCCAAGTTACGAGTGTTGCACAAGTAAATACCGAATAGGGCCCTTTGACTCCTTTGTGGTATATCCAGACGAAATGTAAGGAGTACCAGGCAACCTTACTATTCGTAGCGAATAGGGCTCCGCAACGTACCGTATACTGGTACGTACGTATTTTCGAAACCTGAATACTGGTACGTTCAGTATTAATACGGTCCGTATTTTGAGTTTTCGTGGGCACGTACGGTACGGTACTGGTACGGTACTGACCGTATACGGTGATACGTCTTATACGGGTTATGTAAACATAGAAGAAAGTTTCGTTTTAGAAATTTTACAAGAGTTTGTCGCATTTTGGCTTTTTCCGGCATCAAAATCATGTTTATTTGTTGAGAAGAGCAAACGGCAGGCAGTGGCAAAAAAAAAAAAAAAAAGAGAGGAGGGGGGAGGGGATGGCGGCACCAAAGTCCCACTTTTATTTTCCCAATTTCATTTGGATCTGCTCTATGACACACGTATGATGCAAAAAAAAAGACTGGAAAAGGTAGAAAATTGAGGGAGATAGCCGTGCTCGTCATGTCGAACGACGAACACAACTATCTCGGTGTCGCGTGCGGCGCGGGAAGCCGGCGGCGTGCGTTTGGATCGCCAACACGGGCAGTGCCGACAATCCACGCTGTGGTGGCACGGCCGGCGGTGATGTCAAATCGCCGGCAATTTGAAGTATTATTTGCAGTTGGGAGACTATAATACCTAATTAGAGGTATGTACCTCACGATCACATGCTTCTAGTTAGATAGTATAGGTGTAGGGTCACGTATCACGTATTACGAACGTATACAGACGTAGTATACGGGTTCAATACGTGTACGGTCACGTAAATACGTGACCGTATTTTAGACCCTCGGAGAGCATTATGATACTGGTACGTGACCGTACCGTACCGTACCGTATTTCGTATATACGGGTACGTTGCGGAGCCCTAGTAGCGAATGCCTATGAGAAGTAGACGTGAGTCTTCTGGGATAAATAAGAGAAGCATATGCTTACAGCTCTTCACATAAATAATGGCAGTTGTGGGTCTGATTGAAATGAAATGAATTCACATTATTATTTGGACTTAGCCAAATCTGAGGTGTTTCACTGCTCAATTGTGCTTCAACAGTTCGTGTACTAGCAACCCTTCCTGAGAGAAAAATATGTATGTACATGTTCAAGTGTTTACCAATATACAAATAGTATAATAGATCAGAACACACTGCACAAATGTTCTGTATTTCAAAATAAATGAAAGGACAATGTCCCCCCCCCCCCCCTAAATCATCAATTGCTCAATTTTCCAGGCACACCTTTTTTGCAGTTGTATATAATACATAATTAATGCATACACACTCTGTGCAATTCTGATGCATTTAGTCCATGTTGATGTCTAGCAACACAACATAAATGCCTGAGAACATATCTGAAACACATCAAATTTAGCGAAGTCCAAATAATAATGCGAACACATTTCATTTCAATCTGACCCACAACTGCCATTATTTATGCAAAGAGCTGTAATATATACTGAGGTGGGTCTACTATATAGCTCATATAAAGGGGTATTAATGTATTCAGCCTATTTTACCTAATATATATATATATATATATACTGTTATCTAGTACTATGTATCATTTTGGGTTTTTTCTGATGTGTATATAGTGATATCCACATTTGTCCAAATTTTGAGATATTGCTTACCAGAGCGAGCAGGGATAAATTCTAACCTAATCTAGCAGCAATTAGTAGTTTTGCTTAACTGAGTATTTTTGGTGCTGTTATTTCATACTTTGCAGTTCAGCCTTTTGATTGAACTGCAAACCAAACAGAACTTTGGCAACTCTGCCAGTTCATGTTATGTAATACATTGTGAAGCAGGAGTATAAATTCTATCCTTTCCCCTTGCTTCCTATTGCCCCATCTTCCAAGACCCAAACCCACTTCACACAACTGTCTCCAACACACACACTTACTTCATATCATGCCCTCTCATAATCATGGGACACTTTTTGATAAACTCCCACCAGAGGTCCTATCTCATATTCTTGTTTCTTGTCTACCTGATGACAATAACAAACCATCTACTCTAGCTGCACCCCTGTGTCTAACTCGGGTCTGCAAAACTTGGAATAAATTTGCCGAGAACACACATTGCCTATGGACTGGCATTGAACTTGATAATGACACAATAAGTGATGGAAAAAAGCTTAATCCAAGAACATTCCTTGACCAACTGGGAAGATGGATAAAAAATTCTGGGAATGCCCCCATCTCCATCAAGTTCTCATACTTATACTTTCCTGGCCATAACAGCTATGAAGACTATTGCAAAGAAATGAAAGAAATCATTAGCTTGCTTCTCACTTGTCAGCACCGCTGGCGTTCACTGAAGATTTATGTGGAAAACTTCTCTGTTGTTCAGGGTCTATTGGATGAAATGACCAATCTTGACAATGCACCAAAGCTCAGGGTATTTGAACTTGAAGTTGAAGACATGAAAAACAGTAACTATCCTGCATGGAAAGCACTATGCACTTCACTCACTCTGCATCCCAAAAGTAGACTCCATTCTGGGTATGCACGGCTCACAGGTCTTGAGTTATCCAACAGTCCATCTACTGAATCCATTATGTGGTGGATTAGACAAGCTCCAAACCTAAAGACACTTGATGTTTTTATTCGTCTTAAACAGCCAGAGCATCATCAGCATTCCCCTCTTCATGTGTGGAAGCTTGATAACCTCTCTAAGCTATATATCTCTGCATCTAATGGGTCAGATATAGGGCCATTGCTTGCACAGCTTACTTTTCCTGTGTTGACTGACATAGATGTGAATGTGGGTGCAACTAACTCAACTATTGTTGAGTATCTTCTGTGCCGCTCAAACCCACAAGTCCTTAAAAAGCTCACTTTTTACTGCTTCCGAATCAGAGAAACCAGTGTATTGACATACCTGAAGCAAACTCCCAGTTTGGTCTATTTGAGAGTAGTTCCAATGACAAGCATGATTCTGGATGCACTGACAGCAGGGAGTGGAAAGCATCCTATTTGTCCTGACCTTGAGGAACTAAATGTTTCCTCCCTTGCTTTGCTCTTCAACTTTAAAAAGCTTTTAGATATGGTCCATTCTCGATCACATGACACAAGGTTTAAATCACTGAAAAAACTCACTATTCCTCATGATGCCACTGAGTCCCAATACAGAGCCCTAGTAAATTTGGGTTTGGAAGTAGCAAAGGAACAGTAATTGATGGGGCTGATTGACAGAGTTGGAAGAAAATGCTACTGCTTAAATAACAGACATTGTAGTAGTCAGGAATGATATCCAATATTTTATTGCAATAAAACTGTGAAAAATGGTGGCATGCTCCAAGTGTGCTCTTAGAAACACAAGGCAACCTGCATGCCACAATGAAAGAAGAAAGAGTGAAGAAAGGGGAAACCCGGAAAGAAGAAAGAGTGAGAAAAGGGGAAGCCCGGACCTCATGCCCACGGTGTATGTCCGGTCCACAACAATAACAGTTGGAGACGCGACTAGCTACATGCACCGCACGCTGCGTGCGCGCCACACCAACACTACCTAAACTGACACTACCTAAAGTTTCAGTAGGGGAGCTCAAAGTTGAGCTCGTCTTTCCTGAGACTGAGATCCCTGCCTTTTACAGCGATTCAGAGATGACCCGGCATGTCGGCTTTGAAGCTCGCTACGGAGCTTGGTCAGCTCGCAAACACGACCGCCGGCAACCTACATTCAGGTGTGCTAGGGTTACGCTTGCCTCGCATCAAATCCGGCACGATCTGGCACAAGCATGCATCACGAGTTTTTTTTTTTCTGTTTAAGGCATTTTCCGGTAATAAATCATATTGTGTTTTTTTTTGACACATTTTTTCGAGCCCGCACAAAAAGGGAAGCAGTCACTGAAAGGGAAGTTGTAGTGCGGCTGCATGAGCCAACCAATGAGAGCCGTAGGAACCGTCTTGAGCGGCTTTGGGTGTCCATGAAAGGAAGGATTTCAAGGTGCACATCAGTAAATTCCCTTTCCTGGGCTACCCTTCCGCTTCTGGTGGGGTCCAAGAAAAAAAGGCTAAAATGCACACAGCCATTATTTTACTGGAAAGCGCAATATTCATTGTAGAGCAACCAAACTCTATTTTTATGCTGTTTTAGAAGGACAATCCACTGGGCCAGGGTGTGGGGATGTTGATTTTTTTTCAGAACGAATGCCTCGGGTATCAGCGTCTTAAATAAACCCTAGCGCACTTGAATAGGCTGCCGGCGGTCGTGTTTGCGAGCTGACCAAGCTCCGTAGCGAGCTTCAAAGCCGACATGCCGGGTCATCTCTGAATCGCTGTAAAAGGCAGGCATCTCAGTCTCAGGAAAGACGAGCTCAACTTTGAGCTCCCCTAGTCCCGTATTTACACACCCTTTTTTTCTTCTCATCAAACACATAATCTATTCCAGACTCCAAACACCTCACTCAATGACATCGTAGAAGACGCAGACCCGATGCCCAGATTGTCACTCTCCTTGTCTTCAAAAACTTCACACCGCCCATCACAGACCACATCGGCAGCAGATCCGCCAAGTTCCAGACGAGGCTGCTCGGCCTCCGGAAGTCGATTTCACCAATGTCTATACGTGCACCATACTGAAAACATGGGCACCGCAGACAGCAATTGATCGCATTAAATTGAGTACATGTGATCTCGAAGAAAATGAGGCCACTATATCCCAAGTTACGAGGGTTGCACAAGTAAAAACCGAACAGGGCCCTTTGACTCCTCTCTGATATATCCGGACGAAGAGTAAGGAGTACCAGGCCACCTTACTATTTGTAGTGCATGCCTACGAGAAGCAGACTTGAGCCTTCTGGGATAAATAAGAGAAGCGTGTATTAAGGATCACTGCCAAGACAATGATTGACAGTACGAAGAATGTGAGGTCCCGGAGGTGCCCCTGGTGTCGTGCAAATAAACTACTCTGACGTTGTGCGTATGATAATGAGGATGATGGCGCCAGCGAGATCTAGCTACCTGGGCTCTGCAACACGGTTAAATGACTGAGTCTCTTAGCGCACAAAGAGCTGAAGCGTATCGACGATCAAAAATACGGCCAAGGACTGGCAGAGAGCATCGTGAAGCTTAGGGATACGGAATTGCTTTGTTCCATAAGCAATGCAAAATATGTAAGAGGTTCAAAGGGCGGAAACCTGGAGAAGAATGGACCATCTACCGTGGACGTTCGAGTACTGATATTTAATTTGTATTTACAAGTGACACGGCCTTGCCGCTTTCCTCAGGACATAGGAAAATGCAGTACTCTCATACTATTTTCGACTGAATGTCTATTATCCATGGGCGGCAGATGTAGTTATGATCAAGGAAACGAAGCGCGTGAGGCTCAAAAGTCGCACCACGGCAATAGAGCAATAAATACGGATAAAATTATGTGGTCGTAGTAGTCGTGTGCTTGACGCAATCCGTGGATAGTGATTAGCATGTGCAATCTGAAATTGTGTCGACGGACAAAAGGCTTTTTTTTTCAGCCTGCTAATGGCCTCATTGATCTTGATTTTGGCACTCCCTTACGACTTAGCGCCGACTCGAAAGTTTGATTAGCGGCTCTAGGGAGCTGGGAGGGCCAATTGCGGTAGAGATGGTCGCTAGAAACATAGCAGGTGCCCTTCCCTTCCCTTCTCTCAAAAGCATCCAACCTGCCAGATTGCGTTCTCGCTCGCGGCAGAGAGGTAGCCGACTGAATTTCCAAGAACCCGTAAGCAGTCGAAGGAGCATAGTCGGCTGCATTTGGGCGCGTCACCCTTTCCACTCTGTTGTTCCTTGGATGCTCGCACCTCGACGTTGCCGAGCTCGCTGGGATTGCGAGTCTGCGCGTAACAGAAGGCGATACAGGAGACAGAACAGCGTCTAACGGGATAGATGATTCGCGTGCCCTCCGCATCATCGATCTTCTTAACTGTGTAGGCATCTGAGTTGCCTCTGACGGTGTCGTATCGGGAGAAATGGGAAATGGGAAAGAAGCTGCTCTATTCTTTCGGCTCCTCTTCCTGCACCCTGATAATCGGAGAGATGTCGCCCCAACAGCTCGGCCTGAAGCCTGCATAGATGGAGAGCTTCCTTCAGGCATCGAAGAAGCAGTCGTCCTCTTGGCAGCATCTGCCTCGGAAGGGTGTATCTTCGCCTTCGCCTTGTCCACCACACCCGGATTTGGCCAAGTTGTGCGCATTTGTCTTGCATAAGGGGTAGATTTCTTGTCTAGCCCGATAGCTTCCGACGACAGCCTCAAAAAGTGATCGCTGGATGGAGCGTCATATCTTGAGCTCTCTGCAACAGATGCCGCCCTGAGTGATTTCGAGCTCGTCAGGAATGATGATGAGCCTCCAGATAGCGGTTTGATCGTTCTTGATGAAGACAGCGTCTTGGAAGATGAGAACGACGGCGACGGCGAGAGCAACATTGAAGAGAACGATGGCGATACACAGGGACCCCGAGAAACCGCGTCCGCGAGCGCGCCAATTGCGAGTCTATTGAGCACAATGCCCCGAGGAGAGATTAAAGCTTCGCCAGTATTCTGTGTGCGATGCCATGATTGTAGATCTTCCACAAAGACAGTATGTGGGTCACGGTCGCCGAGACATACGAGCGGAGCTTTTAATTTCTTCGGAGTGCTTTGCAGGACAGATATATCATTGGTTTCGTGCTCCTTTGGTTCATACGAGGTTTCCGACGCTGAGAGAGACGTTACGATTCCTGCAAAGGATCGTCCTTTCCACTTCCTCGTTTTCGATTGCAGTGGCCGTGCACCTTGTCACGGTCACTATTACGAAAAAGTGTACAACGTAGCGGAAAAGTGTACAAAGAGTGTGGGAACGTATGCCTTATATTGGGGAGGGGTCACAGCCACACGACACCGCCACGCGTCACACTCTTCCTCGTGAGCTTTCCGGTTCGTATTTTCACGTTTTTACTTTAATTTTTGATCCTGTGTGCTTTCCTTCTTTTCGGTTGGAATGGCCTGTGTCTAGGCTAGGCTTGCATGTAATTTTTTTGTGCTTATGTTGTACCTAGCCGTCGTGAAAAATCACTCTGTCGCGCACTCCTTGCGTGACGTCTGTTTCCACCTCACAAATGTATGTTGTGAGCCGTCGAGCGCACTTATCACTACTGCGAACATGTCCGTGGATTCCCGGAAGCCCAGTGTAATGGTGTACAAACAGCCAAAAGCACATATTACAGTAAAACAAAAGCGCCGTCCAGACCAAATAGATGAATAGATATTCCTATTCTAATTTTCTACGACCCGTCCTCTGCCTCCAACTCCGAATGATCTAGCTCGGCATGCACTTCGCCTCTGCATTTTGGGTGCCTTCTAGCCTCCGGTATACCTAAGAAAAGGCCATCAGTTTAGTATTCACAACGAGAAGAGGCCAAGAAAAACATACCGCTGCTCCTGGCAGATGAAGCTCTCGGGCGCGCCCTCCCAGTCGTCCAGGACATACTTCTCGCACGAGCCCAGGCCCTCCTCATCCTTGTCCGTTCTGAACAGATCTAGCGCGAGCTGCGCGTGGCTCACCCCGGCGCACGTCGTCATGCACAGGAGGTTCACGAGGATCCGGAACATGCCGTTCGGGATGGAGAACACGTCCGCCAGCACATCGCCTGCCGTGGCGTCGTCCGCCTCGCCCTCCCCCGTGTCCGGCATCGCGTCCAAGTCGGAGCCAAGGTTCGCGTCCAAGTCGCCCGGTGGCTGCTGGCGCTGCGCGCGTCCCTCATCTACACGGCTTCCATGCTCGCCCTCCTCTGCACGATTTACTTGCTCGTCCTCCTCTGCGCGATTTGCTTCTTCGCTCTCCTCCGTGCGCTTCGCGTGCCTCCGGCATGCGTCCTCACCGGCTGCGACTGCGGCTTCCATGGGCTTCGCCGTGCCCCAGCCGAGGTTGAATCCGAGCCCGAGCCCGCCGCCGCCAGCAGCAGCCTTGCTCGCCGCGCCCGCGCGCTCCTCGACGGCACGCACGCCCTCGCGCGCGGCGCTCAGCCAGAGGTCGCGGCGGAAGTACGCCTACGAGCTGTCGAGGCACGGCGCGGCGCAGCGTCCGTCGTGCTGAGGTTTGCGACCTGCGCGCCCGCGTGGTAGCGCAGGCCGGTGTAGTATGTCTGCGCGGGGTCGACGACGTGCGTGCCGGACTCGCAGCAGAAGACCTGGAACGGGAGGTGCTGCGCGAAGCGCGCGACGCTGGCGGGGTCGAGCAGCGGGCCTGCAGAGGCGGCGGAGGACAACGTGGACTGTCTAAACTGGTCGCCGTTGATGTCGCGCATGCGCCAGCGGCCGGAGAAGATAAAGAAGCCGTTGTGCTCGGCCCAGTCCATGCCGCACACCATCGCAGTGTCGTTCGCCTGGCTCAGGCTGACCATGATCGTCTCGAAGATGTCGTTCGGGCACGTGAAGCCTTTGAGCCAGACGCGGTGGAACTTGACTTTGCGCTTATGGTAGAGCTCGTAGAGCAGCTCGAGCACGAGGTTGCGCGTGTGCGCCTCCTCGAGGGGATAGTACACTGCGGCTGGGTCTTCCGTCATGGGCGGGACTTTGCGTATGCGGAAGGGCATGCCGGGCAGAGTCAGAACGGTCTTGCACAGGTCGAGGAGCGTCTCGGTGGAGTCCAACGAGTCGTAGTACAACATGGACTGCGTCCCAATTCGACGGGCCATCTGGACGATGACTGCAAGCTGGTCGACCAAGAAGTGGTCCGCAGAGTGGATGACCATGCCGACGAAGTACATCTTGTTCGAGCGGACGAACTTGTCGTACACGTTGTCGCTCTGGCTGAAAGGACACGAAAGGCTCGGGCAGAGTGCGGCTACCCAGCCGTTCAAGGTGTTCAAGGTGAGCAGCTGTTCGATGCCGGCCAGCACGCTCTGCTGGTCCAGAGGAGACATCGCTTTGTCCGTGATGCTTTCGTGCCATGTACATTAGACAAATCTCGCAGAGCACATTGAAAACGGGTGTAAGACATACTATGGTTTCTGAAGCCTCTCCCAGAAGTTGTCAGCGCCATCACGTATGGCATTGCTGAAAGTCTAGCCGCTCGTCCCGCCCAATGCGCACTTGCAGGAAGTCGTACTTCTGTACGCCGAACCTGTCTGAGCCTAGTATAAGGTCAAGCACGCCCTGGCGTCTTATCTGGGGGGACTCTGGAGTAGCGGAGGAAAAGAAAAGCAGGCGCGCGAGGACAGCGAGAGATGATCCAGAAGACACGCGTCAGACCTTCGCCGACGAAGCAAGCCAGTCATTTTTACGCGCGACCAGCTTCAGTTCCTCATATGGAGTTGTCGGCGACAGAGACGGCGAGGACGGCGACAGCGAGCACAAGGAGTTCTGACAGTGAGCAAGGAGGCGGGAGGAAGTCGAAACCAAGTATGGAAGGACCCTAAACATGGAAATTTCTTCTTCTACACCACTCTCGTCATCGTGGTCGCCGCCGCCCTCTTCCCTCGTCCCTGCTGCCGCCATCCGGTGTCCTCGCCGCCACCCTCCCTTGTCGCCACCGCCCACCCTTGTGCACGCCGATTGCACACCCTCAACCGGGAAGAAGAAGAAAAAAGCTGGCTTAAAAGCTCGTGTCTGTAGTACAGACACGAGTAGTTAAGCCAGATTATGAACACATTATGGACCTCGGGATAAACCAGGTTCCTCGCATTCTGGAACGGCTCCCCTGATGTGTTCAGCACGTTCTCCACCATGCTCATAGGCGCGGTAGCGCTCGTTGTCGGTGAGCTGCTCAGCACAGCCAGCTTCATCGTCTCCATTTTGTCACCGACACATCCCGTCCGCACGCGGGCGCGTTCAGTGTAAATCCCACCTCCCCCGTTCATGTGCGAGGTTGGCTTCTTTACGGTCGCGGTGACGCTCCTACTCGTCATCTTCTGGGACGTTCACATCCACGCGTGGGAGGTGGCGAATATGTGGTCTACGTTCTTGTATTTGTCATCGGGAGCTGGTTGGAACGACATCAGCTCAGGTGGAAGCAGCTCGAGGATATTGTGCGTGGCGAGTACGCCGAGGAGCTTCCCGCACCGTACAGAGATGATCGTAAGTGGTTTGGGAATAATCTAAGTAATTTAGTGCTGCGCTGACTCTAAGCAGCATCCTTCGAACACCTCGCCGTCCCTTTGTCCTCACTGCGCATGCGAATGTACTCCAGCCCTGCGACCCCACCGTTGCTCGGGATCGACACGACACAATTCCAGCCATGCTCCCCTTCCCCTACACATACACCTCGGCTTTCACAGATGCCTTCTTTCTCGCTCGTCGGTGCACTCGAGTTCCGTCAGGTGGTTGCCTCACTGCAGCACCAGTCCGCAGGCGCCACTGTCAGTGCGTTCGAGAGCCCCGTCACACCCTATGTCGGGGGCCATTACCACTCTCACCACGGGTTCCTTTCGCGCCCGATCTCGTGCTGCCCATCATCCGCGTACTCACAACATTCAGCCGTTAGCCAGGACGCTTGTGACGATGCGCTCCCATTGCATGTGCGTTCTCCGTGTTCTCAAGTGCTCGCTCTTCCTGAAGACGGTGCGAGCGCATTTTCGAGTCTCTCTCCGCCCTTATGCATCCCACGCATCGAGACGACGCCTGCATCTCCTAGCTCGGAGACCTCCACTCGACGTGATCGGTCTACTTGGCTTTGGCAGTGCTTACCCTAGTTCACATACTCACCCACTCTCATACCCACGTACCCGCCCGCAGTGCATAGCGCACGGCGTCCAGCACACGTTGCACGTGCTCTTCCCGATTTTGCACGGCTTCCGCGAGAAGAGCGTCGCGGACAAGCTCGCGTCTGCGCTCGCCGCACCAGTGGTGTTGGCACTGACGATTATGCTCCCTGTACACATGACTCCGCTCGGGTCAATGGGTGCGGGGGACAAAGAGGCAACCCAGGTGGGGAGTACCGTTCTGGAGGTCCGCCTCGTCAATTTCGAGGAGGAAGGTGTCGAGCGCGTGCTGGCGGTCGAGGAGGACGTGCAGGAGGAGATGCACGAGCTCAAGTTCAACAAGTGGCTCATGGCCGTGCAGATGGTCTTCGGCCCGCTCTTTTGTGTCGCTGTGCTCTTCCGCCGTGTGCAGGCGGCATCGCGAGGCGTGGTTGCTTGCGGCAACAGAAATTGCAGGCAGCACCACAGCGGCCTTCGTGCTCGTCTTCGCAGGTCGCGGGACCAAGTCCGTCGCGCAGATGGCGCACTGCTCCATGGGCTTCTTCGTCGCCGTCGTGTGGATCATGGCCGTTGCGGACGAAGCCGTCAATGTCCTCAAGGTGTGTCTCCTTCATGCTCTCCTGCTGTATTTGTTTTGACTTGTACCACAGACATTCGGCTTCATCTTTGGGCTGAGCGACATGATCATTGGGCTCACCGTCTTCGCCTTGGGAAATTTGCTCGCGGACTTCGTTGTGAACGTGTCCGTCACAGTGTTCGCATCCATCATGAGCTTCTCCATTTGCTTTGGCGGGCCGATGCTCAACATCCTGCTTGGCGTCGGCGTGTCCGGCACCGCGGTCATCCGCAGCGCGGGTGGCGTGCCATTTGAGGTCGACTTCAGCGCGACGCTACTCGTGAGCACCGTCTGCTTGCTCGCGTTGCTGCTTGCGACGCTCGTGTGCGTCCCTCTGAACGACTACCACCTCACGTGCTGCTGGGGCGTGTTTCTTGTCGTTTCGTATACCATTATCATGGTCATCAACATCGCCGTCGAGGTCAAACGGTAGCGCTTTAGTAGCTGACTTTCCCTTTCCTCTTGCCTTTCCCTGGATTTTTGATTAATCTTATTTGTTCCTATTGCTTTCATATATTGTGTCGCCTCCCTCGGACGGCCAGATTTATTCACATATACAGACTATACAAGATGTATACAATCACAGACGTTTTCGCATGAGTGGCTACTAAGAAAATTGCAATGAATCACTAATTTTGCTTCATGATTTATTCGGTATAATGAGATAAACAACGTCCAGTTGAAGAACTACGGATATCCAAAGAATATGCGTGAATCAAATGGACCGCTCTCCAAGCACGCTGTGCAATATGGATTTACATAGATACCTGTCTTTGCTTTCGAGTCGATCGTAGCCTTTTTCTTCGCTTTTGATCTACCTCTTCAGAGGCCACGACAGAAATAGCAGGGACCGCAGCGATCCTTCCAGATCATGCGGCGATCTAGTACCCAGAAATCTCGTGGCTATCGCTGGGGACGGACATCTCTCATTAAACTTGGACGCACATCCAGATACCCCCGCTGTCCGTCTTACATCCAAGACTCTGCATTTCGATGTAGCCGAAAACGGTCATTTTTCAGACACGCCATCTGGTACAGACGCACCCGAGGACACTGAGGGAGATGAGGATAGCGATCGCAAAGGCGACAATCTGGCCACACTGGGAAAGAAAAAGAGCGCAAGACAGAGAAAACGGGGAAGGAAAGACAGGGAATACTAACACGAATAACGATGAACTTGCTGCCGAGGTGTAAGGAGCTGTGGAGGATGACAACAAGATGAAGGAAGGAGAAAATGAGTCGCCAATGCTGGCACCTGTGCCTGGCGTAATGTTCTCGGTGTCGGCAAACGCTCTTCCACCAACACAGCAGCTAGTGGTATGTCTTTAGTCGATGTCCATCAGCACTATCTAATGATGTTTCCGATAGGGTATGCCTCTCATGGCACTGTATTTTTCCGAGGCTCGCTACAAGGATAGCTGCCGCCGTCAAGCGCTTACTTCAAGACATTGTCATGCTCGCTTCACGCGAAGTGAACATTCTACAGGACCATCCGAATCTCATTCACTACTATTACCAATGAAGCTCAAGCAAACTTCCTGTACATTGCTCTCGAACTTTGCCCAGCGTCGCGCTCGGACATTGTCGAGCGCCCAGATCTGCATCGCGAGATCTCCAACATGTTCGACCCGAAGTGTGCACTGCTGCAAATCACTGCGAGCCTGTGCCACCTACACGCGCACGCGGATTCCAAGGAAGGCATGGACGCGGACGTGCTTTCCGGTCTTAAGGGCCTCGCGACATGGATATCGCAGAAGGCCGGCTACGACCCGCGCAACAACAACAACAACAGCAACGGCGACAGCGGGCTCAGCGCGGTCGGGTCGCAGATGTCGAAGCCCGTCAGCACCATGGTCACTGAGGAGTCACGCTTCACTGGCAAGCGTTATGCAGACCGCCCGGAGGGCGTTGACCAGTTCGGCGGAGAGGAGAGCGAGCGCCAGAAAGAGGAGCCGCGGAGCTCGGGGACGGGCGTGAGCGAGGTGGAGCTGAAGAGGTACAAGGATAGGCCGGAGGGGCTTGACCAGTTCGGTGGCGAAGAGGCGGAGAGAAAGCTATAGACTGATAATTCGGCGAGATTGGACCGGAAGACATTTACTTTCAGGAGTCATAAACACATTGTAATTCTAAACCCATCAAAAATGCTTGCAAATGACCTGTTTTTCGAGTGAAAAGGTAACCATGAGCGAGTCCACCCTATTTGAGTTATGGCAAGTTGTGTTTCATCCTGGAAAGTGATGTTACATGTCCTTCAGAATTCATACAAGCTCAGGAAAAGCTGCGAACTTGTCTGGTTGAGGACGGCGTGTCTGGTTGTGTTGCATATGACGGTGGGGCCGTAGACTTGATGCGTTCGGTAACCAGCATGCTCGGCAAAGTTGCGGAGCGCGGAGACAACGCGATTAGAGTTCTACATCTTTTACTATCGGACAAAACCAGGATGGTTCCCGAAACTGAGTACAATGTAAGTGACAGAATTTCTTACAGGATACTTCAATCGAGATTGCGCTAGGAGCCATGGGAAGTCGACAGCAGCTTCCTGGGGCGTCTGGTCGACCGTCTTCAGGCTCTCGTACTACAGCTGCGCGGGCACCGTTGCGGACATATAGAACGTGGCCAAGTGCCCCACAACCGAGCCGAAGGCGTCGCCATGTGGTGATGTGCACCCATACTCACTTATACAGACCACGTCCATGCCATGGAGAAAGCTTTTTTGAACGTTGGTTTACCGCTCGCTCGTGATGGAATTAATCGTTGGATTTGTCTCACAGGCTGCTTTACATATGGCTTCATGGCATACGGAATGGCTGTTTCTGACTTTCCGTAACCGCTGGATCCTTTCCTGTTTCTATTCTGATGATGAATGATGGTACATACATGATGTGTATTCACCTATGCTCTCGATAAAGGACGAAACTCGGCCTTTTCGCGCATTTCTTGCTGCCCTTTTGTATTGTATAGCCAATGCTAATAATATGCATGAAACCTAATATATACTAAAGCAAATGGCAAGAAGAAAAAGAAAAAAAAAGGAATCGTAACTTGCCATGCGGAGCAATGGCCCACTACCAAAGTCAATGAAGACAATTTAAACAGTAAACTACCGTCCAGCTTTTCCGTGTTTAACTCGCCTTCAGTGCTGACGATGACGAAAGAGGATCCACTCTTGTCGCTGAGGAACTGGTCAGTGACTTCGGAAAGCTCCCTGTCGCCTTTGGTCTCGTTCAGCTCGCATAGCACTTCCTCCACGGAATTAACCATGGTAGAAGTAATCTGAGGCGAATCGTCCATAGCGACAGCTCCGACAGGTACTGGCTGAGAAGAGACGGCGTCAGATACATCAGGCTCGTTGATGGACTCGTTCGTGTCAGACGGAGAGACGTTGGCATAGTCGCGCTCCGAAACGGAGTCGGGATCGACGGTGACAAGTCGTCCTCCTGTTTTCGTTACAATCTCTGTCCTGCTGTTGTCTTCGGCATATTCTTCTTCTTCTTCTTCTTCTTCTTCTTCTTCTTCTTCGGATTCAACACTGAGATCTTCGCAAGGCTCCGCGACAATGCTCAGAGCATCAGCTAAGACGTTGTCTATCGCACTTGTTCCGATCTCGTTGTCAATGGCGCAGACACTGGTTATGGCGGCGAGAGCAGTGATGTACTGCAGGACTTTAAATTCCCGCATTTTGTTTCTCGAAACCGTAGAGACAGCGATAGAGTCTGGAGCCTCGGCAGAATTCTCAACAGCGCAGACAGACCGTCCTTCCTTAGATACAGCTAGAGTCACAGTATCGAGGGTCTGGTTTTTCTGCACTTCCTCGGATGGCATCCCCTCTGCAGCGTGGATATGAGAAATGGAGAGATCGTGCAAGACAGCATCGGAGCTGGCTGCCTCCTTTTCTCCGACAATAGCTCCAACACGTTTCATGTCGCGTTTAGAAATGACGTTGCTTGGTTCTGCACCCAGATCGGAGATGCCAGCCAGATCGGAGATGCCAGCGCCCTTGTTGAGCTTTGAGGCAACACAAGGACGTTGCATAACCTTGCTTTTTGCTACCCTGCCAGTGTCCACCACCATTTTCATTGCAAACGCAGTACCAAAGCACATAGGCGGGAAAGGCGCGCTAAGTGTTCGTTCTTCCCAAAGGCGACATTCCTCATCAAAATTGACGAAGTGGAAACGGTGTCTCCGAGCCAGAGGCTTCAAACTGCCAAAATAGTGCCAGTTCTTGAAGTCGAGATCGAGGCTGGAGTTAATGTCCGACTTCAAGACGAAGACCTTGTCAAGATATGGCTTATTGACCAAGATGTGGAAGACACAACCCATGCTGGCGTACGACATAATCTGCAAAATGATGCTCATTAAAGCGAATGTCCCCGACAGCCATATATTATCATAAATACTCACGAATCCTTTTATAATCTGTTCACCGAAGGCTTTTGCAGGAGTTCGGAACAGCTGATTAGCTCTTATGAGCATGTATATGCTTTTCGTGCGCAGGAAAAAGCTTACATACCCAGTATATGGACCCCAGGCTTGACCAGATAAAGCTTGCGATCGGCCAAGTCACGTAATGCAGTACCGGGATCGAAAACTTGGGATAGTGTATGTTTGTTAAGGTTGTCCACATATAAACCTTTGAACAAGTCCAAATGGCAAGATAAAATAACGTGCACTATAAAGAAAAACTTTCACCTACAAGCGCCATCCAGATGAGGACTCCATTCAAAATATGCTCCTGAAGAGCCTTCACAACGCGGTGAGGACCGAGTGCATCGCTAAAAAAGAGCCGATGGATATACTCGTGAGCTGGGACCTGTCTCGGCCTCTGATCGTCGACAAGCGGCGCGCCATTAACGTGTGCAGACTCATGCTCGAGAAGGACCGCACGGACGGGAGAGAGGCATTCGGAGGGATCGAAAGCGAGCAACGGTATCTCACTCAAAGTCTGCTGAGTGTACAGTACTGCTAGGTTTTCTCCAGAGACGTAGGACAGAGGGGTCGGCTCGTCGAATGCAAGCTGAAGGACGACCTCCGGAGTGAGCGCCGCAAGGCATATGCTAGGTGGATGCGGGCCGAAATACGAAGGGAGGACGCCAGTTGGGATGGTATTTGCGGCGACTGGTTTTACGGATTCTGAGAAATACGAGAAATCTGGTGAAGTAGACTTTGTCTTTATGTTAATAGACGTGCAAGAAAAAGCTGGACACGCCCAAGTCTTATATAGCACCACACCCACAAGCTGGGCGATGATTAATGCGGCGCTAATTATGAAGGGGACGGGCATGCCTGAAGTCCAAAAGCTGACACTAGAAATCTAGAGTATACGTAAGGACAATCAAGAAATGGAAAAGCTGAAGTAATGAGGAAATATCGTTCGAGCCGCAGAGATCGGGATAACTTTTGGCTTGACTGACGCGCAGCGCGCTTCGCAAAAAGCTCTTGATTCGAAGCCCACAAGATAGTCGATGCTAGCTCGAGAGATTGTGAGTGGAAGTCTGGACGATCGGTGGCACAGCACAACCCGACAATAAATTCGCGACTCAGTATCCAAGAAAGAGATGAAAGTACGAAGGTTGTAAACAAGAGGAAGGAGCGCTGCTCGGACCCTTGAAGACCAGCTCATGAATGCGAACCGCCGAAGGAGACGAGAGCAAGAATGAGAAAAGACGTGCCGCAGTGCTTGGAAGACCAGCTCCGACCGGAACATACCGAGGTACGCGTGATACCTACTTTGCTGCGATTACATAAGGACTCGAAAACTTGAAGCTGGAAGTTGTGTGTGGTCTGTCGTCAGTTGCTTTTGCTTTAACTGGACGTCTTCTTCTCAGCTATGAGAACCCCGCCTCGATTGCAGCTGCACTGCGGAAGCAATATTTGTTGTACTCGATTTTAGAACTGGGCAAACGGACTGGTTATCGGGCCGGGTTACTGGTCACCAGGATCGAGAGGAGTTCCGATGGGAGCAAGCTCGTCCTGAACGTTCATTTTCTATGTGTATATGGGACGGATTCGAATGGCTAACTCAATCCCTGCCACGATCGCGCCTATTGTGTCGCATGTCAAGACGTGTCTCGAGCGCCATCGGGCCACAGGTGCAGTCTCTGGGGTAGGATCAACTCCCCCGCTCTTCGTCGCATTCCAAGGTCCGCAGGGTTCAGGTATGTTTTGATTCCCAACAAAGATTTGTATATCGTGCCTTTGTCACTGATACGCATTCGATCTATGTAACTGCTACAGGAAAGACATTTTTGACCTCGCAGCTCCGAAGGGTGCTCAGCGCGCCGCCGCACAACCTCGCGGTCGCGGTGCTCTCTATCGACGACCTGTACCTCCCGCACGCGGGCCTTGCCGCTGTCGCTGCCGCGCACCCACACAACGTGCTCCTCTCCGGAAGGGGCCAGCCCGGGACACACGATGTCCCTCTCGGATCGAGGCTCCTGAGCGAGCTCAAGGCCATCAACGACGCGAAGGCGTCCGACGCCGGTACCGTGCGCTTCCCGGCCTTCGACAAGAGCCTGTTCGATGGGCAGGGCGATCGTGTGGAAGGTAGCGGTGAGCTCGTGCGCGCACCACTGGACATCGTCCTCTTCGAGGGCTGGTGCGTCGGCTTCTGCCCGGTCTCCGAGGATGAAATCGACAGGCGACGCGTGCAGCATATTCCGGACATCGACGGCACGCTCGACCTACGTGCGGTCCGACGGGAAGACGTCCTCGCAATCAACGCAAGTCTGTGGGAGTACGTCCAATGGTGGGATTTCTTTGACGCATTCGTTCAGGTACATTGCGGCAAGTCTCCTGCCTTGCTAAATTGGCTAATGAGGGCGGACTACAGGTCAAGCCTCCCGATGAAATGCCGTACTCGCTCATATACAAGTGGCGCCTGCAGCAAGAGCACAACATGAAGGCACAGAACGGCGGGAAGGGCATGGCGGATGCGCAAGTGAAGACGTGCGCGCCCCCTCTTTTCCCGTCTTTGATATCTAACCAAACCTCTACTTTAACAGCTTCGTCGACCGATATATCCCTGGCTACGTCTTCTTCGCCGAAGGCATCGAGCGCGGCTACGTCGATGCGAGTGGTGAGCGGCGCCTGCCGCGCTGGCTTGGGAGCGGGCTCAAGGCTGCGATAGACGAAGAGCGCGAGCTGGTATCTGTCGATTCGTTTTGAGGTCTTGTGATATGCAACTACTAAGGCATGTCAAAATGACAATTTAAAAATAAAAAAATAAAAAATAAAAAATAAAAATAAAAAACACCCCTTCTGAATGTGGACTGGATTGTCGAAGTGTAATAGAGTGCGACTGGTGTCTATTGCAACGCCTCTCGACGCCGCCATCGTCACCTTCGGTCTCCCTCGCGTCGACTTACGTGAAAATGAAATCGTCTAGAAGCTGGTTTCACACCGGGGTGCTATGCGGGCAAGTTGGTCTTTCGGCCTGGTTGTAGATGCTAGATAAATAGTCTGATACAAAATGCTATGGATATAAGATCAGGAGGTTATGGTTACAGCGATGTCTCTGGAAAGAATGCAGAAGGAAAGGGATGATGTGGAAGAATCGTGTTCGCCGAATATAAGGGAAGTGGGATAAAAACGATATAAGAGTGGGAATAATAAATATCTCCCAAGTTATGCGTTACGTGCGGATTCCAAATCCCTATCCGGCCTGGTAGAAGTCGACACAGTGAAGAGCGAGCATTTGTGATTATATACGGCCTTCGTTATTTCCCATACCAGATTATGCAAACATAGACGTTTCGCCAACGCAGTCACAACGACTGCTGCGAAGATGCAACTTAAAAGCACGACATAAAGGCTTTCCGAGCCTATATTTGAGTGTGTGAGCGTGCAGACCGCCGGGAAGAAGATAATCGACGGAAGATGCGCAAGTTCAGTCAGACCCACGCCTGCGTCGTTTCCCTGATGTTACGAAACGTGAAGATGTGGACAAAGATACGAAAAACAAAAAACCTGCATACCTGCAAACGCCCTTCGGTAAAACTATCCAGAGCCAGAGCGAATCCCAAAATTGTTAATAGGCCGATACACGCCAAAGCCGTATAACAATGAATAATGTTGGACGTGGAACTGATAAAATATTTCTTAGTTTCGGAATAGTCGACATCTTAACAGTTATGTAATATCATCAGAGAACCGACGCAGGCCTCGGTCTGACTGAACTTGCGCATATTCCGTCGACCATCTTCTTCCCGGCGGTCTGCACGCTCACACACTCAAATATAGGCTCGGAAAGCCTTTATGTCGTGCTATTAAGTTGCATCTTCGCAGCAGTCGTTGTGACTGCGCTGGCGAAACGTCTATGTTTGCATAATCTGGTATGGGAAATAGCGAAAGCCGTATATAATCACGCATGCTCGCTCTTCACTGTGTCGACTTCTACCGGGTCTGATAGTATCACTGATAGGGATTTGGAATCCGCACGTAACGCATAACGTGTGAGATATTCGATATTCCTACTCTTATATCGCTTTTATTGCCGCTTAGATAGTTCGTTCTACCTCCCTTATGTTTGGCTCACACGATTCTTCAACGTCATTCCCTTCCTTCTGTATTCTTTTCATAGGACACCGCTATATCTATGACCTCCTGGTCTTATATTCGTAGCAATTTCATAGCATAGTCCTACAATCTATCTATCTCGCATCAGCTGCGACCAGGCCGAAAGACAAACAAGAATTGCCCATATGGCACCACGGTGTGAAACCAGCTTCTAGACGATTGTATTTCACGTAAATCGACACGAGGGAGACTGAAAATGTCGATGGCGAGATCAAGAGGCGTTGCGATAGACCCCAGTCGTGCTCTCAGACACTTCGACAATCAAGGTCCACATTCAGGAGTGGTGTTTTTTAGGAAACAAGAAATTGCCATTCTGCCTTAGTAGCTCCATACCACAGATACCAGCTCACGCTCCTCATCTATGGCAACCTTGAGCCCGTTCCCAAGCCAGCGCGGCAGGCGCCGCTCACCACTCGCATCGACGTAGCCACGCTCGATGCCTTTGGCGAAGAAGACGTAGCCAGGGATATATCGGTCGACGAAGCTTACAGAGTAGAGGTCTGGTAAGATATCAAAGACGGGAAAAGAGAGGGCATGCACGTCTTCACTTGCGCATCCGTCATGCCCTTCCCGCCGTTCTTTGCCTTCATGTTGTGCTCTTGCTGCAGGCGCCACTTGTATATGAGCGAGTACGGTGTTTCATCGGGAGGCTTGACCTGTAGTCCGCCCTCATTAGCCAATTTAGCAAGGCAGGAGACTTGCCGCAATGTACCTGAACGAATGCGTCAAAGAAATCCCACCATTGGACGTACTCCCACAGACTTGCGTTGATTGCGAGGACGTCTTCCCGTCGGACCGCACGTAGGTCGAGCGTGCCGTCGATGTCCGGAATATACTACACACGTCGCCTGTCGATTTCATCCTCGGAGACCGGGCAGAAGCCGACGCACCAGCCCCCAAAGAGGACGACGACCAGTGGTGCGCGCACGAGCGAGCCGCTACCTTCCACATGATCGCCCTGCCCCTCGAACAGACTCTTGTCGAAGGCTGGAAAGCGCACGGTACCTGCATCGGACGCCTTCGCGTCGTTGATGGCCTTGAGCTCGCTCAGGAGCCTCGATCCGAGAGGGACATCGTGTGTCCCGGGCTGACCCCTTCCGGAGAGGAGCACGTTGTGCGGGTGCGCGCTGAGCACCCTTCGGAGCTGCGAGATCAAAATGTCTTGCCTGTAGCAACTGCATAAAATAGAATGCGTATTAGTGACAAAAGCACGATACACAAATCTTTGTTGGGAATCAAAACATACCTGAACCCTGCGGACCTTGGAATGCGACGAAGAGAGGGGGTGCCGATCCTACGCCGGAAACAGCCCCTGATGCCCGATGGCGCTCGAGACAAGTCTTGACATGCGACGCAATCGATTGAGCTAACCATTCAATCCGTTCCATATGCACATAGAAGTGGACGTTCAGGACGAGCTTGCTCCCATCGGAAGTCCTCTCGATCCTGGTGACCAGTAACCCGGCCCGATAACCATTCCACTTGTCCAGCTCTGAAATCGGGAACAAATATTGCTTCCGCAGTGTATCGGAACTTGAGGTGGGGTTCTCATAGCTGAGAAGAAGGCATCCGGTCAAAGCAAGAGAATTTGAGGACAGACCAGCCACAACTTCCAGCTTCAAGTCTTCGAGTCTTTATGTAATCGCAGCAAAGCAACCTTACCGGGTTTCGACTTGAATTAAAAGGCAGAGGATGCAGGCGGTGCGTACTGCGTCCGGAAACTCTCCGGAGACTCTTGTGCGACTCTTCCCATCGTGCAATGACAAGATCTCGGATTTTTTTGTATCTCGTCGAAAGAGAAATCCTGCTTGACTTTTTATCAGGCGACATGACTGGCAAAGCAAATGTAAACGTGGATTAACAATGAGATTTATGGCATCTGCGATAACAGACTCAACCAGGAAGGGCAACCTCGTTACACGACACGTAGCTATCGACGCGCCTCGCACCGCTTTCCTCACTTAAGTCTTGCTCGTCGTCCGTCCACGCAACCGCCATCAGCGACCGACGTCCACGAAGGGGCTCCTCCAGCATACAGCCACTCGCCAGCACTCAAATAAAGGAAAAAACATACGAGAAACGTCGACCGATTCTCCCATAGACGCAGACACATAGGTCTGCAACATCCAACAAGACAAAATGATGTCCTCCTCCGACACCGGCTCGGGTCCTTCATCCTTCAGCCTTGGGCCCCTGCAGCCGCTCAAGACCCACTACACGCGCCTCTCTCGACAGTACCGCCAGCTCCTCGACCGCGCTGCGCCGCACCTCGTGTACCGCTGGCTCTCGACTGCGGGTGTCCTCGGGCTGTTCATGATCCGTATACTGCTCTCGCACGGTGTGCGTCCCACTTTTGTCTCCTCCATGTCCGAGAAATGTTGATTTACTAAACGATGGTGATCCTCGTGGAGTATAGTGGTATATTGGTACGTATCCTCTGTTTGCTAGCTTTCATTGACCGGTTTGAATTAATTATCCGCTAAACTTCCGCCTGTATCACAGTCTGCTGTAAGCCACCTTCCTCTTCATCGCCTTCCTCCCTTATCTCATGCTCATCTTACAGACGCACTCGGGATATACCTCCTCAACCTACTGCTCGCTTTCCTGCAGCCCAAGTTCGACCCGTCGCTTGAGGCAGACCTCACCGCGGACGAGATCGAGGAGGGCGGCACAGAATCGGACGCACCTGTGCTACCCTCGCAGAAGGATGACGAGTTCCGGCCGTTCGTGCGCAGGCTGCCGGAGTGGAACTTCTGGTGCGGTCCTGTTCGCTGAAATTATGTTTATTCATTATTTATTTACGTGCGGCTATGCGTATAGGCTGTCGAGTACTCGTGCGACGGTCATCGCGCTGTTTTGCACGTTTTCCGAGTCATTCGATATCCCCGTGTACTGGCCCATCCTCGTCGTCTACTTCTGTATCCTCTTCGCGCTCACCATGCGTCGGCAAATCCAGTGCGTTTCTTTCTGCCTTTTTTCTCCTCCACCCGCTTTCTGACCATTTCCCCGGATAGACACATGATCAAATACAAATACATCCCCTTCGATTTCGGGCGGAAGGTGCGGTATGGCGCGAAGTGACTGGGCAAGTGAGACATGGATGTCGTGTGGCGGGCGGCAGGCCTAGATTTTTATGTTTGATGCTTATACTTGACGCGGTGGGAGGGGAAATATGCGGTTTCTTTTTTCGTAAGATAGATTCAATGTTGTGTACTCACATGGCTTTAACGGGAAGACGAAAGCAAGACACACATGACCTAAGACAGGCTACAAGACGAAGACGAAGACGAAGGGGAAGGGGAACTAGAATACAAAAGGAATGACGGCGCGGCGCTCACTCGGATAATCGGGAAACCGTGCCCGGTACCACTTGTGGCCCCTGTACGCGCGTGGGGCCATAAGGAAGATCTCGGAGGCAAAGAAAAGCCAAGGCGGGGCTGCGCCCGCCAATAGGCCCGCAAGGCCCGCCGGCGCTGCACTTGAGAGCGGAGACAGAGACAAGGAGGGCAGTGGTGCAGCAGCAAGTGCGAAACCGGCCCACTCGGCCCACTCGCAGAGGTAGTTCGGGTAGGAAACGTAGCGGTAGAGGTACCCGCGCGGGATGCCGTAGTGCGGCTTCGCCTCGCCGCCCTCCTTTCCCGCATCGTCTTTCTTTCTCTGAGCATCCCGCCGGATGTTCATGAGCACCTCGTCGTGCAGCACGTTCCCGGCCAAGCCCGCCGCCCAGAGTGCGACGCCCGCCCAGAAGCGCGCGCTGCCCCAGCTGCGCCCGAGAAGGAACGCGGCGCAGGCGGGCGAGGCGAGGTACGCGCCCATCAGCGTGCCGTTTATGAGATTGAACGTGATCCCGGAGAGCGGGACGCTGATGTGCGCCTTTGATCGCGGCGGAGAGCGCAGCGGAGAGAGGAGCGCTCGGTTCGCGTAGTGCGCGAGGAAGAGGAACGCGAGAAGGGTACGAGGCCCGCGTGCCGAAATTGAGTCAGCGGAGGCGAGAGGCGCCCGCAGGAAAGCGAAGAGGAAGGACAAAGGGGCAAAGAGCTCCATGAGGATCCACGACTTGATACCTGCATATGCATGAGTGCGGGTAGGATAGAGAACTTTGGAGAAAATTTGGAGAAAAAAGAGGGTAAATACCGTCGAACTGCAATCTGTTGTTGCCTGAGAGGGCGAAACGGCCGAAGGGGGCATCGAAGAAGAAGGTGCAGACGCCGACAAGCGGCGGAGTCAGCGCGTACCACTTGCACACCTCTGTGCTTTCAAGTTCATCGGTTCAATAGGAATGTATTACAGCATTTTTAAGGACGCGCCTTTGTATATATGTTCGAAAGACATTGGTTTTATTTTTCGTTTACTGCGTCTAGATGCTGGTTGCTCTGAAATCTGAATGTCGACGTGGATGACGTGAACGGGACTGTGGGAGTGGAGACTCGGATGTTGTACGCGCCGCGCGGGATCCACACGTGCAGTTATTGTCATGCACGTGACTCTTTGCGAACTTCCGCTCACTTTTTGTGTGGCTGCTCTTGACTCTGAGTGGAACTTACATGCATCATATGCGACATGGACCGTGCTGAAAATATTGGGTGCTCAAAAGTAATCTTCGATAGTGACCGCTCCTTTGCAACTTCTGCTCGGAGTCCAGAGATATGCGACCATGGTCGGCATGAATCGACCTGCGAATCTCGGACGCGTCAATATCATCCTGAAATGAATGTACGTGGGGAGAGCTGATAGACTGTGCCCCAAAGCATCGGATACACGAACATGCATTCAGAAAACCAGAATTATTGCGGATTCCCATTTGCGGAATATAATATTTTGCAATAAACTCATCGAATATCGATCGCAGGCAAGCAATGACACTTAGTACACTTGTAGAGTCCTGTGTTTACCTACTTAAACGCACGTGGAAAATTAAAGAACAATCAAAATGCGGGACGAGACTTTTACATCGACTGAAAATGCCTGCAACAAAGTATTTTGATTCAACAGAAATTTGACGCTTCAGTCAAATTAGGACACTCATGAGCATGAATATACCCAAGTAATAGATTCTCGTTCGCTTAGAATATCCGGTCACGATGTACTTATTCTTGCAAGAAAATGCATATATTTTATTTAACTGCGACGTAGCTATTGCCCACGTACTTAATTTTGCACCCATGTATGTATCGCGCCATCGTGATAATCTATACTTATTCTAAGCCTTAGATGATGTCGATTCCTCGATGCGCGGCGAGCTGGCTCTTGAGACGCCTGATCTGACCCGGGGTGAACTCGTTCATGCACGAATCGTCCGTGTAATCCATAAAGTTATCTGTGAAGTGAAAGTACTCGAAACGTGCGAAACCAACAAGCCTGTTTCAGAGGAGCTTACGGATAGGGTCGACTCCACCACCCTCACAGGAGTCGCGGCCTATCGGGCACCCGTATGCTGCTGAAGCCTCAGGAGGAGTGTCATCAACCAGGTCTCCAGGGTCAGAACAGCCCTGAGAACAACAGGAAATCAATAGCGGCTTTGAATAACAGACCGTGAAAGTATACTTACCCCCCGAAAGGTATGATAGAGGCCGACCCAGTGTCCAGCCTCGTGCGTCAAAGTCTGCAATCAAAAGTCAAGATTACTACCGTTTCTGAAGATAATTTTTTAATATAGTTTAAAAGTGAAAAGTGCCTAACCCTGCCGAAATTGTGGTTCGTCTTGGTCCCACCGGGGACACTCGAAAAGTGAATTACAATGCCATCATCGTCAGGATACAACGAGTAGTATGCTGGAAGTGTGGAGTACCCAAGGGTGGTCCTTCCTATACCGGGCGGGAAGCCGACCGTGTAAACATTCAGCGCGTCCGCGCCGCCCTGGCGCAGCTGCTTCTTCATCTTCGTCTGCTGCGGGGTTTCTAGATCGACATTGTTGAACCAGTCAGTGTTCACAGTGCGTGTCGTGTTCATTAGCGCGAAGGAGAGTCCTGTCTTCTTGTAGTCGTTGTTGAGGGTATCAATCTGCGCATTGATCTGCGAATCACTAAATGTATGAAATGCAGTTAAAACCTTTTGTGGCGATGATGATGAACCTGTGAGAGCTTACGGAATATTGCCTCCAGATGCGGTAGAATCCTGAGAAATGACGTGCCAGTAGACAGGTAGTACAATTGTGGACGGCAGGGATGGATAAGTAGACCGAGAAGGTTTCCTTGTCTTCCCATCATGTGTCCTGCGAGGACTGTTGTAATGAGGACTCCTTTCAGCACGAGCCGCAAGTTCAACACGTTTAGCTTGAATGTCCGATTCTCCACTCTCGGTCCCTTCTTTGGAAACAATCGTACGGCAGTGAGATCTATAAAGGAAAATATAGGATACTGTTAGTCTCGTGTAAAAATGACGATGCACTTGATAAATAGGCTCACGCAGCAGCGGAGAGAGCGGGGTTGATAGGTATCGGATGCGCAAGCGAAGTCGCTGCCATGGAAAGGGCGAACAAATTACCGCGCATGTTCAGTATAGAGGTATCGAGTAAGTGATTGCTCCGCGCAGCTTGCTGTTCTTATACATTGCTGCATACTAGTCTTAGTTGGTTTTTGATTCCTTATGGAGGAACACGACACGAACATGCAAACATAGCTATAGATTCATGTTTGCAAGGTACGTGTTTTGCCTTTGGGCCCAACTCAAGAGTCACTTTGAACTCAGAGGTTTTTCCAATGAAAATACGTGAAGAACTTGATTGGTTGATGTAACCAGCCGTCATAATCTGTATTCGACAACAATACAAACCCGATCCTAGCGGTGGAACAGTGCTTCCGGAAGGTGAGGTAACTTCAAGGTCATTTTAAGGTAGCTCAAGTTGGCGTCGTTTGGTAGCAACCAAACAGCAATGCAAAATCTCTGGCGACGGAGACGTCCGTGATGAGATCAAAGTGCTATGCTCTGGGTGTCGCCAAGGTGATCAATGTGCTTACAAATCTACTTAGTGGACTCACTCAATTGAAAGTCCGAATCCCGATTCGGCCAAACTTCAAACCCAGTTGTTGCGCTTTTGCTGGCCGTTGCTGACTCTCCGACGGCGACTAGCAGGCATTCCCTTTATGCTGAGTCCTAGTAAACTTTTTCTGGACCTGATAAATCTAGCATTTGGAACAATATTCTCCCCAAAGTGCTTGTAAATTCAACCGCTTCCAAAACTTGAAAAAGTTGCCAGCATTTTGTCAAGCCATTGCAGCTGCGCGTCCAAAAATGCAGTCTGCTTCTTATCTTCTCATTTGCCCGACGAGTCGATTCAAGCTTTGACATTTATTTATTCAAGTTTAGCTAGCTGCTCGTATGCGTCAAGTTTCATTCCCGCGTGGAAAATCTCTAGCGGAGATATGCTATGCTCTAACAGAAGTTCAGAGCGCAACGTACCGTTTGACATACTACCCGCTCTAAATCCTCGCTTTGGCATTGACAACGAGGGTGAAAATTCCAGATAGAGCTAAAGTTGAGGTGAGTCACTATGTTATTGAAGTTCATACGACAGGTTCTAGTGAATTGTATGACTTTAGGCTGCCAGCAAGATTGTTTGGTCCTGTTGCTACTGAACTTTCTGCCTTCTTGTCATATCTCAAGCCGCAGCTAAATACCCTAAGCACGAGTATAAAAACTCGATATGCGTTTGCTTCAACCGGCAGACCACGACAGCATTCCAACTTTCAAGTCTACTCTCCAGCAACGTCGATAAGAATGCGCTCATTCGGCTTCATCTCGCTTATCACCGCGTTCGTCCTTTCTGCGTCCTCTGGCGCACTCGCCCTCCCTGGGTTTGCGAATGAGCCGTTCTCTCGTGAATTTAATGCTGTCTCTGGGAACCAGATGACTGCGCGCGGGGTCGCAACATCGGCTCCGAAGTTCGCTCTTGCTGTCGTCCAGAACCTTACGGTACAGCTAATCCCAAACGTCGAGGCATTGAGTGAGTATTCTGGTTACGGAAGGAGTGCCCGATTTTGCGTTACCCGAGTTTTTACAAAATTTCTTCTTGTAGGCGAGGCGGCGAGCGCGAACAACATTACCGCCGCTTTCCTCTTGCAGCAGTCCAACGAGATATCTAGCTATATGCGTTTCGCAGCTACGCAGCTTCAGAATTTCAAGAATTCCTCGACAGCTTCAGCTACGGCGCGCGACAACGGCGTAGAACCCTACGACTCTTCTGGTATTATTACCGCAGTTCTCAAAATCGTCACCGTGAGTTTTGCCATAACATACAAAGATATAAGCAAGCTTCCACTGTTTGTTACACTCCTAATCATGTATCCTCACAGGATGTCCTGACACTGGTTTCCGATTGCGTCGCTCTCATTACTGCGCTTAACTCGCGCGACTTGTCTGTGGCTTTGGGGCAACCCAAGACAGGCGATTTAGGGTAAGCATAGCTATGATCTTCTTAAAAGCATACAAGCCCTTATCAATAGCGGTTGGTAAATAGTCCCGCTTTCTCCGATTTGCTTGACAGTCTGTTATCACTAGGGATCCCTGGAGTGTCTATGGCGCTCCTTACCAACAACCAAACTCCTAAGGTGGTCGCGCTTGCGACACGGGCGGGTTTCTTGTCGTCTTGATTGTTGTCTTTGGGTATTTGTAACTTCAGAAAGGGTGGTGATAATTAGCGGCGAGCTCACTTGATGGGAAATATGGCACAGATCGCGGCCAATAGTTTCTATGCACACGCTACCTCCCTTTTGACTCAAGCCATGCTACTGTTTTTGTTTTCCCTTGTTCTTGCTTACCTCTGCCTATTTTCTGGAAGAGGGTTGATTCTGATTCTTGCTCAAATATGCCATATGTATGCATTCATGCAAATACATGCGTTCAACTTCTTGCGTACGATTGTCTATAACATGTTAACATGCACATCGAGAAATATCTATGCGTGTGAATGGAATTTTAAGAAAATGGATGCTTGCGATCACACCTACATTCATCCGCAAAGATGATCACGCAAACATAACTTATGTGCAGTTGTACTTGTCATAGGTCGAAGTAGGCATTCAAATCCTAAGAATACTTATGCTCAGCGGAGATCGAGCGGCTACTGGTTGATGTACATACAATCTCTTGCGAACTTGAGAGCTGCACCACCCCAATAATGTCAGATAGGCGAAATTATCATGTGCGAAGTCGGCTTACCTGAGGCTTTTGCATGGTGCTGCTCCTATGCAGATCGCCACTGCGAATGAACTGAGTTGTTAAGGCCGATACAAAATTGGTACCAACTTACCGTACAGACGCAAGAAGCTCGTCGTACGTGCTCTTCTTACGCGTCTCTAAGAAATGGAATGATCGTAAGGTCTGAATACTTTCTGACTCTCAGCACTCACTTAGACTATTTATAAATGCCTGGATGTAGATATTAGCAGAATGGAAATCTACGGCCAGCAACTATGTTCGAGTCGAATCTGCTCACCAGCGTCAGCATGCCCCTTACCCGTTTGTCGTCGTCCTGCTTCTCATACGCCCTTTCCGCGTCCTCGCAGGCCGCGAGAAGTATGACATTGCCATTACTATGTTTCCGTACGAATGGTCGATCAGACGTAATCGCCTTTGGAGGCGGGCTAGTGTCGTACGGAAGATCTATTAGAAGACGCTGTTAAAACCCCATATTGTCTCAAAAAGCTACTGGGAGTACCAAGCCCAGTTCCGGACGAGCAGCAGTCTAATAGCGCCTGACAACATTATCAGCAGCGATGCTTCATCAGAGTTGAGGCTTCGATACTGACGGTTAGGCGGCATCTAGCTGGCAAAGGTCTTACTAGAATGTCGTGAAGGTCGTCATCGATCAAGAACTTCCCATCGCTTGCAACGAGAACTTAAAACAATGTCGGGTTAGTGAGGCTTTTTTCATATCTCCAGTGTATATCTTATATACCTTCGTCACGTCCATCGAGCTCGTCACCATCCAAGTCCTTCACTTGGCTTCCATGACCTGAGACTAAACGTGGAAATGTATCACCAAAACACAAACTTACACGCATACAGACGTGCACGAGCTTGTTACTAACAGTAGAAGAAGAGATGATCTCCAGTTTGGGCACCTTCGACGAGCTGCCTGAGTTCATATTTCTTGGAAAACAATCAGGAATCCAGCGAATGATGATCAAAGGGAATATTCACAATGTTCTTTAGAGTCGGCTGGCGCTTAGGCGGGGAACGACCATCCTTGAGGGTCCTAAAGCATCCCTCATCCCATCCATAAACATCTTCAAGATGTATTATGAGTGTACGAAAAGTAGGTCCATAGAGCACATACCGTGCAAAAGCTTTTTGACCTCTTCGACGTCATGATGAGGACCTTCAAGGCTTCTAACACGAGGATTTCTGTCGTATTTGATACCAATCTTGAAGGAAGGGGGAGAAGGTCAGTCAGACACTCAAAGCTTTATGTCAAGCATCTCACCAAAAGTGCCTTCCGGCGAGGCTCCGGGCCACTCGATATGAGAGAAGTTTCATTCTCCAACCCATCATCAGTGTAGCTTTCAGGCTCATCATATATATGTACAGTATGCGGAGCCTCAGAAGAGTGCACCAGTCTCTCAGGCTCGTCGCCCATGGTTTGGAGCTTCGAGGGACTCGCGAGACCGCCATCAGACTTGTCAACTATCTCTAGAACCGGTAG